>CM026290.1:4863695-5474941 GCA_014851415.1 Cnaphalocrocis medinalis | reverse complement strand
GATCAACATTGCTCGATGCCCTGCATCAAAGATCTGGAACCCTCCATCTTTATAGCATTGTGGTTTTATTAATCTTACTCCCACCAATTATTATAATTACTAATTAGTTACATACAAGTAGGGTGTATTTAGTTTCGCCTTTGTGTTGCATTGGGCTTTGTTTTAAAACAATGGACCGGCTGAAACTTTGAACATGGACAGCCAATTATGAAACGAGAAACCGCTTATAGTAGGTAGAAAGTTTCTTTGAAACTAGAGTAGGTTAAAACTTAAAAGTATTTCTTTTTAGAGTTCCATAGCTAAATGAAAAAACCGAACCCTTATAGATTCTTCATTAAATCATTGCCATAATAAATATTCTGTTGAAAATTAATGATCACTAAACTATAATCAAATTCTTTTTTTTTATGATACAGGAAGCAAGCAAGCGGGTCACCTGAAGGTAAGTAATCACCCACCCTTGGAAATGAGCTACACCAGAAGAAGTGCGGTTGTGTTGCCGGCTTCTTATTTATTTATTCACACTCAAAACAGAATTACGTCAAAATAGCATTAATTAATAATGTAGGTACTAGTAAGCATTAATTAACAATATAACTATTAGTTGTAGTCTGAACATTATCCCTAAAACAGGTACATAATAATGTGGATAACTTTTTGGCCTAAGTTTTACATGTGATTTTGTCCTATCTTGTAAGTACTATATTATGTCAAAGGCTGTTGTTGTTCCTCAAATAAATAAATAAACAATAAAAAGCAGTGAGGTTAATACGAAAAACAGGTAGGTTTTAGCAAGTGTAGCTTGCAAATGTCCTTGTACAGCGGTGATCACTTATCATCCGTAGCCTTACCATGAGTTTGAAATACTATCCTCGCTATCGAAAACTATCGCTTTGTCTCTTTGATTGTAATGCATTTGGAAGAGACAGAGCAATAGTTTACGTTATGTCAGTTTTAGCTGTCAACTCATGGTAGCGCTACAGGTGAGATGTCTGCGCGTTTTTCCGCTACAATGTAAAAGAAAAAAGTATAGGCTGGTTTCCTACAAATTTTAATGTCTAACTAAAGTGAATACCTAATACAAAGGTATAAACCTAAATTCTTGCGGAGGCCAAGTATTCCATTATTTGAACTATTTGACGCTACATTCTCAACGTCAACCGCAGACCGCCTAATTGCAAAATGTTCCACGCAATCCCAAGTTTGGAAATATGTTAAATACCCCATTATCGACTAAGGCCTATATCCAAATGGTCTGTTTACGCCGACACAAAGCTGTTGTGAGATGACATGAATAATTCATGGGCACATCCCGGGTCTCAGGCAATGGCTAAAGTTCATTTTCTCCAAAGCAAACACGGTTCAAAACGACGCCAATTGAAGAAGTTTTTGCGAAAACAACTCAAGTAAGTAGATAGGCAGTAGAATACAACGGAGAATATGGCAGTGAGGATATTGCAATCATGAGGCGTGCAGCGGCGCTTGCGCTGTAGCCTCGAGTGAGTGAGGTTGCCGGAGGCCCAATTGGGGGAAAGGGGGTTAAAGGTTGGCAACGCACTTGTGACTGTACTGGTGTTGCAGGTGTCTATGGACGGCGGCAATCGTTTACCATCAGGTGATCCCTCTGCTCGTCTGCCACCTATCACATAAAGGCCTGCGTTTTTCTAACTCACTTGATGAAACACAGCGCAGTCGCTTTTTTCTATTTAAGCATTACTCACCGATCTTTTTTTATACTTAATAACAAATTGAATATATTTTTTATACGTTTTATAGTTTAAAAACACAGATGTTATACATCGATAAATTTTGATTCGATATTGCATACAATCCGTATAGTTGTGAGGTACACACCGGTAGCGCAAATTGGGTCCCCCGATCTCCGCGTTGAGTTTTGAGAAGAAATATACTATTAGACGAGACACAAAATTAACTATAGGAACAATGTCACATAGCTTTAAAAGCACTCCATGGAATGCCTCTCTCATATTTATTCCACTGTGCCGTAGGTAACTTCTCCCACAAACTAAAACAAGCCACGACATTCTGAATTTAGTTAAAGAAAGATAAGCTTTACTTTTCCTTTGGCTGTGTAGGCTACTTTCATCTTTATTTAGGACTTAGAGTAAAGTTAGATAAGTTTTTTTTACATGAATCTCAGATATGATTTTTGTGAGTTGGTTCCTGCCTACTTAATATCTGAGAACAAAATCTTTTTCAGCAAAAAAAAACTTTTGTGGTTTTTTTTTTACCACAAAAGTGACACCGACTGTAAGGGATCAAAAACAACTATATTTAAAGCCAGTGGCCCGCCATCGAAAAGTCGAAACACTTGCGCGACATAATGGACTCCTACTGCTACCTATTGCCAAAGATTGGAACTAATAGCAAAACTAGAGCGGTCCAAAATAGTCAAAGACAAAATTTTCGCAGATTCTCATTAGAAAATCATAGAACAATTATTATCAATGACATAAAAATGTAGCGCTATTTTAATAATCTTTTACTTTTCACATCTCTAACAAACTGCGTTTGTAAGTGGCAATGATATATTCATTCATTCATTCATTCACCCACCGGCCGCCCTCATTGTCAATTTTCTTTCCAATTGTAGTTATTACTCGACTTTTATTCGAATCAATCAGTCGACACAGTTATAGCAACAAATAAAGTTTACGGAGATCGAGACGAGATCAAATGCGACGCCATTTTTGTTTTTATTTTCCTAGGCATGAATATGAAGAATATAATAAGAAGAAAATATATTGTTGTAAGCTGAGGACAAAATGATGAAGATTTTTATTCATGTTAGAGTACTATAATATTAATTAGCGGTCATTTTAGCGCCAAATTGAATTTTATTCTGCGTCTGCGTCACTCTTATAAATGTAGGTAATTAGGTACATAAATGTTTGCACCACTTAACATACACATAAGTCATTTTATGATAGAAATAATTTGACCTAACTAGACCTACTCATACAATCCTAGATCCGTCATGCATATATTATAAGCAAGGAGGTAAGTACTATAACGACGGTTCTATTACACAATACTACAGTTCAAAGGTATCAACTTGAATAAAATAAATCCTTTCTCGAATTAGCCCTTTTGACCGGCTCAATGAGGAATTTGTTCTTAGAATATTCACTTTATTTCTTAAAGGCCCAAAGTCGTTTCAGTGAGTCCTTTGACGAAAAACATTGGAAGCTTTTTGACAAACTACTACTTTTACTTTTGTCTACTATTTTACATAACTAAGTTTTTTTTATCTGATAGGTGACACGAGCAGTCGGACCACCTGATGGTAAGCGATTTCCGCCGCCCATAGACACCTACAATACCAGTAGAATCAAAAGCGCGCTGACACTAACTGTACCTTCGATAAAATTAAAACTAGGTATACATACATATGTGCGCCAACGGTTAAAACAATACCTTTTTCCTTATCACTTGGAACCACTAGAGCGATGCTGATCTATATTATAACTAAGCGAAAGAAAGACTGATCTAGCAGCCCAGGGCCTTAACTATGAATCTATGGGAGGCGGCAATCGCTTTCCATAAGGGGAACCTACTCGTCCACCACCTATTACATAAAAAGTCAAGTTACTGATATTACTACGTTATAGCACTTAACTGGTTAACACTTTATACTCAGCCGACCACGCTGTAATCACCTCTCCCTTGAATGGCGTCTTAAAAAGCAATGATCAGTAATCCCCAGTCGTCCGGCGCCAATATAATCAATAAATAGGTGATAGGAGACTTCATAAACGTTAGGCTCGGTGTCCAATGAGTTCGTGTTGCTTAAGGCGTGTGGGGAGAAACTGCCTTCGTGGTGTCTTAGTACACGCGATCATGTCTCGGCCAAACATCGGTGTAGGCACGAATGATGGAGAAGGTAATACTTAAAACTGGATTTTTTTTCATCTTACTTAACTCATAGATACGTGTGGGGTATTTATGAATTGATTTCAAAAAGTGTAATACGGTACTTACCCATGTAATTTTTTTTTCACAATAGTTTGCCTGAGTGGACTTTCAAAGTGGTAAAATGTAAATGTGTTGTCGTCGTATTGACAAAATAGACTATCAGTGTAATTCTCAGGCTTCATGACATTTTAGGTTCCAGTTAAGCAACTAAAATGGGAGTAACCCCAGTTTGTAGAGTAGTTAGTATTAGGCGATATATACTTCACAAATTTTTGAGGTAAGTCGACTTACTGTTAGTTATCGTAAGCGCGGCAGAGTGGGTGACCTTCCCAGGATGTGTCACCCACTAGGATGTGTTAACACACGAACATAGTGTACCCTCAGCTTTACGGACCAGGGAAAATTTAATTTTATCAGACAATTTCAATGGAGCTAAGAGTCGAGACAATTTCGCTCAAGTGAATAGAACGGTCTTGCGGATTAATATTCAACAAACAAAATAAGGATTGCTTTTATGTAGCGGTTCACTCTTTATTGGAAATCTTGAATTACATTTAGGGTGAATTTTCATCACATTCAGACAGATTATTTTTCGACTCTATTTTTGTAACGAAACTCACCATATACCGATCCAAGTAGGTAATTATTATACTCACGATTTCTTCAATAGGATGACTATAGTTCATAAATAAATAAATAAAAATGCGTTTATTGCTTTCCAGAACCCAACTTTAATATAAAATAGGAGTACATAAAAAGGTTTATATATAAAAAGAAAAGTATAAGCTTACATACTGTCCCACTACAAGGCAAACGCATCATATATAATCATAAATATTTATCATATTAAGTATTCATATCAATAATTAAAATAAAAATAAACACACATTTACACCACACACGGGGGGAAAGGGGATAAAAGGTTAGCAGCGCACTTGTGACTCCACTGGTGTTGCTTGTGTCCATGGGCGGCGGCAATTGCTTACCATCAGGTGATCCGCCTGCTTGTCTGTTACCTATCACATAAAAAAAAACACATCAACCAAAAATACTACCTCACTAAAACGGGTATGTAGTAGCACTGTAAGTACCACAAGTACCTAAATAAAGACCTTTACGAGTTATAAATAGGAAATTGCAAAATAGGAATCGAAATCTAATATACAATGTGATGTGTAGTGTATTCTTGTAGGAATATACAAAACTATGCAACACGCTTTCATGCGCCACATTCAATTCATAGTGTGTATGACTAGCACAATGTACATGTACAGTGGCCAGCACATCAAGTTACTACAATCTGTCAAATTTCCTCAGTTGATATTGAACCAAACACGTATGACATAAAAGTGAGGTTCGATTGAAGAAATTTGACAGATTGTAGTAACTTGATGTGCAGGCTACCGTACATAAACAATGTGTAGTTATAGGTACTCAGATTGCAAGAAAACAATAACAAACACATGACATATAGATTCAAATCACATTGATTTAAGCTTTAACCCCATTCCAGCTCTGTTAAATTATCATCTACTTATATCACTAGAATTTCGGCGCTTTGACGAGAACAATTGGTAAGTACCTTCCGTTGACGTCCTCTACAGATGACAAGTGATAAGCTTACCTAGTCCAATATCTTAACTTGACTTATCTGCTAGTAACTAGACGATTAACAAATGTTATCAGTTGCTCAGTGGGCGGAAAGAGAGCGACAAAGCATTTGGAGGCAAGGAGAATTAGACATCTATCATTTATTTTCTCTATAAATATCTAAAAATAGGCGGTCGGTTTGTAATTTAGATAACTTAACACAACCGAGGAATTATAATACTAGAATTCATATTTTACGCCCAGACATTGACTAACACAAGCGCACATCGCACAAATATTTTTTCATAGGTAGTAGAAATTGAATCCAAATATGGCGTATTATGCAGATTCAGAATCACTACCGTATGTGCCAACAGGCCAGTAATTTTTTTTTGTATACAAACATCTTCACAAAAATGCGCTTTCAAAATCGGCATTATTCTTTGGGAGTGTTTTGAAACTTTATCAATTAACCGAAGGCAATAATTAAATTTGCAATCAAGTGCCATGGAAGAAACTGCCCTCCCCTTCTCGGGGGTGAACTTTGAATTGGAAAATTAAGAAGACTCTCAAAACTCAGGGAAACTATACAAACTCAATCAATCAACCATTCAACCCTGTCCCTCCTACACATCTCTCCTATCCTAGGCTTATTTATCCTAGATTTATATATTACTCAAATACATAATAATACACCCAGACACTGAACAAACAAGTGTTCATCACATGAATGTTGGTCCTCTTTCCAAATACTATCCTCTTACCCTCAAATTTTATATTGGAAGTGTTTCAACAAAGAAAGCATGGCTGCAGGGCCAAACGTATGCCTAACTACTTTCCGAGGAATTAAGTTACTACACCACCAAGTAGATAGATAGTTCCTACATAATAATGCATCAAGCAAGTCATGAAATTAATTGATGACGCCACTGCCGGTTACTTTGATGGTTATATTACTTACTAGCGGCCGCCCGCGACTTCGTCCGCATGGAAAAGTAACTTATTACCCCCCCCCTCCCCTTTAACCCCTTACAACCCCCTTTTCGCACTAAAAAGTAGCATATGTTCTTTCTCAGGGTCTAGATCATCTGTATACCAAATTTCATTTAAATCCGTTCAGTAGTTTTGGCGTGAAAGAGTAACAGACAGACAGACAGACAGAGTTACTTTCGCATTTATAATATTACTAGCGGCCGCCCGCGACTTCGTCCGCGTGGAAAAATAACTTTTTACCCCCCTTTTAACCCCTTACAACCCCCTTTTCGCAGTAAAAAGTAGCCTATGTTCTTTCTCAGGGTCTAGATCATCTGTATACCAAATTTCATTTAAATCCGTTCAGTAGTTTTGGCGTGAAAGAGTAACAGACAGACAGACAGACAGACAGACAGAGTTACTTTCGCATTTATAATATTAGTTAGGATTAGGATAGTTAGGATTAGTTAGGATGGACCTCCGTAATAGATCCTCAAGAATAAATTTCACTACTTTATTGATAGATTACCACTACCCGCGAATTGGGTATTTGACTAAATTTTTTTATGTGTTTAAGGCCCTACAACGATTTATTTGATTGAAGAGACTCCGCCCATTCCCCCCGCACACCTCATGCAACACTCGTAACTTTGTCACTTGATTCGCGTCAAATCGCACTTTCGCATGCGCGGTCACAGTAAATAAAGCAGTAAGGACATTGTGTCTGTGGTATACACGTCCGACGTCTATGAAATATCGTATTCTTTTTTCGAAATATTTACTTCACAAATTACGTACTTTCTGGATCGGTACCGCCCAGCTTAGTGAAAGTCTATGAAATATAGCATTCTTTTTTCAAACTTGCCTACTTCATAAATTACATACTTTCTTGATGGGTGCCGCATACTTAGTGAAGTCATTGCGGACCCATGTTGCGGACTACAAAATGAGATTCGAATCGGTGAACGATAAATAAAAATAAAATAATAGGATATTGACTAAAATTGAAAAATAAAATAATAGGGTATTTGATTAGTCAAATACCCTATTAATCAAAATATTGGTAAAAAGGAACCATTAGCCAAAATTTTCAGTTAAAAATATAACGACTAGCTGGTTTTGTAAGCATTCAAAGTTTCATGGGAAAGTCCATTTTTAAAGTATAAAAATTCAACAATTACCTAAATATCATTGAACTACCAATACATTTTACCCCAACTATTACTATAAAAACCATTTATGTATTTATTACAAGAACTATTTGATATGGCTACCAAACAAAATTTACTAGATGCGCACACAAGGTACAAAAAGTGTGACGTCACTCGTCAGTAAGTAAGTAAGTAAGTAAAATATTTACTGACCAAACAAAAAGAGATACAACACAACAGTAGTAAGACACAGAATATTTTTTTTTTTTGCTGCGCAAAGGGTTACCAATACTAATAACATTTAATAATAACTAGGTACGCTATAAGCTATGGTATACTTGCTTATATTACGTTCAGAATACTTACGATAATAATATATATACAGATAAAAATGTAATGAATGAGATTAAAATGTAGGTAATTATAAATTAATACGAGTAGGAAGGTGGGGCGCATAGTGCGTTTGGTGATCGTGGGTTCGATCCCCGCCCAAGTCACAGACGGATAATGATTGCCAGTGCTGATTGTTCGGTGTCTGAGTGTAATGAATGTACCTAATTAGGAATTATTATTATTACTATAATTAAGTAAATTTATTATATATAAAATAAATTAATATATATGAAAATATATTGTAAAGGATTCCACGAGAACTACTGCCGACAAACTGTTTCGCAGTTTGGCAGAATGCATGTGTTTTATAATTATTGTAATTTTGTTTGAATAAATAAATTAAAAAAAAAATACATCATACGAGAAACGGAAAGGAACATTAAGTGCTTACATACATAGACAGATAGGTGGTCAATAAGGTCCAAACTCAGCATATGCTGCAGCTGCTTCATTCAAGCCACTGCAGCGCTAGTTTTCAGTATGGACCTTGAGTGACGTTTTATAAATGAACGAATGAATGACACGCACATGAAACAATACAACAGATAAACCAAAAAAACAAACAACAACAATGACACTTAGAAAAAAAATATTAAGAAAAAAAAAACTGGAACAAACAACAAATAATAAACACACAATATACAAACCATTATAATAAAAATAATCTACCATTGATATAGTAAAAAAATATTGATACTCTTTCAAAATATTGGTAAATAAGAACCAATGGCCAACATTTTCAGTTAAAAATATAACGTCTAGCTGGTTTTGTGAACATTCAAAGTTTCATGGGCAAGTCCATTTTTAAAGAATAAAATTTTAAAAAAATAATTATATCATTGAACTACCCGTACATTTTCCACCAACTTTTATTATAAAACCCAAACAAAATTTACACAGAAGTTTGAGTTGTGACGTCACACTTCAATAGACATTTGGACAGAGCGTTTTTGGAATTGCCCAAAATATGTGCTCTCAAAGTTGTGATATCTCAGCTTATTCAAATGAGAATCAAGTGATTCTTTCAACAATGTTTCTTAAATTGAGGCATCTTTTGATATGTGTTTACATAAAAAAATATAGTCAAATACCCAAAGAGCTAAATCACGCTAAATCGTGAAAACGATAGCATATCTGTGACATGAGCGACAGTGAACTTGACAGCCACACCCATTCCGGCCACACCCCGACCACATTTTGCCACGTATCGGTCTGTACCTACCTCTTGGGCAATGATAAAACAATGTTATTATTCATTAATACTGAACAAAATCAAAGTATGGATGAGATCTGCCATGACAATAACACTACTGAGCAAGCTAAAGTATAAAATTGTGAGAGATGGTGTATTGGTGTGCTTGTATAGTGTTTGAGTATCTGGCGTCAAAGCAGGAGGAAAGAATGTGTTGCACAGTAGCCATTACTACCCGTGCGGATAAACATTGGGATTAGAAATTAAAACGACGAAACTATTCACTTCTCGCTCGCACACTATTTGCGTCTATACTCGCTCGACTGACAAAAAAAAAGCTGCATTTTAATAAAAATATGTGAGCTAGACGCGCTCTCAGTTTTGAAGCTTTCGTTAAAATTGTCTTTTTTTTATGAGATAGGGGGCAGACGAACAGACGGATCACTTGATGGTAAGCGATTACCGCCGCCCATGGATCCCCGCAACACCAGAGGAGTCGCAAGTGCGCTGCCGACCGACCGGACCGCTAATATATGTATCCCATCAAAAACAATACTCGACAAAAAAACCAAGTCTCCCAACTACCGTAAAAAGTGGTGAGATCCATGTTTCGCCAAGTCGGTTATTCATTTATTGATTTGGCAATCACACAATATATCTCACAAGCAATGCATTAATTGATTCGGTTGTTTAATGTGATTGCCATTTAATGTGAAACTAACGATTAAAATTTCTATGAAAATAAATCTATAATCGAATTGAGCCATAAAAGGACAACTCTAATTGTTCTCACCAAAAAGGCCGACTTTCGATACTGTTTTAGCTATATTTACTGTGGCGCGGTCTACACACGTCATCAGAAACGAATTAGGATACCACGGAGACGCAACATGCCTACTTAAAATTTAAAAAGGTAAAAAATTAGAGGCGATAAAATATCCCAACTAATATTGAAACTTCGTGAGATTAACTCCTTGGATTCCTCTGTAGCATGCTATTGGCGCAGGAGTTCGAACGGCAAGGTGATCTGAACGGGTAGGTTGTTGAGAGGTGCGATGTCCCTGATAACGTCAATATATGCTTTGTGTCTGATAACGTCAATTGAAATCACGATTCCAATTCTGTAATTTTGACCACTGTTGTGACAATTAACTTTGCTCCTATACTGTCGAAGTGCACGAAGGTTCTACGTTCTTCTGACAGACAACATCGAAAATCCATGAACAGCCTCGTTAAGTGCTGATGTATGCTGATGATATGGCGCTGATAAAGTTTTATCAAAAATTGAGTCACGTAGCGACTCCAATGTTGGTCTTTGTTCTTTTGCAGATTTCGTTTTTCTAACTAATAATGACATACTTCAGTTTGCTCGCAACTGGCATAGGTCCGTCGTCTAAGAGAGCTGTCGCAGCACTGAGCAGGTGACAACACGGCTACACAATTATACTCAATGGTCATGTCAATAAAGTCGTGAATACGTTGCACCCAGATTCTATCAAGTTGCTCAAAGATGTCGACAAAATCACGAAAAATTAATTACGTATTTATAAAAAAACTAGGCTGAATAACAAAATTCTGACACATACCAGACATCAGTATTTATAATATCTACTAATTAAAGGAATTTCCGATTGAATTGGTAATCTCGCTCAGTAAATATCTGGAGAAAACGTAATTTTTAGAGGTATTTTCAAATCGAAAAACTATCGAACCAAACTCGCCAAATTGTGTTTCTAAAACATTACAGACTTAGATAAAGGTATGAATTAATGTTCACCTTAGTATCAGATTGTACCGTCTCCCAGGGACCTGGCAAAGCCACAATGAAGGTAAGGTTTTTTTTTTATGTAGCCCCTTAATCAAAAGACGCCTCAATTTAAGAAACATCGTTGAAAGAATCACTTGATTCTCATTGAATTACCTGAGATATCACAACTTTAAGAGCAATATTTTGGGCAAGCCCAAAAACGCTCTATACAAATGGCTATTGTATTGTGACGTCACAACGCAAACTCTTGTATGCGCGTCTAGTAAATTTTGTATGGTAGCTATATCAAATGTTTCGTTTAAGTAAATGGTTTTTATAATAAAAGTTGGTGGAAAATGAACGGGTAGTTCAATGATATAATTATTATTTTTTAATTTTATACTTAAAAAATGGACTTGCCTATGAAACTTTGAATGCTCACAAAACCAGCTAGACGATACATTTTTAACTGAAAATGTTGGCCATTGGTTGTTATTTACCAATATTTTAATAGAGTATCAATATTTTTTACTAAATCGAGATTAGTCAAATACCCAATTGGACCAAGCATTAGCAAAACCAAATTAAAACAATTTTCAAAGCGATATCATCGTTACCGCAATAAAATGAAACAGGAAAATTTAAACGAGGAAAAGAAATTAAAGGGATGAATTAAACTTGTCGTCCGGACATCTCGCCGTTATTAAACGCAGTTTAAAACTTCGACATCCAAGTATTATCGATCAGTCCGCAATCGCACTGGAAGTTCCGACGATTCCTGCTTAAAATTAATTTCAGATTTCCGTGCATAAAAGAAAAATCGGAAACTTTGTGATCTCTTAAACTTTTTTATTCTTCTGCCTGTTAAGACACTTTTTTCACACTCTCTGTACGCAAAAGGAAGACAGAGAGTAAGTGCCAGCTTATTTTTGGTAAAAGCATAATAAATTGCAAAAGATAACAATTTATTATCTACCGTGATTAGTAAAGCAATCAAATTAAAAGTCGATATCATTTTGAAAACACATTTAAACGTAGTGTAATTTGCCATCCAAAGATGGTATTCACCTCAGAATCAGGAATTTAACAATTTTCATCACAACACTTGTGACTCCTCGGATGTCCATGGGCGGCGGTAATCGCATATCATAAGGTTATCCGTCTGTTCGTCTACCCCCTATATCATAACAAAAAAATCTTGAGGCACTTCGATCCATTTCACTACCGCAATTCTTTTATGTCGTCTCACTTACGCATCTGTGGCTTCCTTTATGGACGTTTATTGTCCCTTTTACACCATAAGCTAGTCTTTCGGCAATGTACCTACCTAACCTAAATAATTGGTAAGAATCATTATAATAGTTCCCATCTCGTTCCCTTTACACGTAATCTAAATAAGAGCGCGAGCGCAAACCCAGCTCGCACTTGCCTGGTTTTTTCTTTTCAACAATGAATTATTTCTAACTGAAGTCCCGGTAATAAGGGCCAAAGTTTCTCGTAACGTTCCTTCGGTTAGTTAGGTTTATTCAAGAAACTAAGTTCACTCTCTTTACTGAGCATTTTATACTTCGATGGAGTAATCTTGAGCTAGAGTTACAACACATACTTAAATTGACATCGATTTATATAAATAATAATGATAAATAAATTCACACAACATCTCATACATTGATCTGACTCCGTACTAAGTCGCTACTTGTGCTAAGGCTTAAGCACTTGTGTTACAGATATCAGACAACAGTGGATCACAAAAAGAATACTTAAATAAATAATATAACACCCAGACACTGAACAAACACAAGTGTTCATCATACGATGTTTGTCATATCAAAAATATAGATGAATATTAAAGAATAGGTGATGTCAAAATATACTAAAGATGAGGCCTGCTGTCTGTCCATCATAAGACCTTTTTTAAATTAAAAATCCCCTCTTAAATTGTTCTTATTATTTTATCCTTTAAGGGTGGGTTCTTTTTAAGGACGAGATGGGTTTAAAGTGTTTACGAGTGACGATAGCCCCTGTCCATTAAGCTACCCGTTCCTTCAATTTATTTCACTTAAAATTTCACAACGGGTTTTTACTAAATTCTATGTTTTAGGATATTATATTAACAAAAACGCTGTATACCGTTTCATCGATGCGCGAATACTGCCTGTCGATTTTCTTTGTGACAAGTGAAATTTTTATGTAACATATTTATTCAAAATGATAAAATGTGTGTATGTGTGTTCATGTGTGGATGGATTCTTGTGTGTTGAATACACACAAGAATGAACACACTTCTTGTGCGAGTGCAGGTAGGTACCTAATATGAGTGAGTGAGAACATTTATAATAACACAACCGTATACTTTTAACCGAATTCAATATGGAAGGAGATTCTATGTTAGGTTAGGTTAAGTTTTTCAATACTAGATTCATAAAACTTTTTTTTTAATTAACCTTTAACAATTTTCGCTAATGTCATTTAGAGAGTTTGTACAATTTGCAGGTAATAAAATGAAAAAAAAATACGAACACTTTTATTAAAGGTTCAATAGGTCACAAATCGGGTGTTCAATATTCCGTTTAGTATTTAGCAATATTTTAGTAAACGACCCAAGGGCCTCATTAGCATGCTTTCAGGATTGCGGCCAACAGTCGCCGATCTGATCTCCATGTTAACAAGCGAGAATCTTAATGAAAATAGCGACGGTTTATTTTGGAGGTTTTTTTACTTTATTTTTTTTATATATATTTTTTTAAGTTTATTTTTTTACAAAATTTTTGTTCCTAAACAAGAAGCAGATGGCAGTTGGATGATCCTAAAAATGTAATAATTAAGATATGTATTTTCTTTTTAAGAATAACGATAACGAAGTGACTTGTGACTCTACTGGTGTTGCAGGTGTCTATGGCGGCTGCAATCGCTTACCATCAGATGAACCGTCTGCTCATAAAAAAGTTGGTAATTATAGAAAGTTAACTACTGCTAAAAGCAAGAAAAATATTTGTTCCATTAATTACTGCTGATTAGGTGTTTCATTCTGTTAGGCACTTTGTTCACAGATATGAACCCTTCGTGAGTAAGTTTTTATTTTGTTCATCAAACTTAACAAAAGGACTTCATTTACGATATCTATTAAGAAGGATTTGCCGTTATCAACAACAAATAACGGTGTATTATTCACAACATAATTACTTTTAGGCACCTACGGCAATAACCGTAGGAAAACGAGCTATAATTGCGGTCCCACAAATTGCCAGCCAATTTTCATCGGCCACCAAAAAGCCATTACTGGTAACGAGTCTTTTTCAAAGTTGCATCGTCGATAAATCAGGTGCCAATTAACTAAAGGCACTCGCAACCAATTACGGGATGACTATGCTTGTAAATCATGTCTTTCGAGAAAGAATGGGCAATCATTTTAGCTTTAGGTCCTCGTTAAGTCCAACATCGCTCTAGCTTTTCAGGTCGGCTAGGGCGATAGAGACTCGGTGTATAAGGGTTTTACCAGACTAATCGTTTGATCGTCGATCGACAACATCAATCGTTTGAATGAAAAAATCTATATCGATCGAAACGTTCTACCAAACATATCAACCGAACGATGAATAAAAAGTGTCGACGTCGATACATTTTAGAAACAATTTAAATTTAAAGACCTATCCATACATACTTGCCAGCTAGTCTTCATCGGCCACCAAAAAGCCATTACTGGTAACGAGTCTTTTTCAAAGTTGCATCGTCAATAAATCAGGTGCCAATTAACTAAAGGCACTCGCAACCAATTACGGGATGACTATGCTTGTAAATCATGTCTTACGAGAAAGAATGGGCAATCATTATAACTTTAGCTCCTTGTTAGACTAGCTAGAGCGGTAGAGACTCGGTGTATAAGGGTTTTACCAGACTGTTCGTTTGACTATCGATCAACGTTCGAATGGATAAATTGACGTCGATCGAAAGTTTTATGTTTTATGTGATAGGTGTCAGACGAGCAGACGGATCACCTGACATATAAATCGAACGTGGTTGCTAACATATCATCGAACGATAATTAAAATTAGAATTGTCGGCGTCGCTCGTCGTCGTTTTTACCAGACGAACGGTATCTCCAATATAAATTTTACAGACCTATTCGTAGATAATATCCTACACGATTTGATGAAAAATAATAATAGTTTTAGGTGTGTGGAACTTGCAAGTATTGTTTTTATTTTTGTGAAAAAAATGCGATTCACTAAATACATATACTTTCTAAGTTTCAACAATATATAATAGTTTCGGAGAAAAGTGACTGTGACGGACAAACAGATATGACAAGTCTACTTATAAGGGTTCTATTTTTTCTATTTGGCTACGGAACTCTAAACAAGACCCACTCGCACTTCGCCTTTTTATTTACTACGTCTCTACGAGTTTTCAAAGATTTATGCTCCCACTATCTTGAGTTTCACACCAGCGCTGGTCATTTGGCGCTTAACGTTTATTGGCTTTAAACTTACAGCTTTATCCTTTGCGGAACCTCATAAACCCGCGGCATTAACTATTTTAACAGTATCAACTAGCGGCACTTTGAGAGGAACTGTCTACTTGAGCATACAAATAAACTTGGCTTTATTTAATTTGCAGATTTAATGTAAAAAAGAAATACAGACCCACAAATAAAACGTGAAAGTTTGTAAGTATTAATGGATGAATTTTTGATCCTCTTTCACGCGAAAACGACCAAATGGATTTTAATGAAACTACAATAATTATCCTACTACTATTGTAAAGGCGAAAGTTTGTAAGTATGGATGTATGGATGTATGGACGTTTGTTACTCTTTCACGTAAAAACTACTGAATGGATTTGAATGAAACTTTACCACAATATAGCTTATACATCAGAATAACACATAGGCTACAATTTATAAAAATATATTGTGTGGGTTGTCCAAAATATGACGGTAAGTGTCAATAATTACCTCCACGCGTACAAAGTCGCGAGCGGCCGCTAGTAGCTTATACATCAGAATAAAACAGGGGCTACAATTTTTTAAAATATTATGTGTGGATTGTCCAAAATATGAAATAATTATCTCCATGCGTACGAATTGCGGACGGCCACTAGTATTAAACTAAGGTCCTGGAATAGGGCAGGAAGATGATGATGACTATGGATTAAGGTAATCCATGTTCATGCTAGCCCTACTAATCACAGTTGTAGATGCACTTGCTAGATGCATGCCGCTTGTAACAAGCTTTTCTTATTATGAGAAAAACGAGTAGATTATGATGACTGGGAACGCCTAGGTAAACCGAAAACCGGAACAAAATCAAGAAAAATAAATAAATTGAGACAACATCACATACATTGTCCTGGCCCCAAACTAAGGTTTTCCCTTGTGCTATGGAAACCAGAAACAACGAAGGTACTACAAACACCCAGACCCAACACAAATATCTGTTTCATCAACATACATTTGTGTTGGTGCGGGAATCGACCCTTACGTCTCAACCGGCGCTCAAACCATTGCGTTAAAGTTCTTTGGTAAAATGACCAGACAAATAAATTTTGTCGGTGACATAATCATCACAATATACTTTCTTGTCTTGTAGAGTGTACTCAAGAAGCATTAAGTGTGAACAAGCACCTTTTGTGTTGACTCTAGAGAGTCCTTAAGCTCAAGTACCTGCCATTGTGACGGATTATCCGGAATACTTATCTAGCCTATATTGTGTAGGCCTGGTATCTTTAGAAGTATAAAATACTAGTGGCCCGCCCTCACTTCGCTTCGGGACCGTAATTCAGAAATGAACCAATAGATGGCGCTGTGCTAAATTACATCGCGCAAGCGTTTCGTGTTTTCGGTTTACCTATAAGCCTTGTCGTTGTCTATAGAAGTTATCTCTTTATAAGTAGTATAGATTAAAACGGGGTTTTTTTATATGATAGGTAGAAGACGAGCAGGCAGATCACCTGATGGTAAGCAATTGCCGCCGCCCATGGACACTTGCAACACCAGTGGAGTTACAAGTGCGTGGGTGCCCCCCAGGGTGAGCCTCCGGTACCCTCACTCACTCGGCGAAACACAGCACAGGGGTTGCTTCACGCCGGTTTTCTGTGAGGCAGTGGTATCACTCCGGTCGAGCCGGCCCATTCATGCTGAAGCGTGGCTCTCCCACAGTTAAAGTAAGTGAATTAACGAAGGTTAGACGGCAATCGCTTTGCCTGAATCTTGGTCTAAGCGTACCCCGAGCAACCAACCCGTAACCACACGTACCTATATATAATGAAAATCCTTCATACCAGCCAAAGCACTTTCATTTACCTACTCATTACTAGTTATTCGTTAATACTTACTTTCTTTTAATATAGCATGAGACATACGAGTTGCACACGAGTAGTACGAAAGTTCCAGAGTACGAATTAGTCCCGTTTACATAACCGGGACCAAACGGCTTGACATCAACGTTATTTGACTTTTATTATTTCTCTACAAATGATAGCAATCTCCATGAAATATTAACAAAATGTGGGACGAAGTAGGTGTTCAGTTAAATAATTTGAAACCTCAAAATCAAATAAATTACTTAACAGCACTGAGCTCGATATAAACAACCAAGTCTCAATTTATAACCCAAACCACATTATTACAGAACAAACATAGTCAGTAGGAAAACATACTACGTCTCCGCAAGCTCTACTTCTCATAAAAATCGTTATCATTATCAACCAGGGAGTACAGTCAACAGCAAAAGTAGATGATCATTTGCGTTATGTATGATGTCAAATTCAAACAGTTCTGACGCAATCTTCGTATAGCCACAGAATAAGCCTCAAAGTGATTCATACAGTTCTGACACAAACTCCGCTCAAGAGTGATTATAGAGTAACCTACCCAGTGCTGAGTATAAGCTTCGTATAAAAGTTAAATTGAATGTTAACTTTGCCAAATCAAAAATCAATGACATTATAATAAAAGTGGTAGATAAGTCTATAGTTTTATTTTTTGACTTGGCATCAGTACAGAGTCGTCAAAGATCGCGGGTAAAGACAAGTCTTTAGCTGTAAAAGTGATATCTATCTTGAGTGTAGGACCCATGGCATGACGAGCTTTCCGAAACATGAGGTAGGTACAGAACTGCCAACTTCATAACTACAGGCTGCTCCAGGCAGGTACAAACCACTGGTTACATTGATATTGTGGCACAATTAAGGGCCTGAGGAATGTCCCTCCTTTCCCACACAAACGTGACTGATCGCTTCAGACTAGCTTCTGTTACTTAAGTCTAAATCGAATAATTAAGCTGAGAGTGTTGAAAGCATAGGCTTAGGAGATGTTGTATAGTTGAAATCCTTCAATGACAGATGTCTGTGTTGTAGACAATTCAGCACTGGGCCCGTTTGAATAAATTAAAATGTCCTTATTACATCTCATATATTGACCTTATTGACATAATCCCTTATGAAAAGTGTAAGCACTTTTGTTACTGAGGATATAATATATCCTCTTTGTTGCGGATATCAGACAACAGAGAAATACAAATACAAATGTTATTTCTTGACTTGCATGGAATCTACGATCTTTGGTGTAGGCAGGTTCACTATCAAATGCTCCAACGGGCCAATCCGGGACTTTTATAGATGTCACGTTCTATTTCAATCGCCAGGAGAAATTGAGAAGCTAAATTGCTCCGCAATACAAACAATACTGGGTAGGTACCCTCTGAGTATTACTAAATGTTGACGCTTACTACAGTAACTGTAATCTCTTGTTTCGATGTAGAAAAGAACTGACAGAACGCTGAATGAGATGGACTGACCAAATAAAAGCAGCAAGTGACTCATCATCACTTGATGAATGCACGAGGAAGGTGGCCATCAGAGAAGAGAAGCGGCATGTTGTAAAGCTTGCCACCAATCTCTAAAGTGATAACCACCACCACTCTGTCAAGAGAAGAGAAGAGAAGTTAGAAGAAGAAGAGAACAGAACGCTGGCAGACGATAATGTGTCAATAGTCGTTAAATGTACTTCATGACCTGGACAAACTTTTGTATGATGAATCTTGTTTGTTCAGTGCCTGAGTGTAATATTGTATTTAAATATTATAATATATTTGTGTTTCTTCTGTTGTCTGATATCTGTAACACAAGTGCTTAAGCTACTTAGTCCAGAGTCAGGTCAATTTATGAGATGTGTGAATTTAAAAAAAAAACATGTGTGTAAGCCACAAGTATTCTGTGATAAATAAATTACTTAGATAGATCTGACTTCTGACTCTTAAGTGTATTTATTTAATGCTAGAGGCCAGAAGGTATATTATTGTAGTGCAGACAAACACACGTTTGACCCCAAATTTAGCTAAAACCCTTTGACCGATTGTAATAACAACCCTAAGGTTGGCTGCCTGTACAGACCCGGACAAAAATGGACGCTAATGTCTTTGACGCTTAAGGAATAGACGGCAAGATTGGCTAATGTTTAGTTTTTTTTCTCCGTGCCCGTAATGTGAAACAATAAAAAAAGACGTTGCAAAAAAAATGGTATGACGCTACTTTCGTTTTTATGAATTAAAAGAATCTCCCTCTTTTTAACATTAAGACGTATATGTGTTTGTTTATTTGAATGAATGAATGAATATACTTTTTATTGCACTCAAAACAGAGGTATAAAACTTAAAAACTAATAATAATTAGTAATTGTTGTTTTGTTTTATTCTAGATGGTGTAAAACTCAATTAATTATTAATCAAATCCAGAAGAGTATAATCTCGTCACAGCGGTCAATTTTATTTTAAACTAGCTGACCCGGCGAACTCCATATCGCATTATCTCATCTTTCAAACCTTCCCTGGGCTTCCACGAATATTTCAAGACCATAATTAACCAGATTGGTTCAGCCATTCTCGAGTTTTAAGCAGACTAACGAACAACAATTCATTTTATTTATTACTTGCGGCCGCCCGCGACTTCGTCCGCGTGGAAAAGTAACTTTTTACCCTACTTTTAACCTCTTACAAACCCTTTTTCGCAATAAAAAGTAGCCTATGTCCTTTCTCAGGGTCTAGACCATCTGTATACCAAATTTCATTTAAATCCGTTCAGTAGTTTTGGCGTGAAAGAGTAACAGACAGACAGAGTTACTTTCGCATTTATAATATTAGTATGGATAGATAGATAACGTGTTTCTTTAATCACTCGACGTTGACAGAGTTAAATGTGCTCGCTATTGCACGATAGCAGCCATTATTAAAACAAGTTATTAAAAATTCAAAATTGGAACAAAGTGAATTTTAAAATAGCTAGCTGGCAAAATATCATGATTAAAGCATAATGTTATGAGAAACAAAATATGGCAACATCAATTATAAATAAGCAAATAAATATTTAATGAGCTCCTCCAGAGTTTTAAATTAGTATCTACATTCTGTGTTTCTTTTACGGCAAACGTTGTTTTTTTCTATTTTGAATTTACGAGAAGGTAAGTAGGTTACATTTGATTGAGATGACAAACCTTGTCAGAATTTTATGAAGACATAACTATTCTTCAGAAAAACATTTCACAGGTGTTAAAATAATTACTATTACTTCAAGGGAATATACATGTCTAAGAATTTAATTACTTTACAGTTTAGTGTGTTTTTGACAGTTAAGTGTCAAAAGGTAATTGTAAGATCTTTGAACTAAATCGTTTTAGCACTGCTATTGTGTGTTTAACAGAAATTTATGAAACACATTCGAGCCGGCTCATTCTTGCCGAAGCGTGACTCTCCCACGGTTAATTTACGGTGCTTTTACTCTTACTAACCATTACATGCGCATTGTATTGTATTGTATTGTATGTCTGTTGACTGATATCTGTAACACGAGTGCCTTAGCTTAGTACGGAGCCAGGTCAAGCCAGGAGATGTTGTGTGAATTTATTTATTGTCTTTTTTTTTTCAAACCGCACCAACAAAATATCAGCAAGTGACAGACTGAAATCCACGGTTCAAAACCATGAGAATTACTCGTTAAAGTTACAAAGGAACAAATGAAAACAGGAAAAAACATTTATTTATTACCGGTGTTGAAGGGACGATTTCCCCTGGCAAGCGTCGGAAATAAAAATGATTTTGAATTTGACATTCCACTCGTTTGTCCAGCGAATTCATTTGCTTTTTTGTTCTTTTTAAATTTGAATTATTACGAGGTAAAGTCAGCATAAAATCATTGGTCATTTTCGGAATTTAAACTGTTAGGCCATGGATTAGGGTCGGAAATTAAATACCTACTAAATTTTATTTTCGAGCTCAACGGCATGTTCGAAATTCAAAATTTCTTTAGCTGTAAAACAAATAAAGACAGAACTATTTCGGATCACTTTTTCAAACCTGTGTTTCAAACGCTTCCAATATGGAATTGTAAATGCTGTTTTATGTGATAGGTAGCAATCGAGCAGACGGATTATTGATAGATTAAAGAACCACAAGTCTGACATCAATAAAATATGACACGTATAAGTAATAAAGATGGATTAATATCGTCTCAATATACGAAATTCTCCCCGCTCCTGGGAAGTCGCTTGCAACGTCGACGTAATACTAATAAGCAGAAAGATAGTCCATAAGCCTGCAGGGGCAGATAGCGGTGTCGGTCGGCTAGCTGATAGTTTAATAGCTTCGGCTTGCTTCGCTAACTAGCCCGGGGACCAGTGTTGCCAACTTAATTTTACCAACCCACCAAATGCCTACACCTTACTAACTTGCCGGCTACGCATCCGCACTTCTTCTGATATCCATGAGCGGCGCGGCGGTGGTCACTTACCATCAGGTGACCTGCTTGCTCGTCTTCTTAAGTCATAAAAAATGCAGCAGCGTAAACCACTAAAACATAAATGGCCTCATAAGCCACCAGAATTCCACTAAATATATAATCTAAAGACACAACGCAACAGAAAGGAAGAGTTCGTGGCTCGTGACAGTATGATTACGCGCCTTAAGGCTGGCAGCCTACGGTTGGTTTGTGAAACATTAAAGATTATTGCACAAAAATACATGTGTAAGTACCTATTATAATGCGACAAAAAGTCATGACAACGGGTTTTCGAGGAATTAGCGGAGTCTCCATGTTTTATACCCCTCCCTTACTCTCTCAGACTTAAGCGGCAGCACAGAAGCTTTGACATTAATTCACTGCCGCTGTACTTAATAGTACAGCGGCAGTGATTTAACGTCAAAGCTGACCAACTTAAATAAACTAATCCTCAAAAAATACCACCAGCCACTTAAACCAAAATCACGCCGAAAAGCATGCCCAAACCACCAGATCAGGTGGCAATCCCACTAGTTGGCAACACTACCGGGGATGTAATGCCTTTCATGAGGAGCTCTGTTTATCTATAATTTTGCCTAGAGGGTAAGAAACTTAGCTCAATTCTAACAAACGTAGAAGTTAAAACAGGTAATTAGATACTAGCGTATGTTTAGTTCAATATTTTAGTAAGTATGTATTTGTGTTACGTTTGTTGATTATGGTACTACTAAATACGAATTATATTTTTTAAATCTCATCAGCTGATAGATAATCCAGAATCGCCATTAGGTAATTTTATATTTTTTCTTATCATGGCACACTATTTCTAGGTAACAATACCTATTATTCGTTCCACTATTTCACTTTTCTAAACAACTATTTATATGTCACCGTAAAATAGTCCGAATTGTAATTTGATAAATTTCCTAGGAAGTACCAAACAACATTGAAGTTGAAAATAACAAAGTGCATTTAAAGTAAATTATTTAAACGATTTACGTTTTTTTTTAAATCTGCCTAAATTAAACATACCTATGTCTATTCTACAATCGATTCTCAACGTAATGCCAAACACGTTTGGTTCATATCATTTAGAAAATTTGACACATTGTGGTAACCAGATATACTGTCTGTTTGTATAACAACTGAATTTCGGTGGCACCATGGACCTTGTTTGTATTTGTCTGGGCAAGCCTGAACTAACTGAATGTGAATCCAATTGAAATGTGCAACGTGTAACGTAAATCGTCAACGCATTTGGCCGCGCTTCGATCAGTAGCTATACGTGTAGGGTATCCGTTCCACTACCGAGAAGCTAAGCTATAATAAAGACTTATATGCGTCTAAATAATTTAATAACAGTTGTTAAAAGTGAACAACTCTCCAAAGCATCGATTCTTAACAGTTGTAGGGTACTCCGCAATTTTGAACAGCTTGAATCGGATTGTCATAATATTATAAAAACCACATTAATTTATTCTTTCCTCTACAACATTATTAGGTACCCTAAAAAGGGAAAATGAATTGAGACGACATTACAGTATAGTCCTTTTCACGAAAAGAGTCCCCCGGATTTTTGATGAACTAAAATGACATGGCAGTCTACGTAATGAGTGGGAAAGAGATAGAAAGCCTATTTGTATCACAAGTGGCGCCGCTCCCAGGGAACTTTTTTCGTAAAATGGACTTCATAGTGTTAACTCGTTAATATTTGACGTAAATGCGACCACTCGCCTAGCGGAAACGAGTGGTTTACACCACTCGTTGCAAATCGCTCGTTTTCGAATGATTCAAAAATGCGGATGTCAAAAATCATGCGAGTCACACATTTTTTAGTGAGACGACAATTCAAAAATAGGTCTCCTGCTCTGCTCGTATGATACTCGTATTTGACGCTTAAAAAACCCGTACACGGTGGAACAAAAGCCCATGTAGAGCGGACCCATTGGTTGAAACTGTCCAGTTTTTCGCTCCGCTTCGTGTGAAAAAATTGGTCAACAAAAAAGCACTGTTGAATTTCGATTTTTCATTCACATACAATATATTGATAACACTTTTAACAGTTATATTCTAACCTATAAACAGTCACCAGTCTTAATACGTAAAACATTTATCGACCATATATAAAATAGATACAATATAACATAATAGGTAGGACAGAGAATACAATAATAGGCATAGAAAATAAGTACACATAACAAGAAAAGAAAAAGAACATATAATTTAAATTACTTGAACATAAACACAAGTCCAAATGAATCTGCAAACCGTCTCTAAACTACCAATTTATATTTAAGCCATTCCCACCACAAAACCACTTAAGTATGCACTAAATAAGCACCAAAATCGCCTGTTTTTATAACTGTGGAGATAGAAGGTGGAGTCTAAAGGCAATTATGAGAGCAATATATTATCAACAAGAAACCTACAGCCAATATCATAAACAAGACAAAGAGGACAATAGATTTTCTTGCTGTGAAAGTCTAGAAACCAGCGGCTCATTTAAACGACTTGAAAGGCTTCTAAAATTATTTGTTGTTATAGTAGAAAATAAGTCTCAACAATAAAAATTTGAAATAAACGAAACAAAACGCGAGAATATGTACATTATAACACTTACTGGTTGACGTTTCGACCTGCTTTGAACTTAGAGCCCCGACTACAGAATCCACCACTAGACCAATGGGGCACTTTGTAGGGCACAGCATAGTCCCGTCTTCTCCCTTTTCGAAGGAGGCAAGAGAGCGGCCACCGCTGCCGCGCTGGTGGTAGCGTCACAGAGGATATATTATCTGTGGTAGCATAGCAAAGTGACAGAGAGAGAGAAAATAGCTAAAAAAAACCTAGGCTTCGTCCATGGTGTTGGGGAACAAAAGACGGCGGCAACGCCACTATTAGTAGCGTAGTAGGAGCAACGACGACGTCCAGGTCGTCCGGTGGCACGATGGGTTGACGACATCGCTAAAATCGGAGGGGCTACATGGATCCGAGCAGCTCAGGACCGGGCACATTGCCGAAAGGGAAGGGAGGCCTATACCCAGCAGTGGGTACTACCGGGCTGATGATGATGATGATGAGGAGCAACACCTTTTAGTACCTACCTTTCTAATTATATGTTACTACATCGTAAAATATATAACATACACAAATAAATAAACAAAAAATTGGTCATAAAGCCTCATGAAACTTTAAAACATTTGAATTGCATTAGCCCACGCTTTTTTCACTTAGTCTTTACTCAAAATCCCGAAGCCGGTTTTAAAGTGGGACTCGGGAAATGAAACATCCTCAGATTTCAAGACACTGTTTAATTGGTGTTTCAAAGCCATTATGGAGGCCATTACGATGAGTTATTTAAAGGCTTTTGTTTGGTTTACTTTAAGGGCAATAGTTGTAGGTCAAATTAATGGAATAAAAAGTATCACACAATATCACATATCAATTTGATCACAGTAGTTATGTTATATAAGCACTTATTAAATAGCATCCATCTATCTATTCCAACGAGAACTTTGGGGGAGGCCTATGTCCAGCAGTGGACGTCTATTGGCTGAAATGATGATGATGATGATCTATTCCATACACAAAATAAGACAAGATAGAGGTTGCTCTTTAACTATCTGACAGAAACGCAAAATTACAAAGTCAATTAAAAAATGTTTTTCATCTCCAGCTATTAATTTTAGGAAGGTGTTCATTTTTAATTTTTACGTATCCATTCTTCAGAGATATTTCTTATTTTCAGGAGAATGAAGGATACTCCATTGACAAGAGCAACGCTCTTGAATAAGATGAAGAATATACGTACCTTACATCAAATAAAATTGTTTATTCGTCATAGAAAAAATCGAATTTAACTGCAACTTAGAGTGGTTTCAGATTAGCGTATTTCCCTGTGCGTATAGGTACGGACGTTTCAGGATGCTAATAAAGCTCTTAAGCTTATACGCGTTTATCAAAAAACCAGATGCGCGTATACGAGCGTTTTTCGGCGTGTTCGAGTAAACTGAGAAATACTCCATTTCCATGACGTTTCCATAGTTTTAACGACTGCTAAAACGTATCTATACTCTGGTTCATAATCATGTGTAGTAAACTGACACATGTCCATGTGTCATCCCCATACAATTATCACTCAATTTTACAAAAGCAAAATGTCAAAATGCATAGAAACTTGTCATTTTCATCTGTCAGTTTACTACACATGATTAAAAACCAGAGTATACATACACTTCATAAAAAAGAACTTATAAGCGCATATAAAACGCTAATCTAGAACCGCAAAAGAGATAGACCAAAGACAACTGCTGTGAAATGGCTGCCGTCGGTCGCGTACCAAATGAGATTGCATGTCACAAAGGAATGACAATCGCTAGAAGCAATAGCTGACAGACAGAAGATAGCGGGGAATATTTCTGGGAAGAAATCAGCTTTGTTGGGTAGAACTCTGGTCAACTTGATCATTCTTACACGGTCGGTGATGTTACACATACACATTCACAAGAAAATAACTTTTCTCTCTTTCCTAAGGTCGGCATATTAGATAATATTTTAAAAAAGCAATTGAACATTTAGCGAGATTTTATTAGATGCCATCATATGATATTTTTCACACACCTTTCATGTAATTGAACAATATAGATGATGCACCACCATCTCACCGTATAATTCCCGGTTGCATCTAAAGCTGTATATTCCGAGCCCGGGATGCGCTTAATCTATTTTACAAGCGTAATAAAGTATGTATACTGTGCACATACTCAATATAAAAATTTAAAAAAACATTTGTTATAAAAAAATTGCGACGCATTTTCCAATGCTACTCAAATATTTTGACAGTTCTTTTTCAGGCCAATCAAAAGGTATCGCAAAAAATAAATTACAGTTAAGTAACTCAGTCGTTCAAATTTTCAATTTCCTCTACATTTTTTGAGACGCAAATCAAGTTCTCATGTCTATAATAAATTAATCTTCTATGATAACATTTTCGTTCGACGATTTTAAATGTGGCCTAAAACCTGATGAGTCATTTGATCCATTTCAACAGATTTTATAGATGAAGGACCTTCAAAAGCAAACATCTTATAACTATGCGGCTACCTCGGAGGAAATATTGTAAAAATTGATCAAAAAGATTTAAAAAAACTAACAGCCTAAAGTATACTGTCCCACTGCAGGGCAAAGGTCTCCATCATAGAAATCAAGTAATCGTTACTATGATAAAATTAGGCTTACTCACCACCTTTGCCTAATGCGGTTTGGTGATCACAAACCCGAACTATGTTCGGATAATTCGAAACATACTTTTGCTCACGGATCACAGCCCAGTACTAACAACCAATAGTCCAAACGGGTGTTTAAGTTAAAATATTTTAACCACAGAAGTTATTTTTTCAGTTTATGATTGCAATACGTATTTTATGTTAAAAAAAAACTAAGTTCAAACCTTCAAGAAAAGGGCATATCTCGCTCTAAAAGGCCGGCAGCGCACCTGTGAAGCCCCTGGAGTTGCAGGTGTTCATGGGCGACGGTAATCGCTTAACATCAGGTGATCCGTATGCTCGTCTGCCCCCTATCCTATAAAAAAAAAAAAAAAAAAAGTTATTTATGCAAATACTCGATCGTTGAATGGTTTTCAGTACAGTCAACTCCAAAAATATGTATACACCTTAGGACCTTGTCACAATACATATGTATAAGAACGACTTCTACTTTTTATAGACACATGTATTGTGACAAGGTCCTAAAGTGTATACTTATTTTTGGAGTTGACTGTACATCCGTAATATATCATAAATACCCTATAAATAAAATGTCTTCCTTACGCCTGAAGGCTTCATCTGTTGAAAGGGAAAATTCCCCAAAATTACATTAATATTATCGTTTTAGGAATCCGCACGCCCCGGCCCTTACCATTGTACGTCACAATTTGAGATTATTAATCTTCAATACTTGGGAATTGCATAATTTATTTCATTTTATGAATTGTGACATTTTGTAAACCTTTTTTTTTAAAGAGCATCTACTGAAGGTTCTTGCTGGTGTCTTTACGGCAGAAGACTGCATTCCGAAACAATGGTAAACATATTGACATTCATGAGATTCTGTTTGGACCTAAATTGAATAAGCTATTTTTACTTGATACTGGTGTATCAGATCGTGTGATAATAGGTATTATGAAAGAGACAGACAAATTCATATAAAAACAATGATTCTTCACTCTGAATTGTAGTCAATCCTTATTTTTATAATCTTTGACCGTAGGTGGGAGAGTCCCGCTTCAGAAATGTGCCGGCTCGATCGGAGTGATACCATAGCCTCACAGAAGTCCGACATGAAGCAGCACCTTCGCTGTGTTTCGTCGAGTGATTTCGAGTATTAATCGAGGTATAAAAGGTTGACAGCGCGCTTGTAACTCCATTGGTGTTGCGAGTGTTCATCACCAGCTGATCCGTTGGTTTGTCAGACACCTATCACATAAAAAAATCTAAAATGAAGCTCGAACGTTTAAAGCATTTTGTTCTAAATCATTTCTCGATATCTATTTTGTATTCTCGTACCTATATTTTTACCGGGAGAAAAAATATTTATAGATAAATTTTGTGAAACATTTTCGCAACTTGCTAGAAGTCCTTTGAGATCCTTTTATAACAAAATTGACCTTTGATCTTGATTTGTTGTTTTTTCTTTCTTCGAAAACGTTTTTATTGTCACGGTATAAAAATGAATAGTTATTGTATCAATATTATATTTAATCTCAAAAGGCGCTGAGTTTAAGATCGTCGTTACGACCGACGTAAGATGGACATTACGACGCAAGGATATGCGACGTTATGGCGATCCGCACCTTCGCTGTACGTACAGTAGTAGGATTAAATTTTATTTCTATTTAACCAGTTCTTTGAGAAACACCCTCTATGCGTATAGATGAAGAACTTTTCTCCACATGTAATGTAAGATTAAATATGTAAAAGAGAGATTATTAAAACCTCAATGAGTTTTTTCCCCGTTTTTATTATTCTCTCCGTCAAAATATCGGAATTCTTTGATGAAAATATGCGAGCGAGATGACTGACATGATTTTTTTTTTTTTTTTTTTTTTATGTTATAGGTAGCAGACGAGCAGGCGGATCACCTGATGGTAAGCAATTGCCACCGCTCATGGACACTTGCAACACCAGTATATATGTCGAGATGCTTAGTAAGTATATTTTTACACAGTTCTTTTAAACTATGGATGCATACTACCCACTCAACTGTGGAATGTCCTCTCAGAGGACAAATGCACTTTTGGGATATCTGTGGAATGTCCTCTAAGGAGACATTCAAAATGATGACTCATAGGGTTTGCGAGTTTCGTATTTTAACGTTTGGTTGACGATGTATTCGATTTCCCAATTGAATAATCGATTGTAAAGGAACACGCCCGTCGTCTGAACGTTAAAATAACACGTCTCTAGTACAAAAAAAGTAAAATATTGGAGATTGAATCTATGACCTATCCAGTCCGCCATTGACGCGAAATTTTGCTAGATTGTGCGCAAAATCTAGATTGTAGGCGGTTTTATCGAGAAATAAGTCATGGATTGTTAAATAACGTTTCATTTCATATACGACAATAGATATATTCGTTAGGTTTTCGATAAAAAAAAGGCTTGCAACCAACGTGAAGTGTGATTTTTCGGACTTGATGTGGATTTCATTTTGTCATATTTTATCGAAAATTATATCGAAACCCAAGCAAATCGTGAAATTAGATCAATAATTTAATAAACTTTCATCATAATTACTACTAAATATGTTTATTTAAGTCGCTTGCGAAAATTTCGAGCTCAAAGATATGCAGACACCCAAAAAGGGCCAGAATCGGACATTCCACAGACAGGGGTTTTTCATACAAAAATGGCGGAAAAAAATGATCATTTTTTTGCAATGTTTATAAACTTATTATTTGAAATTTCTCTATGAAACGTGTAGTTTTTCTTATTGTAATAAATAACTAGGTCCATGTTAATCTTGACAAACACAATAATAGCATATTTGCAATACAATAATCACCAAAATCTTACTTTCCATGAGACATTGTTTTTTGTACCAATTTCGAGTCTCATTTTTAAACCATTCATACTCAACATCTGTTATCTGAAACGACAAGCCATTAATTACGGTAGCGCGGCGATAAGCTTAAGTTACTGTAAACAAAAAATGTTTAGTCAATGGAGCTCAGAATGTTTATAATTCAAATGAGTTATGAGGCCCACTTGAGTGGACTTTTGAAGTGCGTGTTGTTGGTAGCAAAGTTTATAAACACTTGTATCATAAAAACTATGTATTGGAATGTATTGTTTTATGGTTTTATTTTGCAATATTATGTAAGATTGTATTTATAAAATATAATAATAGACACAACAGTCTTTCATTCTTTCGTAAATCGGAAAATAATAGCCAGATTTTAGGTAACCCATTTTATTTCTTATATACCAGTTTTATTACAATTTAAAATCAAGTGAGGGGTAGATAATAATTTAGACAATTTCATACTCATTCTAAAACTACCATTAGTTTTACATAATTCTAGCTAGATTTCGAGAAATTCGAGTTTTTCGAAACCTAGGTGGCCTAGATTAGTGCTCAAATGAAATGTCAGATTCTGGCCTTCACAGATATCTAGAATTTGACTTTTGACAGCTCACAGCTGAGTGGCTACTAGACTAAAAGTATCAGCCCATAATAATATAGTGTCCCGCTTCAAAGGCCTCCATCATAAAAATAAGCTATCGCTAATACGTGGTCGTGGCTATCGTCACAGTAGATTACAATGAGTAATATTCTTAGTGATTCGATATTAGAATTTTTTTTTTGCATACAATGTAATAATGCTCATCCAAAACTGTGGAAAAGGCTAGTTGTCTACATTTATAAAGGAATAAAATTTACGTATCAGACCAGAATCTTCGGAATTCGCTGATCAAATATTACAAGGAATATTCAAATTTCCAAATTACTTACCAGACTCGGTAGAAAAGTGGAATTGGCCCGCAAGGAATTTAGTATAACCACAGATTATTTCAGCCGGTTCCCGGGTTCTGCGTTATTCTGGGAAGGAAAGTAATATATTCTGGCATAACCGCACCCTACCACGGCTTGTTATGTTACAGCACCAAAGTTTAAGAGGTGGTTTTATTCATAAATCCCTTATTTAGTAGAATTTACATTCAATTAGCTAGCTTATTAATACCTATCCATACTATCCATCCATACTTACTACTTACTAATATTATAAATGCGAAAGTAACTCTGTCTGTCTGTCTGTCTGTCTGTCTGTCTGTCTGTCTGTCTGTCTGTCTGCTACTCTTTCACGCCAAAACTACTCAACGGATTTAAATGAAATTTGGTATACAGATAATTTAAACCCTGAGAAAGGACATAGGCTACTTTTTATTGAGAAAAGGGGGATGTAAGGGGTTGAAAGGGGGGTAAAAAGTTACTTTACTTTGAGTCGCGGGCGGCCGCTAGTAGTCTATATTATTAAGTCCTTCAGTGGAGACCGCGACTCGGTAAGCGTAGTAGTGTTCACGCCCTGCGACAAGATGAGATGATGATATTCGAAGGTTGGCTGGTGTGGGCTGGGTGAGAGTGGCCGAAAACCGAGAGCGGTGGCGTGCATTAGGGGAGACCTATGTCCAGCAGTGGACGAGTGTGGGTTGCTGATGATGAATACCTATAGGCACAGGATGTAACTGTGAACGTTTATATTACTCTATTTATTTGCAATTAATACAATACATTATTAACTTCTTGGTATTAGCACCAGATGACTAGTCTTCGAAATTGTTGAAGTCATCAAAACGCTGATCTGTTGTTGGGCTGGACATTTCTATCATTATCAGAATGAAAATTGTAATGATCATAATTTTAAAAGAGTAACTACCGTGTTTCTTTCTGGTTCTTCTCGGTAGAAATCGACTCTCCGAAACAGTGGTAGCTTACATAAATTTGACATTCATAAATGTTCTGTATGGACTTAAATTAAATCTAACAAAAAGGTAAATCTAACACCTTACAAAGTTGGCAAAATGTGTTCGCCTGAAATGAAATCCCAGATTTCCTCACACCTGACGAAAATCCACCATTACCTAAAATCGGATTGAATGTTTATGATTCAAACCGCGTCGGGATAGGCGAATAGATTGCAGCTGGGTTAAGATTTCACCCCTGGCTACTCTAACACATCTGCCTCACGTTCATTAATCTTAGGAATAGGGGGCCGATTTTTGAGCAATCGAGATGAAGTCGACTGAGTCTAAATCTATATCTATACTATTTATAAAGATATAACTTCAAGGCAACGGCAAGGTAAACCGAAAAAACGAAACACAAAGTACGATCTAATCGACGCCCAGGGTTACAGCGGGGTTTTTTCAGAACAGTTACAAACTGAACCAATAGATGTGCTTCAGTTTGTAACTACCTACTTCATTTATTTCAACTCATACAGAGTCATATAATTAAAATTATTACTTAATTTTAATTTATCATATTTTCCACAAGCATTAATCGATTCTAATATTACAAATTCAAAGAAACATTATATTTTATTTTCCATTAATTTGGTTATTAGTCAGCATCTGAACATAATTAATAATGTTACTTATTTGATGTGTGATCGCATTTCACAATTAATGCATTTCATTTAAGCTCATTCGTAGAAGATTATATTATTTTCACTGTAATATTTTTCATGAAAATGGTGCATTCCGTATAGTGCAAGCGTGTGTACAGTGATATTAATCTGCATTTAACTAAGACATTTAGCTTTGAACTTTATCGCAATCGTCTATATAAATTTTCAACAATGTCCAAATCGAAGATTTAAATCGAGCGATTATTATAGACGGGAATTAACTCGGCGTAAATTTTTAAACACATAAATATGTACTTACTGCTTGAAGTTTCGGCTATGTTAACGTTGTGTTAATTCCCGTCTATAATAATAATAGTTATAATGCAACGAAAAAATTTAAAGAACTATTTAAACCGAGCGTTCAAGAATCGGCCCCTAGCTCAACAGGGCTAAAGCCCCTTCCATCGCTTCTCGTTCCAACAAATGATATTTTTTTATTTAACTGTAAAACGCTTTTCCTCTCGCAGGTGCATCCTGTTATACCGTTTCCGAGGATATTTAAAAAATATATTTACCTTTTCCAGTTCGGAGTAGAATTAAATGTGATCTGGAAAGTTTGAAGAATGGCTCACTGTGCATTTATTTTTTTATTAATACGAGTACCTATGTAAAAAAAATGTGATGAATACTTTAGATAGTTTTATCTTTTTTCATTATTAGAAAAAAATCGTCCCTTTAAAATTTTTGTTGAATACAATTTGTAAAATAAATCTTATGATCAACTCGTAATAGGTGTGAATCAAAAAAGATAGACAGATGTATTCCTGTGAATCTAAGTCCTCTTGACTGTATGGTGTCCGGTTCACAGATTTTGTTTTTTGGTTACAAGCAATGGATTTTACGGTATTGAGACATTACATACCTACATAAATTAGAATACATCCTACCTGAATGAAATCATTTAACTTTTCCAACTCTGTACGAGAATCTCTACATAGTAACACGATGACTTTATTAAGATGAATATTTCATAACTTAATCATAATTTTATGGCTATCGCGCTATAAATTGTAACGACCCCAGCCCATACGAACCTAAGGACAGGTTTACATAGTGCGAGCTAGCATACGAACCAGCCACAGACGGGCTAAAATGAATATTATGTTAAGAATTTGTAATGGTAATGTATCGTGACTACACGTTATGATAGTACTCAGCACGAAGTAGGTACCTTTATCCACATAACGCATAACCATTAAAAAATTGTTGGATACGTTAGTTGTTTAATCTGTGGATGGGAACTCACTGGCGCCACCTGCCGCAGTGTGAGTGCCTGCTAAGCAAAGATTTTACATTATAACAAGATGGTGTACTATGAAAATGAATGCAATGTTAATTTCGATTCTATGCAATGAGAATAAAGATTACTTTGAAATGCCAAATCGCTATACAGAAAATCGAGCCGAGCGAGATGGCGATCGACAGGAATATGTCCTTGTCTAAAGGGTTGCCATCATAAAAAAAAAACCTTTGTGGTATAACTTACGTTAAGTTTATATTTCTTCTTCTGGGGAAATTTCAAAATATTGAATAGTTTAAAGGAATGATACGTTGGAATAAATAATGTCTTTTTTATTTTTTTAATTTTAAACCATGATAAACGACTAGTTTTATGTAAAAGTCGGTGATATGGTAGTTTTAATTATAATAAATATGCAACACTTGGCGTCTGGACATCACCATTATGGCGGCGGCAAAAATAATTTGAAAGATTGTATTATTGTGACGACAAAAATGAAGTGTAAAAATTGTGCTTATTTATTTAATAATGGTTCTCATTTGTTGTGTGATAGGATGCAAAAGTGAATAATATAAAGGTTGCGGTGTATCTTTTCATGAGTAAGTGTTTAGTCAAAGTTTTATTTTTGCATTGAGTAGGGTGACCATTTCGCTTGTCATCTAAGGACTGGATTTTTTACTGTTTCAGATTTCCAAAGAATGAAGAAATTAAAAAAAGGTGGCTTACCGTCATACCGGGAAAAATTACTAAACAAGTGATTTTCAAACGTTTCTAATGTAAGTCCAACCTTTAGATGATGATCAGTTCATATAGATAGTGCATTCGCATATAGTGCTAATGCAATAAAATATAAATTTTCAAAGCTGTATTTTATTTTTATGAAAATGTAAAATTTCTTCTAAGACTGAGACTCAATGCTCATAAAATGAATACTTGAGTGAGACATGTGAGACATGTAAAGCAATATAAATTTAATATTTTGTTAAATTAAATAATGCTTTTATAAAGACACCGGGTTTTCATTTATTTCAAATTTGCATTAGAGAGATTTGATCCCCTAAGATCTAGTCTACCTTCAAATCGCAAAGTGTGTACGTTTGTATGAATAATACGCTATGGCCGGTTAAATGTGCCGCAGAGTGTATTATTATATGTAGGTATCGTACGTATACATAATAAGGAATTTTAATTTGGAACTTGTGTTTTTTTCATACAAAATTGCTCATAAATACTCAAACGATACTTTGAAACGTTCGTGCTAGCCCTTCTAGTTTGAATGGGCTTCACGAGTTTCCTAGAGAAAGCGATGCCCGACTCCCACGTGGGTGGACTGAGTTTGACAAACAATAATTGTAATCGAAAATCTAAATCGTGTGGTCACCTTATTAGAGTAGGACGCCAATCAAGTTATAGACATCTCACGAGGCTCGAATGCAAGTAATGAGTACGCCATCTAGTTCTTATATACAATATCTTTGCTGCTAAGTACCCTTTCAGACATTTGAGCTGTCAATTATAGTTATGCTTACGTACGACAGAGGGTGCGCTTCAATTTTGCATACAATGTGATTACGACACGTACTTATACGCTATAATTTGTTTGTAAAATTCATGCTAGGCTAGTCATTTGGCTAATTTAGACGTTTTCTACGAGCTCCTGGTACGAGCTATAAAGTAACTCGCATGCCAAGTCCAGTAACTGTCAACTGGCTAGACAGCTGCTCGCACCGTGTAAACCAGTGTTAATGGTCTACCAACCACTCAACTGTAGTCCGGGGACTATAAAATAAGCGAAGCTATAATAAACCCAGTCCCTTTCACTCCCTTAGTGGACAATCAGGAGGATAATTTATGGAGTACCTACAATATTGAATTAGGAGGCTTCTTTAGCCTACTCTATTATACTCGTATTGAATTTTAGAGGCTAGCATGAACATTTTAAAGAATTCGTATCGTTAAGGGGCTACGACGAAACTAGCGCTGCCAACCTATTTACACTGATTGTGGCGAAAATATGTTTTTTTTTAAAGAAAGTAAAACATTATACAGACTTAGATGCAATAATAGATAACGATTTGAAACGTAGGTATCTCATTTTCTATATAGTTCGGAAAAAAAAATGCTTACCTACCTGAACATTTTGCTAAAAGTCTGTTACGTCGCGACGTTGGTTAGTCAGACGAGGCACGTAATGTGAACATATAACTTCTAGTTGCCCATAAATCTATTTAATGGCTCTTCACCGATGACCGTAATTAAAAAGGAAAACTTTGATCCTCGCACTCGTAACCATAAAACTCGTAAACAGAATATTTTTAAAAATCAAAGCGACGGAAACGTATAAAACCACCGTGTAATGCCATTAGGAAACAGTGGATAATACGATCCGCCACTATTTCCTCTCTTATGGAGTCTATATACTAGAAGGAAGCATAAAGTCATGAACCAAAGTTTATGCACTTTTATTAACGTTCAACATTATTAAGTACTACATAGACCCAACCCTCTTGCGCAGATCTTCAGTCCATCTGGCCTGAGGTCGTCCTACACTAAGTTTACCGAGACGCGGTCTTCACTCCAGAACTCGTTTACCCCAACGTTTGTCAAGAGAGCTGGCTGGAGCTGGATGCGAGTAGCCGAAGATCGATCAAAGTGGCGAGCATTTAGAGAGGCCTTTGTCCTGCAGTGGACTGCAACAGGCTGATGACGATGATGATGATGATGACATAGACCCAAATTTACAAAAAGGTGCAACCCAACGGTATCCGGATACCGTTGGGCGTACTAGAGGCGGCAAACGAGCAAGCGGATCATCTGCTGGTAAGTAATAACTGCCGCCCATAAACATTAGAGAAGTCGCCACCGCGTTGCCGGCCTTTTAAGAAGGAGTACGGTCTTCTCTTGAAGGTATCTAAGTGATACCCGTCACGAAATACTGTCGCAGCTAAACCGTTCCACAAAACTTTCTAAATTTGAATTAAAGGATTACCATTTTAGCCAGCATTTGAATTAACCATTCGGCTACAGGCCCCTAAAACAATGGAGGAAATCTTGATCTTGAGTTTTTAAGTAATAACCCTGCCTCATAAGCCAAAGATCGTGGGTTCGATACCCACCCTGGACAAACATTCGTGTGATGAACACTTGTGTTTGTCCAGTGTCTGTGTGTCATATATGTATTTAAGTGTTATGTTTGTGATCCTCTGTTGTCTGATATCTCTAACACAAGTGTTTACGCTACTTTGTACGGAGTCAGTCAATGTATGAGATGTTGTGTGAATTTATTTAGTTTATTTTGACACAAACCTAAATCGACAAAATACCTAAGGAGTAAATCAAACATGAAGTTTTCGAATATTAACATAACTACTTCTTCATTATTTACAACATAATACCTATCTAATAATTTCGTATACATTTTCCTTAGTAATTATGACTACATCATCAGATAATAAGAGTACAGCAACATTACCTGTACAATTAGAAATAATTGACAAGACTATAACTGATACATTATAGGAAAATATAGCCTTCGTACTTAATTATAAGACTGATATTTATGTACACACAAGAAGATACCCATCGCTTTTTGATATTGAGATACCTTATAGAAAATGTAAGTCTCTTGTTTATACTATCTCTACCTATTAGTGACTTACCTCATTTTGTTTCGGATGTTAAATTGGCTATTAGTTCCAAATTTGACAAAAAGATGGCGCCGAGTGCCGATTGCATCGCGCAATTACGATCATTTACAAGCCTTGTCATTGCCTACGATCGGGCTTCTGCTACCCTCAATTACTCGGCGAAACATATCGAAATATCACTTCGGTCAAACCTCCCCATTCATACCGAAGCGTGACTCTCCCACGAGTTGCATGAAATACTAGTGGCCTGCCCTTACTTCGTTTCGGGACTTAATTTTGCTCTTGGTTCTAATCTTCGCCAATAGATGGTGTTGGGTGTCGATCACATCGCGCAAGGGTTATATCTTATAGGGTTACATAAGCCTTGTGGTTGTCTACAGAAGCTATCCCTTCATAAATGGTACAGATGTTAAGTAGCTATACCTCGATTAGAATGTCATTTTTCCTACTTCTGTCTGACATGGCTAAAATGTGGAGTCATTCGGAACATTTGTTGCCAAAAAAAAGTTAGTAAATACTCTTTCACCTTAACCGATAAGAATTTTATTTATTATATACCTATCGTTGATAATCATGAATTTTCTTTGCAATTAGATACTGGGAAAATATTTTTATTTTTATCAGGCGAAGATATCATTCAAAGTTTTCATTGGCATTAAATACGACTTTGTGTCATTATAAATGACATTGTACAAATAGCGCGAAGCAAAAATTAAACAGGTTGTAAAGTAGACGTATATGAGTTTCGGCAAATGTTACGATTCTCCGAAAGGAAACTGAACAACTAACAATACATTTAACTTGTACAAATGGAGCCTAAACTAACTTGCGATTGCGAAGAATAACAACTGTTTCGAGGTAAATTAAACCTACCAAATGTTGAAAAGATGGCTGTATTCCGTTTTCAACAAACCCTTTTTCTGGTGAAATTACTTCTATACTATGCTAAAATTGTATCATTATATTATTTTCAAGTTGACGCAAAACCGCTTGTGTGAAATTCGGTGTGCCAATAAAATATACAAACTAAATCGGACAAGCTAAGAGCAAAGTACAAAAAAAGAATTTGAATCTGTTTGTAGTTTCCGAGATCAGGGCGAATAAAAAATCAAGGTATGAGATCTCTATCTCCAAACTCTGCCACTAGATGGCGCTCGGAGTGTAATTCATCACGAAAGCGTTTAGTTATTTTTTTTACAAATTCACAAAACATCTCGTACATTGACCTGACTCCGTACTAAGTAGCTTAAGCACTTGTGTTACAGATATCAGACGATTTACCAGACACTAAACAAATTCATGTAGGTTCCTATTAATTTATCACACAATTTTTTTTGTCCAGTTTAGTATTTTCTGGTTTTGCTAAAGCCCAGCAACCAACACTGTATGACAAAATCCTACTACTATTATAAAGGCGAAAGTTTGTAAGGATGTATGGATGTATGGATGTTTGTTACTCTTTCACGTAAAAACTACTGAATGGATTTGAATGAAACTTTACCACAATATAGCTTATACATCAGAATAACACATAGGCTACAATTTATAAAAATATATTGTGTGGATTGTCCAAAATATGACAGTAAGTGTCAATAATTAACTCCACGCGTACGAAGTCGCGGGCGGCCGCTAGTTATTTCATAAGGATTTTCCATTGAGATACGGACCCTTAAAACATAGAGAAAAATAAAGTCACGTAACCGGGAGCACAATAAAAAGTCTCTTTATCAACGCAATGATGTTATGGCGAGTTGAAAAGCTTTTATAGATTTTTTATTATCACAATTTGGCTCTATCAAGAACATTCACAACACAGAGATTGGATTAAAGCGGTCGATCAAAGAGCGTTTGTGACGTACACACATAAAAAAGTGTGTGATCACTTTTTGCGAACCTTTCGTGACCTTTTTTTCATGATTTTCTGTTAACCGTGGGAGAGCCACGTTTCGGCATGAATACGCCGGTTCGACCGGATTGATACCACGGCATCACAGAAAACCGGTGTGACGCAGCGCCTGCGCTGTATTTCGTCGAGTGTGAGTAAAAGCACTAGAGGCCTAATCGGGGGGAAGGGGGTTAAAGCTTGCCAGCGCACTTGTGACTCTACTGATAGGTATTGTAGGTATCTATGGGCGGCGGCAATCGCTTACCATCAGGTGATCCATCTATTCGTCTGCCACCTACCAATTAAAAAAAATACATTGACGCACACTATGGAACAGCGTTTCCAAAAGTAGTCCAGATATAGGTACCCCAAAGGGCCCTAAAAGGCTTGAAGGGGGTTTAGGTTTACGTCAGGCGTAACAAAAAAAGGGGTCTCAAATTAAAATAATGGTTTTGATAGTGAAGAACTATACTCTGATTCATAATCATGTAAAGTAAACTGACAGATGTCAATGTGTCATCCCCATACATTATCACTCAATTTGACTCAAGCAAAATGTCAAAATGCATAGAAACTTGGCATTGACATCTGTCAGTTTACTTTATATGATTATGAATCAAAGTGTAACGTCGGTTAGACTTCTCCTATAAATACCTTTATAATAAGCAGATGTCAGACAACACTCAAGTTAAGTAGTTTGAAAATGTTAAAACAAACAATGCATAAATTAATAATGTACACTGCCTCAACTAAGTTGTATTATAAATTAAGAAGACAAAACGTACCTAACAAAGGTATCAAGTTACTGAAGGTAGACCGAGTAGTAATACCTTATTAATAAATTAGCGGAAAATGCTGGGCAACTAAGCATGTCAAACCCGTGTCACAGGGACGGTCTTTGCACTTTGGCTTGGGTCTTGGGTCTGTGGTTTCCTTATTGCCAAACTACTAACCTTGACCGACAGTAGGTAATTACTAGCCTTAGTAACTCAAGTGATAACATACTCGCTTTATTTGTTTAGATAAATATAGGCATTATGATTATTATGAACTAACTAGTAGAAAGAGTGAATACATTGTGTTAATAAAATTAAGTTAACACTATGCACGTACAGCCACACATTAAAGTATACAAAAGTGTCACATTTATTCAATCGACTCTCATCTTACAGTCATACACATTAGGTTGAATATCAATTGAGGAAATTTGACAGGTTGTGGCAACCTGATGTGTGGCTGACTGTACAGTAATCATCTACAAAAAGATGTATAGGCAGGTATATACTATTTTATACAAAATCACAATACTATGACTTTCGAATAAGAACTAAAAGTCAGTGGTGTTACATGATTTTACACGCAAATACGTACCGTTTATATTTTGGTTTTTTATCGTAGATCTCAAAGTATTCAAAACTGTCTTCAATTGACTCTCATATTACTGTCATACCTCAATTGATATTCCACCTAAATAGGTGGAATATCAATTGAGGAAATTCAACAGGTTGTGATGACCTGATGTATGGCTGACTGTACTAGTCCAACGCATATTCGCACCTGATGAAAACTGACGAATAGGTCTAGGATGACAAAACTTTTAATGGTAAACAGGATTGGAAACCTTTATATCAGTTATCGTTACAAGAACAGAAGTTATTATGCTATCGTAACAGAAGGAAAATGCTAGAAACAAATTAAACAACCAAACAAAACCACACTCCATTTTATTACTTAATAAAATAATTACGACATCCAGATGTCCTTTACACCTAACTAATGCAAATACTAAGCTCACAATATCTGTTACTCTAATCTCAATTTACACAGCGCTATCGTAACGAAAACATAACCAAAGTCGTTGGTTGCAGGTTGCCCGAAGACTGAGGACGAAGCCGATCGGAAAGAGACGCAGAGAAGAGTTCTTTGCTCCACTCGCAAATACTCATAGTCTGCCCATGTTTGCTCTCAAGCCGTTATCGCGTGATAAGTTAGAACACAAGCCGCGAACAAACAGCCTTATCATGAAAACATTCTTAGCTCAGACATTGAACACTGCAGACTCCGAGTTGAGTGTCGCGACGAAAACCGTGTGATGTAGTCGATACGTGAGTTCCGAAGCCAAAGAACAAACCAAAGGCTCAAGTTTCTAGTCGAGTGTGATACATAGCTTCAAGCTGGAGGAATTAACTACGTTGGAAGGTACGGAGAGCGTGGGCTCCAATGTGAGTGCGGAGGTGGAGGAGTGCCTGGCGAGGAACTTCAATGCCTCTGACGACGCGTGCCCCGCGTACCACGACGGGCTCCTGTGCTGGGGCCGGACGCCGTGGAACACGCAGGCTGTGCAGAAATGCTTTAGGGTGTTCCATGGCGTGCAATACGATGATACACGTGAGTACACTTGATATTGACTGTACTGTTTTGACCCTGGGAGACCCACGCTTCTACTGTGTTTTGTCAAGTAAGGGTATCGGAGGCCCAATTGGGGGGAAAGCGGGTTAAAGGTTGACAGCGCACTTGTGATTCTCCTGGTGTTGCGGGTGTCTATGGGCGGCGGCAATTGCTTACCATCAGTTGATCTATCTTCTCGTCTACCACCTATCACATAAAAAATGACTGGCGCGACTGTAGTATCACGCCGGTCTTCTGTGAGGCCATGGTACCTATCATTCGGATCGAACCGGCCCATTCACACCGAAGCGTGGTTCTCCCTCGGTCATCTTCTAATAAGGGCGTGGTTCTATGATAGTGAATTATGAAAAAATGTTTAAGTTAATTATTACGAGTATACGACTGCTGTTTGACTTGCACCTTTTTGTCAGGGGAACCGGACAAACTGAATTATGGTTAGCTCTTTATGGGGCTCTGTCGATATGTTAGACACCATAATATTTTGAACCTTATGTGTTGGAGATAAGGTCCAAAACCGATTAATCGTATTTATACCTACTGTCCATTAAAGGGTTAGGTCAGGCCTGTCCCACTCCGCGTGTAGGTATCGAACTTGCAAGTACATGCGACGGCCCCTCCGGAGGGGCTTATAGTAGAAACTCACGAGCGAGCAGCGACGCATGCGCGTCAGTTGTTTGCGATAGAAAGAGAACGCACTGCTAGCTATTAATAATTGTAGATGTTGAACGCTAGGCGGTCGGAAATTCATTTTTATGTTATGGTAGCATATTATGTCATTACTTTTTATAAACTGTTTCTATGAGTGGGCTTTCTGTACTACTTGTACAATTAAGTATTCTGTGGTTAGGTACACGTTTCAGAACCTATCCGAAAAGTGCAGGTTTCCCCGCTATGTTGGCCCTGGCGGTCGTTAATTGGAACCAATAGCAATTAAGTCCCAAAGTGTGATGTGGGCAGGCCACGTCTAGTTATTGAATATTTTGATTCTTTCCTGGGTGTCTAATTTGAAGTCATTTTGAGACTCAACCAAACGATTGAGAATGTTATTTCGTAATTTGAAGTGACCATTCTTTCGTTTGAGACCGATCAAAGTTGTTTTACCAGAACTCGTCTCAAGCCCTAATTTGAAAGCCTAAAATATGAGTCTCAAAATGACTTCAAATTAAACCCCCTGGTTACCATTTATATAAGGAGGAGGTTCTTAATTCGTCTGCATGTGTAATATATTTTATTCTTTCTGCTTAATATCTCCATAACCTGTGTCATTTGTTTTGTGAAGACTGATTGTGTAATGACGCGTGTCATCCTAGACCTCATCGTCACTTTCCATCAGGTGCGATTGTGTTCAAGCGTTGGCCTATAGTCTAATAAAAAAAAAGACATCACCATTTTGTTCGGCCAACCATTATTCATAGCTTTTCATTATTTCCAGAAAATGCAACACGCGACTGCCTCAACGGGGAATGGGAGAACTATACCAATTATGCAAACTGCACGGAACGCATGGCCAACGTCTCACCCACCGACGTCACCAGCCTGATCTACCTGAGCGGCTACTCACTCAGCCTGGCCGTGCTGCTGTTAGCCGTCTTCGTCTTTTTATACTTTAAGTGAGTAGACCATTGAAACTATAGTTATAAGTTTAGGTAGAGTTAAATCTGTGATCCGTTGGGTACAAGTCGACACGTTTATTTGACATAAGTAAGTTTAATCAACAAGATATGGCGGACGCAGCCCCCAGTATTACCGAACACCAAGTAGGCTTTATATACAACATTTCTTCCCTTTTAGATTTACATTAAATATTCATAAAAAAGAAAGGCATCAGCATCATACCTGATGGCAAGTCCTAGCACTTTCGGCTTCATATACAACAGGTAGACAAACTTGTCTTTGTTTCACATCAACGATTTCCCTATTAAGCCTTTTAAGTCGTTGTCTTAATAATCTACATCTTTGTACTCGTGAATTGTTTAGATGATAGGGAAGATGTATGTAGGTACGCGTAATTTCTAACCATTTTACTATTGACACCTCTCCATTGTCAAACATCAAACAAAATTCTGATTACAATAATCTCATCTTATAACGCATATGTTGTTTGTTAAACAAATGAAAGTTGTTAGTAGAGTTAAGTAACTTCACTATTATAACAATATACTGAAGTTATTAATACTCCCTAAGTACACAAACTGATTATTGTTTAGTGAAACCATTGCATAAAGATTTTCAGTAGCAATAATAGTACCTATAACGTAGAACGGTAGGACATTTTTCTCTTTCTGCCATCCCCTTTCTACCATCGTGAAAGCAGGCCAATTGCTGGTTATCATCCTTTATTAATAAAGTAGAAGTAGTAGTAGTTCCTCGATTGCATACAAAGCTTTTCCTTCTTCTTCGTGATATGCAATGCCAAGGAGTGAACCCTTCCTGCATCTGTTTCCCCAAACGATTACAGTCAACAGCTGAAGTAGCGGCACGTATTCCACAGTCTGTGGGTCTAATAACAAAGAGCATAAGAGTGAATAGTTACACTAATTGTGCATCAACTTTTGCTGCTGACTGTACAACCTCAATTTTTTAACGCAAGCCTATTCGGCTACTAGGTACTGTAAGCTCATTCTATTGTTGGCTTCTTCTCAACTCTAGCGGTTCAGTATGAAGCCAAGAAGCAAATTGCTTATCCACCTTCGTCTATCACACCGCATTACCCGCAATGCAAAAATAGCACTTGTGTTTTAGTCATAAGGACGATTCAAAGTTCAAAAAGTCTAACTTGACATGACGCTGTGTGTAAAAGTCAATGACACCGTCCGCCACGTGTCCTCGCATCGCATTAGGTATAAGAACTAGTGGCCTGCCCTCACTTCGTTTCGGGTCTCCATTTTGCTATTAGTTCCCATCTCTGGCCAATAGATGGCGCTGGGTGTCGATTACACCGTCAAGCGTTTCGCCATTTTGGGTAATATATAAGTCGTTGCGGTGGTCTATTGATGTTATCTCCTTTGATTTCTATACTGTGGTTCAAACTTTAACAGGCAAACACGCGACCCATGTAAGCTGTCGAACGATCGCTTTTAGTTCAAAACAAACAAGGTTAACCTTCGTGCTTACAATTTATCTCCTGGCAAGGGATATTCTCGTAAAAGGAAACCAGGAAACAGTGAAAATGTTAAAGGATGTGTTCTCATATAGACCTTCAAGCGGTCGCGAGACCTCGAACCGATCGCATTAGACGTATTTTCCGGTGTTTATTTTTATTTATAAACAGGGCTCGCCCTCAATTCGTTTCGGAACATTAATTCCACTCTATACCAATAGATGGCGCTGGACGTCGATTGCATACTTATAAGCGTTTATTATAAGTATGCAATATAGAATTTACCTCTTTATAAATAGTATACCTAGATGTCCCGCCATAATTTTGCCTAGTAGATATAGATCCAACCATTAAGGTATTAGGTATTAAACTTTTAATTGAGTAAGGACCTAATTATCATAATACAAAGTACATAGAAAAAAATTGTGATAAAATAGTGTCATGTACGCCTATCATAGTAACCTCTTATGTTGATTTTTACTCGCCTGTCAACCACTAAGTACCTACGTAAAGCCACGCATCACAGTACTTATACAAAACTGTCAAATTTCTTCAATCGACTCTCAATCTACTGTCATACACATAAGGTTGAATATCAATTGAGGAAAGGAAACCGAAACCGGTTTAATATATTTGTTGGCTCAAGTGTTATACAACTCAAAGATGCCTTATTATGAAAGCTTCATAATAACAATTCGCCACAAACATTTTAGGAAAACTAGGCAATCCAGGAATCGAGATTTTTGAATTAATAGTAAAAGTGAGGTTAAGAAGGTACTTACCTATAATAATAGGTAAGTATAGGTACCTACTTATACGGGACACATAGCCCAAAATTATAATCCAATTTCCAATAATTTATCTCCGCGATAAAAAGCCATCCATAACTTTGAAATTAATAACCTAAGTTAATAACATTATATCGCTGAAAAACATGAAATTCATCTTTTCTTGACAAACGTTTTATTGACACTTGTCAAATAAATTTTGTGTCGTGTTTGTTGTGTTCGTCTACAATGTGATGTTCTCTACTTGTTATAGATGGTGCTTTTAACAAAAAGAAGACCTCGAAACAGATTGAAATCTTATACCTATCCACCGGTCAATTCTATTTTAATCGTCGTGCCTCTCTAATCACTTGACATTGGCGGAATCATCGCGTTTCGAAGGCGCGTGTCCATAGCCATTAAAAAAAAAATCGGAAGAGTTCTAATTAGTCCGAGTACTTCATAGATTAGGTACAATATCGATTATCAATTTCTTACAACACGATTTTCATACATTTTAAACGATTATTGTGTTGTCATCAAATTCGCTTTATATCGATAGTTAGTTTAATACGATGTTTTTAAGTTTTCTAATATTCTGGATTGAAAAATGGTCTAGTATTTTGTGAGTTTCTTTACAAAAATATTACCGATTTTTGAGGATGCTTTTCATCTTGATAACTTTGGGCCCAGAGATCCCCTCCTCCTTGACAGTTTGTGATAATGTTGTATGGTTGACTGTACCTACAACGCGTGCAGCAGCGCAAACTCTCTTCCAATTTTGTCCTGCTCAAAATTCACGATACGCGCGGCAAACAAACAAAATTCTTTGTACTAATACCATTCCAGTATTATATGCAAAGGTGCTCGTACGTGCGAACGAGATGAACATAGAAATTTGTGCCGCGTTTTTGGCGAAAGACAATTTGCGTGACCTGCATGAGCGGGAATTCAGTTTTGTCGTTTAGTGGCACTGCCATTTTCAATGATAAGTATCACTATTATTTAATGCTAGCTACGCCCCGTAGTTTAGTAGTAGGTAGTATAGTCATATTTTGGATAATATAGGTACAAAATATTGTTTATGAATCGGAGGTAGGTATCATCATCATCTCCCTGCCCTGTTCCCAGATTATCTGAGGTCGGCGCGGTATGTTTTCTTCTTTCATTCGTCCATGTCATTCGTCATCGTATCATCCAGCCCATTTTCAGCCATGTCATCGTAGATAGATATATGGTAAGCATTCTGATATCTGTAAAGCTTACATTACAATTTTACTTCAAAGTTTATCAAAATCCATTCAGTAGTTTATGCTTGAAAAAAGAGCAACAAATAGGTACCTACCTACTTACTATACATAGTTCACAAGCTTTTATTTATGTAAATACATCCATATATTAGTAGCATATTTATTTCAAGTAGGTACTCGTCGTCATCTGCCACCTATCACATAGAAAAAAGTAATTTTATATAACACACCAGGAACGGGCGAAACTCTACTTGGTAACTGTATCAAACATTTAGCAGGAATTTCGACTGCTGAATAAAATCAGCCTTGCGTGAAAATTACTACGAGTAGGACGTGATAAAATTGACCTCCCACATTTATTTGAACAATCGCAGACCATATCGTTTTAAGTATTTTGGTTGGGTTTAAATAAAGAATGTTTGTTTTTTTTTATTTCTTCATTTGTTCTACGATTCTTTGTCATCGAAAAATTTTTCGGCTCTCCCAGACTAAACGACCATGTCACGAGACCGACTTTGTATGAGAAGTTATAATTTTTTAATTCGAAATATTCCAAACTTATGAACAAAATTTAATGTTGTTCAGAATGGTTGGTAGAAATCATAGTTAAACGGATGTAATTGGTCACAGATACAGCCCGTATCTATATGGTCACTGCTCACAAAAGTAACCTGAAAAAAAGATAATTTAAGTAGTTTAATTTGATCGCTATAAAGTCATTCTTATTTATTTGTTTAAAAACTAACACTTACATATCCATCACTCCACATAATATTATACTGACACGAACACTATCATGAACGAATGAATTGATTTAAAATGAATTTATCTAAAACTGACTAGGTATTTATTGGTATTCCATTGACAGCAAATTTTCCATACAAATATTTATTTCTGAGTATTTCATTTCAACAACTTAAACAATGAGCTTCACTAACGATTAAATGTTATTCAAAACAATTTAGCATCACTATGCATACACAGCACACAGTAAAATTTCGGAGGTGAAATAAGGAGAACATAAAACTATTTACCAGCAAGCAGCGTGACGTAACACAAGATGAAAAATACTTTTAAACCTGTTTTGCAGTTGTAAAAGCTTGTTGAAAAGATGAAAATCAAATTAGGTCCTACCTGTAACTAGACACCAAACTTCATTATAAACCAACATTAAAGTCTGGGTAAAAACAGGAATAAAATTTTTTTTTATGTGACAAGGCAAACGAGCAAGGGGGTCACCTCATGATAAATGATTACCGGCGCCCATAGACATTAGCTACACTAGAAGGAGTGTGGATGCGTTACCGGCCTTTTAGGAATGTTTATGCTCGTTTTTTAAAGATTTGAATGACGTACAGGTTCGGGAATACCGCTCCGGGATGTTGATCTCACAATGAGGAGCTGCCGTGGGAGAAAATGTCGAATAAAACGCATAATAGTGGACCGCCATCTATCCATATGGTATGGATGAAATCATAGTAAAAATAAAATAAGGTTTAATTTTTGAAATTTGAATTGAGGGCTTCTTAACGGATGCAAAGATGATTCTTTAATCATGATTATTTTTTTAAGTAAAAGCCAAAACTCTTACCCCTCCCTTATTCAAGGGAGCATTGTAATTGGTACTTACGCTACACCCCACTAAATAGGTTTCAATATCAACAGTTAAGAGGATTAAGCGTCGTCCTATTGTGGCGATGTAATTCGGAGACCCAATTGTTGCACCGAGGCTTATGTCTGTCTGTATCATGTATCGTATGCGTTCTGATTGTGAGAGGTGCGCTGCTTTAAAATATATCAGACAAAATCACACACATCACCGCACTAATCACACCAACATAGAAGGTTGCTGACAAACCAATAAATTTGTATTCCGCTACAAAACGATATACACAGTTTATTACCCAGTCTAGCTAGCTATCTAGTACAGTCATTATAGTAAGTTCACCTCAGAATTCGAGATACCCAGCTGTAAGTCTGGTAAAATACGTGATATGACAACACGGAATTACACCTCGATTATACTGAATTGACAGTACAAATGAATAATTAAAGGTAACTGTAAAGTAATTCAATGCGTAAGTACCTAGATCAATTTCCTAGGTAGTTAATCAACTTTCGGAAAATAATAAGAAAGATAGATTTACTCGTATTTAGGGCTATTTGTAAAGTAAACCCATAGTATGTTTTAGAAGGTAAGCCTAAACCTTTGCAGATTCATAACTTATTTACTGTACCCGTTCAGGAGATTTGTTTCCAAACCGTTGTTAATAAAACACAATGTTTGTACTAAACTTGCGGTTTAATCTACGTAACTATAACAAATAAAACAAAAGCAACCCAGATTAACAACGTCAAATATCGTAGTTGTGATTGCAAACCTTGTGAAAGCAACCTTCGCCAAGGAGTTTGGTTTACATTTCTGAGCTACGAAATTTTACGAAAACATTTTAAATTCCAGGGTAAGCAAATGTAGCGATTTGAGCAGGTAATTCATTTAACCGCTGGGGTAACTAACGATACTCATTACCATTCCAATCCCTAAATTGTGGCAAGAATAAGAATTTCTTATTTCAAGTCTGAAAATTTCTAGACTTTATAACATGAGAAGCAAAATGCTTTTATAACAAAAGAACGCCACGTTATTGTTTATAAGTGATGCTGTGCTCTTTTATAAAAGTGGTCGCAGTAGGTTTTTATTTGGTCTAAGTTTTGTAATAAGGGGGTACGCGTTTTCTATACGTTTTATTTTTTTTTAAAACCTAGTTGCAGAATCGATCTTTAAAGTTTAATGACGATAAAAACCTCTAAAGCCAGTACGCACTTACGAAGACGAACGTAGCGAACACCAAAATTAAATTGATATTTGGTTCGTACGTAATATATCCTGAAACTTTTTTATTCTAAAAAACTTTTTAATTCTAAAAGTCCGATTTAAAAAAGTTTTTTTACGCACATAACCCAGTCATGTAACAACAGTTATTCGAAATATGACTGTAAGTTTTACCAATTGGCTTGCGTGCCAAAGAGAGGAAGAATAGTATAAGGCAATTTTCTCTTATAAGAAAAGGCGTAGGAGTTGAAGCTCATTCAGCCACCGGGTATCAATGATTTATGAAGCACACAATACATGGCGTCAAGATGCCTGAAATAGATACAGGGTAAAGGATCGGGTTTATAAGCATAGCGTTAATATCCAGTGAGTCTATATTATTTGTAAGATACTTTTAAGGGTCTTCTTGTACTTCACTTCATACTGAATCAGTGAAATGGTTACGCTCGGGAACGTAATGTATAATACATACTTCTTTTTTTTGGGTCTTTTAACTCAAATCAGAACCCTTATAAGATCTTCGTCGTCCGTCAATACCCTTTATTTTGTGAATGCGTAAAGGTAGGTATCGAATTAAATTTTGAACTTTAGTCTCATGTTTATAGTACCCTGATTTTCTGAAAAATCATCTACGTACAGCCAGTAACACACATCAAAGTAGGTATACAAAACTGACATTTTTTTCAATAGACTCATCTTACAGTCATACACATTAGGTTGAATATCAATTGCAGAATTTTGACAGTTTGTGGTAACCTGATATGTGGCTGGCTGTACGTAAAAAAGTTATGAACATTATTGGTTGCTTTTGACGTGAGATGTCAAAATTTCACTTTTAACAACCAATGACGTTAAGTTGGACCTCCGTCTAAAAATACGCCAACTACGCATTTTTCACACGCAATAGCCCCCATTGACCTATTTAATAGACAAAATATTTATCTAAAACCCGAAAAATACAGAACCCATCTCGTTTTCTCAAACCCGTCTTTGGACCAGTTTCTCTTAATTCCATTTTCACTTGTTTATTTTTCAACTTATTTTTCGCAACAAAAGCCTATCAATTAACAAATAATCTTTAAGAAGTTCGAAGAAACGATCATTAGTTTCCGCTGTTGTTTCGTTTTACAAAAAAAAATCTTTGTTGTTTGATTTCTAATAAAGTACTAACTTCTTAACAAATTATACTGCCTGAAATCATGGGAAACCGAATAAATAAGTAACAAATATTTACGAAGAACTTAAAAGGCCCCTTGAAAGGTTATTTAAACATCAAAACAAGTGCCCACGGCAAATTTTATGGCATTTCTAGGAATTGGAAAATTATTTACCTACTTATACAGTTCTCGTCAGTAACGAACACAGCCGTTTGTTATTTAAATTATGTGTTTTTATGTTTAAGTAGACTATGTAGATACAAAATACTTTAGACAAAGAACGCCGGCTGTCTACATCGCGTATTAAAGAGGCTACGCACACATTTACAAGCGCGCGTGTTTGTGATCTCGGCGTGTTTCCGAATGTATGATAGAGACAGACGTACCGGAGAGATACGATACGATATAGGTACTGCGTAGGTCAAAAAACTCTTCGGTATCAATGTCAGCTAGAACCGAATTTATTTATGTGTTTTAAAAAGTCACTGACGAACATACACCCTGTCGCATTGTGCATGTACACGAGCAAATTTATATTGCTGACAAAAATCCTATTATGCAATGGCTATTATTGTTTAATAAGGTTAAAAATGGCAATTAAGATCAAATGAATAAGCTGTAAGATAAAATTCATAAATATATTTCTTTTCAAAATATCTAGTAGGTAGTATATGCAGTAAATATATAGCAAAATGCAAAGTTACCTACCTAATAAAGAAACTAAAAATCATGTGTGATAAAATTAAATTCATAAAATAAGGTCGCATACAAAAAGTTGCGAACGTCAGCAAACGAAACTGGCTGGATAGAGCGACACGCTTCAACAATAAAACATTTTATTTCAATTTAGATTCTGTGGTAGCGAGCGCAGATTCTGTTTTGTTTATTCAAATCATAACATGTGGACATGATTATGTTTTACGCAGAAACTATGCTATAAAAGTTTGTTTTTGTCAAGTAAATATTAAAACTAGAGTAGATTAATCAGTGTTATCTTTGATGTCAAATGAAATACAAAAAAATGTGCGAGATAAAGTCTTACTGAAAGAGGAAATGTATATGAAAGACTACACCGAGTCTCTAACCCTTGTGGTGTTAATATCCAAGCAAGCGATGAATCTACCATTTTGGTGCAAGACAGCTGAGTTAAGGAGTAATATTTGAAGTTTTGTAGGACAAAGTTGCCTTTTTTGGTAATCGTTTAAAATTGGTCGGCGGCGCGCTTGTGACTCCTCTGGTGTTACGGGTTTCATGGGCGCCGGTAATCGCTTACCAACAGGTGATCCGTCTGTTCGTCTGCCTCTTATATAATAAACAATTTATACTGTTGATACATATTGTAACAAATGTTTGTGCAATACTTACGTAATATGTCACCAAGGATCTATCAGGGAATCAAATAGGTACACTTCGATTTGAATCTTGTGGATAAGTCTCATTTACCAATTGAAACCGCTATATTTTTTTATACTTTTACTTCTACTAGAATATAAGTCCTTAAACGAACTGAAAACGGACTAGTACCTAAGTCTCAAAATTAATACCTGCCTGGGAGTGAACCGTTGGTCAGCAAATTTTCACAGAATAACTAAATAGAAATCCTTACCCGTGGTTAAGGTTTTAACTTGGTGTAGCTATACCGGGTATTGTTTTTACGGCTATATTGACGATTAAAATTTAGTTTTTCGAGAAGAAAAGCATGGGGTAGGTGTATAATACTTGTAGTTATGTTTAATAGCAATCTGGCAATGGACATGGCTTTTCTTTCTCGACGGGATAGAAATTGATATCCATTGCCAAGGACCAAGAATTGTGGCTATCTTTGGAGAGAGCTAAAAGCCTCCCATAAGGGATCCGCACCAAAATGATAGGTATATTAAAATGGTTTATTTGTTTTTTGTTATGAAGAGGATCTAATAAAAGCTATTTTTATTTTGCTCGAATAGATTAAATTCAATATTAAATTAAGATAGGTTTTCAAAAATCGTAGAAAAATGTGGTTCAGAATGTTCGGTAGAAGACGTGGTTAAAAAGGATGTAAATGTTCACAGATACACCCTGTATGCACTGGTAGAATACATACAGTTGTATGCGATTTGAAAGATTTATAGCAAACTCGGATATCCGATAGCGTCGCTTCCTAACTCCGTTGTCTATGGCATCCCTGGCGAGAGCCTACGTCTTAAACCACAAAACACGGTAGTATGTATTTCCCCTTTTTTGTTCCGAATATTAAACCGTCATCCTTCCCTTATTTATGCTAACCTAAAGCCAGAGGCCAAATAAAATTCCTCACAGGATTTCCTCAATAGGTACAGCGATATTGTGTAGGTAAAGACCATAACAAGCAAATGCTTTCTTGTTTAACGCCAGTTGTTTGAGGATCTAAGTAAATTTTAGAGAAGAAGAAATCAGCCTATACCTATACCTACCTAAAAGGCCGGCAATGCATCCGCACTCCTTCTGGTGTAGCTGATGTCTGATGATGGTGGTTTACGGTACGATTCATCGTTAACGATCCGCGCATTTGGCAGTGACCCTGCCTTATACGCCAAAGGTCGTGGGTTCGATCCCCACCCTGGACAAACATTCGTGTGATGAACACTTGTGTTTGCTCAGTGTCTGGGTGTTATATATGTATTTAAGTATTATATTGTGATCCTCTGTTGTCTGATATCTGTAACACAAGTGCTTAAGCTACATAGCACGGAGTCAGATCAATGAAGGTATGAGATGTTGTGTGAATTTATTTATTTATCGATTCTGGCCGGCCGTAACGATAATGAACATAGTGTATTTTGTCTCATTCTGACGCATGCAAGAAAATGAAAAAGAATGTCGTGTTGTCACCTTGTTTATCTCTTAACACACAAATTTAAGTTCCATCGAAATTAAGAGGGCAACGGAATAGAGAGTGCAACTGTGTTTACCCACACACTTGACCACTATATAGTGCAGGATATATATAATATTCCTGCGTGGAGGATTATTTTTTTTATATTTCTTGAAATTGTTTCATCAACATATTTTTTCACATAAGTTTGAATTTCATTAAGCTCTTATTTTTATCTTCCAGCATCTAATATCAAATTTAATCTTCGGCTTTGTAAATTTACCCTGATATGTAATCTAATCCCACACGAGGGCGTCTCTCGAAATGTTTTTTGTTTTTCTAATATTAGCTCGCGATTAAATGCGAATTTGTTTGACAGCAACATGCAATGAAGACAAACAAATAAGACAGAATTTGTTTTACGTTAAACAATTTCAAACGCTAGCAGAGAACGCGTTGTTGTTTGAAATTTGCAAACCCACCAATCGAGATCGCTTAATGTACCTATATTAATAATCTGATTAATAGATATTAATACATATCTGTGTATAAGCCTTTAGGACCACAGTCCTTTATCTATGTTACGCAATAATGATTGTAGTATGTTGAGTTTTCTAATTAATATGTAAGTAAATAAACAATATTATGGCATACCATTAATATGGTACTTAATATTTTGTAATTACCTATCTAATCTGTCTGAGCTGTCATTTCTAAATGAGGCCTTATAAATGTAAATCTAAATTAGTAAGTAAATACTTAATAACTTACTAAATGCGTAGGTACTTTATAATTTATCATCCAGTCTTAAACTGGGATTAGTGAAATTGCTCTGACCAACTGAGCTATCGAGGATTTTAGAAGGTAAAGTATAGCATCAGCTCATGTCCCATTGCAGGGCAAAGGTCTCCATCATAGAAATCAGGTCATCACTCACCAATCACCATCGTCATCATCAACCCGGAAGTACCCAGTGTTGAGTATAGGCCTCCTTTCTTTTTCGCCAAAGTACTCGGTCCTGAGCTGCTCGGATCCAAGTAGGACCTCCTATTTTGGTGATATCATCGACCCATCGCGACGCTGACCAGGATTTCGTTTTTCTAGGGCACCATTCTGTAAGGAGCTTACTCCACCTGCCATCACCTCGCTTAGCTAGGTGTCCTACCCAATTCCACTTGAGTTCCATCACTCTTAATCCGATATCATAGACTTTTGTCCTGCGTCGAATTTCAGAGTTCCGGACTCAATCTTGGATCTTGGATCGAGGTCATCGCTACTAGAATATAATTAAGCTTAATCACCACGCTTGCCTAATGCGGATTGCCTAAGGAGGATTTTAGTAAATCGGCGAAATCTTATCAAATTCCCTAGTGAATCAAATGCACAATAATATTACATATTACATTTAGATATTACGAGTAAGCGTACAGATTACAATCTATTGGGAATATTGTGTTCTCAAGTTCTCTTTGTAGTGACGTAAGGGCCCTCATATCCCTCACACTCGCAGGGTTTGCTTTCAACTGTTATCATATGACATGTCATGATCTTTACATAATCCACTATCTACGTTACGTTTGCTTTATAAAGCCGGCAGTCTACTAACCCGTAGCTTAGCTTTAAACAAGCGTGAAACACTACAACCCAACAGTTTAAGGTTTATTTTAATATTTGGTTACATTTGGGACTCGTGTATTGTATGACACTGTGTACCATTTTGCATTTAGCACGAGACTTTGGCAACCAGAGAATTTCATACAAATTCGCTTTATTAATTTTTTTATTTTTTATTGATTTGATAACGAATAAATTTAAAGAGGGCCATCTTTCAATACATCGAATGACACCTTATTCACCAAAATCGGATCAAAAGATTAGGCCTTATGATGAAGACGATAACAAACTTAGGTATTAAAAATCATAATCTATTCTTTATATTTTTCGGGTCTGGTAAATTGCTTACAGGCCGCCTATTAGATAGCTGGCGTTGGTCCAGTTTGACTAAGGAAGTCCCGATTTTACTGGCGTTTTGGCAAGCCTCCCGTAAGTTCGACAATGTTACAATGATCTTCTCAGCGACGTGGATGTTACCGTGTTTGTCGACTCTAAGCCATGTGTAACAAAACTTTCCTGTTAGGTTGCCTGATAAATAGCTATAAATCTTTCTTGAGTCCATATATTACCTATTAGTTACTAGACTACGTCTTCGTTGTTCACTCTTGGCCTTTAATATTTGTCTTCCAATACCTCACCTCCCAATGACAAATTTTTATATAAAGTTAACACCCCTTTTACCCCTTTAGAGGATGACATAAATATGTTAAAAATTAAATTTCCTCCATTGTACCTTCATACTCTTACTACGGCATTCAGAGACATTAATCAACTTTGTCACGTAAAAAAAAAATATTTGTACATACAATGCAAAGCGAAAATGTCAAGATTTAAGATTATCAAAGTCGTCTCAGTAGACAGTGTACCTACCTTAAGCAAACAATGCTTTAAACGATAACCTGGTAGCATAAAACTTATAATAAATCATTTTAAGATATGGTTATATTGCGTTAAATAAGAGCTTATAAATCTTAAGTGAATTGTTATTAACGACTTTTTGTTTATTTTCAGGGATCTCAGATGTCTAAGGAACACAATACACACAAATCTCATGTCAACGTATATATTGTCAGCGTGTAGTTGGATATTAAATTTAGCTTTACAGGTGAGTTAAGTTATAGTTGACGAATTTTCCAGTTTACCAACGCTAGGCGATAATCACTTGCTTAAGTTTAGAAATCGGGAAAAGTTAACTAACTAGGTTGGCGCACCGACCCATAGTGAGTCTTGGCCTCCGATAATAAGAGTCTCCATCTTGGTCGATCCTGTGCCACCTCCTGCCAGTCATCTGCTGAGAGTCCGCGCAAGTCTTTTAAACTCAAAAAAAAAAGTTAATCACAAAAAATACTCATAAGTAAACATACCTACCTATAAGCATACTTTCCCAAGTCCATTTAGCATTTATGTCTATTGCATGACCATATCGGAGTCACTACGAATAACTTTAGAACGTATTCAGTTTACTACGAGTATTCTTTCATGTCACAAATATTTTGAAAAACAATTTGAAAAGGTAATGGGCAGTAAAACCTTGTGAGCCACTTTAGATCCATTCCGCCTGCAGTTTATGCAAAGCTCGGATTATACTTTTAAAACGGGGAATAATTTGAGGCCAAGCTAGCCATTTCACACCCCCTCAGTTCTAAATTTAAAAGTATAAATATATCGGATTTCCTTGTTGCGTTTCGTTAAGAGTTAGATATTAGAAAATGACTTTCACTCAGTTGCAGCAATTAATTTTAAGTTCTAATGTCCACTTTAAATAATATCAGTTTAAGTCTATTATACGTTACAAAATTTATTCTAATCCAATTTACTTTGTTTCAGAACTGGTCAGACGAGGCTCAGCAGGAGCAAACGTCTTGTATGGTGTTAGTTATATGTATGCACTATTTTTATCTAACTAATTTCTTCTGGATGCTAGTCGAAGGTAAGACATTAAATTTTTTTAGAGAATGAATTTTCATTCTCATTATAATGACTCCCGTAGCGCAAAATAAGTTTTGTGGAACCTCGGCACGGTCTAGTCATTTTGTATAATAAGATTTTATAGGAAAAAAAGAACGCAGCGATCAGACTTTTTTAATGTTATCGGGCTTTTCAGTAAAAAAAAAATATTTTTTTAATGCCAATGCGAGTGAGGCCTCCATTAATGCATCGTCGCAGCGTTTTCATATAATTATTTACGCACCAAAACGACTCATCGCAACCTGACGCACTAATGTGGCCTCACCGAATGTGTGAGACCCTATTAGTGCGATGTTGCATCTTTTTCTATTTTATTTATATGCGAAGACACGACACAGCGCAGCGCAATGCACTAATGGGGCAACACATGTAAGTATTTCAAATACGAGTAACTTATGCGACTTTACGCCATACAATCACTCATCAAACAAATAAGAGAGAGTGCTAAGACTTTTTGGTTCGGGCTACGTATGTATCGAATCAAATCAAATCATTTATTCGCAAAATATGCTGTAACTTTTTGTTAGTAACATAGGTTGAGTGGAGGCCACGTGCAGGAGGCCGCAGCCGTGGCAGGCCTCCCACCAGGTGGACCGACGATCTGGTGAAGGTCGCGGGAGTCCCTTGGATGCGGGTGGCACAGGACCGATCTGTGTGGAGAACTTTGGGGGAGGCCTATGTCCAGCAGTGGACGTCTATTGGCTGAAATGATGAACATAGGTTCACCATATTTGGCCAAGCACGGCATGCAAATGAAGCAAAACACATGTTTTACAACAACCACAAAACCGTTTTGTTATTTGCAAAGTTTCAAGCGAAAAAGTTAACTTCGATTTAAAAATGGTTCATAATCACGATTAAGTATTGCAATGTAGTAGTTGAATAGTGAAGACATATAGTCCCTATCTATCATCTTGATCTGCACATACAAATCATATTTACAATTACCACTAACATCTACCCAGAGTAACATATGGGGCAGAGGCAATTCAAATATGCATGTTTAGAGTACCTACGCTAATGTCGGGCTTGATTTACGAACGAAACGTTGGCGCAAACTGTGTCGAAGTAAATGAAACACGGTGATTTACTCCACAACTTGAGGTTTTGAGACAGGCGGGTAGGTAGGCTCAGGGAATGTTTACAATAGGCTTACCTAAACTAAAATTATTATAAAATTCAAAGGACCCGAATTAAGCACTTGGTCAAAATCATCTAATCATAATACGAATGATTGAAATTCGAAACCACACACGACCCACAAAATACATATTGACACAGAAGGCTGACTGCCCACTAAGAGCTAAAAATATGTCATGTACTCACGCATGCGCACTAACGGGCAAAAACGCCTTTTCGACCACATTAATCCTAACTTATGACATAAGATCGTCAAACTGGCGAGGTCTATGGTAGAAGCCGCGCGCTTATGTACTCATGCCGGGCAACAACCCTAGCATATGTCAACGAACTCTTCTAAATTCAAAATCAGGTCAAAGTCTAACTTCTGTGTGTAATTATTTTGTGCACGACCTTAGCAGCGTAGGGCAGGGTTGTTACCTATGCTGTTGCATGATGACAAATTGGAAATTAATCATAACTAGTATGATTTCTTTCGTATTCACTTGTTTACTTCATGGTGAATATACCTACCTACTATAATGAGAGAATACGTAAGTTTATGTCGGCTGCATGATATAATGTCTCTTATAAATTCTCAGTTATTTTGTGAACGTAACTTTCCAACTTTCGTAAGTTTGATTCCTTCCATCCTTAAAAAATGGTAGGCATTTTATGCGCAAAATATGTTCATGAATAAACTGAGCCAAAACAAATTGAAACTTCTCGGTTTGATTTACACCACAATTTGATGGGGAACTCTCGTTTATCGTCTGGAAAATGTGTGTATTCACCGAACAGATATCTGAGAAATATTCGGGATTTATTCATACCGTCTGCGAAGCTGCGTGGCGAAACTTATCGGATAAGTAAGATGATAAGCAATATTATATTCCCAATACAAGTGTCTATGACTACTTAAAGGGAGAACTCGACGCAAAAACTGTAAAGGATTTTTATTTATTTATTTATAAGTTACTCGTATATGGTTTACATGCTGTCTTTTCGTCTCTGATAATAATTCGTCAGTAGAGCTGAACCGATTTTGATAAAATTTAGTACAAAAAATTATATTTATCTATTGAATGGCAATCTAGTGAATACCTGCCTAGCTATTAGATAAAATATCATCTTAATGAGGCTACTAAGAATTTATATTCAGAATCTTGTTGCCTAGGACGTGTCTGTTACATATATTGAGGCAACATCACATAATTAGATAAGCATTTAATTTAATTAACACATTTTTTTTTGTTTTCAGGTCTTTACTTGTACATGCTAGTCGTCGAAACATTTACAGCCGAGAATATTAAATTAAAAGTTTACACAACTATCGGTTGGGGTAAGTTTTAATCAAGCTTGCTAATTAATAAGATAACTTTGCTTTGATAAACTTTTGACCATTATCTGAATTCAACTTTCGTTTAATTACAAGACTGCAGATATTCAAAGATAAACTTATCCCCGCAGAGAAAATTGTATTTACTCGTAATTAGACTTGGCTTCGTTAGAGTTCTTAGGCCCACTAGCACACCGTTCCCAATTCATAATTTATTTATTTTATGTACTAAAATTTTACAGATTATGATTTTCTGTTACATAACACAAATACTTATTGGTGAAGCGATTGAAGCAACTTTGTGTGTAAGAGACTAGTGTGTGTCCGAGTTAGGTTTAGAGATAACCCCGTAACCTATTTTCGTTACACATATCCAAATTAATCTTTAGTTCTTATCCGAGACTAGATCTATGGTATAACGAACGTATTATATTATGAGAAAAAAAATTTAGGTTATGCGTTGTTAAAACAAGCTCATCGAGCAAAACGGGTTTTCTGTGACGTTTTAGGCAGTCTAGGTATAGGTACATTCCCTAGGCATTGTATACAATACCAGATTTTACGACTTTCCAGTAACCTAATAGATTTACTCTTATATAAAGATTTTTCGAGTCTAGCCTAAGAATCATAATACCTTACGAATTCTAAAAGATAACAAATCGGACGATTTCAATTTTTATATGAGTTTTCCTTTAAGGGTCTCTAGGGTATTCTATGAAAAGGAAGCTGATGTGTTTTCTCAAATTATTTTGTGTATTCTATTACCACAGCTATTACTTTTGCTTTTCCCCGATATCTCGGGAGTTACCGCTTTCTCCCAGGGGGTGATAAATTCTTCGTATCTCTCTCGACCTTTAAATGAGCAAAAATTTAGCTCATGTTGCTGAAACACGACTCAGCCGAATCTTTATCAAGTGCTTTGCGTCTCTGTCCTGAAAGGGACGGAGATAAAAATCGGTCGTTAATTTGTTTTCAGTATCCCCTAGCCTTTTTTGACTAGGTGACTATTTTAATACTAATTGTCGTTGTAGAAATAAATAGGTTTACAAAAAATAATACTTCTTGAGATGATTCCTCAGATCACTTTGCTATAAAAATCTACTAAATTTTCTTTATTTGCATTGTCTTTGGTAAAACATTAAAAATATTAGAACTACTTAATATTAAGTATGTACCCTATAATTGACATGTGATTACATACCTACATAAAATAAACAAAAAAATAAATAAATATAAGTAGGTAATGCGATTCTACTACCGGAATCAGAAAAGAAACTGGCCAATTACCTACTCTTTATAATCGCCAACAGACCAGGAGACCTATTTTTGAATTGTCGTCTCACTAAAAAATGTGTGACTCGCATGATTTTTGACATCCGCATTTTTGAACCATTTGAAAACGAGCGATTTGCAACGAGTGGTGTAAACCACTCGTTTCCGTGAGGCGAGTGGACGCATTTACGTCGAATCACACGTCAAATATTAACGAGTTAACACTATACTTTGACAAGATAAGCGAGTGATTTCAAAAATAGGGAAAATTATGAATCATGCGACTTACGAGACGACGTGACTTGCAAAACGAGTAGTTTTGTTTGGACGAAGCGAAAATTCAAAAATAGGTCTCCAGTCCCCGATACCCAATATTAGGGTCTAATTTATGTTTTTTTTTTCTAGGTGCACCAGCAGTATTCATCACAGTGTGGGTAATATCCAGGTGTTTGGTCACCATCGGGCCCTCCACTGATCCAGACGGGGTAAGATAAACCCATAGTATTATATTTTCTTAACTAAAATATTATGCTCAGAGCAGTATTTCCCGACGACTACAACTTAGACCTTCAAGAGAAGAGTGTATCTACACATTTCTAAAAAAGAAGGCATCACCAACCTCTCTGGCCTAGCAGGTGTTCATGGGCGGCGGTAATTGGTAAGTACCAACAGGTGACCCGTTAGTTAATTTGTCGTCCTTAGTATAAAAAACCGGCCAAGTGCGAGTCGGGCTCGCGCACAAAGGGTTCCGTAGCAGCAAATATAATAAACTTAACCAAAATTACAGTTAAATCAACCTATCTCAAAACTATAAGAGATACTTTGATCAAACCAAAAATCGTTGAAAGAGTTAATTAGCATGCATCACCTCTATTTTTTTAGAATTTTATACCCCGTAGTTATAAAAATAGAGGGGGGGGGACATACTTTTTACGACTTTGAGAGCTGATATCTCAAAAACCGTTCACCTTTTAAGAAAAATGTTTTTTTAGAAAACTTTATATCATTTTAAAAGACCTTTCCATTGATACCCCACACGGGTATGTACATCGAAAAAAAAATTTCATCCCTCAGTTACATGTATGGGGGGCCCCACCCCCAATTCTTTTTTTTTACTATTTAGTGTCATATTTTTGTAGCGGTTCATACAACACATATTCCCATCAAATTTCATCACTGTAGTACTTATAGTTTCCGAGTAAATCGGCTGTGACAGACGGACAGACGGACAGACGACAGACGGACAGACGGACATGACGAACTATAAGGGTTCCGGTTTTTGCCATTTGGGCTACGGAACCCTAAAAATGGAACTCAATGCAAATCTATGTGCATAATTCTGCCATTACCTTGTCAGCGGTGAGAGAATATTATTTTAGATTTAATATTTATATCTTACATTGTAACACGTATGGACCCAGTGTGAACGATTTTAATTGGCTCAGTCACGAAAACTTTGAAAGGGTACTAGTTTAATTGGACGCAAGCTTGTGTCTAGTGAATATTTTCCCGTCAGACCACATGTACTCCGACTAGGGACAATATGAGTCTGAATGTACCGCCTCGCGACAGTGTTGCACTGGTAGGGTTGCCAGATTTCCGCTATTTAAGCATACAGTTCGGTATATTTGAGGCTTGTTCGGTAAAAAATAAATGGTCATACCGACAGAACAATACCTTTTTATTTTTTTGCGACAGCATACAACCTATAAAAAGGTTTGAGTTGTCCGGTATTTTTTCACGGTTGACCTGGCAACCCTATGCACTGGAGATTTTTCGATATAAAAAGTGTAAGCTATAATATTAGTCCACTATTGATAGACGACTACCTACGGCTTTTGAAAATTCGTCTAAATGTTCAAGTCACATGATCGACTTAAATGTTTTTTTTCTGTGAATTTCCAAAAACAAATGTTATTCGGAGTGAATGGTAGAAAATGTGGTTAAGGATATGTAGATATTTAGAGATACAACCTAGTGTTTAATCTAGATGTATCACCAAAGGCGTTAAGTTGGCAACACGGTTGCGCCCGCACTGATACAATACAATGACTGTTCTAGTTTTTGATACATATCCCTGCTCTCTATCCGCCGCAGATAGTGTCATGTCCGCGCTGCGTTGCGTTCACAATCGGTTCACTTGTTTCATACACTCACTGGCTTATCGGGGCAGCTAGTGAGTCGAACTGTAAGGCAATTGCTATAAGGGTCCTAGCATAATGTGAACCACAACATCTTTATTTCTGAGTAGTTGACGCAGCGCCACTCGCGGGGAGTTCGGTTTTTCACTAAAAGAGAGACCCTAATTATATTGCCCAGACCTTATAGCTATACAATGAAAAAGAATCATTCAAATCCATTCAGTAGTTTTTGAGATAAGCTCGAACAAATAGATAAACAGACTGATAAATTTATACTTGCGCACACATTTGTTCCCTACAATGTTTTACTGCAAACTTATCGTTGAGATTGTCCACAGAAAAATCGGTTAGTGGATCATCATACTCTTTATTTACTTAAGAACTTCGTACAATGGGCGAACTTAATTCCAAGAGGCACTTATATAGGTATAGGCTTATAGCACAACATACAGAACGAATATTGTACATCGCATATTAAGTGACGCGCCTTTTTAGTTTTATTATACACTAGCGGCCGCCCGCGACTTCGTCCGCGTGGAAAAGTAACTTTTTTACCTACCTCTTTTAACCCTTTACAACCCCCTTTTTTCGCAATAAAAGTAGCCTATGTCCTTTCTCAGGGTCTAGACCTCTGTATACCAAATTTCATTTAAATCCGTTCAGTAGTTTTGGCGTGAAAGAGTAACAGACAGACAGACAGACAGACAGAGTTACTTTCGCATTTATAATATTAGTATGGAAGTATGGATGTCGAGGACAGACTCCTTGATTTCATCCTATGAATTTAGTTATTTTATGTTTCTTCTTGATATTTCGGTTATGTTACTTTTTGGTTATTCTATTTTCATAAAAAGGCGCATCACTTATGCGATATAATCGGCACCTAGCGTCATCTATTGGTTCTTTTTGGAACTACGAGTAATTGAGAACCAAAACAAAATGAGGGCGGGATTTTAAGAAGAGTTTTTAGATATTCAATACAACAGAAACCTACCTACGAGAGAGCTATGAGTAAATCGTCATAAGAGGAATTATCACATAGTAACAGGATAAATTATGTTTCAGAAGTAAACTTATTCGTATATCAATCTATCAAGTCTATGATTACTTTGTCATAGAGTTCAAAAAAAATTGGTTAATCGTTGCTCAGGGATTCGTCCGTTGGAACTTTTGTTAGAAATAGGCAGGCAGAAAATACTCTAGGCTTCTAGATAATGGATAGACAAACGAAGGGCCCCTACGGGAAATACTTTTTCTACCAAATACGAGCAGACTACAAACGGTCTTATTCCCTATTATGCTAGAGTTAATTTTGCGTGTGTATAACTGACTTCAAAGAAATATTAACTAGGCTGACAACTTTCTTCGAAATATACCCTTATACAAGTTTTGATAAGACTGCCAAAAGATCTGACAATAACTCGCAGCAAAGATTTAAATCATTGACTCACACTTGTGTTATGGGTATCAGAACCAAAAACACAAAGATATACTTAAATAGATAAAGATAATGCACAATTGGGAAAGTATTTGTTGAAGATACTGAACGAAGTAAGATGTATGGTGTAAGAATCGAATTTACGAGTTCTTTAGAACATAACGACTTTTTAACGGCGTGTTTCAAAAATCCTGGAAGATTTTGTGAGATTTTGGCGTCACAGAACTATCCATACTCATTTTATAAATGGGAAAGTGTGTCTGTCTACCTGTCTGTATGTTTGTCTTTCTTTCACGGCAAAACGGAGCGACGAATTGACGTGATTTTTTAAGTGAAGATAGTTGAAGGGATGGAGAGTAGCATAGACTTCTTTTTGCCCCTTTCTAACCCCCCATTTAAGGGAAGTGGGGGGCGCAAGCGAAGCCGTGGACAAAAGCTAGTGTACCTATATACCTGCAATTCAATGCCATGCAAAAATCTTCTCTTTAGACGCCATATTTGATCTTTCAACGATCAGCGTAAGTCTAAACTCTATAGTCCGAGGCAAGAAAGTGTAGTTATGACCTTGAGTGCGCAGAAACCAATTTTTATAGAAAGTCTTCTTTTTTACAAGTGCGCAAAATAACGGTCATCGCTATACTTTCGTGCCTCCAGCTATACCAAAAAATCTTAGGTATATAGAATAGTCACATTTTTCCTAAGTAAAATAGCTTCTCTTGTTCCAGTTAACAATCACAAGTGAGACGAAGATGTGCTTGTGGATCCACGAGCACCAAGTAGACTGGATACACAAGGCGCCGGCGCTCGCGGGGTTAGCACTCAACCTGTTCTTCCTCATCAGAATTATGTGGGTAAGTTATCTCCAAAATAAAAATATACCTACTACCTGAATGGTCCATGACGCAAGTCACATCGCTGCAGATTGAGGTGTTCAATAATGAAGTACAGTGGCCAGCACATCAAGTTACTACAATCTGTCAAATTTCCTCAGTTGATATTGAACCAAACACGTTAGACATAAAGGTGAGGTTCGATTGAAAAAATTTGACAGATTGTAGTAACTTGATGTGCTGGCCACCGTACAAGGTACCCTTGCTCTTTTACCTTCGTGTATCATAAAAATAAAGAGAACAGGGGTTGCCCTAGTTTGAGACCAGGTTGATTGGTGTGATTGTCTGGCGCATTTATTTACTTTATTTAAGGTATTATTAGTAATTGGGGTATCAATGCAAGAAGTAAATGGAACAACCTGTATAATAATAAATGTGTCAAATCCGAGACGGAACCGAACCGCTAGGCGCGCACGCAATATGGATAAGGGTAAACTCGTCAGAGGATTTCAAGATTTTTTGGCCAATTACTGTTCAAACCTCACTAACTTATATCTTTGTGATGATAATACAGACTAAATTATACTGAACGTAAAAATATTGGTGAAGTTAGGTTAGAGCAGTGTCGAGCAAAAAAAAACTTGAAATTCTCGAGCGAGGTTTTCCCTAACCACAATGAAACACACCTAACTTTTTAACAACTAGATGTGTAATTAAGAAAAATCGTAGGTACTCTTTAACTAATAAAATAGTGCACAAAAAAAATTTATTGATATTAAAAAAAAAACATTTGGTTAGCCTATTCAGGTTGAATGAAATATTTTTCGTTGTACAATGCTCTCCCGGTCAAATATTAGGTAGGCAGTAGGCTTGCTGTCATTTTCCAAACCTTCAAATGGCACTCGTCCAAATGATAAACCAATTTCTTGGCCGACTCTACGGCGGCCTACTATACCCAAAAATATTTTCTATTTTCAAGTGACTGAACATTTCAAAAGAGAAAATATCGCTTGTATTATTTGACTAGATACTTACTTTAATTTCTATGGCTACGTACGGGCTAACTTTAGATAACTAGTTCTTACTAAGTACCTACTCCAGTTTATTTATACTTTTTAAAAACTAATTAACCTCTTCAGACATAAAAAGAAAGTAGGAGGCTCAATCGCTAATTTTAATGTTAATATAAATATATACTTATTATGGCAAAAGTTTTGAGAAGAATTCATAAAAAAAACAATAGGGACAATAACGTTTATCATTCCTTGAAACCGTTCTGTAATTGAAATAGGAATTTTATAGGCAACTTTTCTTTTAAAGATCCACAGCGACTTAAAAACTGGGTCAATACCGATCTGTCGGAACTTAATGCTTTGACCTCCGGAGGAGAAATGGAGAAATTATCAAGTATCCGCGCTATTTCCATCTCTCAACAATAATAAGTATACTTTTTATGAAGCTTTTAGTAAGACGAATCGGCGTAGTGCCATTAAGTGTTTTACTTTAATAATAGTTATAAATCATCACGTTGTTCTATCAAATACTTACTTGTAAGCTGGATAAGATTGTAATCCAAAACTTTATCATGATTACGTCTGGGCGGATCTTATAAGACAGATCTTATGTTATGACTAATGATCAGAAACTCGGGTACTTTTTACCTAAACTTGTACTTTTTTACATTTTATAAATATTTTTTACTTGTTTATTTAATCTGGCTTGCGGATTTGTTCGGTGATCCTGATATTCATAAAAACCTTAACCTTACTTGTACGTACGTAAATATTTCGACTATAAATATTTAAACTACTTAATTGCAGAAGAAGAAGAAAAGTTATATGAGAAAAATGTAACTAAATGTAAAATGGTGTATAGTTGTCTATATATTAATTCAACAATCAAGATATTGAAAAAGTATCATCGACCTAACATTGCCATTCCAAAGAGTAAAGTCAACATGATTTTTATTAAAAAAAAAACAATTAATCGCTCTTATCTTATCTTAGGAACTCTTGTAGAGTTCCTATTTTTATGAAAAATGGTTCACTTAGGTAAAACAATCATTTTTAAAGCGGTACTAATTACGAACTATAAATTCCCTATTCATTAACATAATAGTTTGCAACACTAGTTTCGTGTTACTAAATTGGTATGTCGAGATTGTTAGGGCTATTACACTAATCTCTAGAGTAATCTAATTAATTACAGCTTAGAACATAATGACAAATACCTCAGTGTGTTGACCTTGTTTGGCGTTTTCACACGCTACCCCTCGACCAATTTATTGCAACCCACACGGTGGCATTGTTAAACACACTGGACAAAATGCTGTATATACAGATCCGGATTCGATTAAATAGATCTGCACGATCTACCTAAGTATAAACATTATGTATGTTAACCAAATATTTTGCTATACAAGTTAAAAAAAAAAATTTGGCCCTGTAGATTTCGGCTTGTTTTTCTTAAATAAAACGTTTTTTACTTTTTTTTTAAATAAAATTCAAATTGCATTAAAACAAATTTAAATTTTAAACCTGGGAATTTAACTGAAAAAGATTTTAAAAAATCTAATCGGCTATTACCTATATTTATTCTATCAATCGTTGGAGTGATTATAAAAGGAAAAAATCTACAAGAAAACTTAGTTCTTCTGCTCTAAACTACTCAATGTCGTGTAAGATATCCATAATACGTATTCTAGAAACGTGTTCAGTTAAGAAATTATGGTTGTATCAATGTTCGGTGGACACACCCTATATTACCCAAATAAATTTTAAATATTCATGTCAGAAAAACTCGCTGCCATTTTTAATGACGTGCAGCAAATTGTCAGACCAAAAGTTATTTTAACATTGTCAAAAGTTACAACTTTCTAAACTTTTAATGACGATGGCTGAGCTTTAAGTTCTGTGAAATATTTGAACGCACTAATTGAAGTTATTACAATTTAAAACTTATTGTTAGAAGGAATGTAGTTTCAAAAGTGAAAGAAATTCGACATCAAACGATAAATTTAAGTTTCAACAAGTTTTCGATCTACGAATTTGCTTCGATAGTTCTTTAGCTAGAAAATAAATTGGAAATATTTTGATGATATATATTTTTTTAATTTTGGTGTTTCAGTAAAGAAAACGAATGTTTAGGTTTCATTTTTTACCCTTACACCGCGACAAATAATGTTTAATGAATGGGATAGTGGTACAACAAAATTTAAAAACAGTGTTACTAAAGGAACGCTTATATTCTTACAAAGGCAGCATAGTTCTGATATTTTCCATCCACGACAAGATCCTTCTTGTAGTTTTGTTCGTCCGCAGGTTCACCCATCTGAAAATCAAACAAAGTTTTCCAATCTCTATTGTGTTTATGTGATTAGGTTCGCGATGATTTTCTCGCAAAATTGAAAATATTCTTTGTTGCACACCATTTCACCAGATAGAAAAATTAAAACAGCATGGTTTTTACTTTGTTGTCTGTGCAGTTACAGTAATGTTTGCACTATGCATTATATTAATACTGCCCGATTAATCAAGATGCCCGTAACGTATATCCGAATAGCATTAATTATAAATAGAAAACATCTTATCGACATGACCCCTATGTAAATAAAACACAAAGTTTAATTTTTGAGTTTTGAATCTCAAAACTGAATAATGAGGTACACGGTACTGCCGTCCTTAGCATAGTTGCAGTAAGTACGCTCTCGACGGTTTCGAGAAAAACGCGGTTAAAGTTTTGGTGCGAAAATCTTCCATAACTCCTTAGTTTATTATCAGATCACAGTGATTGTAACTTTAAATGAAAGAGGGTGTTAGCACCTATGTATTACTGTATAAAAAAGTAATGTCCGTTAATTTAAACATAAAATAAATTCACTATTGTTGTTATACTAAGTATCACTTAAAAATCTCGACTAGAGATCACTTAGCATAAACACAGTAAGTGTGTTTTTACTGTTTTTATGCTTAGTAACCTTATAAATTTTAACTATTTATTAGAGTATTTTATTGCATAGTAGTAAAAATTTAATTTCTCTTTCACGAATTATATTAAAGCGGTTGGATGCCATTTTTAGATGTTTAAATAATTCGTAAATGAAAAATTCCAAAATGGGCAAACTGAGCCTGTCCTGCTGCGAGGTGCTGTGAGACAAGGAGATGTTATATCTCCGAAACCCATCTCCGCTGCGCTGCAGGACATGTTCGAAACGCTAAACTGAAAAGAGCGCGGAATCAATATTAATGGCGAGTACATATCACTTCTACGATTCGCAGACGACATCGTCATCTTGGCGGAAACCTTACATGACCTACATGAGATGGTGAGCAGCCTGGCTGAATCTTCCAAACACATCAGTCTTCGGATGAACTTGGATAAAACCAAGGTCATGTTCAACGAGCTCGTTGATCTGAGACCGGTCGCTGTTAATGGAGTACCTCTCGAAGTTGTTCAGGAATATGTCTATCTAGAACAAACGCTCCAATTAGGCAGAAACAACTTCGAGAGAGAACCCAACAGAAGAATTTAGTTAGTCTGGGCAGCATTTGGTAGGCTTCGCCAAGTCTTCCCGTCACCCATCCCTCAAAGTCTTAAGTCGAAAGTCTTCGACCAGTGCGTCCTCCCGGTCATGACTTACGGTGCCGAGACGTGGACACCCACGGCTGGACTAATCCACCGGTTCAAAGTCGCTGAAAGAGCTATGGAAAGGGCTATGCTCGGAGTATCTCTAAAGGACCGCATCAGAAATGATGTAATCCCACAGAGAACCAGAGTCACCGACATAGCCCACCGAATTAGCAAACTGAAGTGGCAGTGGGCTGGTCACATTAGCCGCAGAACTGACAACCGTTAGAGCCATAAAGTCCTTGAGTGGTGACCGCGACTCGGTAAACGTAGTGTTGGACGCCCTGCGACAAGATGGGATGATAACATTCGAAGGCTGGATGAGAGTGGCCGAAGATCGGAACATAATACAATGTACTCTGTGATCGGAACTGAATCGGAACACATGCAAAATGTCAAAATGCATAGAAACTTGTCATTTTCATCTGTCAGTTTACTTTACATGATTATGAATCAGAGTATAGATATCATTTCTTTTGACGGTGAACTCGAACTTAAGTTAGATTTCAATACTGATACTGCCATAAACGCAGTATCACATGATACTGCTTTTATGGTAAGTATAATTTGGATCCTACATTTCAATCATTACTTAGCATACATGCAGTATCACGTCATCTTACTGTCTTTATGTTATGTAACTTGAAGGTAATGATTATGAGATCTACTAAGCATAAGTACAGTAACGCATCATACTGTTTTTAAGACTAGACCACTAATATAGTAAATATGTTAGCCTACTAAGAAAGAAAACAGTATATATATCTTACTGTAGTTTTGCTAAGTGACTCTGAATAAAAAGTTTGCAGTAAGTGTACCCACTGTAATTATGCTAAGTAAAGTAACAAAAATGCCTGACTTACTGCAAATTTCTAAATGCTAAATTTGGATTGAAAAACGATACAAACAAATGGATTAGACGAAAATGTAGATCTCGTTATCGTGATCACGGCTGTATATGTAACTCAATTTTGTCAAAATGCCGACTTACTGCAACTATGCTAAGGACGGCAGGGTAGCAATCCCGTTATAAACTATTCTAAAACAACCATGTGACTTATTATGAATAGAATATAATAATTTTCATTGCTATAACTGTTTACAAAATGTGAAGCCGTCCCATAAAGAATGAAAATATACCTGTCGCATTCAAACAAAAGCGCGCACAGTGCGTGTGAAAGGAAGAGGAGCTCCCATTCGGTCGTAACGCCCGCTTCAAATTAGGCCCTCATGACTCTTGCTTCTACAAGCACATAAAATAATACACCTAAACTTTGTTTTTAATTAGCTGCCTGGACTTTTTATAAACTCACCCAACAAAGATACGGCAGCTTCAACTTTCAGAGCCGGAAGGTTTAAACCACGTGGCGCCACGTGGTTCTAACGATCTTCCAAGCTACATGAACTAACTTTGCCTGTCTGTTTTTGTTTATCCTATGTTTATGTACTTACACTTAATTATCAGGTTAAATTGTTGCATCCTCTTAACAACTTCAACTCTGAGTATTATGCTGCCGTGTTATATCTACAAGGGTGTTGCTAGAGATGGTTGGTTTTGAGTTTTCAATATTGTAGTCATTATTTATTGATTGAAAATTCAAAATTAACCAAATGGATTTTATAGCTTTTTACATATAATATGAACAAATACCACGTTTTATGCTTTCTCGTTGCATTATAATACTAATAAATGGATATAATCTGGGCTAAACAAGTGAAACATGCATACTTAGAGCGGTTTTCCTGTGAGTTGTATTTTGGCCGCGAGCGGAATATAAGCTATGTTTACGGAAAATAAAATACAAAACCATGGAAATATTATTGGAAAACACGAACGAAAAATCTCATCAATGGAGTGACTTTTATAGATACCACTTGTCGGGATTTTACCTTCACTCGGAGAAAACTGATCTCATAACGTCCGTAGGTTGAATGCTTCTGTTTGCTTAGTGTCTGAGTGTTAAAATGTCTATTTTAGTAAATGTTTATTGATTTTTCTTGGATTCTGACACCCATAAGCACACAGTTTAAGGTACTCACTTTCAGGTGACCCGATACAGATACTGCCAACTGGTGCCAACCATTTGAACTATATCAGTCCTGATAGTCAATAAAAAGTACGCAAGTACCAGCCAGTCAAAAAATAATAATAGTTGATACCAGTGTATTTATTAAAGACATTTCTTTTTCCTCCAGGTATTAATAACAAAATTGCGGTCAGCGAACACATTAGAGACTCAGCAGTATCAGAAAGCGACGAAGGCGTTGCTCGTGCTGATCCCACTGCTGGGCATCACGAACCTGCTGGTGCTGTGCGGCCCCAGCGACGACTCCTGGTTCGCGACACGCCTTCGACTACATCAGGGCTCTTATGCTGTCCACACAGGTGAGTGTCTCTCTTGTGGTAGTTGTGATGAAACCAACGACGAAGGCGTTGCTGGTGCTGATCCCACTGCTGGGCATCACGAACCTGCTGGTGCTGTGCGGCCCCAGCGACGACTCCTGGTTCGCGCACGCCTTCGACTACACCAGGGCTCTTATGCTGTCCACACAGGTAAGTGTCTTTCTTGTGGTAGTTGTGATGAAACCAACGACAAAGGCTTTACTGACGCGGATCCCACTGCTGGGCATCACGAACCTGCTGTGCGACTCCTGGTTCGCACACGCCTTCGACTACATCAGGGCTCTTATGCTGTCCACACAGGGAAGAGTCTCTGTTATGATGTAGCCAGTTGAGCAACGAAGGCGTTACTGGTACTGATCCCATTGCTGGGCACCGCGAATTTGATAGTATTGCGGATCAGAAATCATCTGGTTTCTGAGGGCTCTCTTGTTGGCCATACAGGTCAGAGGGGCAGGAACATTTTGAAGAATTTGTATCGTATTGTGCTCACACTAGAATTACGCTAGTACTCAGCACGAGGTACCTTCGATGACGTATCTTATTGTACCCTTTCCTTCAAAAGTTTATTGGGTACGTTAGTTGTATAATCTGTGAACGGGCGCTCACGTTACCCATTCTGACGTTTGTTCGATCAATTGTATTATACTCTGATTCATAATCATGTAAAGTAAACTGACAGATGAAAATGACAAGTTTCTATGCATTTTGACATTTTGCATGAGTCAAATTGAGTGATAATGTATGGGGATGCTTTACATGATTATGAATCAGAGTATAGGTATAGTTCTTCTTTCATACGATAGAGGGATACATAGGTATTGTTTACGTTACACATACGCTACGATTTTTGTAAAAAGTTCGTGATTGACCGACAGTACCTCGTCGTTAGTACCTAAATATACAACTTTAGAAGTATTGCAAAAACTTTGCGTACATAAAGCACCTTGACGGAATACATATGGGATGGCCATATGATTAATGGTTTCAATAATACCTAATATCTTGGAATGCTTGAGCAAATCTTGAATCGCTCCATTTTTTGTAGGAAGCAGATAAATCACGTGTATGTGTGATTGTGTTGACATGAATTTATTTCTCGCGTTTGTCGCATATGCGTCTTTGATTACGTCTAGATAAAAAAAAAATCAGAACTTTTACAGGGTGCAAGTAGTATATGAAAAGTACACCTGTATTTTGCTTTTTAGTCAGAGAGTGGTTTAAAAACTCTATAGCTAAACGAAACGAACATTGTGTACTGTATGTAAAACATCAACCATTTTTCTCAGTCATATTTATTAGCCATTAGTGAGAGGTAAAATAGTGGAAGCCAGAGAGTTTCAGAAAATACTACATGGCACAACATAATGGTTGCGATACGAAAGACATAATAGGATAGGACGAGATGCACATTGGATGTTCATGTTTCGTGAGAGGAATATAATATGATCATATCATTTCCACACATCTCATTGGATCAAAGAAATCGGAAAATCGAAATTTATGTATTCTGTGTGCACCTTAAAATTTCCTAACACGTATAGATAACTGTGTGTATTTTTCGCACGGAAAGTGGTTTATCAAGCCACGATGCTAATATTTTTCATGAAATAAATTGTTTTAAGCTACTTAATAATTATTTATCAGCACAAAGTTTTTAAAACATGAACACTCGTGTGTCTACGCGTATTAACAAGAGTTAGCGAACAAAAGTTCGAATTCCCGGCTACCGCAGGCGTATCTTTTCATATTAAATTAAGGAAAATGGGAACAAAAAAAAACAATCCTATCGGGGATGCGTGTGACAGGTGTCGCGCGCATGCGTTTCATCGTCGTTCCAGAGCGACCACGGACGTCAATCTGGAACAGAGTAACGGTTTTGGAAGGGGGATGCCTTAGAGACCGACCTTGGGACATCAGTTATTGTAATCTATACATCACTATTCCTAAAAGGAAAGTCGTATTTGTTTGCTGTGAAGCAAACAAATGAAGCAAACAAAAGATGCAATTTGTATGGGAAAGCATTTTTTTTTTTTGAGGTTCATTGGGGAAAAAAAATGTTTTCATAAGTATCTAGAACTAGCGGCCGCCCGCGACTTCGTACGCGTGGAGTTAATTATTGACACTTACCGTCATATTTTGGACAATCCACACAATATATTTTTATAAATTGTAGCCTATGTGTTATTTTGATGTATAAGCTATATTGTGGTAAAGTTTCATTCAAATCCATTCAGTAGTTTTTACGTGAAAGAGTAACAAACATCGATACATCCATACATCCATACTTACAACAAACTATCGCCTTTATAATAGTAGTAGGATTTAGTAATACGGTCAAAAATACACGGTGCATACAAGGTACAACCTACTACTTTGTGTCGTAAAAATGTAAAATTTTAATAAAGTCCATTAACTAAATCCATTATTAAATCATAGATTAGAACAGAACGCGAAAACTGTTCACTTCAAGGTAACTGAAAGAAAACAATAGACCTTTCAGGACTTTGTAAAAACAATCTACGGTACAGAAAAAAGGTTGAATTCTTATAAAATACTTTATTTGCGTTAAAGTTTAGCCTTGCCAAGAAAGCTTGCTAAAAAATTCAATAAAAATTTGAATAAAGCAAGAAACTACTAATACATCTGATTACCAGGTTTCAACAGTATAGTTCTCATAGTTTCGGAAAAAAAGTGGCTGTAATATAGATTCCTACGGACGGACAGACAGACATGAAAAATCTACTAGGCTTCCATTTTTTGCTATTTGGCTTCGGAACTTTAAAAATTGGCGCGGTTTTTATAGCTGTGCAAATAATGGAGTACTGATCTGTATTAGGATCTCTTTGCTAATTAATGTCTCCGGTGGGTCATGTCTTATTCCTTTCTACTTATGCAGGCTTTTTCAAACTTAATGAAAATGTTTCTTTGAATAAATACTTAGTAAAGATGTTAAGAAATGAAATATTCGCAAATTTTGGAGACATCAAAATAATTACATTACTTAATTAGCTTGTTACAATTTAAATCACTTTGCAATGGAAATGGGCCGGTAAATAATGAAAGGCCTCTCATTATTTTATTCTGGAATATAATTAAAATTTACATTAATCTTAAAGTATCTAAGTTTCTCAAACTCCTTTGACTCTCATTTTAATAGATTTGATTCGATATAAATTGAGGAAATTTAACCCGTCTGGCTGTCAGTAGCTATAACAGGTAGCTTATAGAGCTAGGTATACCATTTTATGGGCATTTTGTATCCAGTCAGTGAATTTTTCTAATCAGTGTTCTATTTTTTTTTGATAAATTCGCACAACACTTCGTATATTGACCTGACTCCGTACTAAGTAGGTAGGTAAGGTAAGCATTTGTGTGACCTACAGATATCAGACAACAGAGGAAACACAAATATAATACTTAAAACTTACATTACACCCAGACACTGAACAAACACAAGTGACTAATTCATAGAAGAGCACAGGCATCTTCTAAGCAAACGCGTATCAACCTAGTCCTCATCGTCAGTTTCCATCTGATTGTGTTCAACAAGCGATGGCCTAAATAGTAATATTGAAAAAAAGAAAAATGTATGCCTAGTACCTACATTTGAACACTTTAGGGTAGCTTCAGCAAGAACGAACCGTCAAGGCGCACGAATACCGACTCAAGACTCTTTATAGACCGCTATAAAGAGTATTTTGTCAAGAAAAGACGAGCCATCGAAAGTACAAAGCTTTTGATCCTGTGCTCGATCCCTTTTAAGTCGTAGTAGACTATGAGGGTAAGGGAAGAGGGATTTATGTTGCACACACTTTGTCCACTTTATGTTACAAGTAGGCCAGCGACCTTTGGGGTCACTCACTCAAACGCGTTTCGAAATTCCTAATAATTCTTACTTACCTATTGTTTTAATTAATCATCTGCGGTACTAATTGTTTGAACATAGAGTGCTGTATTGATCTCTTGCACTGAACGAATCTAATTAATAAAAATATGCAAGTAAATAAAAATTTGCAAAGATTTTCCAGCTCTTTGTGAACTGAACCTATTTTCAAAAAAAAAAAATTATAATGTACGTTGGTACTGTAACTCTTTTAAAACATATTTTAAAGTGAAATGCATCAGTGTGAGTACTGAGTACGTGCCACTTTTAGTTATCATATCTGTATCTTCTTTTCAAATATACAACATTAAATAAATTTACTATCATGAAAGCAAAATATTTGTAAAACTAGTGTTTCCGTCCCAAAACTGTAATAAAATTTGGCTGCTGTAGTGATTCTCGATTTACTTATAAATTAATTTATGCTTTTATTGTATGTACAAAAACATTGGCATACAAATTAAAAATAGGTATTACTTAATGTATAGTCGAGTTCAAAAATATGTATACACTTTAGGACCTTGTCACAGTACATATGTATAAGAAAACAACTTCCACATATCCACTATTCTGATAAAGGTTATAAATAGTAAAAGAGTATAGAATGATATAGATATAGATAAGTTCATATCATACATTACACGTTACACGTTACATTATACATTGCCTGATTCCGTAGTATTAGATTTATGCGCGTTCGTTCGCCGCCTGTAAATTAAAATAAAATAGTGGAGGCGCGAGAATCGCCGTTCGTCCTTACGGAGCAGACAATTATTCAATCAACATCCAACATTCATTAGCATCCATTCAGGCTGGCTGCAATTAGAAGCTGAGCCAACTAGCGACGGCTTTATGGACTCGTTTACATTTATTCTATTAATGGAAAAGCGAATAAATATAGACCGAACGAAGAAAGTTGACAACTTACTTTAATTGAGAGTTTATTTTTTGCACTGGTTGTGTTGGAGACCTTTTATATTTCGAATAGAACTTGTAAAGTACTTAACCTTAACTAAATAAACATCATCATCATCATAGCTTTTTTTTCGGTTTCGTCACAAGTGTCACTTTGGTACCATTTCGACTAAATTTAGAAAACAAACTGTGAGACCATTTATTATCCCGTATTCTACTTGTTATATATATTAATAGGGTCCCTAGCATATGCACCAAGGATACTATTTTATTTAAACTATAGACATTATGGCTTAAACCTGAATAAAAATATCACCGTTCACAAAAAGGTAAAGTCTTAAAATCGACGGTAATTTCATAGGTGAAGTCCTATTTTAACATTTAGGGAATTGTATGAAACCCTACTCTTTATTATTTGCTTAGGCACGTATTATTCAATATCAAATATGCAGACGACAATATGTGTTAAAGACTATCATAATAGTTTATTTATAACGTTAACAATGCACAATGGAGTTTAAACAAAAACATAATGTATAATTGCCTTATTTTCACTAAACGTTAAACTCAAATATTTACATTAAATTTATAGGCCAGATTATTGACATAATTGAAAATTGAGACGTTATCGGAAGCATAATGAAACAATAATATCGGATGATTATATACAAATATTAGGGTAATAATAACGTGTGAATTTGATCGGCGCGAATGGAATCTTTCTCGGTGCCACAATCTACATATTGTATACTAGCGGCCGCCCGCGACTTCGTACGCGTGGAGTAACTATTGACACTTACCGTCATATTTTGGACAATCCACACAATATATTTATAATTGTAGCCTATGTGTTATTCTGATGTATAAGCTATATTGTGGTAAAGTTTCATTCAAATCCATTCTGTAGTTTTACGTGAAAGAGTAACAAACATCCATACATCCATACAAACTTTCGCCTTTATAATAGTACTAGCGGCCGCCCGCGACTCCGTCCGCATGGAAAAGTAACTTTTTACCCCCCTTTCAACCCCTTACAACCCCTTTTCGCAATAAAAAGTAGCCTATGTCCTTTCTCAGGGTCTAGATTATCTGTATACCAAATTTCATTAAATCCGTTGAGTAGTTTTCGCGTGAAAGAGTAGCAGACAGACAGACAGACAGACAGACAGAGTTACTTTCGCATTTATAATATTAGTATGGATGGATGGCACGCGTTCCAAACATATTTGAAACATCTGTGTTAAAGACTATCATAATAGTTTATTATAACGTTAACAATGCACAATGGAGTTTAAACAAAAACATAATGCAATAATTTGCCTTATTTCACGAAGCGTTAAACTCAAATATTTACATTAAATTTATAGGCCAGATTATTGACATAATTGAAAATTGAGACGTTATCGGAAGCATAATGAAACAATAATATCGGATGATTATATACAAATATTAGGGTAATAATAACGTGTGAATTTGATCGGCGCGAATGGAATCTTTCTCGGTGCCACAAACTACATATTGTATATGGCACGCGTTCCAAACATATTTGAAACTATCTGTGTTAGTTAGTAGTTTCATAGTGTGTTATTACAAATTTTGACTCAAGTTCATCAACTCAAAAGGTTATCTAATCTTAATAAAATCTTCCTTGCGCGGCTGCCTAGCACGAATACCGCTCGAGGTTTTTTCACATATCAAGCCTTCTTGTTTTTTTCTAATAATAAATATATAATTATTAGACTTTAGGATGGAGTCATATTAGAAATAGACTAACATTCTTTAAGCATTCTTAAAGCTAGCATTCAGGAGAAAAAAGTGGTATTATTGGGTTAGGCCATTGTTGTAATAGGGAGAGTAAGTTATTTTATCATATCCTCTGTATGTTTGACACGTGCTGATACAATTACCATCAAGTATAATATAATTAAGCTTTGACGTGGGTTGGTCCCAATATTCTTAATTAAGTTGGACCTCACCCACTTATTAAATATAATTCATAAGCTATTAGTAATTGTGGCCAAACAAAATGTAACTTATGTACATTATTGTACCTGCCTACTTATCTATTAAAATATGTAGGCTAAATAATATAAACCTGTGGTTGTTATTCGGTGTAGGTAATTAACCCATAACCATAGTTTTGCGAAAATGCCTGATAATGCATAAATATTTATTTATAAATACACATACTATTTAATAAAACGTCAAGGTGGTATTGAGGCCGTAAAAAAACACTTAATTTTACTCTCACAATAAACTTAAAACGTTCCTACATGAACCCAACTACAGGACATTTTTTAATTCAATAAAACTATATTAGGTATATATTCATAAATAATACACTCAAAACGTCTCATTCCCACGGTAAAATTCATTCATTTCAAACAACTACAAAAACGATGCACACACAACATACTCACATAGAACAGAAGAAAACATCTGTTTCTTCAAAATAAGTTCGTTGCAAAGGAGGCATTATCCTTACAAACTTGACGTAAATAAAATAATACGATAAATAAAATTAAATACTGCTTGGATTTCGTCTCACAAAAGGGGAAAAATGATGACACTAAAACGATGAAAATTGCTGAATCATATCATAGTTTTTGGGCGGTAGCCAAAAGGGTACGAGTGGGTAGAGTCGCCTTCATTCAAATGTTGAGGTATACACCTCAACTCTTAAGAGACCGTAATAAAGTTCATATTTGAATGAGATTGTACACGTATTTGTGAACGTGCCTGTGTATATCGGCTAACTGCCTCTCGGATATCATATTTATAAGAATTATAAGGAACTCTTGGGCTTGAGCAGAGTGGCATAAGCAGTGAGTAACTTAAACTAAACTTTTAAGGCACTTTTGTTCTAAAATACCGCAACCATAAATGTTAATTAGATGCTGTTTGTTTTCCAATAACACATAAATAGATAAATAATATCGTGTGATCTAAAAGTAATGTTCAAAAGTCACTTTTGAATTTAATTTGCCGGTCCTCACACAATGTTGGACTGTTTACAGCGTAATTATATCCTCCGAGGAGGGTTACCATGTCTCATGATTATGGGCGTTTCTCACCACTTCGAAAATTTAAGAAAATCTTAGGATTTTGTTAGAAGAAAATGTTTGGGTACTTTTACAAACATAAAGAGAACAAGACGAAAAATATTAAGTCCTTTACCTATGTGTTATTAAATTATGGCCAACCAGTAAATTTTTATTGCAATATAAATCACGCGGTTATTGTCTACTTTGAAAAATTAAAGAAAATAGTGTAAAATGACTCTGGTTAAAAAGCAAATGTTGAATGTTTTTTCCCTCATCTTTATTTATAACGTTCGTGACAAAACGTAAGGATTTTTCATTGCACTTGGCTCATTTTCTAAGAACTTTTGATATTTCTATTTGGTTACCCTGCTGCCATTCTCCGAAACGGCTAAACTTCGCAAGGGAATCGGCTGCGGGCGGGAATTAAAACTTAATGTGTACCTCAGCCTCTCAGATGCGGGATCCGCGTTGTGAGACCACTCAACTTTGTTCTTTATTGTCAATAAACTTGGCTTTTATTTACTTTTGCATTTTTGACCGGCTATATTATTGTCATGGTATTTCCTCGCATACTACGAGATCCATTACATTACATATATCTAACTTTAATTCATACCCGCTGTGGGATGAGCTCCAAATGTGTTCCTGAGAACTACTCTATGAGGTTCTTTCAAAAAAGGAGTGTTGAGGTTTTAAAAGGGAGACAACATGTTTAGTATGCACGACTTTCCGAATCAGCGGTAGCTTACATAATATTTGACATTCATAAATGTTCTATAAGGACTTAAATTGAATAAAGAATATTTCTATTTCTATTTGTATTTCACGTTCTTTGGAGTTTTAGGCGTCCATAGGTTGCGGTAATCGTTGTTTGCCACCAACGTTGTATTAAAAAAACATACCTAACACTACACTAATATACGCCCTCGCTACAAAAGACATCAGTTAAAAGTACTTGAACAGCACTGATTTAATTTCACTTAGCCGTGCCAGAGCTTCCGACATTTTCTTCCTTGTCATGTCTTGTTAACGCCGCTTGCTTTCCCAGTATAACTTGACTGCTGGAATCATAATCTATTTTCAGAAGGACAGTTTTAACGGACACTTGTATTATGGTTAGTTAAACTAAATGTTGGATCTATGTCTGGGCAACTGTGTTTTATACAGGATTTGTCATTAATATCCAATTTAGCCACGTTTTCTACCAACCATTCTAAACAACATTTGTTCTACGACTTTTGTAAATTCATCGAAATTTTATAGACGGGAGTCTATAAAATTTCGAAATTTTTTCGACTTCGACTTTTTTATGTTTGTCCAGGGTGTGGATCGAACCTTTGCCGTATGATGCAGGGTTACTCTACCAAATGCGCCATTCAGCTAGGTATGTGTGACTAATATATAGGTAATTTGATATCCAATTCGTCCGATAGTTATATAGCTTGTATAGATCCTACTGATACCTCACTATACATTTTGACAATTGCTAATCTAGTTACAATCACCAAAAACGTGTTTGACGACTGCTTAGGTGGAGGCATCTTGAAAGTTTGTTTATCCCATTGCTAATATGGTAGCATAATAAATAGAGGCAATAAAACCCAAGGATATCAGGAAACCGCAGAGGCTAATAAACCTGCTAAGCTGGAGTAACATTCCCAAGGCCTAATGAGACCTTTAATCCTGACCCAGATAACTGAGTTCAAATCAAATGTAAGCACGTTTTAAAGCCCTGTGGAAATCAGGCCAGAACTGCAAGTAACTGCCAGCCATTACGGTCTAAATTGATGGTTACGATGTAGCTAGTTTTACCTATGCTGTCTATATTGGTAGTCAGTTCATTTTAGAAAACACTCAAAAGAGTGTGACCAACCAAGATCGAAGACAGGCCCTTTTGGACATGTCTCTGGATCTCTGGTTTTAGTCATCTACTACTTTATATATTAGTACAGAGAATGCTCAGCGTCTTTAGTAAGTTCTTCTTTTCGCGTAAATTGTTATATAATGTTACGTGAAAATAATTGTAGAAAATATAATTTTCAACTTTTTAGTACGTGTTTTTTTAGCACGTGGTTTATGTTTTTGTACTTATATTAAAGATTGTTTAAGATCCTGCAACTCGTAAACTAACCGCGCATAGATGTTAAGTAGCTACTATTCTACGTTATCCAAGATTAAACTAATCTCTTAACATGCCATATTGCTATCCCTCGTTTAGCAACTTCAGTCTGCTATCATAACGAACGTTTTCAACTTAAGTGTCTTCAACTCACAAGTATTTGCAATCCGTTTGCACAAACGAGCCATCTTAAGTCGTCTTAACGGTGACCACAAGTCGTCCTTTCGTCCGCCGTCTCTTTGCCATTCAAACATTTGCTCTTAGACAGAACTCCGTTTGACTCGCCGACAAAGCCTGCAATTTTGACATAACAACCGTATAATTACGCGCTACAAACGTTTACAGACGTTTTCTTAGAGTTGTAGGGGAACTAGAAACAGCTTTAAGCGTGGGTAAATTCAAGGAAAACACAATGTTGGCGTTCAAAAGGGAGTACAAGATTTTGTCGTGTACAATTCAGAATGCTCTACAGATATCGTGTGGGTTTCAAAGAATACTTACTCCTACACTTTCTTGAACACGACATAATATTAGTTAAAAAATAAAACTTGTTGTTAGTATTAGCCTATATACTGCCCCACTGCGGGCAAAATCCTCCATCATAGAAATCAAGTCATCGCTACTATGATGTGATTAGGCTTAAGCTAGGTGTTATGCTAGCTTAATACAAAAACGCCTCTTTTGCAGCCTTGTTAGTTCATATTGCAAGTTGAAGGGACCAACAGTTTAAGGTATTCATGTTTATTTCTTTAGGTGATTTAAACCAGATTATCAAGTTACATATTCACGGATTTTAAAGCATTAATAGATGATCTATGCGGTCAACGCCCCGTTGTTCTAGTGATTTAAGTACCGGGCCGTGATCTTGGGTCGAACCTAGAAAGGTTCGATTACCAGTTTGAGCAAAAAGTATATTTCGAACATAACTCGGGTTTGTGGTCCCCAAACCGCATTATGGAGGATGACAATGATCAATGCCTTTGCCCTACAGTGGGACAGTATAGGTATAGCCTGATACTTTACCCTTTTTATTTGGTCATGATGTGTTTTCTATAAAATCAACCGGAGTACAAAAAACGGAGTAGAAAGAACAAACTTTTATATTTTCAAGCATACAGAGAAGCCTCATTAGACTGAGCGAAACTCGTTTTGTACCTAAAAATAACCGCACCCGCTTCTAAAATATGGCGCCCGATGAGTACCAAGACAACCTCCAGAGAGCTTCTTTCAACTACTTGTAATTTCGTTATTAACTCAGCCATTTCTCTTCACTTTAACTCTTACTCTTAGTTATGTTTCACCTTAACAACGAACTTAGTACTACACCTTCATAGTTGGCGATCCCTACTGTAGGTTTCTCGCGGAATTTTCTTCCAAGAACCTTAGTTTTGTGGAACAGTTTTGCTACAGAAGCATTTCCCGATGGCTACAACTTAGTATTCTGGTCTTAAAGATGGGCAACGCAGCAGCGACCTCTTTGATCTCGCAGATGTTCATAGGCAGCGGTGATTACTTACCAGCAGATGCAGATGACCGGCTTGCTCATTTGTCACCTCTAGCGTTAATAGAAGTACGTTCTTAGAATAATATCCAGACTTAGAGCGGGCTATATGCTATTCTGGTGGCGGCTATACGCGACTATTAGTGGCTGATTAATCTACTAGAGTGAAGCTATTAGACGCGGTCGCCCATCGCTGACACTAATGGTGAATAGGTGTTATAGGGTCATTTGAACCAACGTCGATGACACTCGTATGTGGCTCGATCATGCCCACCGAATTCTCGATTTTGCGACGATCATCTATTTAAACAAAGAAATTCAAGCGTAAATTATGATCGCTTGTTATAGCTGCCCTGATATTAAACAAGTGGCTTGTGCCATTTTATTACCCTTAAGATATCCATACAATTCCACTTATAACAAATCACAAGTCTTCCCCCAGGTAAAATCTCCAAGATGTGGTAGTTGTTTGAAAACTTTAATCTAGAATTATGAGCTCCTCAAATGATACCCAAACCCCTTATGGTAATGCAACAAAGTTCAAAATAGCGAAGGTCTGAAAATTTCAAAATAGCGTTGCGCTGACGTATGCGATGCAATGAACTTGCAGCGTGGTAAGAGAATTATGCATGCTTGAAGAGTTAAGTTGGGGTCAACGTTTGTCTGTTGTATATTCAAGTTAAAGCAGATGACTCTTAATGCAACCCTAGTGAGTTTCACTAGTTCAAAGTCTGATACGTCAGAGAAATTCGTCTGTTTTGCTTGCATGAATCGTAGAAACAGAAGGATCGTTATGTTAGACGAATTTCAGGTAGTACCGAATGCAGAATACTATCCCAGAGTGGGTTTTAGAGATAGCAACATTTGAAACTAAAATAGAGTGGATCTAACTGTGTGCTTGTCTATTTTCGAACATAATATTTAACAGATGCCCAAAAGGGAACTTAGGGTTTCTACATATTTGCTTTCAAAACAGTGGGTCGGTAGTTTTTCGTTCTCCCGCGCGTGAAATGTTATCAGGGAAGTTTGACACTCTGTTGGCTAGTGATATCAAATAACGTCATTAATTATGCTTCATAAGCTAAGTCGTCCTGGGGGTGGAGCCAGGGCCGGATCTACCTATGGGTTGTTTGGGCTGCAGCCCAGGGCCCCCCAGATCCTCTTAAAAATCTCTAAATGCTAAAGATCCCACTGCACAGCAATTAGGTCGCCTTTTGTACAAGGCACGGCCCCAGGGCCCCACGAACTCGCGATCCGGCCTTGGGTGGAGCACTGGTGATCTGTATAACACGGGTTTCTCACGAGACCTACCTCAGGCAACGGTACGATAAATAGCTACCATGGGTCTACTCTTACTGTAAACGATTTTACGACTGAATCGTTATCCCTGTTCTTTTCACACGCTCTGTCCGTTTCGGGTGAATGGGACGGGGCTGAGTTCGGTCATGAATTCGTTTTCAGAGTATTCCCTCTAGTTATATTGTTGATATTTCATTCACCCGCAATAATCGCATTGTGAGATCCCTTGTAATGCAAACAGCTAAGTGTGGAAAAGCGCGTCCGTCCAAAGTTTTCTATGTGAATTGAGGACAGAAACTAACGAATAAAAACTGGTTAACCAACAGCCGAAGACAAACCTACTAAAAACCGGGTGAATTGACTCGACACGGAAAATGTGATCCTCTCCCTCCTCCAAAGTTTCGAACTTAAGCTACGAATATGACCTTTATTTCTTTGGCTTAAGGACAATCAAAAAGGTAACCGTTTGAGTTCCATATTACCAGATCCGACCGTGCCAGAGTCAATTTGTAGAGACAATATTGAAAATAATATTATTATGCTTGTGCTGCAGCTCTGGAATTTGTTTTAGCTGTAACAAAATTCAATTAGCAATATGAAAGTCTGGAGGAAAACAGAGGATCCGCTCCGCTGGTCTGAACTCCGTAATATAAGGTTATTCTTCGAATTATTGACAAACCGTTTAATAGGTTGTATTCCTGATCTGCTTTATTATTAGACTAGTGGCCCGCCCTCACTTCGCTTCGGGACCGTAATTCAAAAATGAACTAATAGATGGCGCTGTGCTAAATTACATCGCGCAAGCGTTTCGTGTTTTCGGTTTACGTATAAGCCTTGTCGTCGTCTATAGTAGTTATCTTTTTATAAATAGTATAGAAGATAGATATCTAGGATAATAAGATTTTTATCCTTGACAACTTCAACTGTGGGAGAGCCACGTTTCGGCATGAATGGGCCGGCTCGACCGGAGTGATACCACTGCCTCACAAAAAACCGGCGTGAAGCAGCACCTGTGCTGCGTTTCGCCGAGTGAGTGAGGGTACCGGAGGCCCACCCGGGGGGGAAGGGGATAAAAGGTGGCAGCGCACTTGTAACTCCACTGGTGTTGCAAGTGTACATGAGCGGCGGCAATTGCTTACCAACAGGTGATCCGCCTGCTCGTCTGCTACCTATACCATAAAAAAAAAAGTAAGAGATAAAAAGTAGGTATTCTTTATTTGTTGTCTGCCTAATTCATAGCTAACTTTGCCCCGTTTTGGTCTTAGCAGTGGTTAAAGCATAGGGTCGTGATTGGGGTCCTGGAATTCCCGGGTCGTGCAAGAACATTTCGAAACACGTTTCGAATTTTTCCGACATGACTCGAGTCTGTCCTCACCAATCTGCATTAGGCAAGTACGATGATGGGTTTCAGGACCTAATCCGGAAAGAAGTAAGTTGAAAGGTTGGCAACCTATTTGCGAGACCACTAGAATTGCCAGTGTTCATGAGCGGCGCGGCAAGTGCTGTACGTACAGCTTAACATCAATATACACAAAACTGTCAAATTTCTTCAATCGATTCTCATCTTACTGTAAAAACATTAGGTTGAATATCAATTGAAGAAATTTGACAGATTGTGGTAACCTGTGTGTGCTGTGTTTCGCCGAGTGAGTGAGGGTACCGGAGGCCCATCGGGGGGGAAGGGGATAAAAGGTTAGCAGCACACTTGTGACTCCACTGGTGTTGCATGTGTCCATGGGCGGCGGCAATTGCTTACCATCAGGTGATCCGCCTGCTCGTCTGCTACCTATCACATAAAAAAAAAAAAAACCTGATGTGTGGTTATCTGTACTAACATGACGTGATCATTTTGCTCGTATGAGAGAGCTCTCTACGAACGGCGGATCTACTCATAGTTTCATTAATTACTATTTGTTCTTAATGTAGTATGTCTGATAATTATTTCTTCTCCGCAGGGTTTCACAGTAGCTCTGTTCTACTGCTTCATGAACACGGAGGTCCGACACGCAATCCGGTACCACGTGGAGAGGTGGAAGACGGGCCGCAACATCGGCGGGGGGCGGCGGCGCGGCGCCTCCTACTCCAAGGACTGGTCTCCGAGATCCAGGACTGAGAGCATCAGGTACAGTTGGAAGTTGAACGTCTGTGCCTGAGTAGAAAGTAGTATACTCATATTTAAGTTTATACAGGGTCACCTCTAGTGCGCCCAAATTGTTACTAAGCAATCAGTATTATTAACGAAATATGTTTCACGATTATTTTTTCATATTAAATTTTCACAAGCAATTTTTCACTCGACGTTGTCAAATCATATACGTTCTTCATTCTGATGGAACCTTTTTTGATAACGATGAGTAAATGCCGCCGGCTGAGAAAGTAGTGACGTCACCACTGCTGCTGGAAGGCGGCCGGATAGTGGAAGGCACGCCCCTGTATTGGGCCTCTGCTAACCGTAGACCGCCCAGGGGCATACACACTAAACCCGAACGACATTACCCGGCAAATCCACGCATTTTTTGGAACCAAACGTAATCTAGCCCGAATCCCTACGTATATAATAATAATATAATATTTCACTACATCACATACATTGATCGGACTCTGAGATAGGTAGCTCAAGCACCTGTGTTACAGATATCAGAACCAACAGTGGGATTACAAATATATACATATAATACTTTTCTTTTGTAAATACATACTTATAATACACAGAAAACACCCAGACCAATACAAACAGACATGTTCATGCACACAAATGTTTGTACTGTGCGGGGATCGAACCCGCAACCCTTACGCCAGACGCAGCATTCACTACCACTGAACCAACCGGGTCGTCAAATATAGGATGGATTTACCTCGCGGTGCCGTTAACTATCGGACTAAGTAACCACAACGACCGCTGCGCCGTGGAAACTTCCGAACTAAACTTATTTTGATATTTTTGTATGAGACTTAACCAAATAAAGAGGGTCTATTTAATTTTAATTACAAACATACGCATATTTAAAATTTGCGCATAATCATCGAGGTAACCGTGTATAGCTTAAAATGATTACGCCTAGTTTTACATATTAGATGAGGCTTTAGCTCACGCAGATTAATCTTATTCTTGTTAAAATCTTGAAAGATCTATGTTTGTCTTGTAATGTAGATCTTGTCCTAGAATAACTGAGTAGTTATCTCAAGTTAGTTATAATTAGTATCGTAAATTAATTCAACACATTATTTTAGGTGCTTAAGCAAACCCTTTCTGAGTCAGTCACCTGTATGAACCACGGTCATGTTTCAAGTTTAATTCTGATATATTACAGCAACTTTGCCCATTCCAACACATTCTCGCTTGCTTAGTGCTCTTTGTTTACTGAGATACTGTGATAAATTTTAGTAAGTTGCACAGAAACCCACATGACGGTATACTAGTTAGTCTGTTAGATCGCTTTATTTTAAATTGAACCAAGTATGTGAAATATTGCGTGATCGCATCAGAAATGATGAGATCCGCAAGAGATCTAAGGTCGCAGACATAGGCCAAAGAGTTGCGTGTTTTTTCGCTCATTGTATGGTCATATTTTGGCATTGCAGTGCAAAGACATGGTATATATTTACACCGTCAAGTATTGTTGCATTTTTTTACACGTTGTATAAAGAATTTTAAAGCTCTACGACGTTTATTTTGTAAATGTGACAAAATGTTGGAATCTACGAAATGTTAACGAAAAGTTGTGAGAAATTATTTATGGATAGCCGCAGAGCGGGGCCTCCGGAACATAAATATTGGTCCAGGAGACACGAACCACCATTTTGGTGGATGATGAACAACTTACAAGATTTGTTTCTTTTACTTCAAATATGAAAACTTTTATTTCCACTAAAATACAACAATAGTTAGGTTAGGTTGTTGCATTGCATTGTTTCATTTACTAATGATAGTATTAGAGGGACGTTTCTATAGGTATTAGTCTTAATTTTGCATGATAGTAGGTAGATACTAATACATCTACACATACGAGGTCTGCGAATTTTCTTTCTCTTTTTAACCTACCCCTTTGCCAAAATAATATCATAGCATGTTTGATCATAAACTGTCGTCTAAATTCATTCACAAGCATGCGATATGTTCACACAATTAACTGCCGAGTATTTAACCTTGTGTCTTATAAAGAGAAATCCAACAGGATACGTACAGTCACTTGCACTAATAAGCATACAACCTCATTTAAATATAAACCTTATTGTCCCAATATAAGAGTCGAGGTGTTTACATTTTATAGCTGGCGACTGTATAGTTATTTGCGTGGTGTGGTACATTTTATGTTACATTGTAAACAGTAAATCAATATCATATGCCAAAAAATACGCATAAAAAGAAAACAAAAGTAAAAATAACATCTATTATTTTAATAAATTAGAAAGAAGTAGAATTAAATACAGCAGTTCATATAGAAATACTTACGAAAACATTAAAAGCGACATATTATTTGGTCATGTTTGTGTGGTGAAGATAAATACTTTTTTACTTTAGTAGATACTTATTATTCAATTCTAGTTTTGCATTACAACGGCGTAATAGAACTGTCTGACTGAAATATTTCCATAATGCGCGAAGAAATGTAAAGAAAGTGAGAAAAGATCGCCCTCTGCAAATAAATGCATGATTTATCACTGCAGAATTATACATCAGATAAGTGTAGGAATATTTTTACATTGCATTGATGTATGTACATACGGCCAGATACATCAAAGTATACAAAACTGTCAAAATTCTTCAATCGACACTCATCTTACTGTCATACACATTAGGATGAATATCAATTATTATTGAGGAACTCAATATTATAATCAACCTATCTCATTAAACACTTGACATTGGCGGAATCACGCGCGCGGTGATATTAACGCGTGGGACTAGCTATCCATAACAAAAAAAAATTTAAGAAATTTGACAGGATGGGTTAGCCTGATGTGTGGCTGACTGTACCTATAGAATTAATAGATATTTTACTAGAGGATCTCACCTAACTAGGAACTGAGTGAGTAGAGTAAATTACATACTAATTAAATTTTAGAATCAGCTAAACAGATATTTTTTATACCATTACCTGATGGTGGTAAGTAAAAGCCACGTCTGTAGCGCTACCATGAGTTGACATCTAAAACTGACATAACGTAAACTATTGCTCTGTCTCTTTAAATGGATCACAATGAAAGAGACAAAGCGATAGTTTTCGATAGCGAGGATAGTATTTCAAACTCATGGTAAGGCTACTGCTCAAGGACACTTTAGTGCGAAACAGTAATCAAATACTTCTGTCTGTCACTGCCCTGTGCCCGCCACACCGATACAATAGTTATTATAGGTCTCGAATGAAGGCTCAAATTCACTCAGAGGGCAACAAAGACAGCTATGCTCGGAATCTCCTTGATCGTATCAGGTATGATGAGATCAGCAGAAGACCCTTAGGTCTTGCAATTTGTCAAAAGAAGGTACTGCGAACAAACTGCATGGTGGTTTGTCAAATGTTAGTGGGTAGAAGAGCATACAGCGAGGACCTTGAGTTGAACCAACAACCCAGTTATTTTATTCAAATGTCACAAATTCATTACAAATTTTATTACATTAAAATTAAATGATGGCGCTACTAGACCGAACAAGCCCTCTTAAATGTAAAATAATTATTAGGCTTCCTAAATCGTGATATTTCACTCCGTAAAGAAACTAAATCAGACATACTACTAAAAAAAACTACTAAAATCTTTTTCTAAACGAGCTCTCTTGTACCGAGCACTAATGAGATAGCAAAAACTCTCTTTTACTGGGATATAAAAAGATTTTCAAGGATACAGATTTGTTAAGAAATGTAACAAACAGGGTAATCAATCATCTTTTCAGCTTTATATCTGCTATAAGTACTTATTTTAGTGTTAGGCTGTAGTTTTTTATAAAAAGAAACATGTTTTGTTGTTGGCAATTGTTCAAAAAAGTTTTTGAAATATATTACCATCGTTATTGTGGGATATCAGTAGCCCAAATCTCATGATTAGAGATAGGATCAAAATATTCTCTAAATAATATTATTTATTTATTATTTTTTTAGTATATACTATAGAACATCAGATTCCTTGAGATAAAAATAAATAAAATACTAGATTATTCTGTATACCTTCAGTGAGTTCGACTTATTGTACCTATTTGGAAAATTATTTTGTCCTGATGCTGTGTTAAAGCTATCAGGAAGCTAAGAACAATATACTGGAACTTAAAACAACTTCTTTAAAAGGTTTTCAGTAATATTTCTTTCAGAAAGTAGTTTGTTGCCACAGGCATTGCTCATAAGCAACATTTTACTAGAGTTTTAGAATATCCTTACTACAGTTTTAAAATAGATAAGTACAGACAGCCGCACATCAGGTTACTACAATCTGTCAAATGTCTTCAATCGAACCTCACCTTTATGTCAAACGTGTTTACAATATCAACTGAGAAAATTTGACAGATTGTAGTAACCTGATGTGCGGCTGTCCGTACATATAAGTAGTATGAAGTAGTCAGACATGTTAATGAACCCTTGCAAATGCATTAAAATGACATCAGAGCTCACTAAAGGCCAAGTCACTCAAGTTTGTCTTCGACATTTCGACCAGTGACCGCGACCTTTCTGCTTGCCTTTTATAATATTCATGCAAATTCTCTCTAATGACTCCCTAAAAGGCAGCATTACTTATAACGAATTCGTCATTTAATTCACTGAGGTAATTTAATTACATCACGAATAAATAAATGAAATACGACCTTTTGAACGGAACAGCATCAGTACAAATACTTGGAACAACTTATCAATGATCATATTTCAAATTTAGGGAGTCCTTGGCGAACTTAACATTACCTACACTTTAACGGCTTTTGGCAGTGTCTGTGGAATAGACTTCGTTCTAATAAACATTTGACAGATTGTTAGATAACCAATATAGATCAGTTGTCTTGTGAACAATCATAGGTCCACGCCATTGTCTTCAATAACTAATTAGCTACTTAAAATTTTGAAAACACTGAATATAAGTAATAACATTGAGTAACGTCACCACTTACACTATCCAAAGTGAATGTATTCATTTGTTTTTTTTTTAATAATACAAATAAGTCGTACGTATATTTATACGGGTTAGTGTACAGTCTCCTGCTATAAAATGTAAACACCTCGACTCTTACACCGGACAATAAGGTTTATATTTGAATGAGGTTGTAATACTTATTAGTGCACGTTATGTACTATCACTTTCGATAGTGTACCTACGTAGAGTTTTTTTTTCTTATCTGCCTTTTCTTTGCTAGTGCGCCCGAGGGTCACAAAATAATTACACACAGAAAGTAGACTGCCCACTAAGAGCTAAAAACGTGTCATGTACTCACGCATGCGCACTAACGGGGAAAATACGCCTTTTCGACCACATTAATCCTAGCCTATGACATAAGATTGTCGAACTAGTCGAGGTCTGTGGTAGAGGCCGCGCGCTTATGTACTCATGCCGGGCAAAAACCCTAGCATATGTCAACGAACTCTTCTAAATTCAAAATCAGGCTGAGTTACCTTCTGTGTGTAATTATTTTCGTGATAGGGTTCTTGCCATGCTGTACTAAAGCTCCTATTATCTATCCTTTCCAAATCCATATTTGATCTTGTATTTTTTCTCATTAGGCTCACTGTTTGAAGAAGCCTGGACTGGATTCGCAGCTTAGCTTTCCTCAAAGGACTTTATGCATTTATGAAGAATTTATGTGACTATGTAATGTGGATTTGGATGTATTTTTATTTTGTTACTTTCCAATAAATTGAATGTTTACCCGCTTTGAATATATGGTTGTTATTTTCATTATAGTCATGCTTATCATTCAACCTGTATGCCACCAACCTTTTTTCATTATTGTGTAGATCTTTGTAACACCTACTAATGTTTACTATTTCTATTCAAATCAATGCTCTATCTTATAAAATATCTCTATCGTAAAAGCTAATTTCTAAATATTCCTTCGTATTGTTGTAGTTCCACAGATCAACACAATCCTACATAAATATTTTCGTAGTTTTCGAACTCTGTAAACAGATAGGTATTGTACGGTTGTTCAAACCAATTTAACATACGCATTTAATTTTAAACTACTTAGGTATTCAGTTTGTTTGAGTTTCATATTATTTATAATATGCATACCTAAATGAATATTTATGACATAAAAGTGAATTAACAAATACAAATGTAAACAAAACGACAATCTGAATTGTAGGTAGGTAGGTACAGTCAACTCCAAAAATATGTATACACTTTAGGACCTTGTCACAATGCATATGTATAAGAAAGTAGAAGTCGTATATGTATTGTGACAAGGTCCTAAAGTGTATACATATTTTTGGAGTTGACTGTACCAGTAATTTTACTTAGACGCTCAATTTTCCTTAACAATATTGAGAGGCACAAGCTTCTTAGTCTCGAAACATGCATAAAGAAAGCATCATACAATTCGTAAAATACATTCAGAGAGTGATACCATCTATTGAAATATTTATTATGTCTTAAGAAACACAGCCGACTCTTAGGTTCGTCATATCAATAAATTAGGGTTCATCAAGCATGATTCTGATCATATTATGCTTGCCTATAACACGGAACACGGGAAGTTCTAAGTGCAAATCCATTCATACGAGTTCAGTATTCATACTCAAAGGTACGATTCCAACTAAGTTTATCAAAGGGGGGGAGGCACCATTTCCATATCCATTGATATTTGATTTGATAACTTGAATTGGGGAGCAACTAATCTTGTTGATTCTTAAGGCGTTTACGCATAGATGGGGGTTAGCCGAACCTGTATCCATATTTGAAGAACTGCTTGCTACCTCTTTTTCTAATAATAGTTAGTACTTAATAATGAAATTCGTATGTACCAATTTTGTCATTTAGCTAGATCTCTGGAGCACCAGAAGCATCTAACGAACACACTTAAGTCCTAAGAAAATGGGAATACAGATAATGTTAATCTTCTTGCTTAGGTAAGCCGTTTTCATACATCTGTAAATTTCATAGGAGGACTTTTCGTTGTATTAAAAAATTGGAACATAAGGTCCTCAAGTAATACCGAAAATGTGGTCAAAGCATTATGTAAACCAGCCTTAAGATCATATCGTCGGCTTACTGGTAAAACATAATAAGTTCACTTAGTTAACAATGTAGTATATGTAGTTTTTTACGCTCTATCGACTGGTAAAACAAAATAAGTTATACAGCAATTCTATCCCAAAAACTTAAGTTCAAAATATGATAAATGTAACGACATCAGTAATCGATTCGAATTTTTAAACCTCATTATCTCAGTTCTATGTCATATGCATTTATGTTATTTTACCAGCAAGCAGACGATATGCGGTGAGTCGCTTCGTGTGTGAAGGCCCTTAAACTGTGTTGATCAGTTGTTTATTCAATTTGAAATTTAATGGTGCGAGATCTCGAACTCGATATATGGCGAAATCTGTACAAACAAGTCGGATTTGCTCTTTCGTAGATATTCTCACTTGAAAGACCAGCAAATATTCGAGCGAAAATATTTATAAGGTATTCCCGACAGACTTGTCGCATTATTTGACGGACGAATCCTTCACTCTTTCAAGGATAAGATTAAAGGCTATATCTTTGAGATGGAAAAAATGTATTTTATTACAAGTACCTAAATTGTTAGAACAGCTAATTGGAAAGTTGAGGACGCTAAGTGCCCTTTTAATTAACACATTAATGGGCAAACTTAATTAAAGTTCAAATAGTAGTATTGTGAGCTCTATTAAGTAAGTTAGTATACAATCATTTATTATTATTATTATGAAACTATCAGCATTAGCAACGTAAATAAGCGTAGGTTCAATGAGTGAACCCAAAAAAAAATAAGTTCACTTAGTTAACAATGTAGCATAATTATGTAGTTTTTTACGCTCTATCGACTGGTAAAACAAAATAAGTGATACAGCAATTCTATCCCAAAATACTTAAGGTCAAAATATGATAAACTAGTGGCCGCCCGCAACTTCGTTTGCGTGAACTTTATGACTCTTGGCTTAAAGATGAACAAACTTGGAACCCCCTTTTTGCTCCATTAGGGGTTTAAGTTTGGAATATCCTTCCTTATAGGATCTCATCCAAAATGCTCATCACATTTGACAATTTTCCATTCCATTTCATTCCATATTTGTTATAGTGGAGCTGGGCTCTTAGAGTTCCAAACCAGATGTTCCATGATCTTTGATTTTTTTCATGGCATCATAAAATGCTCATCAATCTAAACAACTTTTGTTAAAGTGCCATTGACCTACCTCTTATAGTTTAGCTGGGCTGTTGTGGTTCTACATCAAGGAGCCTGGTCTTCAAAATATAATATATCCTATAAGTTGCCCTGATATTACAGCTATACAATAAAAAAAGTTTCATTCGAATTGGTTCAGTAGTTTCCGAGATTAGCGCGAACAAACAGACAAACAGACAAACAGATAAACAGACAAACAGACAAACAGACAAACAGACAAACAGACAGACAAAAATTTTAAAATCATTGATTCATGTTCTGTTACTGTTTTTTAGTCGTCCTAAGTTATTTTGAGATAAATATCTTCAATGTACAGACACAGCTTTTTTACATTTTTATTATATGTATAGAAGATAAGATATAGATGTAACGACATCAGTAATCGATTCGAATTTTTAAACCTCATTATGTCAGTTCTATGTCATATGCATTTATGTTGTTTTACCAGCAAGCAGACGATATGCGGTGAGTCGCTTCGTGTGTGAAAGCCCTTAAACTGTGTTGATCAGTTGTTTATTCAATTTGAAATTTAATGGTGCGAGATCTCGAACTCGATATATGGCGAAATCTGTACAAACAAGTCGGATTTGCTCTTTCGTAGATATTCTCACTTGAAAGACCAGCAAATATTCGAGCGAAAATATTTTATAGGTATTCCCGACAGACTTGTCGCATTATTTGACGACGAATCCTTCACTCTTTCAAGGATAAGATTAAAGGCTATATCTTTGAGATGGAAAAATGTATTTTATTACAAGTACCTAAATGTTAGAACAGCTAATTGGAAAGTTGAGGACGCTAAGTGCCCTTTTAATTACACATTAATGGGCAAACTTAATTAAAGTTCAAATAGTAGTATTGTGAGCTCTATTAAGTAAGTTAGTATACAATCATTTATTATTATGAACCTATCAGCATTAGCAACGTAAATAAGCGTAGGTTCAATGAGTGAACACGAAAAAAAATTAATTGCATGGAATCAAGTATTAAGATTTAGCATATTTAGCTTGTTTTCTCGAATAGTTTATTTCAACCTACATTCAATAGTCGTACTTCGAAGCATTGAACTAATGGCAAGGAGTCTAAATAATTTGCGTATGGCAGACCTCTTATCAGAAAAAGTCCTCGAGGTCGAGCCCCATATAACATATCTGTCCGGGGGTGAGCGTGTATGCATATCTTTAGCCGGCCCATTGAACATCGGGCTGGCCGCAAAAAGAGTCCAACTTAGGTTTTACATTATTTGTACTTTTGCGAGCTGATCACGGCTCAATGTTAACTATGAGGCTATGGCCAGGTTATACAGCCACCCGTCCAAGAGGGAGTCTGCGGCGTCGGAGACCACCACCACAACTCTCCTGGTACCGAGGACGTCGCTCGCGCTGCACTACGATGGGAGGCATCTGCATGCGGTGAGTTCATCATTCAAATCCTATAATATTCTACAATTAACAAGCATACTCATTTTACGTCATGCTGTAAGTCCCATCCGTCGACACTCGTTTCACTTGCCGCAAATGCGGATGAAAAATACAATCGTGAATCAGTCTGTAAAGCCACGAGTGAAGTTGTAGTGTCTACTTTAGATACTATACCCAAAACTGGAATTCAAGACCAAAAATTGTACTACAATGTTGCTACTGCAATAAAATGATCGTACCATAGTATACCCCCTTTTTCTAAAAACACTCGCTGATGTAATTTATTTATTGGTTATTGTGATTAAAAAATTAAAAAAAAAATTATTAACTTTTTTTCATTTAAATACAAGACACTTTAATAAAAACTTAACCATCCGTAATTTTAGTTTTCAAAGATGGTATTGTACTTGTAACAGGTTCAGGTGTTAATAACATTTGGTATCTACCCACAACATTTTAAGAATGTATGGAAACTTGACAGTTTAGTCTGCATAATAAGAAAAATAATGCCAAAAAGGTTGGCGAAAACTGAAAACGTCACTTGAAAATGACATAAGTGACATTGACAGATTTGACAGTGACGTATCTATCGTAGATTTTTTGGTCTTGAATTCCAGTTTGGAGTATACTTGAATCATCTGTCAAGATGCAAAGGCCTACTAACTCATATGGAGCCACTGGTGGTGGCCAGGACGCAATTACGTGAGATTAAATACTTTTGGTTGATTATTAGTCGGGAAAAGTCAGCTACTGTGACTGACTGTGCACACTGAACAAACTCTGATACGAGAAAAAGGAAAAAAAATGAAAATTTGGCATTTCCATTAGCACCTAATTGGCACCATAACAATTCTGCCTAGAATAGATGTAATTTAGAATTAGTTCCTTGTTATCAACCCTTTAGTACATTGCAAATATTTGTTGGACTTTCAGTACGAGTAAAGTTAAGTCGCCATCTCTACTGCAATAGAAGGTGATTATGCCAATATCAGAACCCTATTCTTTATGATTTTGTTCGCATCTCTCTGTCCCTATCTAATTTCTCAAGAACAGTTTTCTTGTGGAACGGATTACGGCCCACGTGTGGACTAGCAACCATGTTTTTCCAATAATTTCCTAAAGGCTTATCTACTGGATAAAACATTCTATAGATTATGCAAATAATATACAATCGGCAGCAATACTTATACTCGTATATAGCTTGGATGCACCAAGGCATTTAAATAGGTAGATACAGCCAAAGTGGTAAAAATATCGATATACCCGAGACGCTCATATAGATCATATAGATCTTATTCGTCAAAAGTAACGGAACGCACATGTGACCAAATACATCGGCTCTACCAGGGCGCTACCTACTTAAAAACGCGAGCTGTAAAACAAGAAGGGAAATAAAATTAAAAAAAATGGGCGAGATTCCCGCACGCGGGTCGAAATCCGTATGACAGGAAAACTGCTCCAAATAAGCTAAATCTCTGCGCGAACGATGTTACTTTGTGCTTACAGTTGTAGACTGAGAAAGGAGGGTAAGGTGTAAAAAAAATATATATACTGTTCAATGTTTAAACACCATTGAACTGCCTCATTCGACACAGCCTAAGCATAAATGGGTCATGGATGAGCACTCTTAATATATTACCAAATAAAGCACCAAACTAGATTTAAGATTTTTTTGAGTCCTACCTACTAATGATGAAGACATTTTATTATTTTAGACAAATAGGTACTTAGTATTTTAATTTTAAATGTTGTAATACAAAAAGAAATATTAATTTACTCCATGCCCTTCTAAATATTAAGTAGGCAGTAGCTTTAGAGAATGATAAATGCCAACTTTACAAACTCAAATGCTAATTATATTTAGTTTTCTTTCAATTACTAGACGACCTTGGTGACAGTATTAAGATCTGGTCTTGAAACATTATTTTACTTTTGTCTTTTTATCGTTTTGTAACGTAGATTTAAAAACAATATAAGAAAAGTAGGTATATCATTTTCTAAATCTAATAAAAGATATAAGTCCAGGCTGCGGCACGTAAGTCTAGCGCTCGACGTATATAGTGATGAATATTTGCGCACTTGCAAGATAGTTCACTTTGTACTAAAATTGGTTTCTGCGCACCCAAGGTAACTGCTGGACTTATTTGCCGCAACCTAAATACACCTAGTACAACGAACTTTGATGCGCAGGATTATATCACGAGCGGGAGTGCGAGCGGGGAGCAGTCGCCGGTGTGAGGCGGGGTGCGGGGGAGGCTCTCGCGCCTGCGCACCCTTCCTGAGGAGGACGCGCCTACTGAAGCGCCCCTCGCCTCCCCCGCCAACGTCACCCCTCTCTCCCCCGCTAACCACGTACCGATCCCGACCATCGCCAATCACACCAGTGAAAAAACCACCAACGGCTCTGTGACTTTTGCTACCGATTACCCGATCGCAAATTCTATGAACTAATCTAAAATTACTGTGCATTTACTAATTAACGTTTAAGTATAATTTATGTAACTAATTTTACAATATTGTAATCTTTTGTGAATACTAGGCAAAAGTTTCTGTATAAGATTTTTCAAATAATTTGTAAATGTTAGAATTGTTATGCAACGACGTAAATATTATTGGCTATTTTAACGGTTTGTAGTGAACTAACCTAGAATACGTACATAAATGTATTACTAGCTGTGGCCCGTGGTGTTACCCGCAGTTTATTAGGAAAAATAAATAGTGTACTATTATTAACAGTAACAATACTGGCTATCAAAATTTTCAGCAAAATAATTACTTACTTTCATTCAAAGAAATCAAAGAAACCTGCTACAGACCATTTATGATTTCTATTCCCAGAGACTGACTCATCACAAGTTTGTCTAACCACATTAAAAAGTATTTCAAGAAAGTAGAAAAAAAAACTACTTTTTTTCTCATACACCAAACATTAAATTGTACCTTACTTGTTTTTTTAAATCTTACGAGTAACATGGTTGCCAAAGATCAATATTTTTAACGTACCTAATTATTAAATATAATTAAAATATACATTAATTTATTCATATTAGATAGATCTTAAATTATTGTAGTAGGTACCTTCTTAAGAAAGGAAAATTGGGAAACAAAGCGCTATTTGTAATATAAAGTTATAATAGCATATCGTAAATTTTAATGAAAACTTAAGTTGTTTAGACCTCATTAAATAGGTACTGTGATGTTTGAAAACATTACATTTTAGATGTGCTCCTAGTCATGTTTAATTTCACAATCTAAAAATTTAAGAATTAATTTAAAGCAAAAGATAATTTTTTTTTCTTCTAACATTGACATTTCCCTTCTTGTTTAAAAAAATATATAAAGAAAACTTTAATTATATAACCGAGGGCACATCTCCAATAATAAAAAAACATAGTTTTTCAATCAACGTTTTACTTTTGTAAATAAACTTTTTATAGCTAACCTTAAAAGGTTATTTTTTCAGTTTTGTACATAAAAAGCTCGAAATTAAATTTCCTGCCTAAACGTAGTAGCGTGAAAAAAGTACACGAAATATCTGTCCAACGATTTTCGAGAAAATTGGTGATCATCTTGAGTGTACACAAATAAAATTCTTCCTAAACGCATATACTAAACTGTTATATAAAATAAATAAATTGAGACAACATCACATACATTGTCCTGGTCCCAAACTAAGGTTTTCCCTTGTACTATGGAAACCAGAAACAACGAAGGAACCACATACACCCAGACCCAACACAAATATCTGTTTCATCAACAAACATTTGTGTTGGTGCGGGAATCGAACCTGCGACCCTTGCGTCTCAACCGGCGCTCAAAACATTGCGCCTAAACGGGTATATTTATAGTTAAAATAGACTTTTGGCTTTACATGTATTTTCGTCACTAAATTACAGTTTATAAATAAATATGATATAGATTATGGATAAGTGACGAAATAAAAAATAGGTTAAAACTAGATATAAAACCTACAGATAATATTTGTCCAGTACATAATTATAGATGTAGGGTATACTCAGGGTGCCCGTTGTAAATAAGTGATTTCGATCTATGTCTTATAAAAAAACAAAGCATTTAAACATTTAATATAGCTGGAGGCACGAAAGTATAGCGATGACCGTTATTTTGCGCACTTGTAAAAAAGAAGACTTTCTATGAAAATTGGTTTCTGCGCACTCAAGGTCATAACTACACTTTCTTGCGGCAGACTATACAAACGTTTTACTAATTAATGTTTGATATCATCTGCCTCACTTATGTTGAGAGAGGTGAAACTTTTACGCTTACATGTGCGGGAATCGTTTTGTAATAGACTAAATCTTTTTTTACCATATTAAAAATGTCTAAAATCAATCACACAAATGTTTAAAATTACATGTGAAATACTAGTGAGTGATCCTAAGTACTAAACCTCAATACTTATCAAAGAAGTCTCGCCTAACACTTCTTAGGACAAAAAGACAGAAAAAAAACAGAATTTTTTATTTCTATAATATTCACGTATTCTTTTCATTCATTTACGTGTAAATAACATATAAATGAATGAAAAGTGTAAACTTACTCTCTATTATTGTCACAAAATAATTACACACAGAAAGGAGGCTGCCCACTAAGAGCTTAAAACGTGTCATGTACTCACGCATGCGCACTAACGGGGAAATACGCCTTTTCGACCACATTAATCCTAGCCTATGACATAAGATTGTCAAACTGTTGAGGTCTGTGGTAGAGGCCGCGCGCTTATGTACTCATGCCGGGCAACAACCCTAGCATATGTCAACGAACTCTTCTAAATTCAAAATCAGGCTGAGTCTAACTTCTGTGTGTAATTATTTTGTGGTATTGTTCTTGGAATCTAGGAATACTGGCGGTTACACAAACAATAACATCAGGTTACTAAAATATTCCTCTATTACTACATATTGTAAGTAAAACCCGCCTCGTGGTAACTTTCAAGAACTATGTATATGACAACTATGTACATATTTAAGTCTCGAGTACTCTTACACGTGTACCAAAAGTCGTTCAGTTTGTATTTAATTGTAATAAATCGAAATATCAAAAATTGTATGTATAGAATCGTTTGACGTATGGTCGATAGGATTGCTATGTATTTAATATATCTAAATGTGTCGCACACTAAAGGCTTGTATACCATTTACAAAAAAAAAAAACAGGTCATTAATTGTCGCTATAAAACTTTCGACTGTGCTCAAAGGTTTCTCGGGTTTTATTTATATTTTCCTTACCCCATTACTACATAATTTTTTCCCAGGGGAAACCATCATGGCCTTCACCTTGCCACATGTGGGGGACAAGGTGGTGTGTGGGACTCTAACCCTAACCAAAACCCCTGGGGTGTCCATCTCAGCGCAATCGCGGTCGGATACCCCACAGCCGGGACTGGACCGTACCGCAAATCGCGCTCGCCACTTTGAGCCAAATTGTTTGGCCCAATGCAGCCCTTTCCAAATGCGCGACCTACCAGGACACCCAGTAGGATTTTTTCCCTCGCGGAGTCGTGATACTGAGCAAGCCACTCCCCAGTAGTGGCATGCTCACGTACTCCGAAGCCCGTTTAGTCGCCTCTTACGACAGGCCGGGAATACCTTGGCAGTAGGTATTCTTAACGCCCCTAGCCACAGGGCACATACCCCATTACTACATGCTGTAACTGTAAACATTGACATCCCTTCAACCACGTTTTCTTTAAAACATTCTGAACACTATTTATGTTATGAAATTTGGGAATTCGCATAAGATAACTTCAACTTTCCATACAAATTCGTACACGTGACTTGTACATTTTGAAACGTTATTGGTAGAAGTATTGGTTAAAGGGATGTTAATGTTAACCAATACAAAATTTTAAACGTTAAACTCTAAAAATTTGGACGGAACTTAAATAGAAACTCTATTCCATCACTCGAGACCGCGAGACACGGACCGCGTGAAAATATCAATACACAGTTCTGCACCATCTTGAAGGTAAGTAAAATCTAATATATGAGTCAATGCAATCAAAAGATACTGCCAAATATACTATATGGTAGTATTTCCTATTGTCTTAGAATCATAAAACTGGTATATGTGTAAATTGTAGCAATTCTATTTTGTGGTTTGATTTTAGCATGTGGCCTAGTTCAATATTGTAAATCAAACAGTTGTAGGAAAACGCTATATTTGTCTGGTGTTTATTTGGTTTTCGTTCCGAATAAAACAATATACCTCTACCTAAACCATGTAGTAACTAAAAAAACGGTAACAAAAGTAAAAAAAATAGAATATTTATCACGTTTCGGACCCCCTTGAAACAATAATTTGACAATTCACAAGCAGACAAAACACCAATCCGAAAATATCCCTGCTGTTGTCTTACCATTACGTGCCTTAACATCGAGCACCTCAAACTAGAGCCCTTTGTTTCATATAAACACAACTGCTGTACACACGGCGTTACGCCGTGTTAATCTTTTTGGACTGGACCATCCTTATGTCTGAAATACAAGTGCTATTTTTGCACTACGAGAGGTGAACTTGATACGACGCTGTCTGTACTATTGTTATAGCGAGTTCACCCGATAAATCACCCAAATGTAGAAATAATAATCTTCACCGAACGAAATATAAAGAGAGTTAACAGTTTGTTTGAAAAAGGAAAAAAAATCCAAGCTTATTGTATATCGGTCAACGAATTTTATTCATCCCTTTAACTACTTCTGGGTAATTCTCATCAGAATTTGAATTTCGTGGCAGTTTTAAATCCATATTCCTCCGAAATTTAAATCGTTACATTAAAATCTACCGACCATATAGAAAGCCGAATTTTCAGCCAGAGATTCAGAAGGATACGGATTTTAAAACAGCCACGAAAGTCACATCTCGCTGAGAATTACCCAAAAATACTCATCACAGAATCCATAGATAGACGTTGGATCAACCTAATAATACCTATGGAAGCATTCTTAGTTATTGAAATACATGGAATATTTGTAACTAATGGATCTTGAGGTATTTCAATTACGAACTTTGAATGACACAAGGGCATATCTTAGAACTATCTACCTACTATAGCTGAATTTCTGAAGTTCCATTTCACAGTACATTTAAAAGCAGCTTCATTATAATATTAGGGTGTTAACCTGACAAAAAACAAGGCTCATCCTTGTTTTTTCCGCAGGAGACAAACAATATCAACGACAGGCGTTAAGTCGTAAACTGCGTTAGGTAGTTGCCACAGTGGGATATATAACAGAATGTGATCTTAGTACTGATTTTGAAACTATGTAGGTAATTTCAAATCTGCCCTCCTATTTGAAAGTCTTCTTGATTTCAATCGCTTCACAATAAAAACGATCGGTGGAGACGATTTTCGGGTGATATAGATGAAACTATAAGTCCCATTTCTAATAGATGTTCAGCTATTAGTATCAAAGCATTGTGCTTACTTAATAGGTAATAAAGACCGTGTCTGTTCCTGTTCTAATGAATTGTTATAATGCAAAGTGAAAATCGAAATAAACCATGAATACCATAAGACTCGATGAATCAGTCCGTGAGAACGTTACATTAACCCAAAAGACTCGAGGTAACTGGTGTCATACCTATTACATCATTAATTTGTAATGAATGACAGTTATGTAGTTAAAATATAAACTCGAGCCAAATTCTGTAGCCAGTCTGTCATTTAATTGTTAATTATATACACCAACTGCAGTCTTTTCGAGTAGTATCTCTCATTGGGTAAATTGCCAATCAATAATTTATATTAGATATCGTGTTTTCTTTCGATTGCCGAAACAACATATTTATTTACAACACCTGCAACTTAGGACAGAAAGTAGGGACTTTCTGAAGGGTCAGGGACTGAATATTTTAATATCGACTTAGCATTACTTGGATCTCACAACTTTTTACGGTAGGAAAACTGATTAGTAAGACTTGTTTTTTTTTTGACAAATATTGCATTTTATGGGATAGTAACTTTACTGGCCGTCTTTTCATTATGTCTGTTTACTAAGTCGTGGGTAATAAAATGAAGGTACGTCTAAACAATTTTGTAAATTGCGTGCTCCCAGCTACCCCGTCCCTTATTTTGGAAACAAGATTATCTTGACTGCTGAATAAAAGTTTTTCATTTCTATATGTGTTTAATAAAAGATATTATGGTCATACACTGAAGGCAGGTAGAACGATGATTTAAACCCAAATCTTGGATCATGGTTTATAGTTGATTGCTTTTGAACTGAAACAATAAAAAGTTATATAATTTAACAGGACACTAATGGACCATGTTATGGCATGACACAATTGATGAGAGAGGAACTTAGTACTTAAAATGTCATCAGGCTTTGCAAGGGAACTGCGAAAAAATAGTTAGCTCGTATTTTCGAGTAGAGCTTTTTAATTTCGGAATAATGTCATTTGACGATAATGTCTACACGATATTATTTTCTTTACAAGTCATTGAGAAAATGTGATTGGGTAACGAAACTACCAAATCAAAATTCATCGTCACTTTACGATGAAGAGAATACTTATCCTCGACTTCTCGAGTAGATAGGCTTGCGAGTAAAACTCATCATTAAAGCCAACTCTTGTAAAGTCATCAAAAAGTTGGGGTCGCTAATAGACAAGGACGGAAATAGCAATTTAAGATGTTTAAAAGATTCGATCTTTATTGACTTTGGTTTACGCCCCATGAATCTGTTTGATTGCTTCGTTTTATGTACATACTTACAGCACAGATGTAAGAAACTCATTACGACGCAGATACAAGATAAGGGTCCTTAGAGAAAAAATAAATACTTTCGTGTTGATCTATAATTAGTGGAAATGAGTAGTCCTTGTAACCAATGATATAGTTTATGCGTAATATCTATACTATTTCTAAAGAGATAACTTCTATAGACAACGACAAGACTTATAGGTAAACCGATACACGAAACGCTTGCGCGATGTAATTGGACACAGCGCCATCTATTGGTTCATTTCTAAATTACGGTCCCGAAGCGAAGTGAGGGCGGGCAACTAGTGTAGTATAAGTAAAAATTAAAAGCTAAATGACATGTTTCCGCATACGATTGATAAGTAATCTTCTTTACTTATAATAAATCTGTAGACTACGATTGTGTACCAACGTGTAACCATGATCCCTTGGAAAAGCCTCCTATCCATTAATATTTAAAATCTTTGATTAATATATTATTTTCAAAACAAATATTAGGCTTGTCAAATCACGAAAAATGTTCCAAGAGTACCGAGTCTACAAGGTAAATTAAGAGCAAAAAACGACTAAAATTCAACGTCATATTCTCATACAATCTCTAGGAAATATACGTTCATGTTTTAGAGAAACATTTGTGTTATTCAAATAATTAGGTGAATGTTTCTTACAAATTACAAGTAGCATCACATGTCTTGAGGAAGATAACACGTCACGCCGAGGTACTCACGTTTGTATCCACTTCATAACTAAGTACTATTAATATAATATATATGAATATGTACGTAATTTTTTTTTATTTCCCCTGGGAAAACCATCATGGCCGTCACCTTATCACACGTGGGGGTCAAGGTGGTGTATGGGACTCTATCATCATCATCATCATTTTAGCCAATAGACTTACACTGCTGGACATAGGCCTTCCCCAAAGTTCTCCACACAGATCGGTTCTGTGCCACGCGCGGTGTACCTACCCAGGGGGTGTCAATCTCAGCGCAATCCCGGATACCCTACAGCCGCCTACTACCCTACGCCTGTTTGGTGTAATACAGCCCTTCTGATTGCACGTCCTACCAGGACACCAAGTAGTGTTTTCCCTCTCAGTCAGTCAGTCATAGGCTTAATCACCATGCTTTCCTAATGCGGGTAGGTGATCACAAACCCGAGCTATGTTCGAATAATTCGAGACGTACTTTAATAAAAAAATAATTGCTACCGAACAAAAAGTATACAAACATTGATGGAAGAAAACGGAGTTGATTCTTACTGTACGCGTCGCCCACAAAGCAATAACCGGCAATAAGCCAAACCCACTCCGCCGTCTATATCTCGTAATGGAACTTTCTGTGGAGCGGATTATCTAACAATACCTACCTTTACCTACAAATGTTTATCCCACCACGATAAGGCCTGGTTTTACTTGGCCACCCGCAGTTTAAGTTCAGTCATTCTACTTAATAGTTTCATCAAGATCAAGTCGAAGAGGATGATAATCTATCAATCTACCACAAAGGTAGGCAGTCGATAGCTCCCTTTGTAATTCGTCTTAGATCTCTGTCACACAATTTCAAAAAAAACAAACGTGTTGCCGACCCGATCTGGACTTTTAGAGAAGTCAATTCTGAAATATATTTTCAAAATAACTATCAGTATCAGGGGGTGATAAGTGATCGATGCTGATGTCAAAAATGCAATCAGTAAAATGTTTGTCTGTCTGTCAGGTCATTATCTTTATGAAGTGTTGTGTGAATTAATTTATTATTTATTCCACTGATTCGTCGTATAGTGTCAATCATACGGAACATTATTATTAACAACATGCGGGTATCATGTGCCACTAGTGAAAGGCCTCCAAATCATTTTTTTTACGTGATAGATGGCAGACGACCATTTCTAGAGTTCGGAGCGCTTGCAGATTCCGCAGATTCACAAGAAAATATTCTAATATCGTAAAATACAACTTCTAAAGCGTCCCAGTGAATCAAGCCCTTAATTCTGTTCGCATATTTTTCCACTTTAGTCTAGTAGTGCTGAATCGTTTCTGTATGGCGATCACGCGTCTTCAAAATCGCATTACGACTGCAGCGACAATGCAATCATGTAAATGCACGCTAGACAGATGCAGATCGATCGGAGCTCAGGCGCGGTCGCAGCCAAAGAGTTGAGGGGGTCGTTAACAGTCGAGGACTTTGGTTGGGTCTTGCTTGGAGTTCAAAACTTTGTAAATATAGAAATACACTCGCCCTTACTTAGCTTCGTTTGGAACTTACTATGACTATAAGTGATAAGATACATAATTCAACTTTTATGAGTCGAAGTGTTTACCTTTTATTGCAGGCGACTGTACCTACTCGAGGTTATTTACGACTGCCCGTACGTACACTATCGAAAGTGAAAATTCGTGTTATACGTACTTTTATTTTTTTCAAAATGGTTACTGACATCCCTGGTTTAAATATGTGTCTTCATAGCGAGTTAAGGCTCTGAGTACAAAGAATAAACGATAATTTTGTCGAAAATTAAAAATCTTAAAGAAAGGTGTAGTAATGGTAAGAAAACAACGCAAATTTTCTGTTTCGATAGTGTACATAGGGGTAGTTAGCCTAACTGTCCCTACGTACACTATAGTTAGTTACCCGATTAGCTTGAAAGTTTTAAAACGCAAGAGTTCGATTCGCTCTGGTACAAGTTTGGACTCAATCCGAGAGTCAGGCCCGGGACCCCAAGCCCAGTCGCTTTAATGCACGGCCCACCAGCCACTTCACCACTACACTCATTCTGAATCAAGACCCCCACGACCTTAGCCTGGAAAAGCTATCTATCAGTTTGAGTAGCACTAGTATAGTCTAATCCATCACTTCGCTTTGTGTCAAAGGAAAACTGGTATGCGCGTAAACTCGAGTTTACGACTTGAAATCCTTTTAGACAAATGGCTGGAAAACATGTATAGATTTAGTGGGCATTTGAATTGAATGGTTTTGAAAGAGGACACGCGTTTTATAAAAGTTGAAATCTCGTGGCAGAGAAAACGATGGATTCCCTGCGGCACGATTAATAAAAAGTTTGAAAACTTTGTTTGGCCTGATTGTATTAGAAAAAAGTCTGACTTTCTTTCTAATACAATCAGGCCAAATTTTGCATAGTAAGGTACGAGTATGTACCTATATTGGAGGAGAAGAAGAAAGCCTAGAAAGAGACCACTTAGTTTCCGCAATGTTATACAATTTATGGCGTCTGCGGATCTGCCTTCCACTGGGTATTCATTCAGTAACTAAGAACGGCAAATTACGAAGTTATTAAAATATCTACTCACAGGTCAGAATATTTCTGAAGTGGCAGCAAACAAAATGTTTATTAAAAAATGTCTCCGCATTTTTGCACAAGATGCTCAGAAAATATCAAGTACTAATAACACCGTCAACACTTTTCTCGTGTTTTCTAAAGTCTAAAGCATTATCACTGCGCTTTCTTTTGAAAGAACATAATCTGAGGCAATCCAATAGAGGCGCTAAAAAGATCGACTGTGAAAAAATCTATTATTTTTCTAGTAATAAGAAAGAATCTTAATCTTTATTAAGTTATATTTAAAAATATACCTAATATTATTGTACTTTCGCTTTCATAACATTTTATTTGCTTTTATGTGGATCGTAATCAAACACAAATTAGTCCTTTAATTTGCATAATTTTTTACGTACACACCACTTATAAATCGTCACACACTAAAAATATGTTTAAAACTATTGTTTTTAGATATGTATAAATTATATTTGTAGTTAAATAAATATGCATGTTGTTGATGAATAAGATATACTAAAAAATCCTATAGACATAATGTGATTTTACCACCGGAATCGGAAACTTGATTCTGACGATAAGATCCGGCAAAAAAACTCGCTAGTTACTATTTTGTTTTTTTTTCATATATCGACGAGCCAGCGTTCATCCACTGACTTTATACAAAACTCAGCTTCATAGGAAATTGCTTTTTAAAAATAATTTAAATCCTTTGAGGCACATGACGCGCGGCTACAACGAATTATCGATACCTAATCGATATTCCACATGGAATGTCAGCTACTCTACGCTCCAATGATACATTGCGCGTGCGTCCATTTATCAAAACTTAACGGAATAACGGACAATGAGTTTCCGAGGGTTTCTCGACACAATACAGTGTTCCTGAAAACTTATAATACGAAACTAGTGAAAGATACATTGATTATGCGCATATTAAGTTATTATTTCTTTTGTGGGGGTACAGTTCCTGTCTTAAACTAAAAGGAAAGACAAAGTTTTATTATGTCGTAAATATTTCCTTCTGTAACTAGTTTAAGTTAGAAAGAGAGCTTCCGTATCATTATATTCAAATATTTCAAGGGAGAGTCATGCTTCGGTACGAATGGGCCGGCTCGACCGGAGTAATACCACGGCCTCACAAAACACCAGCGTGAGTGGATCAACGCCTATGCTATGTATGTTTCGTCGTATGAGTGAGGGTGTGGCAGGCCCAATTGGGGGGTAAGGGGGTTAATTGGTATTGCACATGTGACTCTACTGGTATTGCTGTTAGCTATGGGCGGCGGCAATCGCTTACCATCAGGTGTTCCGTCTGCTCGTCTGCCACCTATCACATATAAAAAGTTGACTTAAGATGCCGCTCTAATTCTATAGTTTCTACTGTAGTTCTGTTATTGATGCAATGCTTACGCAACACAATAGGTATATCGTGTTTCCTACCTATTATAAATAAACAAAAAACTCTCCCGTCCCGTTTTCGCCCCCTTCCGGAAACTGGCCTATTGCCAAATTGTGCTATTAAACACCGGCCTGTCGCACATTACGGCCTGTAGCCTCTGCCGTGCTTTAACGGGCCACGGACTAAATATATTCAGGGCTTTAGTGGCAACGAGCACCTTATCCTTGAAATGTTTGTAGTGTCTCTAATTATAGGATCGTTTGAATTTCGATTGATGAATTGTTAAGTTGACGTCGATCAATGGTGAAATCAATAAGTTGAGGTCGATTGATTTTGGAATCGATAAGTTTACATCGATAGGTATTGAGGTTTCAAGTTTACATAGAAAAAGAGCAATTTTTTCATAAAAAAACGCATATTTGGGTTTTCTACAACCTTTTCATGTTAAATCATATTTGACATTGGATAAATAAAATTACGTCTCTACGAAACTTTTGCGTAAGCCAATAAAAATAATGGAAGGTAAAAGCTCCTAAATAAGGCTTAAAATTTACTCAATTACACAATGTTTTCACACATGGTACGAACACATTAGACATTCAAATAAATATCATTTGGTAAGTATATAAAAGCCAGAGGAGTGGATAAGTAGAAAACTACACCGTGGCCGTCCCGTTTGTTCTACACCCTATGTAGCTACGACGCGGCTACGCCGTCGTGCTACGATTCTGCGACCCGCAGCTGTGCTACGACTCTTGACTGTGCTACGGCATTTGCTACGTTGCTACGAAGTCTCTCAGGGGACTTTTTGAAAAGTAGCTCTATTTTAAATGAAAAACATTTTTTTATCTGATAGGTGGCAGACGAGCAGACGATTCACCTAATGGTAATCGATTGCCGCCGCCTAAAGACACTAGTGGAGCCACAAGAGCGCTTCCAACCTTTAACCCTTTTCCCCGAATTAAATTGAAATATTAGAAATAATAACTATAATTGAAGTGATCCCAAAGTTCCGTCACGAATATTCAAAATAACCGATTATATTCGGGATTACAACACTAGCAAAAATGTAGCTTGTAAAAAAGTTGTTACATGTAACATCAGCCAAAATGGTAAGTGTGTGGAATTTATCAGAGAATATTTAGCGAAATACCCGAGGCGCTGGTATTTAATTACTCGAGTCACGACGAGGCTGGAGCGCCGCCAAATTGATCTACTTATTACCGTCCTGAGTATACGACACTGTACACACTTTTTTAAATATAAGATGTATTATGGACTCTGGAGGAACAGAAAACGGCCGAAACCCTTCAAGAAAAGGGCATATCTCGCTCTAAAAGGCCGGCAGCGCACCTGTGAAGCCCCTGGAGTTGCAGGTGTTCATGGGCGACGGTAATCGCTTAACATCAGGTGATCCGTATGCTCGTCTGCCCCCTATCCTATAAAAAAAAAAAAAAAAAAAAAAAAAGAAAAAGAGAGAGAAGATATCTTTTCTTTTGACGCTGAACTTGATAAACAACACTCTTTTAACCTTGGCTTACATTTCACATTTATGATTTTGATGGGATAAATAACTTCACAGCCTAAAAACTAGCGCTGCAGAAGCTGCTCGCGGCGGCTGCAGCATCATGCTGAGGCTGAACCTCGTTGGAGGCCACTTCTATGTTTTCTTTATTTTGTCTTTTTGTCTGTGTAAATATGTTGGGGTCAATATATTTTTTTTAATGTGATAGGTAGCAGACGAGCAGGCGGATCACCTGATGGTAAGCAATTGCCGCCGCCCATGGACACTTGCAACACCAGGGGAGTTACAAGTGCGCTGCCAACCTTTTATCCCCTTCCCCCTGGGTGGGCCTCCGGCACCCTCACTCACTCGGCGAAACACAGCACAGGGGCTGCTTCACGCCGGTTTTCTGTGAGGCAGTCGTATCATTTCGGTCGAGCCGGCCCATTCATGCCGAAGCGGGGCAATAAAGGCGTACCAATAAATGTTTTCTTACTCTTACTTCTATATCCGTAAAGGGTCAATAGACGTGACACCGTCTGTATACCTACACTGATCTATCGCACATAAATTCTTGTATCGGGCACATACCACTCCCAAGTGCACTGGAAGCCTATAAACCTTCGCGCCCACCGACAAATTTACCGCCGGCCGATGAACAACTATATTCTCACTAGTGATTACGCGGATTCCTAATATCGATGGATGGTTTTTCATCAACTTATGTCTCAGAGACATTAGCTGTGTTTGAGTTGAAACAAATGTCTTCTATTCTACAGGGTTATTTTTTAAACACCGGCAACCTTCAAACCACCCTTTCTACTAACCATCCTGAACAACATTTTTTCAACGACTTTTCGAAATTCGTTGAAAAGTTTTTCGACTCCCCATACAAAATGGCAAGTCACGTGACCGATTTTGTATGAAAACTTGAATTTTTTTTCGCGAACAAAAATCATAGAACAAACGTTGTTCAGAATGGCCAGTAGACAACGTGGTTCGAAGGATGCCGGTGTTTAAAAAATAACCCTGTATAAGTTTAACCCAAAATCCAAAAAGGGTCAATATATATGACACCGTGTGTATACTTACACTGATATATCGTACATAAATTCCTGTATCGAACACATACCACTCCCAAGTGCACTGGAAGCCTATAAACCTTCGCGCCCACCGACAAATTTACCGCCGGCCAATGAACAACTATATTCTCACTAGTGATTACGCGGAGCGCGATTAATGACCGATAGTGTGTTCCTAATATGGATGGAGGTATCGATGCTATCATCGACTAAAAGTTCGTTAAGATCAAAAAGAGTATATCATTAGTGACTTTGAAAAATTAAGGCGTATTAATACTGAGGTGATTATTTAAATAAAGTTGATACACACTATTCAAGTCTATTTTTTTATGATATAGGTGTCAGAGGAGCAGACAGATCTGATGGCTAGCGATTGTCGCCGCCCATAGACACCCGCAACACCAATGGGATCACATGTGCGCTGCCATCTGCAAAACACCCCACCCTCCCGTCCGATTAGGCCACCATATACCCTCACTCACTCAGCGAAACAAAGTGCAGGCGCAACCGCCGGTTTTCTGTCACGCCGTGGTATCACTCCGGTTGAGTCGGCCCAATCATGTCGAAGCCTAGCTCTCCCACGGAGAAAATAATAAAAAGAATAGTTTTTTAAACAGCTTCAAATTGTAACTAACATAATTGTCATTGTGAGTAGGTACATACCAATACTGCAAAATTTCAAATTGTTAATATTCTCAAATTATTCTGAACAAAAATATCGATACGCTATCCCATCCCTATTAATGACTTTTGCCGATAGCTCCAGATTAATTAATCAGTCGGAGCTAAATCTTACTTTCCTATGTTACTTAAGTGTTATTGAGGAGTCTAGGTCGAAAGATAGCCAGCGGATAAATAGGCTATTCCAGCTTATTTATGACCGGAGGCGAAATCACAGGATTTTGATCAGATTCCGGCGCCTTTTATATGAAATCTAATTTGAGGAAAATCAAATAGTATAGTTTTTTATGTATGTATGGCAGACGAGTAGACAAATCATCTTATGGTAAGCGATTGCCGCCGCCCATAGACACCTGCAACACCAGTAAAGTCGCAAGTGCACTTCCAACCTTTAACCACCTTCTCCCCTAATTGGGCCTTCGGTACAGTCACTCACTCGACGAAACACAGTGCAGGCGCTGTTTCAATCCGGTCTTCTGTGAAGCCGTGGTATCACTCCGGTCGAGCCGGCCCATTCATGCCGAAGCGTGACTCTCCCACGATATGTCTAAGTCATATTCCTAAGCAATCATCTCGGCGTGTAATTCCTGACTGCGTCTGATGGTATCGCTATGTAGTCCGGAGTAAACTTAGATCATGATTCAGAATTTGGGGAACAATGTAACGACTGCCGTCTGAACTTTGTGGTTTGTTGTAGGGAACCAAACCATTTGAATTAAGGTTATACGTTTCAGAAATTGTAGGAAACCGCAGGTATCTTTACGATGTTTTCCCACACTGCGAAGCTAATCTATTTTATTAATCAATTAGGACAACCAACAAGATAAACAAACACACTTAAATCTAACTCCTATCTTACTTATAGTTGGCCGCGGTATGCAATGGTGGAAAAATACGTGCATAGATTTGAAAAATCTAGAGACTCTAAAACCTACGATCGTATTAAAAGCGCGTTCTATACACTGAACTACTAAGGAGCCGTCGAGTTAGGAGCGATCGCATTAGGAGCGATCTCCGAAACCGACCTCGACTCCATTGTAATTCTGAATGAAATCCCACGATACCAAAAAATTTAAACCTACTCGTATTTTTAGCTCAGAATTTCAAACCTCTTTTAACGAATTTCACTTACATATAAATGAAAATTGCTAGTTGACAGGATAAGTGATTTCATTTTAGATAACATATTATCAATGATGCAGATCTTCTAAAAGGTTTATTTACCTTCATCAAATGCATAAAATGTTAGCGAATTCGTAGGAATATAGAAATATAAAGTACGAATCCATAATGATAAAAGTATAGTATCAGCTTATATACTGTCCCACTGCAGGGCAAAGGCAAAATCATAGAAATCAAATCTTCTCTATCAGGTCTAGGAATTTAATAATTATGGTCTATTGGCATAAGTACCAGTCCGTGGGTTCGAATCTCGGGTCGAGCAAAAATTGTGTTTCGATTTTTTTAAACGTAGCTCAAATATCACCAATCCGCATTAGGCAAGCGTGGTGATAAAGCTAATCCCACTATAAGTAGTAGCGATGACTTGATTTCTATCATGGAGGCCTTCGCCCTACAGTGGGACAGTATACAGGGTGTATCTGTGAACATTTACATCCCTTTAACCACGTGTTCTACCAACCATTCTAAATAACATTTGTTCTACGACTTTTGAAAATTCGCATAAAAATTTTTCATCTTTCCATACAAAGTCGGTCACGTGACTTGGTCATTTTGTATGGGGAGTCGAAATTTTTTTCGAAGAATTTAGAAAAGTTGTTGAACAAATGTTGTTCAGAATGGTTGATAGATCACGTAGTTAAGGATGTAAAATGTTTCACAGATACACCCTGTATAGACTGATTTTTTACTTTTTACCAAACAACCTTGAGTAAGTATAAGTAATAAACCACAACAAAGCTGAAAAATATGCTCCAGTTTCCGTTTTCCCTGGTTACGATATGCCCAGTTCAACACAAATGATTCGTAATCGCGGCCGAAATAAAGCGGGATTCCGCCGCAAGTGATAATTAAATCCGCGCTATCCAGTCATTATCCTGGAGGCTTAATCAACGACGACTACATTGCGCGGTTAATAAATTGGGTCGGGCGCAATAACGTTTTCCTTTTCACGTGAAAAACTTATGCATTTTTTATGTGATAAAATAGATGCACTTAAATCTATAAAGGGTATATGTCGACTGCTCTAAAGATTAAAGTCCGATTTGCAATATCTATACCATTTATAAACAACGACAAGGCTTATAGGTAAACCGAAAATACGAAACGCTTGCGCGATGTAATTTAGCACAGCGCCATTATTAGTTCATTTCTGAATTACGGTCCCGAAGCGAAGTGAGGGCGGGCCACTATTTGTAATAAAGGAGATCGGACTTTCTGCTCCAAAAAATAAAGTATCATTTGCAATATGTTTAATACAAGAGATAAGACTTTGTTCTTCGGAAGAAGCGTTGTATAGGAACCTGTACTAATATTGAAGCTTTTTGTAACGTTATACGTTTAAGTATACTGTTGGTGTACCATTTTCACATACAAGCTACAGCGTTATCGAGGCAGTCAACATATGACATGCGATTATAAACCGTCGTTTAACATCGGGCTGGGACTAGTATTTTTCATAATTAGAGGCAATAAAAAGTCTAATATAGCTCAGACTTAGTCCCTCTACAAAATTCACACTTACACAAACAGAATGGCACTTGGTGTAATATACCGAGGTAATACTAAAGAGACACCAGACACCTACAACTATAAGGGACCGTTCGTTAGCGGGGACTAAATTAAATTGTTCAATTAACTCGTAACGGTAATGCTGTTACCTCCCAAGGCGGGCGGAATGGACGCGCTTCTGTCGGCGGCAAATATCACCGCCGGGTATACGGAAAAAGGTACCCATCTATAGTAGTCTATAGTCTTCTATAGTCTCTAGTATTATAAAGGGATAAAATTCTATAGACATCGACAGACCTTATATACCAAACCGAAAAAAAGAAATACTAGCGCGATGCAATGAAGCCCTAGTACCATCTATTGGCAGACAGTGGAACTATTTGTACCCGGAAACGAAGTGAGGGCGGGACACTAGTTGCCAATATTGCTGTAGCCTACCAAAAAGAAACAGACCTAACTATTATTATTATTGCCCAAATTGTTTTCATGCTTTTAGGTTGCGTAGCCAAATTGCAAAAAAACAGACCCCTAGATTCGACATGTCTGTCTGTCCTCTCTGTCCGTCTGACATTACCGATGACGTTACTCCCAATGCGGGCGGAATGGACGCGCTTCTGTCGGCGGCAAAAATCCACCACCGGGATACGGAAAAAGGTACCCGCAATGCCAATATTGCTGTAGCCTACCTAAAAGAAACAGACCAACCAAAACTACTACTACTAGACTAAAAGAAACGATTTTGGGCAATAATAATAATAGTTATTATACATATTTCGTTTCATTTCATATATTATTATTATTGCCCAAATAGATGTCATGCTTTTTTGGTTTCCGTAGCCAAATGGCTAGAGAGCCACGCTTCTTCATGAAAGGAATACCACGGCCTTACAGAAGACTGTCTGTGTTTCGTCGAGTGAATGAGGTACCGGAGGCTCAATTGGGGGAAAGGGGGTTACATTTGCACTTGTATCTACGCACACACTTGTCCATACTAATATTATAAATGCGAAAGTAACTCTGTCTGTCCGTCTGTCTGTCTGCTACTCTTTCACGCCAAAACTACTCAACGGATTTAAATGAAATTTGGTATACAGATAATCTAGACCCTGAGAAAGGGCATAGGCTACTTTTTATTGCGAAAAGAGGGTTGTAAGGGGTTGAAAGGGGGGTAAAAAGTTACTTGTCCACGCGGACGTAGTCGCGGGCGGCCGCTAGTACCTACACTATAAAGTCTTGCGCGGTTACTCTCTTGCGCCGATGGCTGATCGTTGCGATTGGCCGCCATAGCCGTATTATCGGTTAGAACATCAAACATTATATTAGTACCTTACAAGTTAATTATAAATTTATTAGGCAGTTACTACAAGTGCTTTAACACCTAAATCTTCTCTCGGGGGTTGATGTGACACTTCATAGACTTACTAAGTGAGTTCCTTCTATTAAGTTTAGATTTGATTTATTACATTTCACCTCAGCAATGTCACTTACGATTCAGTAAGTATTTTCTCGTGCCAGCACAAGTTTTGTTACTAAATAAACATCAGTCATAATTAACACAAATTAAACTTAATACTTAATTCTATACTAAATAGCTTAACCACATCAGCGATAATGTCCCACTGCAGGGCAAAGGCAAAATCATAGAAATCAAATCATCTCTATTAGGTCTAGGAATTTAATAATTATGGTCTATTGGCATAAGTACCAGTCCGTGGGTTCGAATCTCGGGTCGAGCAAAAATTGTGTTTCGATTTTTTTAAACATAGCTCAAATATCACCAATCCGCATTAGGCAAGCGTGGTGATTAAGCTAATCCCACTATAAGTAGTAGCGATGACTTGATTTCTATGATGGAGGCCTTCGCCCTACAGTGGGACAGTATACAGGGTGTATCTGTGAACATTTACATCCCTTTAACCACGTGTTCTACCAACCATTCTAAATAACATTTGTTCTACGACTTTTGAAAATTCGCATAAAAATTTTCATCTTTCCATACAAAGTCGGTCACGTGACTTGGTCATTTTGTATGGGGAGTCGAAATTTTTTTCGAAGAATTTAGAAAAGTTGTTGAACAAATGTTGTTCAGAATGGTTGATAGATCACGTAGTTAAAGGGATGTAAATGTTCACAGATACACCCTGTATAGACTGATTTTTTACTTTTTACCAAACAACCTTGAGTAAGTATAAGTAATAAACCAAACAAACTGAAAAATATGCTCAAGTTCCGTTTTCCTGGTTACGATATGCACAGTCACAACAAATGATTCGTAATCGCGGCCGAATAAAGCGGGATTCCGCCGCAAGTGATAAATTAATCCGCGCTATCCAGTCATTAATCCTGGAGGCTTAATCACGACGACTACATTGCGCGGGTAATAAATTGGGTCGGGCGCAATAACGTTTTCCTTTTCACGTGAAAACTTATGCATTTTTTTTATGTGATAAAATAGATGCACTTAAATCTTTAAAGGGTATATGTCGACTGCTGTGAAGATTAAAGTCCGATTTGCAATATCTATACCATTTATAAACAACGACAAGGCTTATAGGTAAACCGAAAACACGAAACGCTTGCGCGATGTAATTTAGCACAGCGCCATCTATTAGTTCATTTCTGAATTACGGTCCCGAAGCGAAGTGAGGGCGGGCCACTATTTGTAATAAAGGAGATCGGACTTTCTGCTCTAAAAAATAAAGTATGATTTGCAATATGTTTAATACAGGAGATAAGACTTTGTTCTTCGAAAGAAGCGTTGTATAGGACCTGTACTAATATTGAAGCTTTTTGTAACGTTATACGTATAAGTATACTGTTGGTGTACCATTTTCACATACAAGCTACAGCGTTATCGAGGCAGTCAACAAATGACATACGATTATACGGGCTGGGACTAGTATTTTTCATAATTAGAGGCAATAAAAAGTCTAATATAGCTCAGACTTAGTCCCTCTACAAAATTCACACTTACACAAACAGAATGGCACTTGGTGTAATATACCGAGGTAATACTAAAGAGACACCAGACACCTACAACTATAAGGGACCGTTCGTTAGCGGGGACTAAATTAAATTGTTCAATTAACTCGTAACGGTAATGCTGTTACATCCCAAGGCGGGCGGAATGGACGCGCTTCTGTCGGCGGCAAATATCACCGCCGGGATACGGAAAAAGGTACCCATCTATAGTAGTCTATAGTCTTCTATAGTCTATCTATAGTCTCTAGTATTTATAAAGGGATAAATTCTATAGACATCGACAGACCTTATATACAAACCGAAAAAAAGAAATACTAGCGCGATGCAATGAAGCCCTAGTACCATCTATAGGCAGACAGTGGAACTATTTGTACCCGAAACGAAGTGAGGGCGGGCCACTAGTTGCCAATATTGCTGTAGCCTACCAAAAAGAAACAGACCTAACTATTATTATTATTGCCCAAATTGTTTTCATGCTTTTTAGGTTGCGTAGCCAAATTGCAAAAAACCGACCCCTAGATTCGACATGTCTGTCTGTCTCTCTGCCCGTCTGACATTACCGATGACGTTACTCCCAAGGCGGGCGGAATGGACGCGCTTCTGTCGGCGGCAAATATCACCGCCGGGATACGGAAAAAGGTACCCAATGCCAATATTGCTGTAGCCTACCTAAAAGAAACAGACCAACTAAAACTACTACTAGACTAAAAGAAACGATTTGGGCAATAATAATAATAGTTTTTATTATTATTATTGCCCAAATTGTTTCTTTTAGACGTTAGTTTCAATTATTATTGCCCAAATTGTTTTCATGCTTTTTAGGTTCTGTAACCAAATGGAAAAAACGCTTATAGACTCGTCATTTCTGTCTGTCTGTCCGTCCGTCATAAACTATGATGTTACCTCCCAAGGCAAGAATACGGAAAAAGGTTCCCATTGGCAATTGTGCTGTAGCCTTCCTAAAATAAACAGACCTAACTATTATTATTGCCCAAATTGTTTTCATGCTTTTTTGGTTTCCGTAGCCAAATGGCTAGAGAGCCACACTTCGGCATGAACGGGCCGGCTTGACCGGTATACCAAGGCCTTACAGAAGACTGTCTGTGTTTCGTCGAGTGAGTGAGGTACCGGAGGCTCAATTGGGGGAAAGGGGGTTACATTTACACTTGTATCTGCGCACACACTTGTACACTACAAATGTCTTGCTCCCATGGCTGATTGTTGAGATTGGCCGCCATAGCCGTATTATCGGTTAGGAATTAGTACGTTATATTAGTACCTTACAAGTTAATTTAAAATTTATTAGGCAGTTACTACAAGTGCTTTAACACCTAAATCTTCTCTCGGGGGTTGATGTGACACTTCATAGACTTACTAAGTGAGTTCCTTCTATTAAGTTTAGATTTGATTTATTACATTTCACCTCAGCAATGTCACTTATGATTCAGTAAGTATTTTCTCGTGCCAGCACAAGTTTTGTGTAACTAAATTAAACATCAGTCATAATTAACACAAATTAAACTTAATACTTAATTCTATACTAAATAGCTTAACCACATCAGCGATATTATGTCCCACTGCAGGGCTAAGGGCTCCATCATTACTATGATGGGATTAAGCTTAATTACTACGCTTGCCTTAGGCGGGTTGGTGATCACACACTCTGAACTATATTCGAAAAATTCGAAACAAACTTTCATGCTGGACTCCATCAAATGGGCTCGGATCAATGGGGTGTAGTGAGTGACGAACCTCGCCCTTAGATTAGATAAGTATATAAGTAAATTAGCATGTACTCGTAATAAAATACAGTCATAACTTGTTAAATTAACAATCCTATCATTGCATAGCGACCCTGCCACCACAAAATAATTACACACAGAAAGTAGGCTGCCCACTAAGAGCTAAAAACGTGTCATGTACTCACGTATGCGCACTAACGGGGAAATACGCCTTTTCGACCACATTAATCCTAGCCTATGACATAAGATTATCGAACTGTCGAGGTCTGTGGTAGAGGCCGCGCGCTTATGTACTCATGCCGGGCAACAACCCTAGCATATGTCAACGAACTCTTCTAAATTCAAAATCAGGCTGAGTCTATCTTCTGTGTGTAATTATTTTGTGCTGCCAACTTGCCTTGCCTGGCACTGGCTACTAAAAAATAATTAATTAAAGAACTAAATTGAAAACTTTTTAAAATAGTTCCCCATCGAAGGAGGTTATTTTATTTACCTCGCCAGACAAATAAAACCAGTCTCGTATTAGTCTTTAAGCTCCATTTTACGCTGTTAGATGAGAAAATAACACGGAAGTGAGTATAGAGCAGCACTCCCGCTCTATAAATATTGCCATTACGGTCCGCAGCCGAGAGCGCTCAGGCAACAAATAGGACCCGATATAGGCTATTTTAAAATGTCTTGCAATAATTAAAGAAGTAAGATAGATAAGATAACTTTTATTGGCCATAAAAAACACAGTACATACAGCAGTGTACAGCAAGGTAAGTGGACGAACTAACAAGACACAACAAAAATAACAACAAAAACATTGTGGTCAGTGGCCAACAAGGCGCAGCCTCAGCATTTGCTGCAGCAGCCAGTAACCACTGCAGCGCTGATTTTCAGGCTGTCTTATTTTGCAGGCAGGAAGTCTTATTTTGTTCAAAAGAAGCAAAGGCTGGCAACGCATCAGCGACTTCTGTGATCTCGCCAATGTTCAGTGGTCGTAATTTCTTACCAGCAGGTGATCCGCTTGCTCGTTTACCGCCTTAGTATAAAAAAATAGGTAAAAAAAAAGCTTGCTGTGCGAATAACTACCAGCCTTTGGTCCTCCCGTGACTTAAACTAGGATAACAGGTAGACATCATTTTTGGGACAACCTTTATACATAGGTACTTAATTGGTATCTGGGTTTTCTGGGTACTTGTAAAACTTAAACTCCGCTAAGCGTTCTGGAGGCTACGTACCTAATTCATTGTATTGTATATCATGTTATAATAATTGACAATTGGTATGGTAACATTTATCGCATAGGGTTGGCAGCGACCAATAAGCATTATAGTGATAATGCTTATAAAATACGATCAACATTTGCATTAAATTTCTAATTTGACTAATATTGTTTAGTCAAAAACATAAATGTAAGAGCCAAGTAAGTGTACACGAGAACTAATCAAGTAAGCTAACTGATTGGTTAGCCTACTTCAAACAGTTACTTAAAAGGTTGGTTAGTTAACCAACCTTTGAAGTTGACACGCATTTAGATCTCACTTCATTTGTCGATGATGTCAACAACGGAGGTGTAGGTACCTACTTATTTTTTCTGGTATGGTGTGTTCATGAAATTTCGAGCATATCGCAATAGTACTGTCATCACACTGTGGTAAGTACCTGAACTTGACTTTGAAACGCTATCGATGTGTCAAGATTTTGATTGACTAGTTGTTTGTAAAATATTGTCGGCCCTTGTTCACTGATGTTGATGTGGCTGGCCGGATGGCGCATTTGGTAGTGACCCCGCCTCATGTGCCAAAGGTTGTGGGTTCGATCCCCACCCTGGACAAACATTCGTGTGATGAACATTTGTGTTTCTTCAGTGTCTGGGTGTAATATATTTATTTTAGTATTATATTTGTGTTCCCTCTGGTGTCTGACATCTGTAACACAAGTGCTTAAGCTAATAAGTACGGAGTCAGATCAATTTATGAGATGTTGTGAGAATTTATTCATTTTTTTATGTTACAACAAACATTTTTAGGAACAAATTTTTTTTTGGGGTATTTTCAAAACCCTAACTAAATTGGTCAAAGTTTCGTTATTCACAACAATTAACACTCAATTACCCCAAATAATATCAATTACTAAAACGATTCTCGAGCAATTAAAAGTTTAGACGATAAATATAAAAGCAAAAAAGTGATATACAAAAAAATACTGAACTACTCGTATTAGTACTTACATTGAAACACTTCGATAAAGCAGGTGACGAGTAGAAAAAAATGTTCGCAAAATATTTCACCATTTTAGAAGAGAAACTGTTTAATAGCAATGTGGATCCGTTGGTAGCACAGAAGAAAATGGTGAATTCGATCCAACAGCTGGTCGGCATCCGAAACGTGTTTGGGGACAAAGGAATTCGCAGTGAGTCGCTCAAACTTTGAATACCACGTTCAGGCGATATTGCTCATCTCTGGGCAATGCAGTGAATTTCTTATTAGTCTATTTTGAACTGTAAAATTGGTCTGGCAACATTTTAGATACCTACTGTTGTATTCGGTTTATTTCAGTGCCTCAAAGAATATAAAATCCTAATTAGACATTGGTATTAATTTCATGTAATTATGATGTCATGTAATTTTGATGCCATTCGTTCATTTTTAAAGCTTTTATCTAACTATAAATAAAGCAATGTATGTTCGAGTGGAAACTTGCAACTCAATTTTGAAGCAGAAATTTCGATTTACAAATGAAAACTGTAAGTCTCAAAAGTCAGAAAACAAATCTTGGGCTTATTTCCTGCTCATGCTCTGAGTAGTGAGAAGGGGTGACCAACGGGAAAGTCTTAAACATTTGTGTCATACAGAGGTTAGACAACAAGAATGTCTTAGACATTTGTGTCAAAAAGAGGGTGGACAGCGAGAATGTCTTAAAACATTGTATCATGCAGAGAGTGGACAACGGAAATGTCTTAAACATTTGTGTCAAACAGAGGGTGGCCAGCGGGAATGTCTTAAACATTTTGTGTGATAAAGAGGGTGGACAGCGGGGATACACAAAACCTGTTACTGTCATTAATTTCTCGTGATCCCAGAAAATACGGTTATAATTTTAGGTTACTAAACATTGCTTATTTGAAAATACTAAACACGTTTCAGAATTCACGGTACTGTCTGTTTTCCTTTCTCTACTCTTCGGATGCACCTTCGTGTACGTGGGTTCATTCAGCCAGCTGGTGTTCCTGTACGAGGTGCTGCCGGACAAGGTGCTCAGCTTCCAGGCCGTGAACTGTGTCATCAGCACCCAGATCCCACTCTCCAAGTTTGTCTTTATGTTCACGTCGAGGTAAGGACAATGGACAACTCTTTCTTCGAACCGACGGATCACCAGATGGCAAGCGACTGCCGCCGCCCATGGATATCTGCAACACCAGAGTCGTGTCACAAGTGCGCAGCCAACTTTAAACCCCCTTTCTCCCCGATTGGGCCCCCGGTGCCCTGACTTACTCGCCAATGTTCTGTGAGAATTCACCCCCATGTGATTAATTTAATGTAACCCCTTTCTTAATATTGGAGATAAACATTTTTCTATTCAATACATACTTTGTAGGTAGACTAGAGCTGAAATATATACGAGAATCGTAAAGCCCGTATATTTTTGTCATTTGGCATCAGGTACTGAAGCATCAAGTAAGAAGATAAAGTTTTTTTTATCATCAGATGTGATGATTAATCTACTCAAAACCTTCTATTCTCTTTTAGTGGACGTCTCAGAAAAATAATGAAACTGAGCCATGAGGGTCTATCCGCCCTTCCCGACAAGAGCCGAGCCCAGAAGAAGATGGCGAGCATCCTCCGCAAAGCCCGCATCATCTGCTGGCTTGTCATCATGAATCAGGCATTCACCCACTTTGTCTATTTGCTACTGCCCTTCTTCTTGACAATCCTGGGAAATCAAAGATATCTGCCGACTATGCCTGGTGACATTTATGGTATGGAAAATTAACTTAGAGTGTTTGGTGCTTATCATTATCTTCTCTTTCATAAAACTCACTATCACAGTATACCTAGTTAGTTTCCACCGGACTGCTTCTTTTAATAAATATGTTTAGCACTCACATTTATAAGGGCTTTCTTAATCTTTATAATGTTTCAGGTATGGTCGACAAATATGCCACTCCGTACTACGAAATGTCATTCGTCTTAACAATTATCGCTACACTATTCTCCGTCATTAATCAGACTGGTTACATCATCCTCTTCATCACACTTCTTGGGCACGAGCTTGGCCACTTCTACGCTATTTGTGAAACTTTAGACGAAATCCATCAAACTGTATACAATGGTACTAATGAGGAGATCGTATCGAATGATGAGAAGCCGAATTCTCATGCTATTGCAAAAGAGGAAAGACTATTTGGCGAAGGCACGACTGATGCTGCGGTACAGCAGAAAAGAATAAATAGCCTGCTAGTATTCTGCGCGAAACATCATCAGTTCATAATGAGGTTCCATAGCAAGATTGCAGCGCTGTACGAGGTCATATTTGGAGTCCACTTCCTAATAATGGTGGTAGTATTGGTGACGACACTGCAGACTATGAACTCCTGGGGAATAGTAAACACTTTACTGACAGGTTTAACTGGAGTGATGCCTTTGGTAGTGTACTGCTTCGGAGGAGAGATGCTGATAACCTCAGGGTTGGCAATGGCGGATGGAGCATATTACTGCGGCTGGGAGGGCATGACGGCGCGACAGGCGAGGATCGTCCTCTTGATCCTGAGTGTGTCGCAGTACCCCCTGAGCTACACTGCAGCTGGAATGTTCATCATGAACAGGGAAACTTTTGGAGATGTTGTACAAGTTGTTTACAAAATCTATGCAGTTTTTAATTGAAGATGAAACTCTATTATTTAAAGAGAAGAAGAGAGAAGTCTATTTAGGAATTAACATACGCTTGTTAGCTACCGGGAAGTGTTTGATGGGAAGATCCAGATATTGCTGAAACAACTAGGTTCTCTTCGTAACCTTTTAAAATCTTTGTAAACCGACGGATCACCAGATGGCAAGCGACTGCCGCCGCCCATGGACATCTGCAACACCAGTGGAGTCACAAGTGCGCAGCCAACCTTTAACCCCCTTTCCCCCCGATTGGGCCCCCGGTGCCCTGACTTACTCGCCAATGTTCTGTGAGAATTCACCCCCACGTGATTAATTTAATGTACCCCTTTCTTAATATTGGAGATAAACATTTTCTATTCAATACATGCTTTGTAGGTAGACTAGAGCTAAAATATATACGAGAATCGTAAAGCCCGTAGATTTTTGTCACTTGTCATCAGGTACTGAAGCATCAAGTAAGAAGATAAAGTTTTTTTTTATCATCAGATGTGATGATTAATCTACTCAAAACCTTCTATTCTCTTTTAGTGGACGTCTCAGAAAAATAATGAAACTGAGCCATGAGGGTCTATCCGCCCTTCCCGACAAGAGCCGAGCCCAGAGGAAGATGGCGAGCATCCTCCGCAAAGCCCGCATCATCTGCTGGCTTGTCATCATGAATCAGGCATTCACCCACTTTGTCTATTTGCTACTGCCCTTCTTCTTGACAATCCTGGGAAATCAAAGATATCTGCCGACTATGCCTGGTGACATTTATGGTATGGAAAATCAACTTAAAGTGTTTGGTGCTTATCATTATCTCTTTCATAAAACTCACGTGATAGTTTCCACCGGACTGCTTCTTTTAATAAATATGTTGAGCGCACTCACATTTGTAAAGGCTTTATTAATCTTTAATGTTTCAGGTATGGTCGACAAATATGCCACTCCGTACTACGAAATGTCATTCGTCTTAACAATTATCGCTACACTATTCTCCGTCATTAATCAGACTGGTTACATCATACTCTTCATCACACTTCTTGCGCACGAGCTTGGCCACTTCTACGCTATTTGTGAAACTTTAGACGAAATCCATCAAACTGTATACAATGGTACTAATGAGGAGATCGTATCGAATGATGTGAAGCCGGATTCTCATGTCATCGCAAAGGAAGAAAGACCATTTGGCGAAGGCACGACTGATGCTGCGGTACAGCAGAAAAGAATAAATAGCCTGCTAGTATTCTGCGCAAAACATCATCAGTTCATAATGAGGTTCCATAGCAAGATTGCAGCGCTGTACGAGGTCATATTTGGAGTCCACTTCCTAATAATGGTGGTAGTATTGGTGACGACCCTGCAGACTATGAACTCCTGGGGAATAGTAAACACTTTACTGACAGGTTTAACTGGAGTGATGCCTTTGGTAGTGTACTGCTTCGGAGGGGAGATGCTGATAACCTCAGGGTTGGCAATGGCGGATGGAGCATATTACTGCGGCTGGGAGGGCATGACGGCGCGACAGGCGAGGATCGTCCTCTTGATCCTGAGTGTGTCGCAGTACCCCCTGAGCTACACTGCAGCTGGAATGTTCATCATGAACAGGGAAACTTTTGGAGATGTTGTACAAGTTGTTTACAAAATCTATGCAGTTTTTAATTGAAGATAAAACTTATATTCTTTATTTCTTTTTTTTAAAGAGAAGAAGAGGAAGTCTATTTAGGAATTTACATACGCTTGTTAGCTACCGAGAAGTGTTTGATGGAAAGATCCAGATATCGCTGAAAGGACTAGATGCTCTTCGTAACCTTTTAAAATCTTTGTAAACCTGCAACGGTCGGTGACACTCAACAACTCGTGACAGCTGGAGAATAGAAATTACTCGGAGGCCAAGATAAAGTAGTAAGTTAATTTTTTATCAGTCATATAATTCAAAAGCTTTCGCAAATAGTAAAAATATGACTATAACTGTGAGTTTGAGTAATTCATTTACCTCCAAACCAACTCTAGGGTTCAGTTTGAAGCCCAGAGCAAGCCCATCATCTGTCTACAGTTCTATACTATTTAGAAATGAGGTCATTTCTATAGACATCTCCAAGGACTTATAGGTAAACTGATAAAGTGTTTCACTTGCGTGATGTAAACTACGCTGCCGCGCCATCTATTGGTTTACTTTGGATGATGTCCCGACGTGAAGTGAGGGCGGGCCACTAGTCATCACTAAAAAAACCTACTAACCAAAAATGGAAAGAAAAAAATCGATCCAAATTAGATCTTCAACCGAATTGAATGATTCTTCCAAGACATTTCGTGTAACAATTTCTGAAAAACGTATTTCAACTCAATCCCTAAACAATTATTCGTGTATTTCACTTAGGAAACGCAATTCGGAAGCAACCAATCTGTGGATTGCTGGGAGAACCCGCGGGGCGACACAATGCCAACAATAACCTTTGGCCTCGGCCTAAAAAGATTAGCTCGACATCTAGTTTTGATGTTGCTCGGATTCAATTTTCAATACGTTTGGAGAACTTTTGCTGTGCCTTTTTCCACATTTAAAGCGATTACCTAATGCTATGGACATGGTACTTAAAACCTACTTTTAAAAAAGGTGGCGACCTGTGATCAACATGATTTTCTTATATAATGTCGTTCATATTTCAATTTAAGTAAGAATGTCGTACGTCGTCGTAACGTGATGTTACATGTAAATTACAATATTATTTTACTAATGTCAACATTCATAATAACTCAAAAAATACTCATAAAAATAAATAAACCTCCGAAACCTTCATTAAAGAACTATCAAATTCACACGAGTAGGTAGAAGTAGGGCCCACACGCACTGTATCCTAAATAAGATATGAGATTAGTAGGTATTACCCGAGAAGAAAATAAGTAACGAACAGGCTTTGCTGTCGAGTAAAAATGCAAACCACAAAAAGTTATGTTAAATAACGGAAACGTAAGCCAACGCTGCGGAATATAAAAACCCGGGCCTCGAGCTCGTTAACTAGGATTAGCAGCCTCATTTCAACAGCCTTTGCTTGGTAAAAAATATTCCAATACAAACAGGCTAGTTATGATTTTATGAGCGATCGAATAGTGGCCCGCCCTTACATCGTCAAATCAATTCCTTCAAACTCCAAACTACTCCAATTCCATTCAAACAGTACCAATAGATAGCGTTGCGCAAATGTTTAGCATTTTTTATTTATCTATAAAGTCGCAGTCCGATCGTATTATCCGCCGTATTACATTACGGCTAACTGTTATCAAAAATAGGGCCGTTTTAACGATGGCTAATCGTCGCATTGTCATTGAGATATGTTCTAATACGGTTATGTAATACGGCGGATAATACGATCCAGCTGCGATATACTGCTGAGGCAGTTGCATGTTTTCTATTAGAAATTACTTCTATATATATGTCGCAGTCATCTGGTTGAAACAGCTATTTGATTGGATGACTAGCGCGTTTATTGAATAGCGACGTTTGATTGAATGACTAGGCCGAACGTTGAATTCGCTATTCAATGAACACGCTAGTCATCCAATCAAATATCTGATTAAACCAGATGACTGCGACATATATATATTTAGAAGATAGTGGAGAAAAACGTGCAACTGCACTGTGACAACTGAAAAGTTAAAACCACAAATGTCCGAATTCTCGGAAGCCGCATATCACTGAAAGGTTGCCTACTCATACGTGACCTAACACCGACCTAAATCCTAACAAAGCCCAAAAGCTCTACGACTCACATGTACACAGCAAAGCCCGAGGACTCAGGGATATTTCATTAGCCACTGAAGTTTACAAGCTTTCCCCAAAACCCGGGGCTAAGCATTTATTAGACCGCAGTACCTACTCTAAACCACAAGCAAGTTTATGCCCCATTAAATGCAGGTTTTGCACTAAACTGAAAGGATATTAGCCTTTCAGTGATATCCGATGCAGGATAATATATTTATCTAGCAATATACCGAATCATAATACAGGATTAGTGCAGACCAATTCTATATGTTGCAAATTTGCATGCACGACAAAGTACTCTTACCTTACAACTTTCACGCAAAATATTATGATAAGTATTAGACCATTCAGGTTCTCCTTAAGATAACGCTAAACGATAGAATTATGCAGCTTTGACTCTCTCGCTACATTTTCACATCACGCGTAGAGGAACAAATGCTTCGCAATTTATCCGTCGATTCAAGTGAGGAGACTCCACGCCAGTTGTTCACACAACTTTTATTTAAGGGGGATCTTAAAAAGAAAGGGACAGTGGACGTATGGAAAAGAAGACTCAGTAGTTTTCTTCGGGTTTCTCTTAGGAGTTAATGCCGTCCTAACCATTAACCAGGCTACGTACCATATGAGACCACCAGATTTTGAACTTTATGCAGTTATGATAAGGTTGAAAACCAATGAAAAAAAATATGTTTAAGGCCTGGTTAAGGGTTAATAAAGTCGTGTACCTAAATCAAGATGGTGCCACTGTCGCTTATGTAATAGAATATGGTAACCCCACGATGTGGACGCCGTTGGTTGTCTAAACATCAGTTGTCACGACTTTCTTGACAGCTGCCCCGCCCCCTGGATCATGTTGACGTCCCTATACTAATTTAACTTCTTCAGTACTTTTATCGATAAAAATTGAAAAACCATTGGGAAAAATGAAAAAACCAACCAGGGGGAAAGAGGTCAAAGGTCGGCAGCGTACTTGTACTCTTGTTAAAGAATTTATATTAATACATACATACCTATTTTAATTACAGTTTTTTTTTATTCTTTATAACCACCTAGACTAGCCACCTACCTAGTAAAAAATCTGATTTGCCTCCCTCTGGCCCAGAACCTGGGTAAACCCATGGTGATAACTATACGAAAAAACGACACGAGTACAATAAAGATTGTAAAAGTAGCATCACTAGTCGATTCTGAACCCGAGGGCCTCACAGAAGTGAAATATTTATACTAAAGGAATGTGAAACTTTTAGCATAAGCCGAAAGGTCAGGTTTCCATAGGTAGGTAGGTACGGTCCGTAGTATGATACACGGCGGAGTTATTTTACTGCGATTTTGCGATGTTGCCATAATTCTAATATGTTTTTTTTTTTTCAATCTTCGGAAGACGAGCTAACCCATAACTGCTTTAGTTTTATTTTAACATTATAGCTCACAAGGAATTGTGACTTAAGTCCAGCTTACCTAAAAATACCATTTTAGGTCCTAGGGCGACCCGCGTAATACAGTTTATACCCTGAGGGCATACAAAAACCAAATTTACTAAGGGCAAAATAAACATTCAGTTTAATACTACAAGATACTACTTATGTCTACTTCTTCTTATCTTGTCGATGACGATAAAAAAGATTTTCCCAGCCCAATACTCCACCGCGTGGGTTGAGCTATCGGTATCTCATACGTGCAGCTATCCGAGCACAAAGGGCATTCCTGAATTTTTCGAAAATAACTCATGTGTATGATCACAGATCACTAATCTGCATTATTTATTTATTTGCATGGAACAACAAACAGTTATACATTACATTACATGCTAAAAATATAATATGTTAATTACGACTAACTTAAACATATAACCCACAACGTTATCCACATATTAATTATAAACAACTTGTGCAGTAATTACCTATGACTTAACCTTATGTTAATATTTAACTTATTATTTAACTTATTGTTATTAGGAACTAACTAAATTACAATACAAATTATTTTGGCTGGAGTACTTCTATAGCTAGTTTTTTAAATGAGCTATGGCTTAAAGTGAAATCTAAATGATTAAAATATTTATTAAAAATTAGGCTAGAATAATCCCATCATACTCGTAGTAGCGTTGACTTGATTTCTATGATGGAGGCTTTTGCCCTGTACTAATAAGACAGTATATAGTGCCCTACAGTCTGCACTAAGACAGTACATATATATATAGGCTGTTACTTTACTTTTTGTATTTTACTACACACAATACATTTTGTTTTACTCCACTCCGAGTCCTGCTCAAAACAACCTCACTCACTCACGTTATCACAGGCTATTAATCTCCGAATTCAATCATAAACCTGAACTCATTCCGGGTGACGTCACATCGCTCTCCCTGATGTATTCAAGGCCATAAAGTGCCAGTTACCATAATTGTGTGCTTATTTTTTCAAGACGACATCAGCAATCGCGTTGTGAAGGAAATCAGAGGCGGTATAGAAAAGGTCAGTAAAGAAATCACACTCATGAAAGTGTGACTTCTTCCGAAAGAAAGAAATTTCTTGTGCGAACAAAAGTGCTTAAGCTACTTAGTACGGAGTCAAATGAATGTATAAGACGTTATTGTGTGTTTTTTTTTCTAATGATTGGAAAAATCTCTCTCGCTACAACAGTGTTAGTATATGATACATTTATATAGATGATTGAAGAATCAGTCGTACACATAGTCCTGGAGTGCGATTCTGTGAGAAGTCAACGGAAAGAAATCCTCGGATCTGCGAGGTCAATTCGCGAAGCCTGTGAAGATCCCAGGAAGCTTCTGCGCTTCTGGGCGTAGTTAGGCTGGCTAGAATAGCCAGGACCCACGTACAATGGACCAAGTAGGAGTCTAAGTGCGGAAACAGGAGTCCACTTTTCATTACATTACATCACAAGTGCTAAAGCTACTTAATACGGAGACAGGTCAATGTACGAGATGCTGTGTGAATTTATTATTTCTGGACGATTCATGACTGGCAAAATCCCTATGTTCGTTGATATTATGATCTACATAGATGATTGAGGACCAAACAGTAGGTAAAGCTGCCTACTGTTCCTTATTTCAGTGTGGGTTGCCAGGACGAAGACGTCAGCAACCCAGCCGGCTCGTTACTCAGTCTCCGGAGCGATTTATGAAAAAGAGTTTGTCAGGATCACGGGCTTTTATTTATTTGTTTTTTTTTGTTTTCCTTTGTTTTCCAAGGGTAAACCATCATGGCCTTTACCTTTTCGCATGTGGGGGACAAGGTGGTGTGTGGGATTCGAACCCTAACCAACAACCCTGGGTGGTCCATCTCAATGCAATCGCGGTCTGATACCCAGGATCGCAGCCTCGCTCAACTCCTTGCTTTGCTATAAACGAGCGGAGATATCGGGTATTTGATTATCCATACTATTTACAAAAACGTTAATTATGTAGGTATAAACAAATCTTAACAAAATCAAATAGCGAAACACGAAAGCGATACAATGGACGCTCAGCGCCATCTATAAGCGCAGAGTGGAACTAAGGTTCTGAAACGAATTGAGGGGGCCACTAGTAGCCTAATAAATTAAAACAACATAAGGTTAACTAAGGTTTTACCTTGTTATATGGAAACCAGGAACAACAAAGACACCACAATCACCCAGTCCCAACACAAATATCTGTTTCATCAACAAACACTTATGTTAGTCCGGCAATCGAATCCGCGACCCCTGCGTCTCAACCGGCGCTAAAACAACTGCTCTAAACGGGTCGCAATGATAATAGTAACAATGAAATGTAAGAAGAAAAAATACAGTCCTTACTCTACTAAACCGAGCTCAAATACTTTTTTATGTTAGGTAAATGCTAGCACATTTAGTTACCTAGAATAAAAATGAGCACCTAGAAAAATACTAGAACAACACAGACTATTTGTTTAAAGGTTTCAGAGTACTTTCAGCACATTCAAATAAACGAGAGAAAATCTGCAAAAAATAAATCATATCAACCTACTGGCAAAATATTTCAAGCGAAATCTGTTATGCCTAAGATGACTATAAGTCTTTCTTTCAGTCGGATAGTCTTGGGGCATTTTCATTGGTCTTTAAGAGCAATTTCATTACTATCATCAGCCTGTTGCAGTCCACTGCTGGACATAGGCCTCTCCAAATGCTCGCCACTTTGATCGATCTTCGGCTACTCGCATCCAGCTCCAGCTAGCCCTCTTGCGCAGATCATCACTCCATCTGGCCTGAGGTCGTCCTACACTACGTTTACCGAGACGCGGTCTCCACTCCAGAAATCGTTTACCCCAACGGTTGTCAGTTCTGCGGCAGATATGGCCAGCCCATTGCTACTTCAGCTTGCTAATCCGGTGAGCTATGTCGATAACTTTGGTTCTCTGCCGGAAAACCTCGTTTCGGATTCGATCACGCAGAGAAACGCCGAGCATAGCTCTTTCCATAGACCGCTGAGCTACTTTAAACTTGTGGACTAGCCGTGCTGTTAGTGTCCACGTTTCAGCCCCGTATGTCATGACGGGTAGGACGCACTGATTATAGACTTTTGTCTTTAGGCACTGTGGAATAGACGATGAGAAGACTCGACGTAGTAAGTAAGAGCAATTTATCTTAGGGGTATACTTCATCCCCTTATCCGATGTATACATGACGCCTGTACGTGGGAGGTACACCATGGCACGGGCCCCGTAGGGGCGGGAGGCTCGTATACGGGCTGACGATCGAATTATCGACCAATGAAAATGCCCCAGCAAGACCAAAAATATCTCGCTTTGGTAAACAAATAAAAGAAAATACTAGAACCAACCCAGACAAAGTTACTTTCTAGATAATTTAACTTTTGATGTAGAAAACGTAGTGTAGTCGAGGTTTCGAAAATAAACTCCGTTTTCCAGTAATATAGCAAATTTATTCACTTATCGGCACATCCAATTTACACTAGTGAACCGCTCAACGGTTGGCGAGTGACTGAGCCGAGACACGGCAGCCATGTTCTTTTATATGGGGTTTTGACAGATAACGTCAAAATGAAGTGATGGGGTTGCCGTGTCTATGCTCAGTTCAGAAACCATTTTATTTTAACAAATAATACATTTCTATGATTGATATTTAAAAAATTATATAATTGAGTGATAAAAATATAAAATAATATAATTGTATGTAGGCAGTGTATAATAATTGATTACAACTCGGCCATCCTATTTTAGACGATACCCATCGTTAGTAGGTAGGTACTCCATAATGACAATAAGGAGTTGAATGAAACTACCTACTTTAATTCAAATACATCAACTCGCTATGTACTTTAAACATATTAATACCATATAAGATTAATAAATTCATTATTGTTTTTAGCATACCCCACAATCGGTGTAATACTAATTGATCGGTTGCCGATTTTTCTTAAAATCCCGATCACGATTACATCGATTGGTGACCGGGTTACCTAATTAATAAATTCATTTTTAATACACCCCACAATCGATATAGTAGGTACATATTGATCGGTTACCTGATTTTTCATAAAATCCCCGATCACGACTACATTGATTGGTTACCGGGCTTTGTATAATAATACACTACTTCTTTTTAGCATACCCCACAACCGATGTAGTACTAACTGATTGGTTACCTGATTTTTCATAAAATCCCCGATCATGACCACATCGATTGGTGACCGGGCTTTGTGTGTACCCTAAACATGAGTACTACTTTTATCTGTATTAATTAATATTTTATTATCTTACGAGTTTTATTATCTCGTATGTATAAACAATCAACTTTTAATATAAACAATCACCTTTTAATAAAAAAATAGTACTTAAACATCACTACTAATATATTTACCACTAAACTGACAGCGATCATAGTTATATAATAGTAGAATTAAACACATTTTCTTTTAATCTATATTTTCACCTTCATCAGATTTGCTATCACATGAGTTGTCACTATCATCACCGGTGCCACCAAAACTTAGCCAGGGGTGTATTTTATCGACGGCCACGATCCCTTCATAGCGTCTTCCTTTTCTAGTAAGAGCGGTATCCTCAATGATATACCTGTCGTTCGGTAACACCTTTTTAATTCTATACGGACCACGAAATTTAGGCTCCAGTTTGCGTGATTGTCCATCTTGACTAGGAATCGCTCTTAATGCTCTTACGAGATCTCCCTCATTAAATTTTTGTACTCGCTTGCGAGCGTCATATTGTTTTTTGTCCTTTGCCTGTTGACTATCAATTAACCTTTTAGCTTCTCGTCTCGTTTCGTCCAGACTGGTATCAATAATTCCGTTGCCTAAGTCATTAATAACGTCATTTAGTATACCCTCTGATGGGTTGGTTACTCTACGACCAAAAAGTAATTCTGTTGGCGTTTTCTTTGTCGTTGAATGAACGGAAGTATTGATCCCCAGTTGGATATCGGGTAAATAATCATCCCATATATTTTTGGGTTTATCATGAGTCATTGCCCCTAAAGCAGCTAAAATTGTTCTATTATATCTTTCCACTTGCCCGTTGGCTCGGGGAGTGGAGACGGCATTAAATATGTGTTTTATCCCGTTAGTTTTAATGAAGTCTTGGAAAGTTTTTCCTGTAAAACTAGTGCCTTGATCCGTAATGAGTCTTGTAGGGGTGCCAAAATAGCTAAAATGTTCTTTAAACACTTTAACACTTGTAGATGACTTGGTATTTGGAACTGCAGTTAAGTTAACGAATTTAGTGAAGGCATCCACAATGACCAATATATATGTGTTTCTGCGTTTACTTTTATTGAATGGGCCAAGATGATCGGCATGTACAGTATGAAACGGTACATCAACTTTGGGAATTGGGTGAAGCAAGCCTGCCTTTGCCCCGCTTGGCATTTTGTGATGGGCACACTGCATACATGAGCTCACATATTTTTTCACAAACCTACGCATCTTTGGGAACCAATAAGAGGAACAAATACGGTCAAGGGTTTTATCAAATCCAAAATGCCCGACATTATCGTGATTGGCTTGTAAGATTTGCCACCGGACACTTTTTGGCACTACCCATCTGAGAGTATCGGAGCCTATTATACGATAAACTCTTCCGTTTTTTAATTTATAGTTTTTAATAATGTCCATATTTTTTTCTGATTTTGGATCGGATAATACCCTTTTAATGTGCTTAATGTTATCGTCATTTTCTTGTACTGTTGCAATCCAGTCCTCAGAATTTACCACCAGGATATCTAACGCGCGATTTTCACACGTTGACTCAGGAATAGCATTTCTACTCAATGCGTCAACATGTTGCATTTTCTCGCCTGGTCTGTGTTCTATGGAACAATCAAATTCCTGAAATTGTATCCACCACCTAGCTATTCTAGGGACCAGATCACGTTTTGTCAAAGTTGTGCGCAAGGCATTGCAATCAGTACAGATAATGAATGGTATACCTAACAGATATACACGGAATCTATTGAGTGATGCTATTACAGCCAAAGTTTCCAACTCGTACGAGTGCAGTTTTTGTTCGTCCGAATTCGTCTGACGGCTGTAATACGCAATCGGCTGAAAGACGCCAGCTTCGTTCTTTTGCAAGAGAATGCCTGCAATACCCATTTTGCTTGCATCAGTATGAAGCTGGGTTTCAGCTTTAGGGTCGTAGAGGGCGAGAACTGGCCTTTCTATGAGCTTTTGTTTAAGTGCATCAAAAGCTTCTTGCTGCTCATTACTCCAGCTCCAAACAGCGTTTTGTTTTAAAAGTGATGTTAGAGGACGTGCCGTGATGGCGAAATCTTTAATGAAACGGCGGAAAAAACTAGCTAGGCCAATGAATCGCCTGATATCATGTTGGTTCTTAGGGACAGGGAATTTAGAGACTGCTTCGGTTTTCAGAGACCCCGGTCTAATTCCCTCTGCGCTTATTTCGAACCCTAAATAGTCAATTTTGTTGAGAAAGAATTTGCATTTGTTTAGTTTTAGAGTTAAGCCACCTTCTCTTAGCAAGGACAGGACCTCTTCTAGACGAGTCAACCCCTCTTCGAAATCTTTTGCGGGAATCAAAACATCATCCATGTAGACAAGTGCATATTTAACGCGAGCTTTATTAAGAATTTTATTTACGGCCCTTTGAAATACTGAAGGGGCATTTACAAGCCCAAAAGGCATCCTATTAAATTCATATTGTCCGTCAGGAGTGACGAAGGCAGTTTTGTGGCGGGACTCTTCAACAATGGGTATCTGGTAATATCCAGACGCCAGATCTAGACTTATGAATAGCTTGCTATGAGCCAGTAGATCTAGCTGATCTTCTATTCTTGGCAAAGGGAAATGCTCTTTTACAGTTTTGTTATTGAGAGCTCTGTAGTCTACGCATAAGCGTTTTTCGCCAGTCTTTTTTTGCACAAGTACAATGGGACTGGCGTAGGGGGAACTAGATTCACGAATGATATCACAATCTAGCATTTCTTGGATCATATTTTGAACTAACTGTTTGTCACTCAGAGAAAGTCTGTAGGGCCTATATACCACTGGTTCAGAGTCTTTAAGATGAATTACCATCTCTGAGGCGGATGTGAACCCTAAATCTTGCAAATGGGAGGAAAAACAATCTTTATATTTATGAAGTAATGCTCTAAGTTTATCGTTTTGTTCCGCAGATAGGTCCCCACACCTAAGTGCAGACTCATCCACAGCATTTACTTCTAGTATGGAACAAAAGCGTTCATTATCAGCTTTAGTGACAATTTGAGCGCGTGTTACCAAACTGTTAGCTGGCATGGTAAAATTATTGGGGCTCAAATTTTGTACTAATAATGTACCTGCTCCATTAAGAAGTTCATATTCTCCGGGCAACAGGAAACTTTCTTTTCCAGGCGAACCTCTAACTGTGCCATGCACATAAATCGAACCCGTATAAGAAATATTTGTTTGCACATTAACTGCAGAAAGACCATCAATAAGTAAATGAACATCAGTTGTAGACATAAGAGGTAATTTACAAGCTTCGTATTGATTTTCGCACCTTTTAATTATCAGGTCACTTGGAGTTTTGGTAATAGTGATTGACGGACGTTCTGTGTAGCTATGACCGATGAGGATAGGACAACTAATCATGTGATCGTCTACTATCAAAACTTCAACATCATTTTCTACAACTCCTTGAACATCAATTTTTAAACGAGCTAGCTCAATTGGGCGGTATGGTACATTACCGAGGCCTTTCAGAACTGGAGAATCAACCCTCTGCCACTTGACATCAAGGTTTTTGGCATCATTTAATCGCATTAAAGTACAGTCACTCCCTAGATCAATGTGGGCGGTGAGAGTAGAACCGTTTACCTTAACCGGTAATCTATATTTTGTATGTATATCATCTGACAGTCTAACCTCCATTACTGAATTTGAATTATTGTTAACTTTTAAGTTATTATTCACTTGCTTCGGACATTTATCCATAGTATGTCCCCTCCATTTGCACAGAGTACATTTAATGACAGGTTTGGGGCATTTATAAAAAGTATGCCCTAATTCATTGCAATTGAAGCATTTAACGTTAGCGTCAGATTTGGTTGATTTTGCAGTTTCTGAAGAGCCTTGGGATTGATATGAAATTTTCTTGGTATCCCTATTTTTACCATCTAAATCTTTAGTTTGACCAACTTTAACATTTTTGAAAAATTTTAATAGTTCTTCAGGCTCAGAAAACTGAGCTGCCTGGGCACTAAGACGAATACCCCGATCCTCGATGCCGAAAATTATGCAGTCTACGGCCTTTTTGCCAAATATAGAGCATCTATTAAGCAAATTTAGTTTGGAATAGTAATAAACTTCTAATGGTTCCCCGAATTTTACTTTCTTACTTAACATTTCAGTAAGTAGCTCTGCATAATTTTCTCTCGAGGGGAAGGATTCTAATAATTTGGCTTTCCACTCGCTCCACGAATAAAGTACCGAAGGCAGGCCTTGATACCATGTCTTAGCTACTCCACATAATTTTGGCAAGGCGTAATGTACAGTCTGTTTGTCGCTCCAATCATAAATTTGTGCGCACTCTTCAACTTTGTGCACCCAAGCGTCCACAGTCTGTTCTTTAGACATGGGGTCGAAATCTGGGATAACATTCATTGCTGGGAACGCTTCATGCTTCCGGCTGGAACGGTTTTCGTAATTTGCCATCACATCCAACATCTTTTCAAATAATTGAGCACTGAATAAATTATTGGCAGCTTGGTGTCGAGAGTTTGGGAGTACGGGACTTATTGATCGAGATCGGCTTACTTGGTGATGACGATCACGAGGTCTCTGATGCCGCTCCTTTGACGGCACCTTAGGATACGGTGAACGAGAGCGCACACGCTGCTCTTGTCGTCGGCGGCTGCTGCTTGCTCGGAGGCACGCGCGTTCCCGGCTTCTGGAACGTCGTGCAACGACGCTGCGAGAATGTGAACGTTCTCGCCTTGTCGAGGGCTGGTCATCACCAATTTGAGGCGTTTGCCCCCTGATGATGCTGCGTGAACGCGTGCAGTCGCGTCTGGTCGATCGCCGCTCAGCAGCAGCTGGCGATTGCTTTCGACTCCGTCGTCGAGAACTTCTCTCGGACGACGTTTTCTCCTCATTACTTCGAGGCATCTGAAACTAACAATAAAGATGCTAGTATTGTGGGAAAAAAAAAGAATAATCAGTAGCTCTATCTAGTTCAGGACAATTTATCTTGGCTACGGTATATTAGGTAAGAGTTCCAAAGAGTAGTCTTAGCAAATTCAGGTTAAGAAAGACCGAATAGTCCTGGCTGGGTCAGGTGAGGGAAGACCTCCAGAGAGTAGCCCTGGCTAGGTCCGGTAAGGAAAGACCTCCAGAGAGTAGCCCTGGCTAGGTCCGGTAAGGAAAGACCTCCAGAGAGTAGCCCTGGCTAGGTCCGGATTAGGTAAGGATTTTCTTAAAGTAATGTGGTTATACGGAGTATATAATAATATTAGCATGCAATGAAAAAAAGAAGCAATAAAAAAAAAATGTTAATTTAAGCTTGTCTTACGCAACCTAGCTTAGCAATTAATCACAGTTTGTATTATTTAAAAAAACGTTACTTATAGTAAGAAAAAATAAATCAATCAATAACTTATTTTAGAGATTTTAATCAAAGCTTGTACATTTGGTACATAAAATAAAATATGCAGCACAATAGGGAGAAGTAAAAAAAAAAAAAAACTATTACTTACACTTTGCGGGCAGAGATATCCACTTCTGAGATGTAGTCGAGGTTTCGAAAATAAACTCCGTTTTCCAGTAATATAGCAAATTTATTCACTTATCGGCACATCCAATTTACACTAGTGAACCGCTCAACGGTTGGCGAGTGACTGAGCCGAGACACGGCAGCCATGTTCTTTTATATGGGGTTTTGACAGATAACGTCAAAATGAAGTGATGGGGTTGCCGTGTCTATGCTCAGTTCAGAAACCATTTTATTTTAACAAATAATACATTTCTATGATTGATATTTAAAAAATTATATAATTGAGTGATAAAAATATAAAATAATATAATTGTATGTAGGCAGTGTATAATAATTGATTACAGTAGTAGGTAAGTATGTTACTCAACTTCATAAGAATTTGATTCATAAGAAGGTTGATTTGATTCTTATTTGCAAAAATATGTCCAACTAGCGGCCGCCCGCGACTTCGTACGCGTGGAGTTAATTATTAACACTTACCGTCATATTTTGGACAATCCACACAATATATTTTTATAAATTGTAGCTTATGTGTTATTCTGATGTATAAGCTATATTGTGGTAAAGTTTCATTCAAATCCATTCAGTAGTTTTTACGTGAAAGAGTAACAAACATCCATACATCCATACAACCTTACAAACTTTCGCCTTTATAATAGTAGTAGGATGAATATCCTACTCTGATACAAATAAATGGTGCCGTTAGCTAACTACCTACACGGATTTAGAGGTGGTGATGTATCAGTGAAATAAAAATCAGGCGAAGATAACAGGATAAGGGTTCTGTAAGCTCTTTGGAAATTCCGGGATGATCCGTCGGGAATTGGCCGGGAGCCTCGTAATTTACGAATATTCCATACCCGAGTGTACGAATACACTGTTATGTAACATTTGTGTTGGAGCATTAGGATTTTTTTATGTAATAGGTGGCAGACGAGCAGACGGATCACCTGATGGTAAGCGACTACCGCCGCCCAATATGTTTATCTTAATTTATGGATTGTCTGTATGTCCTTTAAAATAAGGATCAATATTTTAACTTAAGTGACAATTAAGGTTTAATTTACGTCTCTGATTGCGGCAGTACAACCAATAACTATTATATCCTGCGTGGCTGTTCGTTCAGATCGGCCATCGTGGGTGAATCTTTAGAATTAAAGCATAATATCATATTACTAACCCGCGAGTTCATCTAAACAATCAACATTAAATAATTGACTCGATATACCATCTCACCTGCAAATCCGTCTGCTCGTCTGATACCAATCCAATAATAAAAAAAAAACTTAAAATACCAAAGGAGGTTTTCAATTAAATTCCTTGTTTTTTATTTTTTTATGTTTGCACCGTTCGTAGGTGTTTTTTTTTGTTATGTTTTTTGTATTGGCACCGCAATTTGGTACTCTACCAATTATGACCGGATCCTAAAAATATTTTTTTTGGCTTTGCTTATTATGAACGGATTGCTATCAACAGGAAAGGCTTTATTAAAACGCCAGATGGCAGAAAATTTACTATTCTCGTCAGGTCCCCAATGAGCGATAGCAAGCCTTTATTAAATCCTGGACGCTAAGTGAATTTAATCCAAAGACAAGTTTATAGAAAACTCCTTTCACAGAATAAATAAACCTTGACAATAGGTTTTTTTAATTGGATATTAGTTTAAACCCTTAATGGCCAGTAGGTATAAATACAATTCATAGTTTTTGAACCTTATCTCCAGCACATAAGGTTCAAAGTATGGTGTCTAATATATCGAAAGAGCCTTATAACGGCTTAAGTCCCTTTTCCTCGATAGGTCCTCCGGTACCCTCACACTAAGCGAAACACAGCGCAAAGGCAGCTTCACGCCGGTCTGTAAGGCCAAGGCAACACTCCGGTCGAGTTGCCCTATTTATGCCTAAGCGGGGCTCTCCCACAGTCAAATGTAGGTACTTATGTATAAATAGACTTGGTCCAGACACAACCTGTGCTACAACGGAACCGAGAATCCCCGTCGGCACCGGACTTCGTTTACGACTCCCACCCACATGCCCCCAAACGACCTTACGACATTGGCACAGTGAATACTGTAACAGGAACCGTAAAGAATTAATGTAAAAGATCGGCCTTTATATACTGTCGACACTGTCGTTACTATGATGATGGTATAAGGCTTCATCACCACGCCTCTTGGTGATCAGAAACCCGAGCTATGGTTGAAAAATTCGAAACACCTATGTTTCGATTGTTTCTAGGTACTTTTTTCGACTCAGGAATCGAATCCAGGACCCCGAGATCACGGCCCGGTATCAAAATCTCTAGACTAAAGAACCAATTAATGTCAAATCAATCAAGTCACTAGAATTATAAACTTATTAAACAAACAAGGCTTATTACCAACCCAAAGAGACAAGAACTTGCATGATGTAGGCGACATCCAGCGCTATCTATTGACTAAGTTTTGAACTAAAAGCAAAATCAGGTAAGTCCCAAAACTTGGTGCACTCCTAATCATCATTCATTCTCCAGGTTATCTGTTATAATATTAGTATCTAAGAATAAATTAACACCTAAAAGAGTTCAATCAAATTTATTAAGAACATTTTTTCATTCTCTAACATTGGGGTCAGTTTCTGATGTAAGTAACCTAAGGACCTAGTTATGATTCATTAAGTTCTTTGAAGACTAAAGAGATTCCTTACTGGTATACCTTACTTTAGGACATTATGAACCGGACTTACGGATACTATACAGGTGCCCGCCAGGATACAACGTAAACTGCGACAGAGATGACAAGACGAGGAAGGAAAGTTTTACAAAAGGACCTATACCTAAATATTTCTAGCTAGCTATGGTCATAAACGTAACGTCGCTTTGTAGGTGGTTTGGGTTTAAATCTGCTGTGCAGAGCTAAGAATTTTATTGTTCACTAGTGCCCCACCCTCACTTCGCTTCGGGACAGAAAACCCAAACTAAACCAATAGATGGCGTTGCGCATCGATTACATCGCTCTAGAGTTTCGTATTTTGGTTTACATATAGGTAAGCATTGTCGTTATTTACAGAAGTTGTTATCTCTTTATAAATAGTATAGATTTCTTGATGGTACGTACAGCCACACATCAAAGTATACAAAACTGTCAAATTTCTTCAATCAACTCTCATCTTTGTGTCAAACTCATTAGGTTGAAAATCAGTCGAGGAAATTTGACAGATTGTGGTAACCTGATGTGTCGCTGTCTGTCATGGACTGCAATCTCTTCGGTATTAATTAACATCATGATGATTTGTCTAATGTCTATGACTTAGGAAGTAGAAAGAATATTTCGGCCTGCCACTAAAATATTTTTTCAAAATTAATCTATTTCTCCCTAAGTTTCCCAAACCTCATATCTACTTAAAAAAAGTTTCATTCAAATCCGTTCAAGAGATTCGAAAATAAGCGCGAAAAAAACCGTCATCAGACAAAAAATTTAAAAATCATATGAGTTTGGCACCTTGGCTGGTAGGTTGTGAGTGGCACAGGATGAAGCATGTACCTTACAGTGGGATCAAAATACAAGATAATGATGATGATGAATGTTAGGTAGGTAACTGCTCGACACAAGAAGAAGACAGTAACTGTGATGGAGCACCTAGATTACATAACATTTTGCGTCACTGCCCTGCGTGTTTGCCACAGCGTATTGCAGAGAAATTAACATTTTGGCATTTGCCTAGCATGATATTAGGTATGCAAATATTCATTACTTCATAATTAGCAGACATAGGCACGAGGAAATTAACCTATTACTTGATATTATTACTAACTAGCTTTTGCCCGCGACTTCGTTCGCGTGGACTTCAGGTTCGTAGAAACCTCAAAAATTGTAGCCTATGTGTTATTCTGATGTATAAGCTATATTGTGGTAAAGTTTCATTCAAATCCATTCAGTAGTTTTTACGTGAAAGAGTAACAAACATCCATACATCCATACAAACTTTCGCCTTTATAATAGTAGTAGGATCTTTTAATGTCGTAAGACCCAAAAGCCTTTTAGAAGGCATAAAACAATTGATTTGATTTGATTGATTGTATCTGCTGTCTGGGCCTTTTGCATACCCGAGTCCCGAGGAGCCGGAGCTGTCGCATGCTCTCCTGTCCCGCCAGATGTCATATCGTAACCGTAGAGAGCGCGGAGAGCCGCGCTTCGGCGTGAACGTGCCGGCCCGATCGTAGTGATATCACGGCGTCACGGAAGAAGGCGCAAAGCAGCTGTGTTTCGCTGATTGAGTGAGGGTACCGGAAGCCCGATCAATATTGAAATAGGTTAAAAATATTTGGCAGCATTACCTACACTTTAAGTACTGTCAATGTATTTTTTTCTAAAGCAACGTACAAAAGCGTTCGCCATTTAAACGGACGTAAATAGGCAACTTAGAATTAAGTAGTGATTAGTCCTCGAGCGGCCTGTCGGTCCGCAGAGCAGTGACAGTACCTACCTGCGGGTAATTGCTCCGACTAGATTCCTCACGTGACTAAAAGTCCCGTTTTGAAAGAGACTGTCCTGTATTGGAAGGACTGTCTCGTCTATGAAAAGAGCTATACTCGGCGTTTCTCTGCGTGATCGAATCCGAAACGAGGTGATCCGGCAGAGAACCAAAGTTATCGATATAGGTAGCTCACCGGAATAGCAAGCTGAAGTGGCAGTGGGCTGGCCATATCTGCCGCAGAACTGACAACCGTTGGGGTAAACGAGTTCTGGAGTGGAGATCGCGTCTCGGTAAACGTAGTGTAGGACGACTCAGGCCAGATGGAGTGATGATCTGCGCAAGAGGGCTGGCTGGAGCTGGATCGATCAAAGTGGCGAGCATTTGGAGAGGACTATGTCCAGCAGTGGACTGCAACAGGCTGATGATGATGATGATGATAAACTTGAGACGCAAAAAGTCTTCTTTTTCTTAGTGTAGGTAAAGAATGTATCTTAGTGTAACGAAAGGAAAAGAATAGAAAAAGTTCATTTGGCACCAAAAATCAGATTAAGTCTTTACTCAAAGTAGATCAAAGAATTTACCAGTACCTAGGTGCTTTTGAAAATCATACAACGAAATTAATCTAATCTGAAACTATTTTAACACAATCTAAATCTAAGAGGGTTCCCCGCTTATTCCGCTGTTTCGGGACATATATAACTATAGTGAGCCTCGGCGATCTGGTCTTCTACGGACACCTAACAAAATTCGACAATTGAGAAACACATCAGTTTGTGAGGATGTAGGTACCTACCTACTTCAAACACGGTGGCATTAGTGGCAGGGTGTCAAGTTAGCCTTTTGTTTATGTCTGGTGTTATGTTTGAACATAAGACCAAAGTCAAAAAGTATTATAATAAGTTCAAAAGGCTAACTTGACTCAAGACACCAAAGTGCTATTTTTGCATTGCGGTAGGTAACTCGATCTGACGCCGTCTGACATACAATGTAATTCATTAACGTTCAAATTGATGCAAAAAGCGATGTCCCGGTTTGAGCCAAACATATGGCCACGTTAGGTGTTCCTCCAATTACCCAGGCTCCACGCAGGAAATTAAAGACTTTTCCACTCGGGAAAATGCCCTTTTTACCTGTAACGTGTGAAGACAAAGGTTTGTAGTCGTTATCTAGAATGGGACTCCGTTGTTGATCGTTTTGTGAAATAAGACTGCCAACGATTTCTCCATTTGCCTCTCTTGAAAATCGGCATGAGTCAAAAAAGATTACCGTTACAAATGTTAAATATTAAAAATATAAAATTTACATGAGCTCTGCACACACGAAAAATTACAAGCCAAAGACCAAGTCTTTGTTACAAACACGATAAACTGGCCGTCAATATCGGTATTGACGTTACAGAAATAAAAGAAAAACAAAAATATAAAAAAAAAACAAACAACAATAAAAGTAAAAAAAACCAGCACTATTGCTCGTTCGGCCATGGTTAAAATTAGAATAGGGTATTTGACTAATGTCGATATAGTAAAAAATATTTATACTTTTCCAAAATACTGGTAAATAAGAACCAATGGCCAAAATTTTCAGTTAAAAATATAACGTCTAGCTGGTTTTATGAGCATTCAAAGTTTCATGGGCAAGTCCATTTCTAAAGTATTACAATTTAAAAAACTAATATATCATCGAGCTACCCCGTACATTTTCCACCAACTTTTATTATAAAACCATTTACTTAAACGAAACATTTGATATAGCTACCAAACAAAATTTACTAGTCGCGCATACAGGATACGGGCAAGTGACGTCACTCGCCTGTAGTCATTTGTATAGAGCGTTTTTGGGCTTGCCCAAAATATGTGCTCTTAAAGTTATGATATCTCAAGTAATTCAAATCAGAATCGAGTAATTCTTTCAATAATGTTTCTTAAATTGAGAGGTCTTTTGATTAAAAACATAAAAAAATTTAGTCAAATACCCTATTTATGATGACGACCTCAATGTCGCAACGGATAAGTTGTTGCATCAAAGTGCGTAATGTCCGGAGTTCGACTACAGGCCACTGAATTTAGAAAAAGAGCTTTTGTAGGTGAATTGTTTCTGTAATACGTACCTACTCAATTTTACTTAACAGAAAGACGTGTGACAGACGGTATTACCAGTAGCTACTTATTACCTACTATTGAACGAGTAGGTAGGTATGTCACCGTTCTGGCTGGTTCTGTGACGAGTCTTTCCGCTTACTTACTATACCAAGTAACCCTACGGTTATTTGGCTACCGGTAAAAGTCGAAAGTAATGCATGTTTCCGGCATTTCCTTGTGACATTTTCCCATAGATAAATACTATGTCGTCGCTCGCTTAACATCTTAATGTCCATTATATAGATAACTGAAATATCCATAGTAGCGTCAATATGTTTTTCTTAAGCGTCAATATGGTGTCAATATTTTTTTCTTATGCGTCAATTAAAGTTAATGAAAATTAAGTTTGAGGCCTTCTAATCGTACCTACTTACTTCCAACAATGTAGTTCACTAATTAATTCATCCATTTACATTTCCCAGCAAACCCGCCAAATATAGACGAAATCTTGTGATGTCTTAATAATAGGCCCGTTCAAACCAAACTAGACAAGAGATATTTATGTCTGACGTTTTTGGGTAGACAGACATAAATTCTCATCAATTTCTATTGGAATAATGGTCCACCATTATTCCCTACCTACTTACATATGTAAGACGAGAAGGGAAGTTTGAAAACATATTTTCATACAAAGCCGGCCATGTGACTTGTTCATTTTGTATGTGGAGTCGAGATTTTGACGAATTTTCAGAAGTCGTAAAACAAAATAATGTTTTTCAGACTGTTTGGTAGGAGACACAGAAAACCGGCGTGAAGCAGCTCCTGTGCTGTGTTTCGCCGAGTGAGTGAGGGTACCGGCGGCCCATCGGGGGGGGGAAGGGGATAAAAGGTTAGCAGCGCACTTGTGACTCCACTGGTGTTGCATGTGTCCATGGGCGGCGGCAATTGCTTACCATCAGGTGATCCGACTTCTCGTCTGCTACCTATCACATAAAAAAAAAAGACGTGGTTAAAGGTTGTCACAAATGCACCTAGTATTAATTAGATAGTTTTTGAATCAAAATGGGCCGACGATTGACCACAACAACACCTGATGGAAAGCGACGATGAGGTCTAGAACGTGACGTGTCGTGTGCTAATTAGACTGCCTCGATGGCGCATTGGATAGTGGACCGCACTTTGAGGCGACGGCTGAGCTTGAGTCCCAGGTTCGATCCCCATGTCAGGCCAATACCTAATTTGTCCTAAGTTTTTCTGTTTAGAAATTCTCAGTATCAGAAGTCTGGAAGTTGGTAGTCTTGTACCCGAGCTTCGCAAAACACGTTAATCCGTTGGTCCTACTCCCTATCTCTCTTCGGTAGAGTCAGAATAGAGAGTACTTACACCCACAGAGAACATTGAATATTAGTGCACCTGTGTTTCCGCAAACACATGATCACTATAATATATCCTGGGTACGTGGCTGATCGTTATGATTGGCCGCCGTAGCCGAATATCGGTTGGAGGATTTTTTTTATGTGATAGGTAGCAGACGAGCAGGCGGATCACCTGATGGTAAGCAAATGCCGCCGCCCATGGACACATGCAACACCAGTGGAGTCACAAGTGCGCTGCTAACCTTTTATCCCTTTCCCCCCCGATGGGCCTCCGGTACCCTCACTCACTCGGCGAAACACAGCACAGGAGCTGCTTCACGCCGGTTTTCATACTTACTGTTGCCCGCAATTAGCTAGCTACATATGGCATTGACTAGAGAGCGGTGGAGGGATTTGAGGGAGGCCTTTGTCAATGGGACAGTATAGGCTAAAAAAAAGTTACTTAGACATATTTTTGCAGAAGACAGACTCCACATTTCCTGTTAAACTTCAGTATTACCACAAGTATTACCTACCAACAGTGCCGTGGTACCCGCTTTGGTAATCTAACAGAACATTAAGGCCCTCATTGTTTTCAATTAACGTCTATTTTCAACTCGACAAAGTGTTATCCCGTCACGTCCCAGCATTAATCTTGACGGGAGCAAACCCTTACACAAGCCAAGATACCTTGAACCAAAAGGACCTTACCACTTAAGGAATAAAAGCTAGTATCGAATAGCAAGCATGAATATCCCATAGGTATATAAATCTAATACTTAAGAGGAAATAACTGTGACTCTACACATTAGTTAGGGAAACTCATGTATTTTTTTAAGTTTTAAATTGGGAATTTGACCAAAATCTACCAAGTAGTGCTATTCTTGTTAATATTTTTGATATTCTACTGAATCATGTTGAATTGCCTACTAGTTTTTTTTTATGTATGGTAGCAAACGAGCAGGCGGATCACAGCCGCCCATGGACACTTGCAACACCAGTGGAGTTACAAGTGCGTATTTCGTGTGATCTTATCCAGACCAGTGGTTCTTAACCTTTAAGTCATGAGGGTCCATTTTACCAAATGTCTGTCGTGTCAGGGACCACACACTTCGGACATGTGTTGCGGCGCCGTTTGTGTTGTGTTGACTTTGGTGTTAACTCGACTCATCACGTCACGTCACTTGTTAATACGATGTCTTCGCGGACTACTTGGAATGCCTCCATGGACCACCAGTGGTCCGCGGACCACCGGTTAAGAACCACTGCTATAGACAGATCTCGCTAGTTCATGTTCTTTGGTGATTGGTTGATGAGTTCAACTAACGACAAATACTTATTAGAGTGAGATGAGAAAATAAAAAAACTATACCTATTTATATTCGTTAAGATTGTTTTCTATTTTTCATCAACATTAGACAACAACATAATTGCACTAATAAATACACAACAGCAGTCCATTGAGAGTATAGTCAACCAAGCATGGTATATCATTATTAAAAAATATATGATCCCATTTTCGGCAAACTGCACAACATAAGATACCTCCAAGTACTATTGCATTAAGTCAATCAAGCACACCCATACAAACTCACAGAATAAATGCTATTTACAAACAAACAGGTAACTCTAAAACTACTGGGATAGATACTAAAATCTCCGTTCATTTTTAATCGCATTAAGATACAAAACTCACAATTTTTTACAGGGCAGTGTCCAGTATTGAAATGCCATGATTTTGGCGCCTTTTATCGCTGTTACAACAACAAATACTTAGTATTTTAGTTTCAGAATATTGTGACAAACAAATTTTGATATGACACCTATACCTACCTAAGTCCAAGCGAAGTTATGAAGGTTAGGTCCACTTGCGCGTGTCAGGATTAAGCAATTTAATCCCGAAGTATTCGTTAAGCCCCGGTCGGTCTAGTGGTTTAAGTACCGGGCCGTGATCTCGGGGTCCTGGGTTCGATTCCTGGGCCGAGCAAAAGTATGTTACGAATTTTTCGAACATAGCTCGGGTTTGTGATCACCAATCCGCATTAGGCAAGCGTGGTGATTAAACCTAATCCCATCATGGTAGTGATAACATGATTTCTATGATGGAGGCCTTTGAACTATATTTATAAATTGTCTTCCGCGAACTCGTATTAGCGCTTAACACCGGGGGTGTTAAATTAGTTGCTATGGAAATAACCATCACGGAATTAATGAATTAATCTTTAACATTGGGCGCAAGCGGACCTTAGAAAAATAAAACTTGGCTTGGACTGAGATTAGATGTTGATAAGTTGTTAAATACAACTTATTTGTTACAATACTATGAACTTAAATAAAAATCTCGATGGGTGTAACAACGAATAAATAAAATATGCGCCTTTGACTGCCGCCGGCATTGACTTTTCATATTATGTTACGACGACGTAATTGCAAGTTACAAACAAAATATTTTCGTTTACGAGAGTTAATAATATTTTGCTTCATAACTAATACAATCTGATTTCAGTACACCATGATACCGAAGTCCCCCTATTTATACCCAATCCCTAATAATACAAAAAGGAGTAGGTATTTTGTTTTTTTTAATGGCTATGGACACGCGCCTTCGAAACGCGATGATTCAGGTATTTTGTTAGTCATGGTTTAAAAAAGATGCTGTCACTAATGAAAGTGACAGGACGCTGTCACATTCATTTGTGACTTGTAAAAGTGACTTTTGACCCAAAACTAACTTTACAAAATGAGCCTAAGGACAGCTAACGACATTATCGAATTTCTTTAACTCATTTATTTTTATGCTAAGGACGACACAATTTGGCAGTTTATTTTGTAGTAATCCATTGTGGGGCTGTCTGTCTGTATCTACTCCCATCACAACTATATTATGTATTCAAGCCAAAATAGCCCTTGTGTCTTTAAAATTTCGAGTCATCTTATTATTTGGGGGAAAACGAACAGAGGCTTCAGGGAGAGAGAGGAGGCTAGAAATTCTTCTTCTGCCGCTGTGCGTACGGGAACCGCTTCTGGAATGGCATGCCTTGAGGTTGTTGTTTCTTTTTGAGTGTTATTGTTATTTCTGCGCATAATAGCTGGTCTAATGTCTGCAACAAGCAAAAGTATTTTTAGAAATAGCCAAGACACACTACCCGTTTTCCAGTTCCGGCGGAACGCCAATATGAATAGGAGCTGGTGAAAAAACCGATAGATGGCGTACTATTGGACTCAAGTTCAAATTCAGCAACCATAGACTTAGGATATCGCCCTGCTGAAAGACCAACAAAGCATGGCAAAGAGAAGACGCAATCTTATGGATACTGCTCTCTCTTATAATGGCGGCAGTAATTACTTACCATCAGCTGATCCGCCTGCTTGTCTACCACCTATCACATAAATCGATATACGCCAAACAATACTTCCAGAAATAAGAGTGACCCCACATTTACGTCCTTTGAGCGTTAGCAAAGTTGTAGAAATGTTAGTTAAACAGTATAAATGTATACTGAGGAGTCCCACAACTCATTTAATTCTGTAACAACTTGGAAATAAATAAACATACCTGTTTAACATCTATAAGTTGCCGATCTCTCAAAGCTTTTTCAATGTTGTCAAATTCTTTTTGAACATCTTTGTCTTGAGTTTTTTCTACTGCCTGTTTCACTCTTGTAATCTAAAGAAAAAATAAAAGTAAGTAATAAGTATATAGGACGTTCAAGTATTACTAATCACAATATTAGAACATGGCCCGCCCGCCGAAATGAACCAATAGATGGCGCTGTGTATAATTACACCGCGCAAGCGTTTCGTGTTTTCGGTTTACCTAAAAGCCTTGTCGTTGTCTATAGAAGTTATTATCTCTTTATAAATAGTATAGATATAGAAGATAGAAGATAGAGAGATTAGAGAGATTTTTATAAATTGAATACAGCAAACGATCTATCTTAATTTTTGATATCTATAGATTACAACCTTAATTAAATACAGGAGGCAGTACAAAATGCCTGTTCTTTAAATCAATTTTTGAGTTAAGAATTATTGCTGACATCGGTTCACAGTCACTATATCATACTAATATTATAAATGGGAAAGTGTGTCTCTGTATGTTTGTCTTACTTTCACGGCAAAACGGAGCGACGATTGACGTGATTTTTTAAGTGGAGATAATTTAATGAATGGAGAGTAACATAAGCTACGTTTTGCCCCTTTCTAACCCCCCATTTTAGGGAAAGACGCGAACGAAGCCGAGGGCAAAAGCTAGTTCTGATATACATTTCTTTGAATTTTGACTAATTTATTTAAATTGACTAATCCATACCGTTTCTTCGAAGAATGTATGCTTGTCTTTCTCTTCAGGGATGTCTATTTCCATGACCGCCCTTAAAACTGGCAGCGCATCGTCAACCCTACCCGCGTCCGCTAGCGCCATAGCCTGGTAACAATAAACAAGGCAAAATGTATGTACAGCTACACATCAAAGTATACAAAACTGTCGAATTCCTTCAATCAACTCTCATCTTACTGTCATACACATTAGGTTGAATATCAATTGAGGAAATTTGATTGGTTGTGGTAACCTGATGTGTGGCTGTCTGTACGAATTCTGTTATAAATAATTTATATTTGAATAGAATACAAACTTTTAGTCTATTAACTTCCATTTGAGTTTTCACTACAATATGTTTTATGAATGCACAAATGTTTCCAGTTACAACAATAAGATGCATGTAATATAGGAAGTAATACTTAATAATATAAGTAAATTAATATGAATAAATAATTATACTATTAAAGTATAAAAAGTATAATAATTATGTTACAACTGCACACACTATTTTACTTGTATGTTTTAAAAAATGTTCTTTTTGGTTAAAGCATACTTACTTTTATATTTCTGATAGTGACGTAGTGTGTCCTCTGCGTTGATATTGCCTCTAGTGCTATTTGTGGAGCTCCTTGCTTTAGTGCCAGAGCTGTGAAGAAGTAAAATATAATTATTAATGAGTATTTTTTTTTCATCCTGGATTTAATTTTTTATTCATTAATAATCACCTGAAAATAAAGCAGCCGCTCTTCTGAGAGGAGTACTGCCTGCCTGATTCATCTCTGTCCACAACTTTGAAGCATACTCCATACTTTTTGGTGTATTCTACAAATAACATTACCTGCTTAGTTACAAAATCTCATGCTTGAAAATTCTATTTTAAAATCCATGCTTACATACAGAGGTGAATTCTGTAGGCATTGACAAACCCTTATAATTATATAAACCGAAAAGGCAAAATGCTGGTGCGATGCAATTGAAGTCCAACCATCTATTGGTGCAGAGTGGAACTAATGTACCAAAACGAAGTGAGGTTCGGTCACTAGTTTTATAACTAAGCAACTGCTAGATTGTTTTTGTAGCAGGAATACTTAAGTAAATTGGTAAAAAATAGCTATATCTGACATCAGGCTACAAAAAAACCTAAACATTCTATTGATGTTGTTGTGGGAAAGATCAATCTCTGTATAATAGAATAGAATGTGATGTGACAAACCTGTTTATAACAAGCCGCTAAAGTTAAAACTAGTGGGTACTTCGGAAACTTTGTCATGTTCACTTGACGCTCCTGCACTATATCAAACACCTTGTACATTTCTTCATACATCTCATGACAATATAATAGGTCCAACAGAATCTGGTAAGACACCAGCTGGTCAAAGAAACCTTTGTTCTCTGCTTCTTCAAAACACTGAAAAATTTATTAGTTTTATAACACCGAGTACATTTAATTAAATATTACATTTACTATAATAATTGCAGTTTATTGTCAAAGTTACCTAATAGAAAAAAATATGTGTATTCTTCAATCATACAGTGTATTACTTACTTAAGCATTTGTTATTTAATTTCTAATAAGAGAAAATTAATTTTACTTGCATATAATATATAGACGACCCGGTTGGTTCAGTGGTAGTGAATGCTGCGTCTGGGCCGAGGGTTGCGGGTTCGATCCCCGCACAGTACAAACATTTGTGTGCATGAACATGTTTGTTTGTATTGGTCTGGGTGTTTTCTATGTATTATAAGTATGTATTTACAAAAGAAAAGTATTATACGTATATATTTGTAATCCCACTGTTGGTTCTGATATCTGTAACACAGGTGCTTGAGCTACCTATCTCAGAGTCAGACCAATGTATGTGATGTAGTGAAATATTATTAATCAAATGGATGTTATAGTCTATACCTCTCTGAGCAATGGAGACACTATAATACTTCTGAAATTTGGAAATCCCGCAGGCTTATCCACCCTTATGTAATGTTTGAGGTTGTTGATACTTAATTGTAATCACAGATTATGAATGAAAATCGGTACCTTTAATGCCTCATTGGGTGCATCCAAAAAGTGAAACATTCTCATTGCAACCGGTCCAAATACAAAAGACCCAAATCTGTGCTCAGAGTTGTGATTATTAAATCTGAAAGTATAAAATTGTAGTGTTAATTGAAAAGCACCAAACCTCAACTGAATGTCTTTCTCTATGAGATGCGAAAAAAAAATTGGCTCTACGCACAAAATTATTGGACTTGTATTCAAATCCCCAGGTTACTAAAAGTAACTTTAACTTACTTTTTAATCATATCTCCAATAAGTTCCAAGTCACTAGGTTCGGCTAAATGAATCATATTCTTTAAATCTTCAGTAAAAATCATATTTTTGGGATCCTGAACAAACTCTGTCATTTTAGTCCTAAATTTATCAGAGAAACTGGCAAATTGTTCCTTTATCCTTTTCCTTGCTTGCAAATAGCCATCGATTCCAAGCGCAGTTTGAGAATACAGCTGATGGACTGAAATTCAAAAGAATTTGTGCCTGGTAGTTCTTTAAAAAGTATTGCAACCAATATTTTGTTAACAATGAATTAAAATATTAATTATTAAAATAAACTTGTATTTTACATAAAAATAAGATCTTTGTGAAATGAAAGACATAATTTGGTAAATACATACATAATAAAATTAGTTACGAAAATATTACACAAGAGGTTATGTTATCGTACCTTGAGTTATGGATATGGCACGAAACGGGACGAAAAACCGTAAGTTGTGGTTAAATGCATTTCTTAATAAAGAATTAACGAATAAAGACATCTTTTACTTTTTAAAATACGAATTTCAAATTAAATTATACGAAAAATTCCAACCGACCGACTGTTTTTTAGGTTAGTTTTTCATTTGACAGTAGTTTTTTTTTTTTTATTGAAAGAATTGTCAAGTCAAAGTTGTGTATGAAATGAATGAATGAACGAAGTAATACCATAGAGTAAGGTATAGACTATAATATAATAATGGTTGACAACAACGCCGTTCGTTTTAGATTTTCAGAAAAAACAAAACGTCAAACGGATGTGTCATGGTTGTCACAGAAAATATTTTTCAATAATGCAAAATGTTAGATAAATTCGTTAAATAAGTGGTTGAAAGCAGTTCATACATGTACGAATGAAAATCTATAAAGGAAACGTGTAATTGGTTTACAATTACATGTGTCCTTTATAACATATCTACTGAAATTTGGATATTTCTACTCGGATACCTTGCTGTGTTATTGTGCAATTTTAGTGAAACTGTTGCTAATTTTATCGCCTACTTTTATTTGTAGACGATACTATATAGCACGAAGGAAAATAAATATTTTAGCCATGTTCTAGCCCAAAATATTAGTTATTTCTGATTTTTGATTATGTGAGTTCTAAGTCACAAGAAACAGGATATTGACGCGATTGCTAACAAACAAAAAGTATCCTTGTTATGTTAAATCAACATGATAATTTTTATGCCTACGAACCCGATACTTGTCTTTCCAGCTCAGTTGGAATTTTAAATGTCTTCCTAAAGCTACTACATGTTGGCTAAATTAGAAATTCCTATCTCACTGATTAAATTTTCTCTTCTTATGACATGCCATTATATTTACACTGTTTTTCAAACTGAATCATTTGTTTTAGCAAGATAATTATGTTATGTTTGATTTGTACTGAATGCATTTCAGTAGGATGAGTAACTGCTACTATTTTATTAATTTCAATTCAAAATTTGTACCAATATTTAGTTGGAATTTATTTTAATATTCATTAATGCATTTTTTCTAGCAAGGATGACAAGTTAAGTCCACCAAATGTATAAATTTAAAATCAAAACCATGGATGGTTCAGTAAAATGATAAAGAATTTATCATAATGGACAATGATGGAAGAGATAATGAGTCACAAAAGGCCATATATTAATCTTGGAACTACCAAGAGAATACTAAAGTTTTGGAATGGTGGAAATGTAATCAATGATATAGTTACAATATTATAGATGTCAGTCATGTTCATGAAAGTTGATGTGTGTTAAAGACACTGAAAATTTAAGTACAAAATGATGAGGCATTAAAAAATCCTGCAACTATCATGAATGTGATAAGAGAATGCTTTAAAATATACATATTTTACTTCAAAAGATATTTCATTCTAACTTAAACATATTAGCTTTCCAAACATGTCTATAAATTATATTACTAATTCAGATTTTATATCTTTACAGATAATATAATCTACATAATACCTTCCATTTCAATAACAAGTTTAACTTTGAAGTTGTAGAATGGCAGAAAGTAAAAGTTCAAAGAGCAAACGATCTTGGAGACCTAGCGATGAAGTCGAAATATCTAAAAAACCGAAAGAGGAAACATGAAGATTGTAAAGAAGTCCAAAGTGCGACGAGATTGCAAAACTCCACCACTGCCCACAAACCTATCCAGCTTGGAAGAACTTCTAAAACAGAGAGACAATCTCAAAGAAGAGCTTAAGAAAATTAAGAAACCAACAAAATTTGGTTTAGAAAATAAGAATAAATTTGATGCTGGAGATGTGAAGCGTAAGAATATTAAAACATCTTATAAAACTCAAAGTACTAACTTGTCAAGGGATAATGACAACCGTAACACAAAAAAAAATAGCAAAACAAAAGAAGAATCACCCATACATGATGTTGATTATACACATTTAGATTCTGAAGATGAGGAAAGCATTATTGAACAGAGAAGAAAACAAAGAAAACAACTTTTGGAGAAATTAAATTTTGAAAAGGAGCCAGAAAATTGTAAGAAGACAAATGATAGTCATCAGGAAAATATAGATATAGAAAATCAGCTCATTAATACCGTAAAACCCTCTGACAAACCTGACACAGCAAAAGAAGTTACAGATATGTTCTCTGACAGAGAATTTGTTTCTAAAAATGACATAGTCACACAGGATAACAGCAATTCAGGACAAGCACAGCTCAATGATAATTGGGACGATTCTGAAGGATACTATAACATAAAAATTGGAGATATAATTGATAATCAAAAATATGTTGTTAAAAGTATCCTAGGCCAAGGAGTTTTCGCTAATGTTGTCCTTGCTCATGACATCAAGAGCAATAAGTCTGAAGTAGCCATTAAAATTATGCGAAATAATGACCTGATATATAAAACAGGTCTTAAGGAACTAGCCTTATTGAGAGAAATTAATGAAGCTGATCCTGAAAACAAATATCACTGTGTTAAATTGCTCAGGAATTTTATGCACAAAGGACATCTGTGTTTAGTTCTAGAACCTCTGTTTATGGATTTGCGGCAAATCATTAAAAAATACGGGAGGCATGGCCTCAATATGAAAGCTGTGATGAGCTACAGTAGACAACTGCTTATGGCACTGAGACTTTTAAAAAAAATTGGCATAGTTCATGCTGACGTGAAACCAGATAACATTTTAGTAAATGAGAAAAAGAATATGTTAAAATTATGTGATTTCGGATCTGCTTCCAAAGTTGGAGAAAATGAAACAACTCCTTATTTGGTATCAAGATTTTATAGAGCACCAGAAATTATATTAGGCATTCCATACAAACACAGTGTTGACGTATGGTCTGCAGGATGCACAATATATGAGATGGCTACAGGAAAAATTATGTTTACAGGAAGTTCTAACAACAAAATGCTTAAATGTTTTATGGATTTAAAAGGAAAAATTCCAGGCAAAATGATACGAAAAGGAAAATTCAAAGATCAGCATTTCAATTACAATAATAACTTCCTTTTGCACAAAAAAGATGAAGCTACTGGCAGAGAAAAATTCGTTGAACTAAGTAATATCAATGCAACGCGAGACCTCTTGGTTGAACTAAGAAAATCGCATAAAGACACATCACCAGAGAATGAAACAAAATTAGGCCAATTGAAAGATCTTGTGGACAAAATGCTTATGCTTGACTATCATCAACGACTGTCGGTTACAGATAGCCTTAAACACATGTTTATTCAAGAACCACTGACAAAATGAATGGTACAGATAATACTTAATTAAATAAAAGGAATGGGTAAAGCTTTGTTTTATTTTTTACTAATTGTGTGAGGTGGCACACAATTTAAGTATAGGTAGTTAGCAAGCTTTTTTTTATACGATAGGTGGCAGACGAACGGACGGATCACTTGATGGTAAGTGATTGCCGCTGCCCATAGACACCAGCAACACCAGTGGGAGTCAAAAGCGCTGCCAACCTTTTAACCCCTTTTCACCCGATTTGCCTCCGAGTACCCTTACTCACTCAGCGAAACGGCCCTGGCGCTACTTCATGTCGGTCTTCTGTGAGACCGTGGTATCACTGTTCGAGTAGGCTCATTCATTCCGAAGCGTGGCTATCCCACGGTAGTTGAGTGCAGAGCTCGCCCATACTACCTACGTAGCACAGAGTACTACCCGTGCGCATAAACGCTGGGATTAGAAATGGCGGACCGACGAGTCGGTACCGTCAGCATACTAAGTACGTAAAATTATAATTAAATATAAACTGAAAAATCGTAGAAAATATCGTTAGCATTGAAAATGTTTTGTTATTTTATTGATTCAAATATAATATAAGTATGTTTTATAGGTTTTTATTATTTGTAAGTAGTATTTTTTACTGTATTTATGTAAAAAATCTATGAAAATAATTCAGATTGCGATAAATTATTTTTTTCCTAAAAAGAAATTGTTTATAAACAAATAATAATTTATAATTATCGCATTTATAAACGAATTTGTTCTCACAAAAATATACATTTATTAGCGGTCCGCCCCGGCTTCGCCCGTGGTACATACATAGCCTATAGTAATGAGGAATAACGTACCTTTCTAACAAACTAAGACAAGACTAACGAAAGGTTCAAAATCACGGAAAAACTAGTTCACAAATTTATATTAAAACGCAGCTTTTTTTTTGTCAGTCTGTACCCATGTGTGCGAGTATAGACGCAAATAGTGTGCGAGCGAGAGGTGAATAGTTGCGCCGCCATTTCTAATCCCAACGTTTATCCGCACGGGTAGTACATTGTATCTACGTAGTATTCGCGCGCATTCTAAATATAGGTTACCCATACAAACCTTAGAAGTTTCCTTATAGTTATTCCTTTTTTTCACACATCTCATACATGGACCTGACTCCGTACTATGTAGCTCGAGTACTTGGTAGAGATGCCAAACAACAGATTAACTACAAAATGTAATTTATATGATTAGATCTGACGTCTTGCCGCACTCAGAGATGTCATTTAACCTTAATGTTCATTAGTTTTGTGCGTATTAAAATAAGTGTCAATATTATTTTCTTTAAGTGACAAAGTGAATGATCGACTCTGATGCGGCAGTTAGCTATGTTATCGTGCTGAAGATTGCTTCAGACTGTAATATTTATTGCCGGATATAAGTTAGTCCAACCTGCGATTTTCATTCAAACATGCTCTACAAAGCCAAGGACAGAGGGCCTACAACGAAAGCGTCCCGTAACGAACCAGAATGATACACCTGTCGCATTCAAACAATAGATGAAGGGCGGGGATAAAAATTCGTTAGTGAATTCAGTTCCGTTATAGGCCCTTTGTTTTCAGTCAAATAAGTAGGATCAAACGATGTATGCAGCAAGATCTTAAAATAAAACACATTTTCAATAGAAGTACTTTATTAGTTGCCTATGAGACAAAACAACAAAAAAAATATGCCATCAACCAAAATATCACTTAAGGTTTCACATGAAATACATACACCATGTGAAGTATCACAATTATAAAGGAAAAATTGACAATTGTCTTCGGATGATCAGGAAAACTGTCCGAACTTTAGACCAATTGACATTGATTCAAAGAAATATTCGATATGCGACTAGCATGTGTTTATAATAAGCTTGTCTCTTAGGAAAATAATGAATAGGTTTCCATTTCTTCTCCTTTAACAATAAAACTTTATTGTAATCTGCATAATCTTATTGCCTTCCAACAAACTTATTTAGCTAACGGTGACAAAATATAATGTAATAGATCCAGTTTATACTTTCTCAATTTAACACCAAGAATATATGGACGCCTCATTTCATCATCCGGTACGTACAAATATTTTTTCAAAATAAAGAAAAATATAAAAACAACAACAAAACTTTACAATAAGTAAATATCATCACAGTACAATAATAATATAAAAAACCGATTAGTGTCAATCACACGTGAATAAAATAGCACTATATTAGCAAATTTCATATTTACAAATAATAAACATTCTGTAGCACGTCATCCCACCAGCCATCAACACAATATCGAGCATTCGTAATACTACATAATAGAGGAAAATACTGTATGCTTTAAAATGAAGTAATATTTTATTACTACTTAAGTAAAAAATAATTTCAAAGCTGACCATCCCGCCTCCCGGCGCCATATTGCGGAAGTTTGACAAACTAACATTATTACGGTGCGACAAGAAAGGATTATTTTGGAATTAAAGTGATGAACATTGACTGAGGAGGGCTTTACTTGCAATTATTTTAGAAAAGTTTTTAAATCCGCCCATTTGACACTTGCAAGGACAAAAGCTTAGTAAATTTTGCCATGTCCCTAATCAGAGTTGTCGCACAGTACCTAGTGATCATAAAACATTTATAAAATTGACCGAAGCGCCACCATAGGATAGACTTAAAGTTTATACTGCAGATCTACAAGCATATAAACTACTAAATCATTGCTTTTATTCTGATAAATTATTCAAGATATGTTCAATTCAACGAAATACTAAATTGAAGTAAGGATATGAATAGGTACATATTGGCAACAGGGGAAAACATTGCATTATTTAATTTTTACTTGACAAACCAATTATACAAAATATTTAATGTAATATGAAAAATATACTCAATACAAAAAGCAATCACCTTAATAAATTTATTTATAATGAGAATTCTAGTTAAGAATTACTTAGGTATTTTATAAGAGCTTAAAAATCCTAACAAATGAATTCAACTGTACCTTAAATATTCGAAGTGCTACAGAATAATTACGAAACTACCAAACTTCTAAAAATAACATTTTAATTTAAAATATACACAATCGCGATAGCAAAGTGCCTCGTCTTAATAAGTAGGTATTGTCTTTATACAATTTTGTAAAGGTTTCCTTTCGAGTTCTTCAGATCTTATTTTTTTAAATAGAAGTAGGTAGGTATGTAAACCATTGAAGCCCATGCAGAAATATATAAGTAGCCGCCATATTGCGGATTAAAGTTGAACTAAACGGAAAATTTAAAATTTTATGTCAATCCTATCCGGAACTCATAAATTATATCTAACCCGGCTTTTTCCTTTTTAATTAAAAATAAAACTACTAGGTACTAAAAGGACGAGTTGTATTAGGAGGATCGTAGTTCTTAAAAAGTTAAATTATTGACGATATAGGCGGTAAAAATTCTACACTGTTTCCTTCGATAATTCATCAAAAAGTTACGAATGTAGGTATGGTAACCTGTGCGTAACACTCCAACACGCAATAATTGCAAAGTTCTTTCCAAGGCAGGCAGCTATCATGTATCTATACTCTGATTCATAATCATGTAAAAGTAAACTGACAGATGTCAATTATCACTCAATTTGACATAGAAACTTGTCATTTTCATCTGTCAGTTTACTTTACATGATTATGAATCAGAGTATAGTTAACAGTCAGTTCTCTGTGATTAAAGATTTCAATTACATTTAGGTACCTATCAGACACGATGTACAATATACGGTCCTTCAAATCAATGCTCACTTCCAGCAACTCTTGTGTAGGTATTGATATTTTCTACACCTGATAATCTCTAATCTTTAATTCTACATGCGTAAACAAATAATTAACATTGATTTAAAGTAAATATACCCAAAAGATTAGATTAAATTGATAGTTTAGTTAGATCATTAAAATAGACATCTAATTTATGTAGGTAGGTATTCTATATAATTTTATCAAATGTAGGTAAACGTTGATATTCCTTTTATTCATGCTCATTTTGTATCTGTATTGTAGAAAAAAATATTTTTTAAACAATTTGAGTGAAATGCACAGGGTACCTAAGGCGGGTAGCACACTGAAAGAGTCGAGGCGGAGTCAAGGCACAGTCGAGGCGGTGGTGTGATATAAGAGTCGAGGCGGAGGTGCAGAGCATCGTTTACACACATTCAATATGTCGTCGTCAGAAGACGATGACAAAATGGCGGCGGGGTCGGGGCGGCGGCGTGCCGTGCGCCCGCGCCGCGTCGCCGACTCGACCCTGCACCTCCGCCGCCTCGACTGCGCCGCAACTCTGGCAGTATGCGTTGACATATTTGATTGTATAGAAAAGTCAGAGGCGGTGCGCCTCTTGAACGCTTCCGCCTCGACTCTTGAGTGTGTGTGCGACACGCCTAAGTATTTATTCAATGAAAGTGAGGGCCTCGTGGCTGTATATAAAATTTAATTAACGATGATGTCGGTTAAAAAATAGTATACAAGCGATCGATTGATTCGGGTTCGGGTTTTCAATTCGAAATTCGAAACTGCATCCATACCTTTGATGTGCAATAAAATAGCCATAAAATGGTTAGGACTGAGGACTTGGCACTGCAATACGTATAAACATTTGCCTGAATTAGTTTACAAAATAGTACCTAGTCATTTAGACATTTTCAATCAAATAAGTTTTAAGTTCTTGCTTGCTCTGTAGGAATGTTTCAAGCTTGACAACTTTTAATAGGCTTAAATCACACGCATAATGCGTGAAGAAGAGTGTGCAGTTAGAAATTTAAATTAAATAAAACGTCGCGGTGTTACCAATAATTAATGAACCTTCTTGTCATAGTGTTAGTGTGAATTCGCCGCAAAAAAGTACCGTACCTATTTTACTAAAGAAATCACAAGTTCCTAATTTAAGAACAACTCTATGTACAATTTTAAGTAGCTTTTTATAGCTAATATAATCTAATGTCAGAATTATGGATGGATCCATTACATAGACTTAAAGCAGAAATGGGATGTAAAGCAGTCTCAAGAAATTCGATTTGATCACTGGCTTTGTCTATCACAAAACTAACCGGTAGATTTCTCTGCATATAGTTCTATATAATAAAGAGAGGGCTATGTCCATTTTCGAAATGAGAGCTTGGGTTTTTAACTTTTTTGATGCCTACAAACTGAGATGTCATGAAACAATAAGCGAAATATGTTTTGTATATGGGGCATAGTAAGACTTATACTCTGATTTTTAATCATGTGGAGTAAACTGACAGATATCAATGTGTCATCTCCATACAGTATCACTCAATTTGACAGATACAAACTGTCAAATGTATAGAAACTTGACTTTTGCATCTGTCAGTTTACTCCACATGATCATCCCATTTTTGATCCTTTTGACAGATACAAAATGTATGGGAAATTGATCAAAAATCAGAGAATAGATTTGTTTTCCCATGCAATAGACAACAAATAAAAGTTAAAAAGCCAAAAAAATGAGCGTTTCCCTTCTATATTCAGTTCTACTGAGATTCTTGGTTGAAAATTATATCAGGTAATCTTATAACACTTATTTTCTTATCCTTACTCGTTATAATAGCACTATGTTAGTAATGTTTCTCTTTGGATGACGTATTTAGATTATACAAGGGCGTAAGTACAGTCAGCAACATCCTGAATGTCCATTATATACGAAAACTTGAAATGATAAATAAAATTGTCACACGGATGAGATACATAAACATTTTTCTAATATAAAAATCTCTTTCCTACGTATAATATAACTCAAGATTCCCTATTGTAATATTTTAAATGCGAAAGTGAGTGTTCGTTTTGCACAGATACATTTGGAGAGGCTAAGTCATGGATAGTTATTAATATTTTGTTGATGTTAAATTCATTCATATGTCATTCTTAGACAACAAAACCCTTGGTCTAAAATCTTATTAGGCAAGTAAATAAGGGAATGTACAAAAGTTTTATATAATGGAAAGTAATAAGAATCCCTTATATACCTCTCGCTGGACACGTATTAAAAGAACAAAAGTTTAAATACCCTACTAGATACCTACCCTACATTAGGATACATTGTAAATTAAGAGTAAAAAGTGTAGATTGATGTATTATCTCTTCCGGTCATCGATTTTATCTTCCAAAAAGTTTAGGAAATAAAAATGAAATAAACTGAATAACTGAGACTTCTAACCATGATTCAATAACAATGACATCTTTATCAAATTTAATGAATAGAAGGTCCATATGGAAGCTTACTTCGTTAAACTAATTCGAAATATTCATAGGTATTTTACAAGTCGTGAGTGGGTATAGAAAAAGTAAAGGGGTATCATATTCCCAATGTCTTTGTCAAGTAGATCTTTAAACTGAAGTTACCGAAAAAAAACATCAGGTAATGATTAACTGATTAAAAGGACCTACAACGTCTTAGCGTAGAGATCTAACGATTAACGATTCTGATATTTACAATCACCAATCTAACTTGAACGGCCTGAAGTTAGTCACGTCTGTGGGGAAGTGACATTTGCCACTATTGAGTCGGTAAAACACAACTGCGCAGTGACTTGTGCTAAGTTCAAGCCGGTCAACTTATAAATATTGCTCGTATATTGGTACAGTACAATGTAGTTTCAAAATTTTTGGTCGCTATGAAAGAAGCAATACGACTCATCTCACTTTTAATATAGGAGACTATAAAAGGAGCAATACACCTCATCTCACTCTTAATTTAGGAGACTGGTCAAACCTAGTAAGTTCTATTTTTTTCTAATTCTAATTAAGAACTCTCAAAGAAAAGAAATGTTTGAGTATTCGGGCGAGTCGTGACAGTTTCCCCCTCGCACTATATATCTATGTCCCACTCAACTGAAAATGTTATACCTATATGGCGTGGCGTAGCGCATATGCTAAAATCATAACGACCAAAAAGTTGTGATGAGCTATATTTACCGATTGGTATAGCTAAATAACACTACCTACTCTATGGCTAAGAACTCATGGAGCGGTTCATACCTGCCCCCGCAGCGGATGCAAGAACATTATTTGTTCCTAAACCCACGAGACCGCAGAGAAGACTTCTGCGTGTGAAAAATCCGCTAGATGGCGTAATATTAAAACTGAAGTCCATCTACAAAGTGATAGGTTATTCTGAACGTGATGTGTTAAAAATGTTAATTCGACGAACGAAACCAACAATGGTTAAGTCGGACTTAAGTGTAAAACAGTACGCCATGAGCACTCTGACTCTATACAGCGTCCAATGAAATGCCTATTTCTCTTTATGTTAGCATTGGCGCGTGGCACCCCTATTGCCTTGGCGCTTGTGTGTACCGCACACTTCGCACACAGGGACGTCGCAAGAAATGCGGTTTAACGCCATCTACCGGATTTTTCATACGCGATATCCTCCGTTCTTTGCGGTTATCTTACCGGAGGAAGTTTATCGCGGCCAGCACGATTGCACATGATACCGCCGGTGTAGTAGAAAATCGCTTCGTGAAATCATCTAAGTACCTATACCTATCCTCATAGGTACTATCCGTCCGTGGATCAGGAAATGGCGGCGAATATAGATTGTGAGAAGTGAATAGTCACTTCTCGCTCGCACACTATTTGCAGTATAGACGGAAATAGTGTGCGAGGAAAAGTGAATAGATTCGCCGCCATTTCTGATCCGCACGGATACTCGTAGTACTATGTGGTCATCCTCTGCGGGCGCTGGTAAACTCACCGTGAGTTATCCTAACTCCTTCAATCTATAATGGACATTCAGCTGCAGTTCTTGTACCTGTATTGCGGACACTTGATCGTTATGTCGACGGAGCGTTCTGGTGGAACCCCGGCGCGATGTCGAGCGACTGGCCGGAGGCTATCGAGTCTGGGCTCTGGAGCGAGGCGCTGTACACAGGGTTCATGGGCGTGGTCCCCCCCGCCTCGAACAGCGTGCTGTCGTATACGCTGTTGCTCTGCTGGAACGATCAAATGCGCTGTAGATGCAGTCTATGCTACCGCAAGTGAAAATTCCGTTAGATGGCGTACCTGTAGAGGTCCAACTACACGGCGATTGGTAATTTTTGATGTGAGATGTCAAAATGTCACTAAACTACCAATGACGTTGAAGTTGGACCTCATTCTACACGTACGCCATCTAACGGATTTTTCACTCGCGGTAGCCCCCATTAACCTAATACAATGCGAAGGCTGTTTTGGCCAATAAGTGACGTTGATAGGACGTTACACGTACAGCTACACATCAAAGTATACAAAACTGTCAAACTTCTTGAATCGACTCTCATCTTACTGTCATACATATTAGATTGAATATAAATTGAGAAATTTTGACAGGTTGTGGTAACCTGATGTGTGGCTGACTGTACTACAACAAACAACTAGTATTATGTTGGAAACAAGACTAAACAAACAAAATATTGGCCCCTACTTCTTAGGAAAGCAAATGTTATGATAATGAACTCACGTGTTGACAACTTATGTGAATCTCATACATACTTATTTTGAGATTTCTACTGCGCTTGATTCGATATCGACTAGAAATCGATCTCGTCTAGGTCAAGTTATAAATAGACTGGATGTTATCGCGGTATACCTGTCTATGTCTGCCATGTTGGCGACGAGGGATGGATCATGCTTTATAGATGTAACTTTGCAAAAATGCTACTTAGGTAAATACTTGAGAAGATTTTAAAATAGAAACTAATACGCGATTAAATAATACGCGGGACATACTGGTTTTCAAGTGATATCTTGAATAAAAAAAATGTGATGTAACCGCTCTCGACTCATGACCACGATCTCTCCATTTTTATGTGGTAGGTTACAGACGAGCAGGCGGATCACCTGATGGTAAGCGATTGCCGCCGCCCATAGACACCAGCAACACTGGTAGTCACAAATGCGCTGCTAACCTTTAACCCCTTTCCCCCCAATTGGGCCTCCCGTACCCTCAATCACTCGACGATGACAGGAGCACTCCGACTCCATACAGCGTCTGTGGCGAGCGCGTGGGAGAGCCATGTGAGGACATGGTATCACGCCAGTTGATCCGGTCCATTCATGCCGAAGCGTGGCACTCCCACGGTCCTCTCTCTAGGCCAATATCATCATCAGCTTGTTTGTAGTTTATTTCTTGACTAGGCCTCTCCTAAAGAAGGAGGTTCTATGTTCTTACCTGATAAATATAGTCAGAATCGGTCTTCAAAGAGCTGAAGCTCTGCTGGTGTGGCAGCGACACCTGGTCGTCGTCCATGGGCTCGTCCATCTGAGCCTTGTACGAGAACATGATGCTCGGCTGCGATACACTGGAAGTGAAAGGAAACACATAAAATAGAATATGTTACATGATTGTGGGCGAGCAACCGTGGTCTACTAGGTCTGCTTCGCTCAGGGTAAGGACTTGTGAAGGTTTGACCCGATGGTGTATTTTATTAGGTGAGTCAGAAGATATCTATATCTTCCTATCTGCAGTGGAGTCACAAGTGCACCCCATTGCGTCTCTGGTACCCCCACTCAATCGGCGAAACACAGCGCAGACGCTGCTTCACGCCAGTCTTCTGTGAAGCCGTGGAATCAAAGTCAAAGTCAAATACGTTTATTGCATTCATGAATGAAGTTAAGGGAAGGTAAGGTAGGAATCACTCTGATCAAAGCGGCTCATTCATACCGCAGGTTCTCCTACGTTCAAAAGCGCCTCAATTTTTTGGTAGCGACCTACTCGTATAATACATATTCTTGATTGGTACGGAACTGTTTCGTTGTAGGCCATCAGTGGCATCAGTACAACCAAACATCATAGCTACAGATGTGACTGCTGTTCTGTCGATACACTCTTTTGTATATGTCGTGTGTAGGTATTCTGATGGCGGGTACGTAATGATGAGATCCATATCCCCATAAACTTTATTTCCGGACATCAACTACGCCAAACGAGGTCACCGATGGTAGATTATACCCCCCTATCCCCCTTACTCATCGAATCGGTGATGGAGATGGCTAAACAGTTCTGTTGATTCTGTGATGTTTGGAAATGATTCTTTACATATTAAAATGAATCTGAGTAATTGCCGTCCATTCATAAAGTTCTTTCATAAATAAGAAGTGAAGAAGAAACATTTATATTTCATTTAGTTTTCTTAGATATTACGATAAGAGTAGTATTACGATAAACTTAGGATTTAGTTTTGTTCATACCTTAGTTCAGGCACAATTACTATAATCATAAGTTTGTGCTAGATATAAGTTATTTTTTGCAATATATTTTTAATACCTATGTTATGGAATATGTATTGGAATAATATGTTATGGAAGTCACTACAGTTTATTTTCGACACTAATCCATCGTGATTGGTTTTAAATTGAAACCGAATTGAAGCATTCGTGGGAGGCGACACTTTTAGCGCATTTGCGTTCCAGAGTTTATATGAAGAGGTATAGCGATTACGAATGTCAGACGGCAATCGCTTAATGTAATTACCACACTTGCCAAACCCAAGATGGTATAAGCGTCGGCGTATGGAAACAGGATTAAACAATACTTTTCTGACTAAACAAACTGCGCGGTACCTACTAAAGAATGACGCATGGGACAGTATATATTTTATACAGTGTATCTGTAAACATAACATCATCATTTCAGCCAATAGACGTCCACTGCTGGTCATAGGCCTCCCCCAGTGTTCTCCACACAGATCGGTCCTGTGCCACCCGCATCCATGGAGCTCCCGTGACTTTCACTAGATCGTTGGTCCACCTTTTTGGGGGCCGGCCAAGACTGCGACTTAATGTACGCATAAGAACTGTTTAACATTTCCATACCTTTAAACACGTCTTCTACCAGACATTCTGAACAACATTTGTTGTAAGACTTCGTTTGAAAAGAAAAACTCGTCGAAATGTTTTTTACATAACGACCCAGTCACGTGGCCGACTTTGTATGAAGAGTTGAAATTTTTTAGGCTGCTTAATTTCCAAATGTCATAAAACTTACGTTGTTCAGAATGATTGGTAGAAGACAAGGTTGAAGAGATGTAAATGTTCACAGATACACCCTGCATACGTTCATATATACATTGTATATCAGTCGTCAGACACAAGTAGGTATTCGCGGAACTAATAGAGTAAACACAATTTTTGTTTACAACGGAAGTGAAAGCTAATCGACACTTCGCCGCCATTTGGTCGTGACGAGCTGTAGGTATCTAGGCATAGCATTCTTATTGTCCTCGTCTCGAAAATGTGCAACACTTTAGACGTTGTTTCCTTGAACTTAGAAAAACGTTTGGCAGTTTTTTGCCATTCACAAAATGTAGGTATCCTACGGCGAGTATTAAAGTGGGGTATTGGTAGATTTGTCCTCTTCAAACATAAACTAAACATCTGTGAGAGCAGAGAAGTCGCTGAAGTAGACAAATACGCAAATACGTTTAATTACTCGTGTAAAATGCGTTATGATAATAAGTCGCTGATGCGTTGCCGTACTTTTAAGAAGAAGTACGCTCTTTTCTTGAAGATTCCTATGCCATGATTGACAGTGGAATAACCACGCGTCGGCATGAATGGGCCAGCTCGACTGGAGTGCTTTGTATCACTCCAGAAAACCGGCGAATAGTAGCGCCTAAGCTGTTTTTTGCAGAGTCAGTGAGGATACACCGGAGGCCTAATCTGAGGGGAAGGGGATTTTAAAGGTTGATTGCGTACTTGTGACTCAACTGGTGTTACGGGTATCCATGATACTATCAGGTGATAGCAAAACTTAGTCCCGAAACGTAGTGGGGCGGGCCACTGGTACTTAATACAAACGTCAATGACACAATAACAAACGCGAGACCGCTGTATGACCGATATTATGTTCTGTTATCTTTATCATAATGTGCTATTACAATAACAAATAATATTTGGACTCTCCCTGCCGAATAAATGTATCGAAAAGTTCTCACGAAGTAAGTAAGACAAGCAGACGGATTGCTGCCGCCCATAGACATTCGCAACACCAGTGGAGTCACAAGTACTCTGCCAACCTTTTAACTCTCTTTTCCCTTGATTGGTCTTCCAATACCCTCACTCACTTGGCGAAACACAGCACAACGAAGATCGTCGCTGCTTCACGCTGATCTTCTGTGAGGCCGTCGTATAATTTCAGTCGAGCCGGCCCATTCATACCAAAGCGTTGCTCTCCCACATTGTTATTCGATAAGAAGCACTCAGGGGAGGCAAGTTATTATTCCATTGTTACACGACTACGTGATTTAATAGAATAAATTGCACTTTATCGTTTCGCTACGCTACATTGACCAATGTAAGGTCAGCAACAAGAGTAACTGCAACTATTAACTCTTATATCTTCAGCTATAAGGTTCAAGAACGGCCGAAAAAAAATCGTTCCCTTTATATGGCCTGTACTATCAGCAAAAACCTTTTAATAACTAAGTAAGATCGTGGAATTGGATAAACCTACACAAAAATGGGAACAAAGAAGACGTTAATAAATAAATACACATCTCATACTCTTACTTCGACTTGAGCGCGGTGTAATAAATTGTAGCAATTGTATTACGGATATCAGACAACAGTGGAAACACAAAAATACCTATATTATTATAGACGAGAATTAACCCTACGTTATTTTCCCCTTCCCTCGGATTGGGCCCCCGTTACCCTCACTCAGTCGGCAAAACACATCTCAGACGCTACTTTACGCCGCTTTTCTATGAGGCCTTAATGTCACTCCGGTCGAGCAGGCCCATTCATGCCGACGCGTGGTTATTCCACGGTCAAACGTAGGTATATTATGACTTAGGAACCCTCAAGAAAAGAGCGTAATTCTTAAAAGGCCGACAACGTATCAGCGTCTTGTCTGCCCTCGCAGATGTTCATGGGCGGCGGTGATTGCTTACCAACTGGATACCCGCTTGCTCGTTTGCCGCCTCTAGTATAAAAAAAACAAACTAATATCGCTCGAAAACTCTTAAACTATTATGATAACGCATTTTACACGAGTAATTAAACGTAATTGCGTATTTGTCTATTTTTAACGTAATTAGAGCGAGAAGCGATTAGGTACGATCAATAGACAAATCAGTTACACTTAGGAAAATGAAGCATAAGAACTTTCTAGATTATTGTAGAAATTTTGATATTTTTAATCTTAGGTAATTTTCCAACTGTGAAAAATAATTCACCTACTTAATCAAGCAGCAAAACTTGTTTCAGAATATATTTTTGTTGAAATATGTCGATATCTTTATTTAACAATGGCAAAATTTACATGGGATTTTGCCAAATGTCAAGTGAGAAACAAATTCATCATCAGCCTGTCTCAGTCCACTGCTGGACATAGGCCTCCCCCAATGTTCGCCATTTCACCCTGTCTTCGGCTAGACGCATCCACTCTATACCCAGAGGCTGATGTACTCACGCATAAGCGAAACCTAATGTGTGAGTATGTTAATTTACTATTTAAATGAATAATACAGGGTGTATCTGTGAACATTTACATCCCTTTAACCACGTGTTCTATCAATCATTCTGAACAACATTTGTTCAACAACTTTTCCAAATTCTTCGAAAAAATTTTCGATTCCCCATACAAAATGTCCAAGTCACGTGACCGACTTTGTATGGAAAGATGAAAATTTTTTATGCGAATTTTCAAAAGTCATAGAACAAATGTTGTTCAGAACGGTTGGTAGAACACGTGGTTAAAGGGATGTAAATGTTCACAGATACACCCTGTATATTATATGAATTAAAAACTCATTTTTGGAATAAATGTAATTTAGGAATAATAATGTTAAATTTTGTATTTATTAAAGAGTGTACGTTTGGTCTAGAACTGTAAAGTGTACTGTAAACTTCAATAAATAAATAAACAGCCTTTCGCAGATCGTCACTCCATCTAGCCGGAGGCCGTCCTACACTACGCTTTCCGAGTCGCAAACAAATTACATCTATTCTATCTATACTGTTTCTACCTAGTGGTAGGTAACTTCTACAGACAACTATAGAAGTTATATCTTTACTAATACTCGTAGTTTAGAAGTAGAACTTATGTTTAGAGTGATTATTGATGCATTATTTTTCAATGTACCTTCGCACGAAAGACCCAAACAAAAGTAACAATGACCATTACAAAACTGGCAGCACTGAGTAGCAAGATTTAACGATTTTTAGATGACCTCATGAGGAAACGAAATTATACTACATAGATTATTACGGAAGCACCATTAGCCATACCAGCCTACATCGCGACGTGAGAATCAGTATTATCACGTTAATTCCCGTCAATAATAAAATCCGTAACACAGTTTCTTGCAAACTAGTGTCTTGTTATTCCGGTTGCGTCTAAATCTGTCGCTTCAGAGGCCGGGTACAATTAGATCATGTTTCAAGATTTTAGGAGTCTGGTAAAAATTATAAAACTATCTATGGTCACAAAACATGATATGGCAAAATTGTTAGCTACAGGCGGATACAACATCATACAAAATTTTCTTCAATATAATGATTGCGCGGTAATAACAAAAAAGATTATTATACATTTTACAAGATCAGATACATTCCAAGAGGACTAAACTATAAAAAGTAACTTTACACACCTTTAAAATGTAACTCAAATGTAAAAGTCACTCAACCATCCTGACGGTCTAATTTGAAGCGTGGCGATGCGATAGAATCGCGAGTTTCCCTCTCTTTCACACGCGCCGTGCGCGAGTTGGTTTGAATGCGACAGGTATATTCTCATTAGTTACGAGACGGCTTCATTATAAGCCACCTGGTTATCGCGTCGAGCCCGCATCAACATCAATTAAAATGAATGAAAGTGGTTCATAGGTATACTTTACACTTTCATTACACAACGGTCGATCCAAGGAGAGATCTTTACGATTACGCCTAAATGTGACAGACACTGATGATTACTGATCACATGTAAAACTAAAAAAAACTCACAAATCGACGTCATGGACAAACATTACGTACATGTCTCACATCAGGTTACCACACAACCTGACAAATTTCCTCAATTGAATTTCAGCTTAATGTGTTTGGCAGTAAGATGACAATCCATTGAAGAAATTTGACAGTTTTGTATACTTTGATGTGTGGCTGTACGTACTTCGCCCAGTGGTGGATTTACCATACCTTATAGCATAGGTAGGCTGATCTAGGGCGGCAAATAAAAATAAGGGGGGCAGCAAATTTTGGACCATATTCGGCGCTCACATCTATACTTTATAGCTATATAGCTTCTTAGAAACTCAAAACGTCGATATTTGACGTATTTTAAAAGTTTGACTGAAAATAGAAGAAAAAAAAAGCAAGTGCATCAACATCAGTTGCTAGGGTGTCGAGTTTACCAAGACCAGTAGGTAGGGGTAGCAAAATTAGCTATTGAAAAATTTTATCCGCCACTGCCGCCGCGCCGCTACTATTTTACGAAAAAATCTCATGTAACTTCCACTGTTTACTCGTTTTAGATAGTGTTTTTATTTTCATGTGATGTGGTGGCAACCGAATCAAAGAACCAGGGATGGTAAGTATTTGCCGCCGCGATGGGCACCATCAGTGAAGTCGCTAACTAAAAAGTGCGCTACTAACTTTTTGAGAACCCTACCTTTGTAACACATCGCAAGGATAGGCTAAAAACTCGCCGGGCGGCCTTAGTAAAACTGCTGTACATTACATACTTATACAGGACAGGAGGTGATGAATAGGAACGTCATTGGTCATGTTTATACAATCTTTATCGTTTTGCGAAGTAGCCTCGTCTGACCACTGAAATATACATGAGATAACAATTCCAAACAATTGAGCGAAGCTCAGTGAATAAGAACGCGCCTTTCATACGGATGGTCGTGGTTCGAATCCCATCATGCGCCTTTGGATTGTTTCAAAACTATGTGAGTATTTCTTATTAGCTCGGCGGCCAAGGAAATCTTCGTGAGGAAACCTGCACGTTTCGCATATTTTCTGAAACGTGTAACCATGACTTAATTGGTCTGTTTCCCCTTATATAGGGTTGCGAAGGTCAGACAGCAGTCGCTTCAGTGTAATTACCAGACCCCAAAACCTGAATCATGGTCTAAGAGTTACCCGGGCATTAAAGCGTCAGTTTTTGGCGTCCAAACCCGGATTTATACGCTAAGATGAATGTAACATTCCAAATAATAGGTACCTAAAAAGTAAGACACTTTGTCCATTAAAGCTTTTGTTGTCTAAACCCAGATTTATACGCTACGATGAGCGTAACATTCACAAAATATACCTAAAAAGTAAATAACACACTTTATTAATTCAGTGTTCAGGCGAGACTCGAATCCACATCTTCCACAGTCCTAAGTAAAAAATAAATGCAAAAAAAGATATTGCTATAAAATACAATCAGGTAGGAGCTAAACATCAAGTGTAATCAGGGTCAAATGCTTGTCTGTCGTAGTAAATCAAATCTTCGAGAAACGAGCCTATACCTACTATAAAAAAAATATACCTGAAGAATTCGCTGAGGAAGGTGTGGTAGACCAGCGGTGTGTAGAGCGAGAAGTACACCCAAGTGGTGACGTCGACGATGCAGAGCCCCGACTGCATGGAGCCCCACGCGAGCAGCCCCGCGCCCACGGCCTGCGTCGTGTCGAGGAGCGCCAGCAGCAGCACGTATAGGTAGAAGGACAGCTTCGCTGCAATGTTACATTGACATCAATACGCCATTCACACTTGAGTCAGGAACAAAAGGTGACATTTTACACTTTTTCTTTATGTGATAGGCAGCAGATGAGCAGGCGGCTCACCAAATATGGTAAGCAATGAAAAATATGCCTTTGGCCTTCAATAAGTCAAATATACAATATCTATTTACATTTTGTTAGATAAACGTCACAGAATGAGACTTAGTAACTTGTGAAAAAATACTCTTCCGTAAATAGTTTTATCGCAATATTTATACAGGCGACGGGATAAGGAAAAAGCTAAGTTATGTCAATGTGTGTATCAATCACTTATGTTCCAATGTAGACATAGTAATTTTATATAGTTTCTCATCTCAGTGTTATTCCTGGTTGCGTTCAGGGCTGTCGCTTTAGAGCCAGGGGTATGGGCAGTGGCGTAGCTACCAAGGCGCTAGGCGGGGCAGTGCCTAGTGCAGGGCCCTCGAGTCCTGACCAGAAATTTCGATCGAACTGAACTTTTGGAAATTTATCCAAGTTTCAAAAAATAAATATGTCAGTTTGCTTCCCCACAATAATCATGACAACTCAGTTATTTCAAAAACTCAGATATTCAAAAGTTATGCCTAGGAAATTTCCCAAAAAATGTTGTGTATGTTTCAAGTTACCGGCACAATAGGTACATTAATGCAGGCAGGTAAAACCTAATCAGTTTACATAGCAATGGGGCCAGAAATTTTAATTTGCTCCAGGACCCTTGGCTTGGTTACCTAGCTACGTTACTGGGTATAGGGATGGTTGAGTCTGTTAATTACAAAAAGCAACTGCCGTCTAACTTTCGCAAATCACTGAATCTTGAATACTCACACACATTTTGAATCATAATCCTAACAATATTATTGTGGGTATCAATGATTTGGGTAATAACATTGAATATGTCAATGAATATATATACCTCGGAAAACAGGTATCTTTTAGCCCAGACAATAACGAAAATGAAGTAGAGAGACGAATAAATAATTCATGGAGAAGCTACTGGGCTAAAAAAGAGATTTTGAAAGGAGAATACAACATGTATATAAAAAAAGTATTAATGGACACTTGCATCTTGCCATGCCTGACTTACGCACGCAAGTCAGACATGGATCTATACAAATAAAATAAAAGAGAAGCTGCGCACAACACAACGCGCAATGGAAAGAAGCATCCTGAAGATAAGAAAGATCCACAAAATAAGGCATACAGCCATAAGAGAAAAAACTGGTATAAAAGATGCTTTGGAACACGCGCTAAGTCTTAAATGGAGGTGGGCAGGACATATCGCACGCTATAAGGACGGACGCTGGACGGGCCACACAACGACATGGCATGGACCTTTGGGAAAGAGACGCCAAGGCAGACCCAAAAAACGATGGGAAGATGACATCGTTGCTGTGGCCGGGAAAGGCTGGAAGGGGAAGGCAGGTAACAAGGCAAGGTGGAAGGAAATGGAGGAGGCTTTTACCCAGTCAGGGGCTAAGGAACCAAAAGAGTAAAATAAAAACATTATTGTAAGACAAAATATTGTAAGAGAAAAAATTGGTCTTTAGAAAAATAAAGCTTTATTATTATTATTTGTATCTCTCCTACGGGAAATCACGGCACGGAGGCCGGTCCTTTTGGAAGGCGTGCGTGGGGATACAGATCCAACACGTAGAGGCCCCTTTGAGACACAATAATGAAAATGGGGATGTGTACACCTAGCGGCTACTGACTCTGTTTGTACTATTGAAGAGATACAACCAAAGTCAGCACCCGCCAGATGCAAGGACTATTGTAGATAAGAAGGGAACTATGCCGGGTCTATGGGTAGGATCTTGCTGGACTGGTTGCCGGGATATTGACGAGACAACGGGACGCCTGCCATATCAAATGTCTCATCTCGAATAATCATGGCAGACGGTGACTCGCCTCCCACTAGATGGGCCCCCCAAATCAGCCACCGTATAAGGCGGCAAGGCGGCAACATCGGCGTGGTCAGCTAAGGGTGTAGAGAGGTGTGCACCGATTTCTGGATCCCGGTAATCCGTTCAGCCGTTCCTCGCTATTACGCAGATTGAGCACTTCCACCCTTTCGAGCATCTAGCTCTTGCGCTCCACTCCGGCCGGCCAACAAAGGCAAGCCAGAGGTGGGGGAGAGATGGTGTTTCCCCCGGGAGTCTCGGGTCCGTGGTGTCGCCACACACCAACAGCTCGCCACAAGCTGCCCTGCGGAGACTGACTGCACTGATGAGAGTTGTTGTTCTTCACTAGCGAAGATCACCAACTCTCACCAGCGGGCGATGGGGTCGTCACATCCCTACGCACTTACATCCCTACGCACTTATTATTATTATTATTATTATCAACGATTTGTAAAACTATTCCAAACATGCAGGTTTTTCTCACGTTTTCCCTGACTACTGAGCTAGGTATTGGTACAATTACACATGTTGGTTTAAAGAATAAAGAGGAACATGCTAGTATTTTAAAATGATATTTCTATTTCAGAAGGCGCATGTTCTTAACTACTTAGCTACCAAAAGAAATACCTGCACTTTAATTTTTCACATTAATTCCTAATTAACAAATAATTTTAGTGTCACCACAGATATGACCAAAGGTCATGCAACTTTCTGATAAAGTCCATTTCACTACATAAACATTACTGTAATCAAAAACAATAAATTGCATAATTTATTGTCACTGATATAACAATACAAAAGGAAGTAACCACCATTGCATCTTAGTCATTGTTTTCTTTGCATTGTGTTATTCATTTATTTATATCAGACTAATATTTAATTATCCATATTACCAACTCATTAGCATTTAAGATAGTAATGTTAAAGAAATTATGAGCAATAAAAGATATCTCACTCTGTATGAACAACTAAACATCTAATTATGATAATAATTAACAATTAGCTACGATTTAAACCTACCATGAAAACGGTTGCAATAAAATTAGCATCATTAATTATTACTCTAGCAACTTGATTACTTTATTTGCAATAGCAATTTGTAAAATTTGGTTTCAAGATTTGTCCGGAGCAGACCCACAACTGTTGGAGTGTGAGATAGAGTGACTACCAAATGAGCCATTTGTCACTCCAATAATCATGTTTGTATGTATTAAATCAATATTGTATGTGTATGAAATAAATCTATAGATTTATATGAATATGATACATACAAACATGACATATGTAATGATCAAGCATTGGAATAGGTACCTAGAATATATCAACGGGACCCAAGAACAAAATTGTATGTGCTAAGTAAAAACATAGCAGATAAAACTTTGTTCTTAGGACCCGTTGATATTTTAGATAGGACATGAGATGTTAAAACCATCATTTTAATTTCCACAAACTGTGATTTTTTTATTCCACTAAATACCATAGCTGCAATTGGATTTGTTTAAATTAACATTTTTACTACACTGTAATGCAGAGTAGAATACAAAATTGGAGTATTTGGGAATTAAAAAGGTTGTATTAACAGTTAATGAATGTCCCATAATCAAACAGTGCACAGTTAATAATACATATTTAAAAATACTTACATGGTAAAGCCAAATAGTCCCTTAATGGTATCCACGGCAATAATAATATTAGGAAATAAATAAGGGCAAAGACCAAGGATGATGTAAACCAGAATAACATCCCACCATGTCCAAATAGGTTGTAGTCCCGAGTGTCAATATGGAACATGTCATCGGGCATTACAATCTCCAGAGTGCCCTGTGTGATTGTGAAAGCTAGCGATATAAGTGATGTGGCTAAGAGCACATATCTTATGCTGCTGCGACTGTCCAAGTGACCTAGAAATAAAGAATTAATTAAACAAATTTTAAAATCACATTTACATCACTAAATAAGATATCTGCCTTTGTAAGATTTCTAGAACAACTTGAATAACTATCTTCTTTTACCATTCTGTGTATTAAGAAAGAAAGAAAGAGCAAAAATATCTTAAGTGAGATTAAAACCAATTTTGAAGCAAATGGATAGATAAGTTAAAATTTTTAAATATCAAAAACTTACCAAAAGCTAATCCAAATATGACGACACTCATTTCCGTAGCCAGCAGAAAGAATCTCACTGTGACCCATAGTATTTTATCCACCAGGCCACCTAGAGGCATAGCTGCATTTACAGTCATGGACACCGCACATCGTACCAAGCTTATTATCACATTGCCCCATACTAATGTGTAGAATGTTAGGAATATAGGACTACTTGTAGCACGGAGTTTCAACTGAGCCTTATTGAACCTTACTACTAAGAAGAGTACGAACAACGCGTTTGGTATCAATATTATCAGATCCCAAATGCGTACCCTGAAAACAATATTGTTTTTAGTGCCTTAATCACATAATAAAAAATTTAAGAAATAATTTCATCAACATAGATAATGTACCCAAGTATATTCAGGCCATAAAAGTAGGTAAAATGTGTATCGCTCAGTCATAAAAATAATAACAATAACAAAAATCACCACAATGCATCGAAAATAATTACCTTGAATTGTTTATCTCATAGTACAAAACGTATTTACAAAAGGTGTCCTCTTTGACGGGAGGGAAATCTGACCCGTTGATGAAATACATTTTTGTTGGTCAAACGTTTTTGTGTGTTACGAAAGCTAAAGCCTTCGTGCCCTGTGGTTACGAAGCATTACTTGATTTCGATGTTCGTGCTGATTGACTAACCACGGCGTCTCCGTCAACTTAATCCCACCATAGTAAAACATGCACTGCAGGGTGGTTATAATAATATTCTTCTTTAATTTAATTTTGTAAAGACGACACAACAAACGCAATAAATCTAATTAGTTCGAGATTTCCATTCAAGTATGCAGCAGGGACATCTTGCTTGCTTGACAACTGTCAAATTTCTTCAATAAAATGAGAAACAAAATAAATGGTCTATGATTGTGGTATGCTCTATGACTCATCATTAGTGTAGTCCATGTCGTTTCAAAGTAATGAGTTCAATTGAATACATATCTACCGAATCGATACAAGTTTTAGACGGTTTTCGAGTCGAACGACTTGTAAAACAATAAATTAGGACATCACTAATTTACTTTTTGACGTTTCACTCACTGTCAGCTGACTGAATATAATGTGTCAATTTTCAGATCATTTTGATTTTGACTTAAATTATTTTTAAATAGTACAATGAATCTTATTTTCTATCAAGAAATACGGTAGACAAAAACTATTAATCAAGATTGTGGCTATGAGAACCAGGATGTCTGTTTAGCTAATATATAAAGCGTCATAATATGCGGCTTTGAGGTTATGTAACAAGGTCTAAAAATGTCTAATCGGATCAGATTTGTATGGAACAGACTATTGCGCTATAAGAGCAATTTAAAGTTTCCACCTGTGTCAGCTATACGTAAACATATAGCACCTACAAGTCATACCATCATTCCTTATACTGTTGGATTCTCATTGTTTACTTGGTTGGGCTTTGAGAAGAAGCTCTCGGCTGAAGATGAACTTGTAGAAACTATTAAACACTGCGTACTGTTTATTCAAAGAGGTGAATACGAGAAGGCTGAGCAACTCCTACATATTGCTTTAAGGCAGGCACAGCAGATATCTCACCAACTAGGTATCACATACATCTATGATGTAATGGCAAATTTGGCTTTAGAAAGAGAGCAGCTAGACAAAGCCAAACAGCTATTTGTAGCTGTTGCACAAAGAATTATGGCTGATGGAGCCAAAGAAGATGATCCCAGAGTTATCCACATAAGTTCAAAACTGGCTAGAATCAGCCATCTCAAAAAGGAGTATTCTACTGCCCAATTAGGATATGACTGGTGTATAGAGAAACTGGAAGCTTTACAAGATGAAGCTGATGACGCCACAAAAAAACTTTTAGCTATGACTGAAGACTGGTATGGAAGATTATTGATAGATGTTGATCAGCAGGAACGAGGCTTACTCCTAATGATCAGTGCATTGAATAGAATGAGACAAGTCAGTGATGTGGAAAAAGAACACATAGTCATTCAGCTCAATGATATAGGAACTGTCTATGACAGTCTAGGCAGGTCTGATGAGAGCATAAGTTATTTTAAAGAAGCCATAGAATTAGGGAAAAATTTACAAATGGAAGATATAGGAACTATGTATGTTAACTTAGGAAGAGCATACCTAAAGAAAAATTTAATAGAACAAGCTAGAAAAACTTGTGGCCATGCTTGGAAGCTGGGAACTCTGTCAAAGAATCCAGAAATAATAAAGGAAGCTGAATCATGTTTAAAGGAAATAAAAAACACATCTTAAATAATTAATTTTATTTTTCTTATGAAGTTTAAGAACAATATATTTTTAAAATTAAAATGGCTTATTTAATCTCAAACTATTGACCCTGTAAAACATGTGTGACGTAAATAAAGTGGGGGTAGTATAATTTTAACTTATTAACTGTAGGTACATAAATGCACTGGTGTAGAGATGAGTTGGCAATAAAATTATACATACAGATACCTCTATTTTCTCTTAAAATAAATGTTATTGCGCACTATCCTTTGTGACGCTGAATGGTTCCGCTACTACTTCGGCGCGGGAGTTGACGATCACGACGTCCTTAGCTGGGCGGTCGTTTGCTCCAGTAGGCGTCTTTTCAATCGTACGCACGTGTTGCTGTAAACCAAAATAAACACATGTTACACAAGTGAACAAGAACAAAGAAAGAAAGAATGTTGTATTCTTAAACCAAGTAACTGTAAGCAAACTTTTCAATGAATTCATAACAGAAACGCTTTTCATTTCAAGTTAATTGGTTTTTATTGATAAATGTTTTTATTACTGCTATAACCATTTTATGATGGTTAGCATAATGAAATGAAATATTTTAAGAATTTGTTCATTGCCATGTATGATATTTTGACGTATTTGATGGCGCAGTGGCTAAGTGGCGTGGATGATTTTATGTTCAAATCCCAGTCAGGCTACTTTAGAAAACTGTTTTACCCTACCCTACTAGTTTTCAAATTATTATTATTTGAATTTACTCACCATGCCTTCCAAAACTTTGCCGAAAACTACGTGTCTGCCATCTAACCAGGGGGTCTTAGTTGTAGTGATGAAGAACTGAGAGCCATTGGTGTCTTTGCCAGCGTTAGCCATAGAGAGCCAACCAGCGCCATAGTGGCGAAGCTTGAAGTTCTCGTCTTCGAAACGGTCACCGTAGATACTGCGTCCTGACAAAAAATTACATAAACACGTTATTGGTTTACTGCATAATTCAGACACAAATAAATTCATACATCTTACTTGGCTGTGTACTAAGTAGCTGAAACACTTGTGTTACGGATATCAGACAATAGGGCAATTACAAATATTATACTTAAATAAATAATTATATTAACCCAGACACCAAACAAACACAAGTGTTTATCATAAGAATGTTTTTCCAGGGTGGGGATTGGACCCACAACCTTTGGCATATGAGGCAGTCACCACGAAATGTCTTGTTTGTTGTTGAATTGTCTTGTAGGTATATGTACTTTGTGTCAGGAAATAAATTATTTTTCTTTCTTAAATACGCCATCCAGTCGAATAACATTATTTATTCTATGAAAACATATTATTTCTTGTTTCCTGCCAAAAAAATGATGACACTAGACTAGAGCAACCGATAGTAGGGTCATTATTACCTACCAATACCACCTGTGATATTTTGTAAAATATTAAATAAGATTTAGAGGTAAAGAATACTTTGTTGAGTTTAACTTCACCTTTACAATTGAAAAATAAATTGTTCTATAAAATTTAACCAAAACAAAAATTAATTATTTTTACTTATTTCATAATATTAATGTTTGCTATCCAAACAATATGTTATCTTAAGGATCAGATTATGAGAAGAGTTTGGTAAGCCCTGTCAAAATGATATCAAATCATTTACAGCAAAAGCTTCAGTAAAACTGTAAAGAATTTGAAGTGGTTTACCTTGATAAAAGATGATTAAGTGTGTCTATAATTTTATACTGAATGTTATATTCCCTTATTTAGGAATACTTAGTTTAAAAATTTGTTTTGAATTATTCAATCAAGAAAATAAATATTCACCTCCAGTGCCGTCACCCTTAGTAAAGTCACCACCCTGGATCATAAAATTGTCAATGACTCTGTGGAATTTGCTGCCCTTGTAGCCTTCACCCTCAGGCTTCTGAGCCAACTGGAAGAAGTTCTCGACAGTCTTTGGCACAGTCTTTCCAAATAAACCAATTACAACAGTTTGAGCTGGCTGCCCTCCGATGGAGATATCGAAGTATACCTGTATAAAAGACAAAGGAATCTATGTAGAATAATGTTAGAACAATAATAACTTCAAGGCTGTGCTTAATTTAGAAATGTATAAGGAAATTCAATAATTAATATCATCTCATTGCTATACAAAGGAATTTTATTCAAATATCTTGAGTAGGTATATTCCTATAGGGCAAGCCTAGAGAAGTAATGGACAAAAGATTTGAACCCATTTGAGCACAAATTGCTTCCTCTAACCAATGATAAGTATAAATTGCCACACAATAGATTAAATTAGAATGACCTGCACAGGATGGTATTAAACCGAGACAAGTACTTACAAAGAATAAATCTTATAACAGGATGAGTTTGATTTCGAATGTTATTGCGTGGGTAGATTATAAAGTAGGCAAACAAAGCATCTTCCGTGACATCTCGGCAAAAAAACTTGTAGCGTCATTTAGAAAGGTCACCGACCGTAACTGACCGCATCATCAATGAGTTCATGAACTTTAATATCGCTAATTGGATGCAATTTTTTTGGGAAGTCTTAAAAATATATTGTAATAAATAGTATTGTCACAAAACCCTTACCTTATGAGTAACTTTAGGCCCTTTAGGCGAGTCATCAGACCGGGCGCTTGTAATAATCAGCAGAAAACCAAGAATCGTCGCAAGGGTGCCCATGACGAGGATTATTTTAACTCGTTTTCTAGCTATCTTTTCAAAAATGTTAGGACCTTTTATTTGGCACAGTGACTTATTTAAAATTAAACCCAAAACACAAGCGCCTGTGTCGGTAACTTGTCTAAAAATCCACGTCAGTGCGGCGTGCGGTAAGCGGTTAGTGATGATGTTCCTTCTACAAAAAAATTGACAAACATCGTCCTTCAATAATCAATCGTTCTCATTCTTTCCCCTCTCTAACGATACTACTAGCAATATATTCCAATTGAATGTTCAATTGATTTTTTTATGGGTATCTATCTTGAGAATAATAGGGTGGATGGGGGTTTTTGGATTTAGATACTTTTATAAAATTATTGAAGAACATTGTTTTAAAACACACTTTATTGAATTCAAATCTGTATATAAAAGGCACTCTATTTTACAACTTTAAGCTGTTACATATTCCCACACCTTTAAAATAATTTTAGTAGGTATTTAAACTTGTAGTATTATAGCACAGCTTGTAATGAGTATAGATAACGTTTTTAAAAGTTATTCTTCATTAATCCAGTACGCCATGATGGGACACCTCTGAAAATAATGAATTAATGAATGAATATACTTTTTATTGCACACAGGTAGGTATAGGAACAATTCAGTTAAATTACACTTTAAAAAGATAAAATACCTAAGTCTCCAGGTATCAAAGGGGAAAAAATTATTTAATAAAGACTTACAGTTTACTTATATCATCAAGGTTGCTATTGAAACCTCGTAAATCGGTGGTACTGTTACACCTGTTTTCCCATTGTTTCGTCGGTCTAGCGAACTGAAATTCGGTTGAGATCTTATTGCTGTCGAATCCAGTATGACAGTCACGAAAATTTACCATTTCCTTGAAAAACTCATTAGCATCCACAGAATTAAAAAACATATTTTCCTCCAGGCTCGGTGAATACCTAGTAAAAAATGGAAAACATTTTCATTTGTGATGAAACTAACGACAGCTAAATTATTAATAGTAAGTTCAAAGTTAATGTTTATCGTGAGTAGTTAAGCCCCAAAGTAATTGTTAATTTAATAATCGTAATTACTACACTTACATGTCAATACTCTCATCAGAAAATACTTCTTGTTTAAGAATGCGCCTACCTGCAACATTAATTAACAATTAAACATTACAACTTCATGGAACAACAAGGGTTTATAATATTTTTTAATTGAAATTAAATACTTAAATCTTACCACGTTTAGATGCTTTTCTCAATACTTTCTTTCGGGCATTTTGATTTGTATTTGGGTTTATGCTCTTAGCATCTTTATTATGTTTTGATCTCTGACTGACGACATTTTCTCTTATGGGTCTAGTTTTGGCTCTCCATTCATCAAGTGCATTTTTCTGACATTTCTTCAAATATAAAAATTTGTTATACCATTTCATATGGTATATTATATCTTTTCTTCTAAGATCTGTAAATATATTTTACTTGATTATCAATTTCAGTAAGTAGTTCATCGAACTGTTTTTTTTAATAAGTAGGAAGCAGACGAGCAAAACGCATCACCTGATGGGAAGCGATTACCGGTCCTCATGGTCATCTGCAACGCTAGGAGAGTCACAAGTGTACTACTTATTAATTTAAGACTATGTAGGTATTTTCCCACCTGATACTTTTTCTAAAACTTCGTCAATAAAAGAGTCCTTTTCAATGTAATCGATTTGTTCAGTATCAAAATTTTCATCTTCAGATTGAAAATGTTTTTGCCACACTCTTACGAAAATATTGTGATTATATTCATTCCATCCCCCGTACTTGTTGCTGCTACTATTAATAAAATCTTGAAACTGTTGCACTTCCTGTGATAAAATAACTTCCAATGTGACGAGTTATGCTTTGAATAAAATATTAATAAAATGCAGTATCAACTTACGTACAGGACATTTAAGAGGTGAATTCATAATAATTTTTACGGGGCTTGGAATTATATCACTGTAAGTCTTTTTTGTTATTTTTGTATTTTTCTTTATTTTAATATTTAGCGTTGCATCTTCATTTAGCTAAAAAGAGAAAACATCGGTATTGTATTTCATTAAACGTACCTACCTAAAATATAAACATCAGTGTTTTATCCATCACTTCAAAGATTATGTTTCCAATTAGGGACTGAATCCACAGGATACGATCTCATACTGCAAAAATCTATAAATGATTTTTATTTGCAGGCAACATCAAACAGAAGCAAATCATGTTATATTGACTATCTGTAATAATTACTGGTAAAGTATTATTACGGTCTACCTCTGGTCTCTATAACTACCTACCACAGACTGCAAGGCGTCGCGTCGGCTGAGCAGTGGACCTTTGAGCACGCATTGAGTAGGTATGGATTATAATAATTCATATTATGTACCTATTTATTATCTACCTACTCAAAGCAGTAGACGGCTTGCCATTCCGATCAGATACCTACTTGAAAGGTATTTTTTGTTACCTACCTTTTTAAGTAAATCTTTCTCCGTTTTTTTCAGTTCTGTTAATTCTCTTTGAATATATGTTTTAAATCCCTTTATTTTATTGTCAAGTTCTAAGACATCTTTTTTTATATCGTCAATATCTAAAATAAACAAAAATGATTATGAAAACAATTCACTAATAAAATAGGTATTATAGATTTGATATGTAAACATATAAAGCTGTTTAATATTATATCTACTTTAGATCTAAGAAGCCAAATTGTATAAAGTAATCAGCCTGCCTAAAGTTTTCAAAACGTCTTTCGACTTCGTTGTGTACTTAACATCTTCAAACAAATGTTTTATATCAGCATAAGAGTTTTTTAATGCAGAAAGAAATTTTGTGAATTCCAATTGCGATTTTATAAAATTATTTTCACCGTCTCCGCAACAAATAGGCATGTGTTTTTTGATGTTCTGTACAAGTAAGTCTTCCTGTATTTTCAGTCTTCTCATTTTAGCTGATAAACTAACATTGGAAGACTTATCAAAAGAATTATTAGCACAAGAATTTAATGTATCACATGAATCCATTTTATAGATGTTAATGAATTCCAATTTTTAACACAAACTGCAGGATTAAATGGTATGTTTATTTTGTTATTGATCAAACTTTTTGATTCCACCGCCCAATATGTCTAACAATAGTGCCGTCCGCAATCAATAAATGTATTCAATTTGTTCAATTGAAAATTGAATTTCATTATTACAAAACCGGTAATTACCGAAACTCGATTATGCATTATTCAATTGCTTACTTGTCAGACCTTTGACGTTTCCGGTTTTGGTCGCTTCACTATTAGGTGGATGTTCGAAGAATGTAGGAGAATGGATTATCGAATAATTGTAAAATAATTTATTTGTTTCGCGTAAAAACATCATGTTCTCCCGTTCCAGACTGTTTATTACTAGGGCGCTTTCATTGAGAGTTCGTATCATTGTATTAATCAGTTTATTTTAATCAATAACAAGATTCTAACCTTGCGGCTCCTGTTTTCAGAATATTTATAAGCCGGAATTTCATAATGAGGCTCGTATTTTGTATAACGTTCAATCTGCAAGAGGACGGTCCACCACCCCGCTTAACACCATCGTTATGTTCGTCCCACAACAAGAGGTAATCCACCAACAAATATTGTTATGACACCATGCAAATGGTTATGAAATCTTAGCCTAAACATGCTACGGTTAAGCTTTTAATAAATATCTCAAGTTTATCTAACTTATACCTAATATGAATTCAAATGTACTAAATAGATATATGATTAAGTATGCCTGATTGTACTAAGAACCTTTACTTCCATCATACCCTGCCAATGAATTGGGTTGTTTTAATTTCAGATGACTCTTTAGTCATAGTTAGATATCTTTATATCACAGCTATTAAATGTATGCCTATGTAAATGTAAATGTTGCCTTTTCTATAGTTCTCCTGTTTACACTTGAGTTGCCTTGAATTATTTGTTTTTAATCTAGTGTTCAATAAAATAATACATATTATGTTATTAACATTTCAGGCATGGATTGTTGAACGCATGGGCAAATTCCACAGAATACTGGAACCTGGGTTGAATCTTCTCTGGCCAATATTGGATAAAATTAAATATGTGCAGAGTTTAAAAGAAATTGCAATAGATGTTCCTAAACAGAGCGCGATCACATCGGATAATGTTACGTTAAGCATTGATGGAGTTCTGTACCTTCGTATTATAGATCCATACTTAGGTATTTACTATTGAATTTTTTCATGCATTTTTGAGTACGGAGATATGCAGGACAAATTAAAATACTGATTTGACTGCCAGCTGTTTCTTACAGCCAGTTTTATCTATTTTTAATAAGGAAAAAAAAATTATGTTATCAGTTATAGGTAAACAAACAATATTTTATATTACAGCATCCTATGGAGTGGAAGATCCAGAATTTGCCATTACTCAATTGGCACAAACTACAATGAGATCAGAGTTGGGTCAGATATCTCTGGACAAAGTATTCCGGGAAAGAGAGTCATTGAATGTGTCTATAGTTGATGCCATAAACAAGGCAAGTGAAGCGTGGGGAATCACTTGTCTCCGATATGAGATTCGTAAGTGTTTCTAAACAAGTTATTCATTTATTAGCACTCATAACCAAATAACATAAACGTAGCAGTTGTTTAGCAAATTACAAAATTACTGTCTACTTATTAGAAAACAAAATAATCCTGAAAATTGCATTGCATTGGTGAAATATTTACTCTGTTCAAATAAAAACTATCTAAATTCTCTGAATTCAAGTTATAAACGAAAAGAATGTTGAAGTTATAGCTACGATTTCGTTGAAATGTTTGTATGTACTATCTATCCTACTGCTCATTGGAGTATAGGAAAGGACGATCGTAATGACATTCAACGTAAAATTTATTGATCACCGATTAGGCAAGCATGAATTAAGCCGAATCTCATCATAGTAGCAATCACTTGATTTCTATGATGGAGAGGCCTTTGCCATGCAGTGGGAATGTATACAAGCTGATACTTTATTTATTGTGTCCAGGTGACATCAAACTCCCGTCGCGCGTGCACGAAGCTATGCAGATGCAAGTGGAAGCCGAGCGCAAGAAGCGTGCGGCCATTCTCGAGTCTGAGGGTGTGCGTGCTGCCGACATCAACGTCGCGGAGGGCAAGCGCCAAGCGAGGATATTAGCCTCAGGTAGATCATCATGTCGGAAAGCGTAGTGTAGGACGGCTTATGGCTAGATGGAGTGCCGATCTGCGAAAAGTCTTTTTGTAGTGGCTCAGTATTGGCTTATCTCAGCCTGATTTGCGAAAAGTTGGTATAGACTGGATGCGTCTAGCCGTAGACAGGATGAAATGGCGAACATAAGTGGAGGCCTATGTCCGGCAGAGTACTGAGACAGGCTGATATCATATCAGTTAATAGAAGTCCATTGCTGGACTTAGGCCTCCCCCAATGTTCTTCACATGGATCAGTCCTGTGTCACCTGCTTCCAAACAATTCCTGCAACCTTCACCAAATCGTCAATCCACCGTTTGGGGGTTTACCACGGCTGCGACTTTCTGTACGCCTCCACTCAGGGCCCTTTCCGCCTTTCCTTTTCAAGTAGATATGTAGGTTAGGCAGATACCTACCGTGGGAGAGCCGCGCTTCGGTATGAACGGTGATACTACGGTCTCACAAGACCGGCGTGAAGCAGCGCTTGAGCTGTTTCACCAAGTAAGTGAGCGTTCCAGATGCCCAATCCAGGAAAAGGGCGTTAAAGGTTGGCACCGCACTTGTGACTCCACTGGTGTTACAGGTATCTCTAGGCGGAGGCATTTGTCTACCATCAAGTGATGCGTCTGCTTGTCTGCCACGTATCAAATAAAAAAAATGCACGATTAATTGACTTCCAGCGCCATTTATTGCTGAATCAGGTTAATGTATGAGATGTAAGTATGAATTATTTATTTCCAGAGGCGGAGAAGCAGGAGCAGATCAACAAGGCGTCCGGAGAGGCGCAGGCCATGCTGGCCGTGGCGGACGCGCGCGCGCGCGGCCTCAAGGTCATCGCTAGTGCGCTCTCGCAGAGGGTAACTATCATTTTTATGCTATAGTGGCCAATATTGTTTAGTTTTTGTATTAGATATAGGTGGCAGACGTTGATGACGATCGTTGATCTATAGTAAAATGGATTAGTCGACGCCATGGATATATTCTATCAGGGACCGTTCAATTATTACGTAAGCATCGATGGGGAGGGGGTCTTGTCTCTGCTTACTTTTGATAAATTCAGGAAGAAAAAGTATATTTTATTGACCATTTTTGCTGACATGAGGGGCAGGGGGGTTAAATTTCCCAAAAAATCTGCTTCATTCATAAACATCAATCATATTTTTTAGCTACTTAGATATTGGTTAGTCGAACGGTATTGAACCAGTCAAACAACTTTGATCAACGTTGGTCGATGCCTATGATCGGTTGGTATCGTAACCTCTAAGTGATCACCGCCTAGCCCTAATATGACTTATCTATGAGATCCGAGAGGACTTAACGGAGTTCCCATGTTTCATAACCAATGGGGCTACCATACCCTATGACGTGAGCGACAGTGGCGCCATCAATTAATTTCATGACTCTTGTTGATACATTACTAGCGGCCGCCCGCGACTTCGTCCGCGTGGAATTTCTTATAACCCCGTAATGTTATTTAGCCTATAGCCTTCCTCGATAAATGGACTATCCAACAAAAAAAGAATTATTCAAATCGCACCAGTAGTTTCGGAGATTAGCGCGTTCAAACAAACAACAAACAAACAAACAAACAAACAAACTCTTCAGCTTTATTATATTAGTATAGATAATACCTGTCTCTTGGTTTCCAGGACAGCAGATACGCGGCGTCGCTGACGCTGGCCGAGCAGTACGTGTCGGCGTTCAACAAGCTCGCGCGGACCAACAACACGCTCATCCTGCCCGCCAACGCGGGGGACGTCTCCAATCTTGTCGCTCAGGTACATAAATATCAGTAATCAGAGTCCATACTAATATTATAAATGCGAAAGTAACTCTGTCTGTCTGTTACTCTTTCACGCCAAAACTACTCAACGGATTTAAATGAAATTTGGTATACAGATAATCTAGTCACACTTTACTCTTCAAGGGCCACATATCAATATGAACATCAGGGCCCGGGCCGCAGTATATGCGTTTCAAGAGCTTTTGCATAGGTACTTATCTATAGTAGTCCACACTATTCATATAAATGCTAAGATGTATGTCTATTACTTCTCTACTCAAAAACCACTAAACTGATTTCTGATAAGTACGAATATGTGGTTGACTAGTAATTAAATAAATCTACTATATCGCGGGCCGCACAAATAACGTCTGCGGGCCGCAGTTTGACGACCACGGATCTAGACCCTGAGAAAGAACATAGGCTACATTTTAATGAACGTCAAGATGGCGGGATCACTGCCTGTTTTTCACATTTCAATGTGATTAAGATTTAGTACGATATTTCTACTATTTCATACCTCCGTAGAAAAATTCTACACTCATACAAATTCAAGTTATTCCATAGAAAAACTGGCCCCGCCACTTTGATATCAAAATGGCGGGACCGCAATTTAGTTAATAGAGATCCATGGCGTAATCATAATTTCAGCATACCAAATTTTAATACGATTTAGTACGGCTTTTTGTGCATCACTTTCACTCTCTCGAAAACCCAATTTGTAACGAAAATAGCGTTTGACATTTTTAAATCTCAAAAGCGCCTGAAAGAAGTATACAAGTATGATTGCTCTTACAATATATTTAGGAGTCTAGTTTGTATTTTGTAGTTTTACTTTGGAAGGGTAATTCTCAAATGCTTATGACTTTTAGTTTGTTTGCGTAACAATTAAAGTGATTTCAACACAAACCAAAAACGAATGTTTAAATGAAACTTTAATCTTGATAATTATATTAAATTCCACGGTTAAAGGGTTTAGCAAGCTTAATTTGTTAAACCCTTTAATAATCACCCTAGAATCAATAAAAAAAAATTACTACCTATGTAACTTATTTATCCAACTGTGGCGGTTAAAGGGCTAGCAAAGCCATCCAGTGCTGCCCCAAATAGATTTTTATTAATTGTGATGAACCTAGAACGTTTAAATACATGCGCTTCCTAAAAGAAGAGTCTTATTTATTTTATTCGTAAAAGTACAAACTTAACTAAATTTTCTTTCCAAATACCTACCATCCAAATAATAATAGTGTAGTGTACACTGCAACTTATATAAAGTCTGTTTTATTTTAGATTTACCCACTGCTGTTATATTAAAATGTAGATGTGTAGGGTAATACGAACTTAAATTGTTTATTATATGAATTGTTTACCTAGCAATACTTGAAAGTAGTAAAGTAATTATATTAAAACTGTTTTAAGTTCAGGAAATAGTTCTCATAATTAATTACACCCCTAAAATAATTATTGTTTCAAATTTTATGCAGCCCCAACATTTTAAACGCCTAATATATTGAAAGAGCAATAATACTTGGATACTTTTTCTCCAGGCGTTTTTGCGATGTAAAATAATAATCACTTTTTTCTTTTGAAATTATTTGTTTTAACGGAGAAAATCGATTTATATGTAGTCGTATTAAATCGTATTAAAATATGGTATGCATGGTGTAAGATTATGCCAGGTGTTTTCGTTAATTAGACAGTGGTCCCGCCATTTTGATATCAAAGTGGCGGGGCCAGTTTTTCTATGGAATAACTTGAATTTGTATGAGTGTAGAATTTTTCTACGGAGGTATGAAATAGTAGAAATATCGTACTAAATCTTAATCACATTGAAATTTGAAAATCATGCCGTGATCCCGCCATCTTGACGTTCATTACATTTTATTGCGAAAAGGGGGTTGTAAGGGGTTGAAAGGGGGGTAAAAAGTTACTTTTCCACGCGGACGAAGTCGCTAGTAGCATATAAATACAGGGCAGTGCTGCCCGTGTGCGGTGGAGCACACAGGCGCCAAGGCAATAAGGGCGCTACGCGCCGGCGATTAACATAGATTCATGAAGATATAGGCCCGTGGTCATCAAACTGCGGCCCGCGATTACGTTATCCGTACTTACCTTTCATGTAAATCAGTCTATACTCCAAACTGGAATTCAAAACCAAAAAATCTACGACAGATACGTCACTGTCAAATCTGTTAATGTCACTTATGTCATTTTCAAGTGACGTTTTCAGGTTTCGCCAACCTTTTTCTTAATTGCAGACTAAACTGTCAAGTTTCCATACATTGTTAAAATGTTATGCTAGATAGGTTACCAAATGTTATTAACACCTGAAGTGTTACAAGCGCAATACCATCTTTGAAAACTAAAATTACGGATGGTTAAGTTTTTATTAAAGGGTCTTGTATTTACGTGAAAAAAATTTTATTTTTTTAAATTAGAATCAAAATTACCAATTAATAAATTCTATCAGCGAGTGTTTTTAGAAAAAAGGGGTATACTATGGTACGATAATTTTATTGCAGTAGCAACATTGTAGTAGATTTTTTGGTCTTGAATTCCAGTTTTGGGTAAAATGTAAGTATGTGATGTTGTCTCTAATAATTTTCCATGGTTCGTGGATTCCGATTACCACATACTAACTTCCTTAAACCCTTAAGTGTTAAAGCTAACTTTGGGATCAAGTCAATGTATGTGATATTATCTTGTTACAGGCCATGTCCATATACTCCACAGTGACAGCGCACAACTTACAAAACCCACAAAACCAAACGGAAATCTCAGAATCGGAGTTTGACGACCCTCTAGTCAAAATAAACGCACTTACTGAAAAGGGGTCGACACTCGCCGGCAGTTCCGTACATGACGATAGCCTGGCAGAGTACTTCTCAGACGATGAAGAGAGAGAGAAAGCCTTACAGGCCCAGAGGGAGAAGAAAGATCAGCATTTAAATAAGTTAGAAAGGGATTAGAGCTGTTAAGTAGTGCTTGTTGTTAAATAAAATACTTGAAACACTTTATTTTTCGTTTTATTGGTTAACAATGTATATCTAATTAAGATAGACGAACATTTAGGGGTCTGGTCACACTAACCACCCATACAAAACATGGTCATAAGTGTGTTTTGGTTTAAAACTATCGTCGTCATTGTCAATTGTGACTTTTAAAAAACTGACAGCATCATTTTTAAACCATGACCTCAGAACAATAACTAAAGCAGTTTTGCTTTAGTTATTGTTCTGAGACCATGACTAACTTATTTGATAATACGATTATCGCGGTATGTGATCAGCCCCTTATCTTAGGGAGCTTACACATTGTGACTTTTTGCAGCGATACAAAAGCGCGTAACTGTCGCGCGACTGCATCCCAAATGTTTCTCGCTTTTAGTAATCGGGTAAATGCATCAAGAAAGTCATGAAATGATGGCGGCACTCTCGCATATGCCATTTCGAATAAGGTAGTCCAATAGGGTATGGGAACTAATTTTTAGGTATCTTTTTTATATTTTATTTCAATACCTTTTACTATTTCAAGTAATCAATTTGAATATTTTTGTAATCAAGACAGTAGCTATGTTTTAATTAATTTTTAAACATTTTAAATTCAAGCGTATTTGTGACGTCACAAGTGCGCTACACCATATTAATAGTGTTACCACGTGCTTTTCTCCCCAAATCGTGGCAAATAAATTATATGTAAAATGTTACTTGTGGGCAAAATTCCTTTTAATCGGGGGAATTTTACATCACTGTCTGACAACATTCCGGCAAAACAAAAAAAGAGAGGTATCTCTAATCAATTTTATATCACCTTACAAATAAATGTCAACCGGTTGGTAAGGTTTTATTGTATTACAACTAGCGCCAACTGTTGGTTCTTTAAGTGTCAATCACAGTAGATGTCGCCTAATGTAGCATTTATTTTATCTTGTTAGTGTAGTATGACTGAAAATTCTGCTGACCTTGGGTCAGATGAAGGTCAAACGCGATTTTATTGAAAATATCATTGAACTTATGCTTTTAAATTTTAAAAGCAATAAAATATGGTATGAAAGACAAATGCCTCGAAATGGTTTTCGATTTAGGACATGTTTGGTTTTTTTTCCCATACCCCATTGGTAATAATACTATGGAACTCCGCAATAGTTCTTCAAGAATAAATTCACGACTTTATTGACTGAGTATAGATGTCAGTTGCAACTGGGAGCAATTGTCGTGCACTCGACATTGAAGTTGAGATTAGAGTTTTCACACATCGTCCATACAAATGTCTAATTCGACTTTATTATCGAGTGCACGAAAATTCCCCCCTGAATTTCATTTGTATCACTGCAAAAAGTCCAAATCCAAACGACTTAGTTACGCTGCTAAAGGCACATTTTGATCTTGTTTTTCATTACGCACGACCAAGTGAATTTCACAGTTCGTCGAATGCTGATGACATGCAAAACAAATTATTCGTTAGGTTAGATAATGTTACACAATCATATTCAATGAGTTTGCATTGCTGTTTGTGCTAGTCGAGCATGGTTAAATATGCATTTACGTAAGCTGATGGCTGTTTGTATATACTAAGGCCAGGGAATACCACCAGGGTATACCTTTGACAAGGCCTAAAACGTTATAACCCGACTAGCATACATTTTATACCCCATCTAAGTAGTTTGATAGAAGTTTTGCTATAGAAGTCTTATCAGTCGGAATGCGGAGAAATTCGAAGGGGGGAAAAGGGGGAGTACACCCCTTTTGTAGCTGGTTGATGATAAAATACTTGATACAGCCACACATGTCGACATCCAATTTGGCACTAAATAATAAATATCATTATAATAAATTAAAAACTATGATCCATTCCAATTTTTACAGTCTTGTTTTTATAAGTTGGCCTTTTTTATTTTACAGTAAACAGCTTTAACTAATACTTAAGTAATAAAAATAAATGTTACATAGACCTTATTTCGAGCAGACTAGCATAGAAACTAGTAAAGCTAAGTTTGTCTACTACACACAGACTTGTTCAACCTGTATTTATACTAAAAAGACACTTTAGGTTTAGGGTTCTTAATAGATCTGTTACATTACCTCGTAAAATATTACTTATTTTTTAAAATACAAACAGGTTATTTAAGGTGTTAGCAGACCAATCTGTCGATCGATGGTAAAATGGAAAAGTTGACGACCACCGATAGTCGATAGTCGGTCTACCAGACTTATCGATGGACGTCCCGTAATCCATTCTAAAATCGATCGATGATCGATCCATTGCTCTGGTAACCACTGATGAGATTGTGATTTTTTTCATGCATGTTATATGGAATGCTAAAACACAGTCAAGGAAAAAATATTAAATACCTACACGTTTTACAAGTTCACAAAATATTTAGAAACTTTTTAGTGTAATTATAATTAAACACACAACACAAAGTTAATTAATAATGCACGAGAAGGATGCATTCTAAATTACCTACGTCACAATCAGCCTATCGCAGTCCAATGCTGCTGGTATTACATACATAATAGACATACATTACTTGGTTATTAATACCAACAAAGACGCCTGCAAAAACAATGGTTGAAATGTGTTACCAGGACTAATGGATTGATCGTCGATCGATAGTAGAGCCGATAAGTCGACGTCAATCGATACGTTTCTACAAAACCCATACATCGATCATCATCATCAGCCTGTTGCAGTCCACTGCTGGACGTAGGCCTCTCCAAATGCTCGCCACTTTGATCGATCTTCGGCTACTCGCATCCAGCAACAGCAAGCCCTCGTGCGCAGATCGTCACTCCATCTGGCCTGAGGCCGTCCTACACATCGATCAAACGACGTCAACTTATCGATTCTATCATCGATCAAAGATCGATCGATTGGTCTGGTAACACCCTAAATCATCAGAAAATGAATATGAAACTATTAGGTCTGTAAATCAATAACTTATTTGTCCGATAGTTAATTTTTATAAACAATATTTCTGGAATGTTTAACAACCCTTGATCTTAATCTAACTTAAATGATTAACTAATTAAAAATATACTTTTAAGATATCTTAACAAACTTCTCCCTTTGATTGAAGTAACTGACAGTGCCTTCTTCCGGTTGATTACTGGGAGGTGTAGCAGGTAATTTGTGGAGATTTAGGTATGACGCTGTCATTTCCGTGCCGTCGAATTGTCGTAAATGTATCTGCAAATAACAAAAAAATATATATATGTGATAGTTGGCAGATAGAGGTGGCAGGTAGAGCGGGCCTTTCATGCCGAAGCGTGGCTGTCCCAAGGTATTTTCCGAACTGTACGAAAAGGTGTACTAGCTATTGTGAATCAATTAGAAAAAGTTACTTTCCTTCAAACCAAATCTATTTAGTTGAGACGCAAGATTCGAGGGACTCGATTCCCGCACAAACACAATATTACTGAAGTAAGAATGTTATAGCTTTAAGTTGTTAAGAGAAATATACCGTAGATGAAACTGATTTGTGAGTTGGGTCTGGGTGTTTCTGGTTTCATAGCACACCGCCAAATCTAGTTTGGGACCAATACAATGTATGAGACGTAGAGACGTTGTTAATTTTATTCATTTCCCTATCGACCTGCCCAGGAAACGATCCCGGGATTTTTCCGAGTTTGACATCGTAACTACTGCGCTGTCGAGGTCTTCAAATGGCCTTAGATAGATCAATGTCACCACAACCTTTCGAGCTAGGGGCGTGTATCATACACGCAACAAGGTCATAGGTAATAAGTAGATTTATGGATGGAACTATTTCTAGTCGTCAGTATAATAGGTACATAGTCATTATTTATTCATTGCATGACTATAATGCCGAGGTTTGAGTTAAATTGGTTATGCGTGTAGCGCCATACACTACCTAAAACAGTTTTTCGATTTCCTGATACTTATTTTCAATTTTTTTTCGTTAGTAATAAATAAGGCTGAAATTTAGGAATTTAAATTTAAATTTCATAAACATTTTTACTAAGGATTTGTTTTTATTGATATAGTTAGTATATACCTAGTTTTTGTAGTATATACCTTAGTTAGCCTGATGATAGCCAAAAAAAGAGTCCTCATTGTAATTACAAAGTATGCGATAGCATGACCGAACCGGACAGTACATTCAATAGCAAAAGTAGATGATTAAAATGAAAACTCTGATTTGTTTGAGTTTTTGATTTTGATTACCTTTGCTGTTGACTGTACGAGCGAATTGGAGTTCTCCTTTCATAAGTGCTGTGTGTCACCTTTGTTTGAATGCGACAGATATATTCTCATTTGTTACGGGTCGGCTTCGTTATAAACCACCATATTTGTCGAACTTTGATGAGGTTCCAGCAAAATCTTCTTCCCCCGCTAGCTATTCCAATAGCCACAGGTTATTTGTCGAACTTTGCTAGGGTTCCAGCGAATCTTTCTCCCCGTTAGCTCTTCTGTAGCTAGGTAGTTATAGGCACTGTGGGCAAACACCCGTCATCAGGACCCATGTGATGGAGCATGCTTGTCACAGTTTGCTGTGTGTTTACTCACTCAGCATGTCATGTCATCATAATGTTTTTTTTTAATTATAAGAATGAAAATTGTAATGATGATAATTTGAAAAGAGTGACTACCGAGTTTCTTGTTAATTTTTCTCGGTAGAAATCGACTTTCCGAATCAGCGATAGCTTACATCAGCGTTTCCCGATAGCCGGGTCGCCACCCGGTGCCGGGCCACCAAAACGAAATAACCGGGTCGCGACATTGTCGTCTTATTTTAAAAACACAAGTACGGAACCAGCTTGAGTTTGAAAGGAACTTAGTGGGTCACGAAGGGTCAATGTGAAAATTACCGGGTCATGGCATAAAGTTTGGGAAACACTGGCTTACATAATAGTTGACACTCATAAATGTTCCATACCTAAGCACTTAAATTGAATAAAGAATATTTCTATTTCTGTTTGTCTATGCCCACAGTGCCGATAGTGGACCCGCGCCAGGCGTCAGAAGTGTACAAGTGTATTATGTAAATACTTACTAATAAATGCAAATTGACTTCATCACTCCTACTCAAGTAAGGGAAGTTGCCACCGCTCTTCAAGTGGGCGAGCTTCGCTTGAGGGTACGACTTGTACAGGTCCTCTCGCACTTGGGCGCTCAACGCGCTTTCATCCCATACATCCATGATGGTGACGGGAAGGTCTCCTATCACTTGGGGCTCGACGTAGCTGGGCGTGCAGTTGAGCGTCAACCTTGATGCCAATTCAGATTGGTTCAGAGATTCCAGCTGAAATAATTACATCAATAATTCTTTACAAATCTGAAATTTAAAAATATAGGTATATGATAGTAGATCCGATGGTAGCTTAGCGGATAAGAACGCGTTTTCCATGCAGGGGTTCGTGGTTCGAATCCGAGCATGCACCTCTGGATTTTTTAAATTTATCTGCGTATTTCTACCATTAGTTGGCGGTGAGGGAAATCATCGTGAGGAAACCTGCATCTCCACCTCTGGATACTGATTCTGCTGAACCCAGTCGCCGTTTAGACAGAGAAACCTGACTTCTCTGTCTAAACGCGCAAAGGTCAGACAGCAGTCGCTTCATTGTAATTACCAGACTTACCAAATCCGCGATCATGATCCAAGATCCGAAGCGCTGGCTTTGAGATGATATGATAGTTAAATACGGTCTAATAGTAAGAAACAGTCCAATATTAATTACTTTGTAATTATTATTAGAATTTTTATACCTAGATTACTCATCCTATCCTACAATTTCATGGCCGATATTGTCTTTTGCGTTATTGTACAGTCGCCTACAATAAAATGTAAACACATCGACCCTTATGCCAGGACTATAACGTACATATTTGAATGAAATTGTATACTTATTAGTGTACATGACTGTACCTGCCTAAAATTATTCAGAATTAAAGAACTTATCCGGCGCAGTTTTGTATTCGCCAAAAAATAACGAGCGAATCGTTAAGAAATAAGGCTTTAATTACATTCAAAACCAGTCTTGTCTGACGTTTTTTCATTTCATTGTAATTCAATTCCTAAGTGAATTGGCGTAATTTGTTCAAGTGTTCTTACAACCTTGCTTATTTGAATGTTAACGTGAAACATAATAGCAATACTTATATTTACAAGAAAGGACAGTAAAGTAATATCGTATAACTTATACGGTGAGTTCCCATCGCAAATATTTCTAGTGCTTAATTCCGATTCTATTCGGGGTACCAACATTTGTTAAATCCCGGAATTGACTAGCCTGGTGGCCTATAATGAAACCTTTCCTGTAACAAATGAGAATATACCTGTCGCATTTAAACAAAAGCGCGCACACCGCGTGGGAAGGGGAGGGGAACTCCCGATACTATCGCATCGCCCGCTTCAAATTAGGCCGTCAGATAATTGTAAATGATAATTACATTGCAAAGTGTTGCTGTCCGACCTACGCAACTTATATACTGCGGAACCAGTGGGCCTAAAACAAACCGGACGTTACGAATCGGAATCCCCTCCCTTTCACACACTGTGCATCTCTTTTGTATTAATGTGATAGGTATATTGATATTCTCATTCGTTATGGGGCGGCTTCGTTGTAAGCCACCAGAGGGCCTAACACGAACCGGACCTTACGATCGAATTGGAGATTGAGAACCCATTTTAAACGCAAAATCTCGCTGAGGTCAACAAACTAGTGAGACTCGCTTATTGCGATCCTGGCCAGTTAGGTCACGTAATATTTTTTTTTATAAAGTTATCGACCCACACAATCACCACTTGTATGGCTTACTTACATGATTCATTCGTTATCAAAGTTAAGTGTTATGTGCGCAAATTACTCATTGTTAAGTATTCCATGCATATTAATAATGCATACATTGTATTCTATAAACCTAGATCATTGTGTAGGATATTAAAAAATAAAACGATATGGACTTGACGACCGAGACTTTATCCATATGTAACCTTCCACACGTGCTATGCAAATTGTTTGTTTGGATGTGACAGATAGTTCACATTTGTTAGAGGATGGTTTCTTTGTCGGCCTAATTGTAAGCAAATAAATCAGAAGAAAATAGCGTCATATACAAAGTATTGAGTTCCTTATCACGTTTTATAGGCTTCCCCAAAAATTATACTCATAAAAACTAGAGTAATAAATTTTATACCTTACTGTTTTTATTACAGTGTGTCAATAAGCAATATGTAACTAATATGCAAACAAAATATGGTATTGGAATGTAGTCAATATTGTATTATTTACCCTTTCAACCATGAAGTCAATGGACTCAGCTATTCTCCTGTCCACTTTGTCGGTAGTAAAGTTTCCCATAAGCATCCTCTTCAGCACCAACGATGGGAGTAGCCAGAACAATGCCGATGAGTCATTGTACTCGAACACTGATGTATCGGTGAAACTGTTGCAGAGAATTAGTGATGCAACTCGAGGACAGTTTTTTGTTAGCTCTGTAAACTTTTGCGCTATGAAACCACCTGAAATACATCAATGGATATAAAATAATCATATAGAACAATCTTATTGTTTTAGAATAATCAAAATAACTCAATCTTAATTGAGGAAATTTTACAGACTGTGATATCCTGATGCATGTATAAGGTAAAAAATGTTAAACTCATAACTTTGATAATTTATGAGTCATTAAATTTTATAACTCATAAATTTTATAACGTAAAATAGTCTGAAAAATTCAACCACTTATAACTTAAGGTTTAACCAAAACAAAGCTAAACCAAATGTGTCGCTGTCTGTAACATTACTAAATAAAATAAAAAAATGTTACTCTTCTGTAGTATTCTTGGTTTATTTTTTTACTAGGTACTCCATCTTTAGTATATTTGCCTTGGCTTATTGTTTAAGTTCCATAAAGGTCATGAAAATATTAAGGTTGAGTATATTTGAACATGGATTAGGTATGCTTTGACAGATAAGATTCTACATTTTAAGAAAGAAACATTCTAGATAACTTTGTTAGCATTCATGCATAGAAGCAGTCATTTAGAGAGGAGGAGGAGGAACACAAGGTTTTGAAGTATAAGCAGCAAAACAGGGATCTTTTTAGGCATACCACTAAATATAAAACACCACACCACAAATAGGTTTCCAAGCCAGTAAGAATACATACCCAAAGATGCTCCAAAAATATGCACTTTATCTAACTCAAGATAATCTATTAGCCTTTTGAACCCGTCGCACCACTCCTTCATATTCCAATAGGGTGGGGGCTCCGCTGATATGACGCGAACACCCCGGGACGCCAGACCCATCACTTGCTTGAAAAATATGTCTGCAGTCCCCGAAGACTGGTGGCAGGCAAACTAGAGGACAGCTAACCGACTTGGGGCCACTATCAAATATCCTCCATGCCTACAATAAATTAGATTTATCTCAATTACTGTTGCTAATAAGAGGTTCAAGATTACAAGGGACCTATTAGCCTTGACAAAAGAATAAACATTACCTTGGAGCCATCGGAATCGACCACTACTTTCCTAAGAGGAATGCTACTTCGGAAACTCAGGTATTCATTAGATTGCGATAAATCACTGACACAACTCATTGTGATTCAAAGTAGAATAAAATGAAAGAAAATAAACACTTCTCGCACAGTTGTTTACGCCATTCGGAATCAGAAAATAATCAAATCAGACGTCACACGTGGCTGTCAGATGTCAATGTGACAGTTAACAGTAAGGTGTTGCTATGTAACTCATTTAAATTCCCGTGGTAAATTATGTATCAGTGTAAAATATTTTTATTCTGGGATGGAGGCCTTTGCCCCGCAGTGGAACCGTAAATTAGGTTGATACTTAACTTGTTTTTTAACAAAATATTTTGTGTAAGTAAAGTCATAATAAAATAAATAATTTGATAGTTGATAATTCTACGTTTGCTAAACATGTGAAAATCTCTAATAGTATTCATTCATACTATTATTAATCTTTTTTAATATCTTGAAAACATAAATGGAAATAAATGAACACAATGACATCATAAAAATACTATCAAAATCAAAGAGGGTTTTTGCAAATGCAAAATCCGATAGATGGTGTTACGTTGACGTCAGGTCCAACGTGTGGACTGGTTACATTTGACGTATCATGTCAAAATAATGAAGTTATGAGAAACAACCAATGTCGTAACTTCATAACGCCATCTATTGGATTTTGCGTTTGCAAAAACCCTCATTACTGTAATTATGTAACTTATCTAGACAAATAAGTTACATAATTATTACAGTAATGAAGGTTTTTGCAAAATTTATGTTTTCCCTTAATTTAGGGGAATTTCGTAAATTGATAACTCAAATCTTGCCTAAAGGCCAATAGCCCAAGACAATACAAAAAAAAGTATCAGTCAGTTTTGATTGGACCGTCTAATGTCAAAACTTTCAATGACGTTTTTGTTATTGATTCCTATTGGTTTTCGATTTTAGGAGCGGAATACTCGATGTTGGCAGAGTTAAATGTGCTCGTTATAGCCATTGACTTAGGATTAACTCATTGGTTATTAGCCAAAGATTTTACATTATAACAAGATGGTGTACTATGAAAATGAATGCAATGTTAATTTCGATTCTATGCAATGAGAATAAAGATTACTTTGAAATGCCAAATCGCTTTACAGAAAATCGAGCCGAGCGAGATGGCGATCGACAGGAATATGTCCTTGTCTAAAGGGTTGCCATCATAAAAAAAAAAACCTTTGTGGTATAACTTACGCAAAGTTTATATTTCTTCTTCTGGGGAACTTTCAAAATATTGAATAGTTTAAAGGAATGATACGTTGGAATTAATTATGTCTTTTTTATTTTTTTAATTTTAAACCATGATAAACGACTAGTTTTATGTAAAAGTCGGTGATATGGTAGTTTTAATTATAATAAATATGCAACACTTGGCGTCTGGACATCACCATTATGGCGGCGGCAAAAATAATTTGAAAGATTGTATTATTGTGACGACAAAAATAAAGTGTAAAAATTGTGCTTATTTATTTAATAATGGTTCTCACTTGTTGTGTGATAGGATGCAAAAGTGAATCATATAAAGGTTGCGGTGTATCTTTTCATAAGTAAGTGTTTAGTCAAAGTTTTATTTTTGCATTGAGTAGGGTGTCCATTTCGCTTGTCATCTAAAGACTGGATTTTTTACTGTTTCAGATTTCCAAAGAATGAAGAAATTAAAAAAAGGTGGCTTACCGTCATACCGGGAAAAATTACTAAACAAGTGATTTCAAACGTTTCTAATGTAAGTCCAACCTTTAGATGATGATCAGTTCATATAGATAGTGCATTCGCATATAGTGCTAATGCAATAAAATGTAAATTTTCAAAGCTGTATTTTATTTTATGAAAATGTAAAATTTCTTCTAAGACTGAGACTCAATGCTCATAAAATTAATACTTGAGTGAGACATGTGAGACATGTAAAGCAATATAAATTTAATATTTTGTTAAATTAAATAATGCTTTTATAAGACACCGGGTTTTCATTTATTTCAAATTTGCATTAGAGAGATTTGATCCCCTAAGATCTAGTCTACCTGTTACTGGGATCAAGTCTCCCAGAATAGGGGACACTTGATCCTTTTGGAAAGTTCTGGGAAAATGCAAAAAAATATATATGAAGCACTAATAAATATAATAATCAAATAATGAGGAACAGTAGGTAGTTAACAAAATTGCCTACCTATGTACGTTTTGTTTTTATAGAACTAACAATGGGGATCAAGTGTCCCCAGTTTCCCCAAGAGTTTGTGAAAAAATTAAATTTTAGTCAATATCAAGAATATCCATAGAACCTTCAAATCGCAAAGTGTGTACGTTTGTATGAATAATACGCTATGGCCGGTTAAATGTGCCGCAGAGTGTATTATTATAGGTAGGTAAATAGAAAATCCTAATAGGGCTAGCACAAACTTTTCGAAAAGTCGGTAGTCTCTTCGTATCGTACGTATACATAATAAGGAATTTTAATTTGGAACTTGTGTTTTTTTCATACAAAATTGCTCATAAATACTCAAACGATACTTTGAAACGTTCGTGCTAGCCCTTCTAGTTTGAATGGGCTTCACGAGTTTCCTAGAGAAAGCGATGTCCCGACTCCCACGTGGGTGGACTGAGTTTGACAAACAATAATTGTAATCGAAAATCTAAATCGTGTGGTCACCTTATTAGAGTAGGACGCCAATCAAGTTATAGACATCTCACGAGGCTCGAATGCAAGTAATGAGTACGCCATCTAGTTCTTATATACAATATCTTTGTTATTAGCACGATAGCAGCCATACCAAAAAAAAAAAATAGGAGCGGAATGGGATAAAAAACAAAGATTTATAAAAAAGATAACGGGGGAAATACCATACCAAATGGGTCTACCTATGAAATTAAATAATGTATCAAGTCATGTTGGCAGCGCCACTGCAGTCCGTATAATATGGTTGAACGGCCTCGATGGCGCAGTGGCAAAGGTGTTCGCCTGAAGCGCGAAAGGTCCCGGGTTCGATTCCCGGTAAAGTCAATTTAGGAAACTATATTTTCTTGTGTCTGGGTGTTCTGGGTTGACGCCCCCAGTTAATTATCGTCACCTGGTAGGTTCTAATACATAGTAGGTACAGGGGTTGCCCTAGTTTGAGACCACTGGAGAATTAATAATATAATATAATAATAAATTTCTTTATTGGCAAAATTTGAGGGCAATTTACATACATTCAGTGACTTATGCTGTGCTTGTCTGGCGCATTTATTCATTTAATTATTTACGCATTATAAAAGTAGGTACCTAGTTTTCGAGTTACTTATGGAGCGGCGTGAAGCAGCCCCTGTGCTGTGTTTCGCTGAGTGAGTGAGGGTACCGGAGGCCCACTCGGGGGGAAAGGGGATAAAAGGTTGGCAGCGCACTTGTAACTCCACTGGTGTTGCAAGTGTCCATGGGCGGCGGCAATTGCTTACCATCAGGTGATCCGCCTGCTCGCCTGCTACCTATCACATAAAAAAAAAGCTTTATTTAGAATACATACGACAAAGTGTATCGACCAGCAGCATGCTGAAGTAGCAATGGGCTGGCCATAATCTGTCAAAGAACTTACAACCGTTGGAGTAGAAAGTTCTGGAATAAAAACCACGACTCTGAAAGCGTAGTGTAGGACAGCTTGAATTTCAACTTTTAATGATAACATTCCCCCACCACTGTTTCTATTTGTCTTCGGAGCGGAGATATAAGTTCTATCTTTCAACAATAAAAACAAAAGAAAATCGCATTCAAACACATTCCGTTTATTATATTTATCATAATGTAATTAACATTCTCGTCGTGAAATTTTCCTACTACAATTCTTCAAACAACTTATAAGGTAGCTTACATCTAAAACTAACAGTTAAGTTTTGGACGATTTGTTTAATATTACCCAAAAGAACCAATTTTGTAGCGACCAAGAAAGAATAGCTACAGGACGTTGAAAATTTTGAATAGGTAGTTAAAAGCAGAGATTCTCAGGACCTCCAGAATTAATGAAATGTGTTAAGTCTTGAAACAATAGGATGTTTTCACTTATGATATTGACTGTTTTTACCCTTTATCAATTTACGAAATTGTGATTTTGTTTTCGGTTAAAACAATCAATTTCCTAAGCAAAATGTAAGAACATGATGTTCATTAGGGAGGCCCATTCACGCTTTAAATAGCCTGCAATTCTTCGAACACCTGTACAATTAATAGTTTAGTAATTATTAAGAAATAGCATCTAATTTTATAGGTAACGAGATTATGTTGTACATGCACAGCTATATAGAAATTTAGAAGCCAAAACTGTAGGTAATTGATAAATCTAAACCTTAGAATCATACAAGTTATTTAGTATCTATGTATAATATATAAATTTATCTTAGTGCACACTAACCATTAAATTTCATTTTCACTTAGGTTCATAGTGTATATTACAAATAATTTCGGGCATCAATCACTATTACTGTAATCTATACATTATACACTGCGACTTTGTTATTATTATAATATTTTGATTTGAGCATACCTACCCGCCAATCGATGAATTAGATTTTATGATCTCTATACACACGGAATTTGCCGTCTCCAACCAAATTAACTTATATACATTTTACACATAAAGTATGTTATAGGATCTACATATCGTGGATTCATGTTAAAGTACTTGAAACATATCCCTCAAGTTTTGAACACTTAAATAACAAACCAACTATAAGGGTTGCATCATTCAAAATTATTACAATACATATTAAAATACTCCAAAAATAGAAAGCTTCAAATTGCAGTTAAGATTAATATTCAAATAATTAAACTAAATTCCCTATAAAAATTATATAACATAGGCAATAATGTTTTATAATCACAGAAGTCTTGTTATTGACAAAATTAATTATTTTTCTACACAATGCTTTCTAAGGGCCTTTTTCATAGCGACTTTAGCAGCGATACATTCGCGATACAGATTCGGTGCAGCTTCGATACAGTGGCCACTGACATCTTATCATTACTAAAAGCAGCGATACAGCGATACAGTCCCAAGAGAGTCAAACGCGTGTGTAACGCTGTAAAAAGTCGCAATGTTAATGGCCTAACATTTACGTACACGGAAATGTAAAATGAAGTATGTAATAATATAATGAAGTAAAAAGAATGACTCAATCACTTTAACTATAATTAATTAATTAACTATCCAGCTCAAAAAGCATAAGAGAAATGAAGATAGGAAATACGAACGCTATTATTGTAATGTCGTGATCCAATACAACCGGAGGAAATATACAGTAATATACTCTGCGTTCTCTAACTATGATTCCTTCCAAAATAATCCACTATCACTAATACTTCTACATATACATAAGACTCAACTAGCATCTAAAAGTGGACGTAATACGAAGTATTGCGTCGCCATTTCTATCAAAACTATTAATTACCGTTAATTCAGTACTATGAAGCGTAACGTGTTGATATTTACTTCATATAATTATTGTATTAATATGTTGGTTATTGATTTATTATAAGTCTACCGACTGGCAACTATACCTACCTTATTTCGAATACAAAGTCTGACGGATTTTCGCAGAACTAAAATAAGCACCTCTATTGCATTGAAATAAAGGTTATTGTAAAGTATTGCGACATTAGCGCCACATCTGACTTAGTATTTAAAATAAGGTAAACAAATATTTCGAGCAGACATGTCAACATGACCAAGTGAAAACTATAACAAAAAACCTAGCCATACACTGTCTATAGGAATCAAATGAAATGTACACCATAGCAATATACATGGAACTTTCTCAGTTTTCAATTGAGCTAGTTATAAGATACATTCATAACTCAATTCAATAACACACCATAATTATCTTACTACGGCTTTCTGCTTATAAATTTCGTTATAGTTTTCTTATTGCCATATTTAAGAGTTCATTATTGAGAATGTCTGTACAGATAGGTAAGTAGGTAATCTAACACACAATATTTATATTAAGGATAAAGTTATTATACCATATTATTATGCAGTAAGTAGCCAAGCAATTTTAAAAGTATTACGTCACCATAAAAATAACGGCGCAAGCGAACTAATGCATAGATTTAATTGACTTGGAAGAAAAAATGGCCTAATCTAAAATCTATTTTTTTTTGTCTAAGGCATAGACAAAAAGTTTTTGGATAAAATATTTAACTAAATTTATCATTCAATAATCGTAATTTTAGGAGAGGAGGAGAATATTAGACGGGTATTTGATTGGACGTGCGCCAGTTGAAAAATACCTATGTTTCAGGATTTGAAAAGTAATAATTACTACAGAGAGCAACACAGCAGTTTACCCTACGATCTGTTAATTGAAATTAAACCAAATTTCCTTGACATAAAAGTGAGAGTAGTTTGAAGCCATGAATACATTGACATGTGTGGCTGTCTGTACATTTGTATGGTTTTAAATTTCACAGGTTGATAGTTTTTCATTCTAAACTGATATTTGTGAGACTATGATGTACTTTACATCCATTATAAAATGTTTTTTTTGTTTACTTCTTCTATGAATCAATCTAACTAAAGCATAGCTTAAAATAATTGGACCTGCATTTTATTGCTTAATATTTCAAGGCTCATATTTTGCAGTTTATAATTATTGAAACCGTATAAAAGTAGCATAATTGCTCGAATTCTAGGAATCCATCTGCTAGAACTTCTTTGCGCAACTGTTTTGATTGGCTGGTGTTAGTTTAAGATTTACTGATCTTTTTTATTCCAAAAACTTTTTTTTATTTTTTTTTAGACTATAGGCCAACGCTTGACCTCAATCGCACCTGATGGAAAGCGACCATGAGGTCTAGGATGACACGCGTTTGCCCAGAAGATGCCTGTTCACTCTTGCCTTAAAGATAGCCAAGTTATAGTGGTCGGCAAAAACAGACCTCGGCAGGGAGTTCCACTCCTTAGCTGTCCGTATGATAAATGTGTGTGTGTGGATGTGGACCTACATGCGTTTTTTTTTAAATAAGTATGTTACAACTTAGCTGTTATAAGTATGCGTGGCGTGAGACGTCATATCACATCCAAATGCAGATTTAGATCTACCTAAACCCGTGACTGTGAGCCTGCACGTATTGTGTGGTAAGGTGAGGTAGATTTGCATACGTTTTCAATGATAAAATCTAATCTTTTTGAAGACGCGTTTGTAAGTGCACACAATGCACGCTTGTATGTGATTTTTTTACAAATGAATTTCATTTAAATAAAAACCACTAACATAATGCTTTCTTCTTCACGCCTAACGCACCTATACTCAAAACTGGAATTCAAGACCAAAAAATCTACGTCAGATACGTCACTGTCAAATCTGTTAAAGTCACTTAAGTATGTCTAGTATTTATGTGAAAAAAAGGAAATAAAAATATTTTTTTCAATTATAGAATCTAAATTACCAATAAATAAATTACATCAGCGAGAGTTTTTAGAAAAAAGGGGTATACTATATGGTACGATCATTTTATTGCAGTAGCAACATTGTAGTAGATTTTTTGGTCTTGAATTCCAGTTTTGGGTTACTCAACACATTCGAGGGGTTATGTACGTTTAGGCTGATTTTAATGGACTGATTCTGATCTTTCTATAACCAAACTGTAAGCCTACATAGGTATGAGTGGAGTGTAGCCCAACGCGTATAAAATGACTGATTTTCCTAAAGCCCCCTTAGTGTGAGGCTGTTGCTCGACGCCTAACGCGTGTCTTGAGATCACATTATATAATTTGTCTATAGTCGTGAAAATTATGGCGCCATTGCCGCTTAAGGACCGTTCAAGTATTACTAAAGCCGATTGTTGCAAAATTTTAATCCCCTGTCAAAAATAGTTAATACAATGTGTTTTTTTTCTCCTGTTTATTTATAAGCACTGTGATCTCTCTCGAAGCTTACCTACTACGTGTCAATAAAATCGTGAAGATAAATAATGGCGCCACTGCCGCTTACGTTTATTATGTGGTTACCCAAATGGTTATGAAAAATGAACCTCATTAGTTCCTATAACATCCGTAGTCACGACTTTCTTGACGCTTTATAATACTTGAACGCCCGTAGTAACCCCATTGGCATGTCATGGCAACTTTAGTACCTCAAACATCCGCTGTCGCAGCGTGGCGCACTACATTCGTTCTCTTTTTAAAATTGCTCAGCTGTCTGCGTGTGTTATAGTTGCCTGGCGGAGGCGCGGCGCGAGATCGTGAGGGGTGCGTGCGGGGCGCGGGGGGCGCGTTCTCACGACTCCCCGTTGCCGCTGTCGTCGCCGTCGCCGTCACCGCCCTCCAGCTCCTCGTCGGAGTCGGTGTCTAGGTCGTCGTAGTCGTCATCGTAGAAGTCTGTCATGTCAAGCTGGAAAATTAAAAAAAAACAATTAGTAATCTCGTCTCGAATAATCCCAGGATAGAGGTATAGTGTATGAGAAACCCGCTAGATGGCGTACGTTGGACTGAGTTTTTTTTCCAACTTCTTTTCCAGAAAAAACGTCACAGAGTGTGAAAGAGATTTATCCGATCCCAAAGCATAACGATAGAGAAATCACCCAGCACGTCATGTAGATACTATCAAGTATGGCTTTCCTTGAAAATGCTTTGTCTGGTTAAGGTGTCAGTAATTTTATTCACATGATGTACCACCCATCTAGAGCTGCTTTCAAGTTGCAAAAAATAAGTTAAAATAAATTGAGACAACAATATGATGTCATCCTGTGTATCCTGGACCCAAAGCAAAGTTTTTTCTTGAACTATGGTAATCAGGAATAATGAAGGTAGTTCACACAATTAAAACATGTTTCGTATAGGTACATAGGTCGGAAAATATGGCATCATTCTATTTTCCTACACGCTATTTCATAAATTAAAACGCTAGCTAAATACGGACATTTAGCAGTAAATGAGCTGATGATAAGCCTGAGTTACGACTACAATCCGATATGAAATTATACATTTATTGTTTATTGATTATATTTTTTTTTAAATTGCTAAATAATGACTTAACAGTCGATTACGTACATTATCAGTACGGTAGATCACAAGTCTAGAAACGAGCCGTAGGAGTTACGCCACGGAGTATTAAGTAAGTGTAAGGTCGATAAAAAATTAATTACAATAACTTGAGCTTCCTTCCGAGTATATGTTTAATTAGCAGGGGTGAATGAGGAAATTCACTAGCTGTTATGACTAAGTATAGTTTTAATAAGCGCATTATCTATTTACGTCTAACTAATTTATCAACTCAGGCGTTGTACCAGCACGAAAACTACATAAGTATTAATTAAGTGCCGTTTCACCTATCGATCAAATAAAATTTAAAGATATCCGAACAGAGTTTTGAAATTGGTCCAGAAATAACTGCCCCGGGCATTCATTAGACAGTTCATTATTTTTTTTTAATCTTGACATAAACAAGGATGGCTACACATGATACAAAAGCAAATAATATGGATATTATTTTATCTTATTTTTTACTTTTTCAGGCTGGGTCTTGGGTGACGCATTAGAATAATATAGAGAGTAGACATGCACAAAACAACAGATACAAAAAGAAAATGGAAGTAGAAGTTGTTCTACTTTCTTACCTATATGTATTGCGACAAAGTCCTAAAGTTTAAACATATTTTTGGAGTCAACAGTACGTACACAGTTACAGAAAGCTAAGAAGGGCAATCCTGTTACCTGTGGCTCCTGCGTCGTCGACTTGACCTGCGTCTTAATGCAATAGTCTTCTAACGTGAGTGGTACGACGATGCCCTCCTTCTCTGCCTCTATGCGCGCCACTTGCGCCTGTTTCCTGGAAATTAAAACAATCATCTTTACGCTGTGCTTGGACTTGGTATAATTAGAGCGGTTGAGACGCGTCGGTTTTAGATCTCCAGAAATGTTCTCCAGAGCTCCACGTGGTGGTAGGTATAGATATCATAAGTAGGTAAGTCTAGTTTTAGCGCTACTGTCAATGGATGTAGCTTCGTAATATAATCGTCTAACCGATTCGGCTAAGGCGTTCACGTACGCAGGATATAATAATATTATAGTGCTCAAAAAAGTCAAAGTTGGAGCCATGAAGTCCTTGAGTGGAGACCGCGACTCGGTAAACGTAGTGTTGGACGCCCTGCGACAAGATGGGATGACGACATTCGAAGGCTGGCTGGAGTGAGCTGGATGAGAGTGGCCGAAAATCGGGAGCCGTGGCGTGCATTGGGGGAGCAGTGGACGAGCGTGGGTTGCTGCTGATGATAGTGCTCAAGTGATTGCGGTGGACTCTCTATTCTCCTACCCTTATATGGGACACCAGTGTGAAACAAACAGCTTAACATACTTTCCGATGCACGGGGACACACTAAGAATTTCTAATCAGGAAAATTCAGGTACAAATTTTGGCCCAACCCGGGAATCGAACTCTGGACCCCAAAAGCAGCTGTCGTTTGAATGAGCAACCTACTACCCGCTTCGCCACCGTGGCAGTCTATAGCTTCATGCCTTCATAATGTGCATCCGTTATGCATGATAGTAAGAAATTTCAACGATGAAGTGGTAACTTTGCGTCGGCGAAGTTTAGATTCCAAGCAGCCGGGCATACACTAATGATATTACGCATTATAATCGTAATGCGTCTATGAAGATACACCTACCGTGGATTTTCAGATTCGTCAGGGATACTCGTGATATACATACTCGCTTTGGACTTGTCATTGGAGTTGCTCCAGTTGATATTTAATTAATGATGAAGCAAGGCTATTCGATAAATCGATACATGTCACTAATGCGTTTGAGTTGAGTCGTTCAGCTAAAGAGTTACCTAGCAGAATAATAGTTTCATAGTTGGATGACCGGTGGCCTGGCAATGTTTAAAATATTTATTAGATTATGGACGCGCGTTCCTGTTTATACATGTCGATGTTTTAAATCAGCTTCAGAGTATGCTGCGATTTGTATAATACATTATGCACATAAGAATGATATGGAAAACAAAAATGTTGAGTGACGCAAAAACTCTGAAAATCACGTCAATCGATATTTCGCACGTATTGGTGACAGGGACATACATATTTTATTTTCTTCCAGGTCAAATTTCGGCTACGGTAGACAATTTAATTCAGTAAATTACATTGGACATTATATTATACTGTAAGACATAGTGCGCGAAGATACTCGGAGATGTATGGGTGTATTGCCTAACCCCGTATTCGACCCAGCATAATGACCGAGTCTAAGTGCGGAGACAGTGGTCCACTTTACATTACGACGTATCTTCTCCGATGCGGATACCACATGCTACACGACCGGAGTGGGATTCGTGGGGCCACTGGATTTGGAACACGGGGGCACGATAACATCAACTTGTCTCCGGCTTGAATTAATTTCTTAATCTCGAGTACATATTTTGGCTCAACCCAACCATCGAAAGCACAGTCGTCACTGCAAAGTGAGACATACTGTCTGTCTGTTAAGTTTCCTATACGACTAGGTACATTAATGCGTTTTATACATTTAACATCTATATTATTGCTACAGTTTTGGACCAAGGGCCATGTTCGTCCGATAACATGGCGTTCGATGTCCGGTGTTCGATTGGGAAACAGCCCGACCTAAATATTCGTCCTCGGGATTCTGAATCTTACATTCATATTGTAGAAAACAGATTGCCTGGTGGGAACTATAAAGTGGGTTGTGGTGATAACTGCCAAACGTAAATAAGTATATCAGACAAATCACATAGTAAGAAACTAACAACAACACTCTTTTTACTTATCATACTTGTAGGTACAGGAAGGTCTGCAGGATCACTAGCAAATACGCAATCGGATCAGTTACCGGTCAGAAAGGATAATGTCAGAACAATAGTCTACGGCTAGGCCGTCACATAACATTTATCAAGTGGCTCTTTTAACTTTTTTCGTTAGACCGCAAGTTGGAATCATGAAAAGATTCTAGGTTTCGGAGGACAACCTAGACACTTTAGTAGTTTCTTAGGAGCTATAGCCACGGTAACGACATCTCAATGAAAATTACCGTACATTTGTACACGTAGTACACAGATAAATGCGAATACCAAGTCGCTTAGTAACTAAAATGTAACACTGCCAATTCCAAGCCGATCACGTCCATTGAACAATTTATTGCGTTACGAAATACCCGTATCGCTCCTAAATGCGCTTTGGTAACACTGCTTGAGAATTTCACTAAACATTATTAGTAGCTCTTATCTCTCATCTCAGTGTGTAATAATCGGTTATTCCAAAGCTGTCGGATGTCGGAGCCTGGGGTACTAGGCTATTAGTATTTGGGATGTCTGGTACCTAATTAGAATGAAACCACTGCCGTCTCGTCTTCGCAACTCTTTAACAGGGCAACCAGACCAACTGAATCAAGGTTAGGTTTTTCGACTTTTAAGAAACTTGCATGTTTCCTCACGATGTTTACTCAGTTGCACTCAAAGCCCTCGTTTCCGAGTCCTGGGTACGCTAATAACTACAATGTTCTACCGTTATAGTTCTGACGGCAGTCGTTTCATTGTAGTTATCTACAACTTATTTAGGTTACTAATTAGAACGGGGTTAAAAAAGCGAAATTATTAAGGCCCAGACAACAGACACAATGGAAAATCAATTGTTTTATGCCATTTAAGAGGTTTTCGGGTCTCACGATGTTACATAGTATGTAAGCACATTATAGTATAGTATAAGTTCATATACATATTATCTCCTCCTTAGCTAGAGTTTCGGCTGTGATCACAAGCGCACTGGGCAGTGAACGCCGTAATTTTATCGACTTGTGTAGTTTTTTGTTTACGTTTATTCGCATCTTATAACATCATCAGTATTTAGCGTCATGGTTAACAATGCGCTGGTTACGCCACTGGTATCGCAAATTGCATATATCTATAGAAATGCTTCGAATTGCTTTAGTATGTTTGCACGATCGGGGATTTTATAATAGAAAATAATCAACTATGTCATCAAACGACATGTACAATCAATCTTAATTTTTTTAATTATTTTATAGCCATGATAAAAAATATTATTCACAATTTGTCAAAGAAGTAATGAGATAAAGGTTTATACCACACTCTCGTTTTTCTTTGAATCTTAAAGGTCTTATCAACGGAACAGGTTTTTTATTTCATTTCCGATAAGTTATTTCCTTATGCTTAATAGTAAAAAGGAAAATAATAGTTGAAAATAACACTCGATAATGTTCTATCTCACTCGATTGTTGTATGTATTACGTTCTACAAACATAATTAAGTGTAGAGTGCGTCGTTTGCTTATCACCACTTTTGATAAACTAGTTTTAATAATTGCGGCATATACTTTACTGTATGCATGTATTCTCTTCAAATCTGTGTATTGATGTGGAAAAACAGATAGCCTATATTCGGTTTCGTTATCATACGTTAACCGGTTAAGTTCAACATTTGGATTATGATATCACTGCAGATGTTATAAATGCTTTGATTAGGCAGAGAATGCGTACACTACACAATGTGAAAAAATAAACATAACATGCGTATCCATCACTCTAACAATTACAAGCTTAGGAGATACTAATGCCCCCGGACCTACGCACAAATCTATGAGCGGATTTCTAACACTCGGTACGTCGGCCCAATCGGGATGGAAAGGGGGTTAAAAGTTGGCAGTGAACTTGCGACTCCGCTGGTGTCGCAAGCGCTTACCATCAGGTTATCCTTCTGTTCGTCTGAGAAGAAGATGGTGGGTGCAGCAATTACTATCCACTTTTTACCGTGGGAGAGCCACGCATCGGTATGATTGGGCCGGCTCCACTGGAGTGATACCACAGTCTCACAAGAGACCGGCGTGAAGCAGCGCCTTCGTTGTTTCGCCGAGTGAAGATATTTAAACGGTCATAACGTAGGCAGCGCACTTGTGACTCAGCTGATGTTGCGGGTGTCTTTGGTCAGCAGCAATCGCATACCATCAGGTCATCCATCTGCTATTTTTTTTTATATTTGCACTTTGCAGGGTTTGCACTTGACCTCATCTCACCTGATAGACAATAGGGCCTAAGGTTTGTCACCTTTCACATAAAAAAGACTAAGAAGAAGATAGTAAACACCCTAAACGAGTTTTCCTGTAACTTGGGCCAGATATCAGGAAACCATTACTAGAGGGGAGCTCGGAATCTTGCAAACAACGGAACCTCACCTGTTTACAGAGTAACGGATGACAGGATGCCTGCTTCACTTAAAACACCTAGTAGAGTGCGTCAAGAACGTCTTCAAAACGGAAGCAAGGTGGTGCAATTACCTGATAATGTTCTCGTATTCCTTATCCTTCCCCTTGGAGTCGCGCCAGCGCCGGTACATGACGCTGGCGTCGACGTTCGCCGGGCTGAAGGTGTTGGGCTCGTTGAGCAGTGAGATCACAGACAGCAGCACCGTGCGCACCGACTGCGTCGGGTTCCAGCGCTCGCAGGGCAGCTCGCCCGACTGCGGGTCGTCCACTGGCGGGTGCAGGATTGATATGCAGAGATCACCGTTCTGGAAAATTACAAATGGTTTGTTAAAACATTTACTAAATGATCTAATACGCACCGACCTAATCAATATTTTTTATGTTTTTTTTTATGTTATAGGTAGCAGACGAGCAGGCCGAGCGATACTTTGGGTGCCGACGAGCTGATGGATCGCCTGATGGTAAGCGATTACCGCTGCCCACGGACACCTGCAACACCAGTGGTGTCACAAGTGCGCTGCTTACCTTAAAACCCCCTCCCCTGGATTGGGCCTCCGGTACCCTTACTCACGCAGCGAAACACAGCACATGCACTGCTTCACGCCGGTTTTCTGTGAGGACGTAGTATTACTCCGGTCGAGCCGGCCCATTTATGCCGAAACGTGGCTCTCCCACTGTTAATACGTAATTGAATATTTCTAAGTAAATGAATATAGATGGCTAGACCTTGATAGATAATAGAAACGTTTATGAAAATTATCGAAGGTCCCGTTAGAGGAGAATAAGGAAAAGGTTGAGTTTCCTTATTTTTCTATTCAATAGGGTGTAAACTAGATAACGGGAAATCACTTCATCAGAGCTGACATAGAGAACCCTATTCAGTTCTATTTAGTACTAGTGGCCCGCCCTCACTTCGCTTCGGGACCTTAATTCAGAAATTAACCAATAGATGGCGCTGTGCTCAAGTTACATCGCGCAAGCGCTTTCGTGCTTTCGGTTTACCTATAAGCCTTGCCGTTGTCTATAGAAGTTATCTCTTTATAAATAGTATAGATTACCTCGAGCACAAGACGTGCGGGTAGACCTTCATTCTTTTTTAAAAGCTGAAAGTTTACCTGTGGATATATCCACAGAAGGGATATCCATAGACTCAGGATGCCGTTAGTTCTATGGGAATTGGGGGCCAGCAGGCATGGTTTTTTCATATTGAATCACGAGAATTAGGGGCATGTTCCTAAACGGAGGTTTTCCCTTGTACCTAACTGTGTAAATGCCAACGACATTTCTAAGCCACAATAGATTTGACACTTTATAAAACCGCATTTAAAACAGGTAAAATGACCTGCATAATGAAACGATGCTACGTTTAGGCATATAAGGTCAGCATCTAGTAGATGTAGCTTTTATTAGGACAACGTAATAAATTTAACATTAAATTTAAGATAACAACGACATTAGTCTCAAACTGTGTCCCGGTTATTAACGCCCACCTGCAGATTCAAGAGGCGTTGAAGATAAAAACTATTTGAATGTAAGTACTGTTAGCAAACTACTCGGATAACTTTATAAGTCGCTGGGGCATTGAATTCTAGAACACCCAGTCACTCGCGACAAAATGTTTGAAACAAACGCGTTCTAATCACAGTCATATTAACGAAGATGCGCCTGCACTGAACCTTCGATCATTAGATAATATCTTGATACACAATTCTATACTGAAATTGTGAAAAAAGATCCCAACAGAGCTGTCAATGGTAGTACAGCTATAAGTAGATATGAATTTCGAAAATGCAGTTTGCTTTCGACCATATCACCATCACCATCGATATACCATCGATAATCCAGTCATCGGTTTTGTATTCCGAAAATGCTAAATAGTTCTCTTTCGCGGACGGAGTACCGCATTATTACAAAACGGGGATTATAGACACAGGTCCCTCCACCAGCCCATGGTCTTTCCTACCGTCTCGGCATACGGACCGAATCTTGGGAGACGCTCACCAGGTACTTGCTAAGGGCTCTTTCCCCGGTGCGTTTCTTCACTCCCTACAAAGTCTGTGTCTTTAGCCCATCTCAATGTCACTTCTCCCCAAATGGGGCGTGAAACACCACAGCACAAGCGACTCGCGCTCGGGCAGTTCCACATCAATCGAACTCCTTCCTAATGTCAAGCCTTTTGTGTGCAAACGCACGCAACCGTCGAAAACCTTCTGCAGAGTTGACCATCTCTTGATGGTATACTGGTCCTATCTCGTATCTGTTCCAGTCATACAAAACGGGGACTAAAGTTAGTTAAATAAAAGTGACAGCATCATTTTTAAAGCAAGATGAACTTCATGTATTGTTAACAAGGGAGGTAAGTTTATGATGGCTGTGAGGCAATTCAGGCAATCGAGGGAGGTGGGGCCGCATTCAGCGCGAGGCAAGGAGTGACCACTGACCATGTTGTACGCAGTACTCATTATATTGTATACTTTGGTTCTATCCCCATACATAGTTCTAGAACTTTACAAATGTGCGCATCGTTCGAGTAGGCTTTTCGGGCTTAAGTGTAATGCTAGTATATCTAGTTTGGTTCAGTTGTAGTGAATGCTGCGTCTGGGCCAAGGGTTGCGGGTTCGATCCCCGCACAGTACAAATATTTGTGTGCATGAACATGTCTGTTGTATTAGTCTGGGTGTTTTCTATGTATTATTAGTATGTATTTACAAAAGAAAAGTATTATACGTATATAATTGTAATATCCACTGTTGGTTCTGATATCTGTAACACAGGTGCTTGAGCTACCTATCTCGGAGTCAGATCAATGTATGTGATGTAGTGAAATATTATTTATTTATTTATTATTATCTACTGTGTATATACCTACTATGCGTGTTTTATATATATTGCTAAAAGTAAATGGCCGAATGACAGGCTCTCCACTGGTTCAGTCATCTCAGCGAAGACGACAGAAACGGACGCTCGATTTCGGTCACTGAAGCTGTCAGTTTCGATTCGACTTTCTGTGTCTATTTATTTTGTACTGGAGCCCTGTCGAATCCATTATTCAAATGGACGATTTCGGCCGAACCGAAATAAATCCGTATGAACCGTACTTAACTCGCCTTTTACAGCCGTGAAATGGCTTTATAGTAAACATAGATTAACTATTAAGTGTTGTGATGCAATCTAGGTTTGTTAAGGGATATTGGCCAAACGAGAGAGATGAAAGTTCTTCATATTCATTATTCATGTCCCTAAGTCGAGAAATATAATTATAATGTAAAGAAACCATATAATATTTTTGATATGAACAGCATCTTATTTTCCTTATTTTCCCAGGGAAAACCATAATGGCCTTTTTGATGTATTGTGGGGGACAAGGTAAAAAAAAAGTAAAATATCTTTTAGAGCCGCTGAAAAGCGGCGATAAGAACTAGTCACTTAGTAAAATGATATTATCTTGTGAAACCGAGATCTTGTCCAACAAGTAGTGATTGTTGAAGAGTAATCATTGTCTCTGCCAATCATTAATCATTAATATTGTAACAAACGTGTCTACGTTTGATTGCTCTGTACCTAGCTAATTGTAGATGACTAGCACATCACATCTCAAACTGAGGATTACGGACCACATCGTTCATGATTCATAATGAAATTATTTTATTATTCTATATCAAATGTAATAATGATTTAATTGATGTTTTTCGTGGGCATGAGCCGGTCAAAATCCTAATAAAGACAGATATGCTGCGGTGGTCGATTACCATCACGCAAGTATAAAAGTAAAATTAAAAAGAAGTAGTAGATGTTTTGTTTGTAAACATCTTTTATTTATCAATTAGTGTCCTAATATTTTGGTTAGAGTTTCAAAATTGCCGAATCCAAGATTAAAATCCACTCAGAAAATTTACGCATGTTTTAAAATGATGCTAAACGATCAAAAAGTTTGAGAACCGATTGCTCAGACTTAAGAGGACGAAGCGTCCTGTCTCTGACACAAATTGGCCAAGTTTACACAACACCGTTATTAAATCTTGATATTTAATGCTTCACGGTTCGAGATTTAGATTTCGTTTCCGTTGCGCTGCTGAGCATGCGTAACCGGGTATTACATAAAGGCATTGTTGCCGACCCGCCGTCAAGTTTACCGATTACCAAGGAATCGTCATAACAACGCTTACGTGCCCGATGTGCACTCTGGGAGTAAGTAACACTAAAGAGAGGTAAACAGTATAGTGACAGCCCAAATATATCTCACGAAACACGTTCGTAGCACGCGGTTACACGAAATACTTGGCGTGTGGGCTGACGGCGCGCAGCGATTCTGTGGTACCAATATACCAGCTTCGATTTTGTAGATATCTATGCATTGAGAAGGGATATTGTACCTTATTCTTATTGATTTAGTGCAACTAATACTATTGGTAGAAGTTGTATGGAGATAGGTCCCACAGATGTTCCGTGTGATGGAAGAAAGCTTCAAACTGTTGATGCACTTCTGATTGGTTTTACGTACAATCAATATGACTATTTGTTACACTTTAATCCAGCATCATTTCAGCAGCTAAGGGTACGTTAATAATGTATGCAGCATAAATTCGAAAATAAAAATTATTATTAGGCGATTATTGGTCGACCACTGGCACACACAACTGATCCATATTCTTGTAATTCTTTACTGTTTTGTATTACATTGTACAGGGTTTCACTGTCCAATGAATTTGATTTACATCTATGAAAAGCTGCAACTACATGATGTAAATAAATAACTACTACATAAAGTGTTTACACGTTATAAACACTTCATTCATTATATTTTATTTACCGACCTAATGACGATGAATGTAAATGTTCTAGATATTAAGGGTTATAAACATTCGCATCATATACTACACACGAAGATAAATGTAGGTACTATACCTACACATCTACAGAGGGAATAAAATGAACTGGACTTTACGGCAAAATCGGAGTTTCCCTCCCTTTCATAAGCGATGCGTGTCACTTTTGTTTGAATGCGACAGGTATATTCTCAATCGTTACGGGACGTTATTATAAGCCACCACCTATTGTATTCTGCGAAATCATAGTTTCGTAGAATACATTTGGCTTTGAACACACAAGCATGAAATCAAAAAGATTTCTCAGAAGATTTATTCATCTTACAATTTAACCTACCATAAAATTGTTCCAGAAAAAATATAGTTGTTTGGCAGGAGCTCTACCTATTCCATGCTCGATGACTGACGCGATCGCGCATTTGGTAGTGACCGTATCCAATACGCTAAAGGTCGTGGGTTCGATCCCCACCCTGGACAAACATTCGTGTGATGAACACTTGTGTTTGTTCAGTGTCTGGGTGTAATATATGTATATATTTAAGAACTATATTTGTAATTCCTCTGTCGTCAGATATCTGTAACACAGGTGTTTAAGCTATTAGTACGGAGTCAGATCAATGTATGAGATGTTCTGTGAATTATTTATTTATTATGCCTATTGATTAATCCATTCCAAGGATTGGCGCTAACCTGAAAAAAAAACACCCATTTTTTTCTACATCATATTACGATAAACATGGTGTTAGTGTATGAGTGCATGTGTACCCAGTTACCGTTAGTGAGGCAATGTAAACGCGAGTTGTTTGTGTATGACCAGTTTAAAAACATACTTTATTTAAATGCGCCAGACAGTGGCAAGTCTAACTAGAGCATCATTTCGACGACCAGGTCAACTACCGAGTCTCTTTCAAGCCAATCAAGAGACAATTCGTTGAATGAGAAATGAACCCGGAACTTCAGACAACTGACATTTGTTGAATTCACTGCGTCAATGGCGAGATAAGTAGTAAATTGAGGGTTTTTTCACCCAATAAAAAAAAGTATTTTTGTATTCAGACAAGGCTACATACATAATATAAGGGGACGCAAACAATTTTGAGGTCTCATAGAAAATTATAATACGCGGCTCTTAAAGCTAAATCAAAAAATGTATTCAAGCGTAGGAATTAGTAAAGGTGCTTTCTTTCACTATTATTGAATAAACTAGTGGCCCGTCCTCACTTCGCTTCGGGACCGTAATTCAGAAATGAACTAATAGATGGCTCTGTGCTATATTACATCGCGCAAGCGTTTCGTGTTTTCGGTTTACCTATAAGCCTTGTCGTTGTCTATAGAAGTTATCTCTTTATAAATAGTATAGATATTATCAGTTTCAGGTACAAATATTTTAAGCATTTTGAGTCTTGAAGTCTTATAATATTACGACAATGATACATGTGGGAATGAGAACGCTCATCAGTACCAGAGCGAATTATCAGACAGAAAACCAATACTTATCTATCTGTATACATACAAATATTTGTTTACGAGTAAATAATTGCAAAGCAGTGAGTGATACAGTTACATTATTATGGCTGTACTAGCATAAAGTGTATTTATAACATTAGTCACATAGTATATTTCCTGTTATCCTTTAAGAATGAACTTGATCTAGTCTTTTGTGACGTAGGCGATATACACCGATATATCCGTACTACGTGTGTGCAGACGCAATTTAATAGTTTGACGATAATATCACTAAATAATAGGTAAGTCGTTATTGGCAATGAGCATTAAAATGAAACTGCTACTCCGCTACTCTCATACAAAAATTATGGTATCACTTGTTATTATTTCAATAGTAGTAAAATAAGGCACACACCGTTCAGACCGAGTTAATGAACTTTAAAGAAATGTAGCCGAGTTAAACAAAAACATAACGACGCAGATATGAACGGTTAAACATTCTAGTGATCTTTGCGATGTAAATACTGTATCTTAATAAGGAGTTGAGCTTGGAGGCAAGCGCATTAAGGCGATAGCGGAAGGAACATCGGCCGAAGACGCAGAGCGACGGCTCACCTCCGCGCCTGCCCTTGGGGCTGAGCAGACCACGTTCCTTACCCACCCCATTTACATCGTAATCTGCTCACCGGCTCGTGAAGGTTATTCCATCCTCCGCATTTTAGTTCTCAACCGCGAACATTTTGAAATTTGAACGGTTAGCTGAACAGGCCTACTCCGTTTCGTATGACCTAGATTCAGTGAGTGTCACGATAACTACCTATCCTATAAACAAACATGATAATAATGACAAACCTATGGTTTGTGAAAATGACGTGTTATAAATAGAGCTGTTGGATACAGAAGGTATCAAAAATAACAAGGTATTCGGAACAGTAGTTTCAGTTTCTATAAATAACGAGGGATTTCATGTAAATGACTAAAGTTTAAAATAAATGTTTTTGTCATAATAAAGTGTTAGTCGACTTACTGTTTAAAATGAAACGACTCACTGTGTATTTGAAACAGGATGTACACAAATAATTAAATATTTCATTAATGTGAAATTCTTTTATAAGGTAAATACTAAAACTAAAAAAAAGTATTGTTGTAACTGCGGCAAGATTTATTTTAAAGCAAATTGCAATTACTGATACGGACCTAGATGTTTTAAAAAGGCGAAATGATACAGTGAAAGTGAGTGCCTCAACTGAACTAACGGTCGCGGTGTCCCGTCCCGACGCGCTCTCTCAAACGAGCACACTTTACCTGGCTTCTGCTCTGTAGGATTATTTCTAACTAGGTTTCACTGTTCGTTACCTAACCTAACGGTGGATTCATCGAGTTTGTACTTTGTAACTACTAAATTCTTATTTTATTAGGTAGTGTAATAGTTTTTATCAAGGTGAACATTGTAAGAACGTGTAAGCTTTGTTTATTGCAATTTGCAAGGTATTGAAATTCTACTAATGAATTTTAATTACTAAAGAATCCTGATAGTCGTTAATTCCCTATCACAACCTATTGAAAACTTAATTCTGAGAACGATATTAAATAACGCTCTTAAGATTCTGGAGACATCAAAGTATTTTGAAATAGGCTTCGAGTTTTTATTAAAGCGGCTTCTTTATTACACATGAAAATATACAAAAGCAATACACACATTGTTGTTCTTGTACTTGTAACAATTATTCAAATAAAGTCCATTATTATAATCAACGTCACGCAATACGCTTCGAAATTATTACAGAGATATCGAGGACAATAACGAATACAAATATCGAATCTCATAATGACTGTTTACTCTACATAAGTTGTTTTATGATTTCAAATAGCAATGGTTTCATCATCTTTACTTATTATAACACAATCTCGGTTTTTTGTGCCACGCAAGACCTTTTCTTGTCGTACTTATGTCCTAGATTCGTCATCATATTTATTAGGACAATCTTATTCTCACGTAATAACTACATATATGTTGTTCTTCTAAATAACGCTTTTTGAACCATAGATTCTTAACAAACATTCAAGTAAATCTCAGCACAAAATCCTGTACCGGTATAACGTTGGTCCTTTCAATATGTAAATATTGCCGTCTGACAGAGATGCGCAACACTTTGAAAAGTCAATTGATACCGACGTATAAGATTTATAGCGCAAAATCATAGGTGAAACATGTGCGTTTCAGACACGATGATAGCGCAAAAGCACCACGTCCATAGCAAGAGACCGACGCCCTCGGCTAAAAATATGCCACCGGTTCATCGCGCGCTTCCTCACAAAGAAAATGCGTGTATTCTGACCTCTAAATCGGGAAACACTCGACCGCACAATGTTTACGATACTAGTGCCAGAAAAATCTAGAAATTTTGTTACGAGATTGCCCAAAGTATATCTATGTAAATGCTAGGTTGCCGCATTCAATCTTGTGTGACGAAATTCGCTGGCTAGGACCAAAATGTGCATAAAATTGTTGCTATTTTGGGTTGATTCCTTGTTCTTTTTTTAGATTATTTTCCGCATCGCTACTAAACGTGCAGAAAATCGATTGTATTTTAAATAATACACTTAAATCAGAAGCTAGGGCAATGGACTAAATGAAGATCAATGACTTATTTTAAATACATACACAATATGAAATAACAACACCCACCCCACATCTCTCACTTTAATCTGTCGATGACGTCGTGAGTTTCACATTTATCTATTTGTTTTACTGATTTTTTTCACAATAATATTGTTAACGTTGTATTTGCCTTGATAAAAAAATAAAAGAATACGGGTAAGGATTCAATTCATTCAAGGTTTTTGGTAATTGAATGCAGCGTTATTTCGTGGCAAGGCTTGTCCGAATCTTCTACCACGTTTATAATAATCGCATTAGATTTAAGTGCGCTGGAGTCTATTCATTTGGATTCAGCAGTTGGTTTGCGGAATCGCTAGGCTGTATTTATTGAGGTTAAATCGTATGATCCGCCTGAGGACCTTGGCTCGGCTCGGTCGGTGGGTTGAAGGCCCGCTGACGCATTGTCCGCGGAAGCGCCCCCGCCACAGCTCACCTACCCGCGTTTTTGTCATACATACTTTATGTTGCAGCTTTAAGAGCTTACTGAGGTAAGTTAATTTCGACGTTAAAAAGTAATTTTTAATTATGGGAGTCGATAAGTTACCGTAGGTTTCGATAAACAAGATTAGTCGAGATTGTGTTCACATTATGTTTGGCTATTCTTAAAAAGATGTAAATTATTTTTTATTCTTTGCAATGTCTTATCAAGGTTCCTTTTTCACCAATGATTTTTTTATCGCCCGGTAGCTGATGATGGAAAGTGATCCTGATTACCGCCGACTATTGGACATCAGCTAAACAATTAGGAAGATGAACACAATTCTGATGGTTGTTTAGCATTAATCTAGTAAGTTGCAGTAGAAAAGTTATATGAAAATAAAAAAGGCTTTTATTAAACTACAGTCAACTCTTAACTGTACACACAAGGAGTGCCGGGTCTTGATAATTGCCGCGCAAGTTCCGTATGAACTTGTAAACGACGAGGTCCAGACGTCATGCGACCTGATGTCAGTGCGCCGCAAAAAATGACGCCACGTGGCTAACACAAAGGGGTATGCCATCGAAATGTTGGCACACGCACACACGCCCTGCTCGGCCGTTGAGTTTTAAGAGCTCTCGGAGTTCGGACTGTCTCTGGGGCTTTATTTAAAGAAACGCATGAATGTAGCACAAGTTCAGAGCAGCCACCGCGACGCAGGTCGTCGGGATCAGGAATAAGGTTAATTACCCCAAGGCCGGGGGAGCGCCAACGGCAGTGTACAGATCAAATTGTTTATATACGAGGAAATGAAAACATAATTATTGACATTGCGCCAAATAGTCTTGTTATTCTTTCTCGTTTTAATCTTCATACACTAGGTCTAAACTTTACATAATCTAAAACTTTAGTTATTTTGAACATCATTTCTATCTACATTTCCTAAACTGTTCCCAATTAGTTCATCAACTATTTTTCCCATGGGCTTAAATTAAATGTACGAGTAATGCGTTGGTCTGTTACCATCTTCGTCGGTGGCATCATGCAAAGGTCGTCAACCTGTACTGCATCCTGTTTGACGTGAATTTTTCAACGTCTAGGATTACAACGGCATTCTACAGTGCATATGAAGACCGTATAAAAGCGACTGCATATAAATATATTTTGTAGAAAAGGACTAGTGGACATAAGCCGTTTATCATTTTCTAATTCATCGCAACGCATTATTCATTCACGCCAATCGTTCATTTGTATGGACTAGCTAGAATATCGATGTCTAACGACTGACGTCACAGTTTTGGAGAATCGTCACATTGTGTAGTTTTATGAATGAAATAAAATAAATGAATAAAGAATGTCTGTCTCTGGTATTGAAACAAATAGTAAGCAACAGACATAGCATCAAGTATGTCTTGATAGACTAAGTTTTGAGAACGAGATAGAAAGATATTCTTTATTACACAATATTAAACTAAGATACAATGCTGGCCTTATTAACTATTTATAGTTTCTACCAATTTCCAGAATTCTTAGGTAGGTATTGATTTAGTAGTTCTTGTTAGTAATCATCATAAGCACACACGTCTATATTTCCCAAAGCGCGGCTCGTATTTACAGGAACGCGATACCGAAGCTGATTTCGGGAAAGGGTAAACAATTAGTTCTCCGTATCGTTTTGGTTGATAAAAAGAGTACCGGGCGCGTGAAGGCATGAATCAGAGCTAAAGGACTGATGACCCGCTATGTTTTTGCATTATTCGCGATGTGACTCGGCTGTCTCTTCTAAAAGTTAACGGTAATGCCCGCCGCCATCGAAAACCGTATAACCGGCTAGTGGCACTAGTGGCGTAGTTTTTAGAAATGACCCGCATGTATACGAATACGTAAACACTACCTGTACATCTTGGAAAGTGACGATGACTTATCTTTACTGAGAATTTTCTGGTGCAGTACATCTATCTCTTTTCTTAATAGCGTTTAATTGAAGCCGAGGATTATGATTGACTATAAAATGCAAAGATTTACATTTAACAATGTTTTTGTTTTCAACTTCATTCCACGAAACGGAGTAAACAATCTTATTACAATCTACTTCAATCTTTGCAAATGTGTACTTTTGAATATCCCCCTAAATACAAAATATTATTTACGTGAACTAAATTAGATGTTTTCCTTCCTGGTATCTTCAACGTTTTGAATAGGATTTTAATTAGTTGTAATGTTTCTAAATATTATGATACAACAGGAAAATTTACAAAGGAAAAGATTGGTACGAAAAAACGCCAGCACAAGTGAATTAAATCTCTAATGATGTAGAAATTGACAAGTGAAACTGATAGGATTGAAAGAAGAATGAATCGATTGATATATAACATACGGTTCTCACTTTTTTTGCTCGCAGGCGTGATTTTATAGAGAGGTTTATTTCCATCAACACGGCCTACTTACTTTAATTAAGATACAACACCTGCCCTTTCACCCTTTGGTTATCGTTTGGCTTACCAGAGACGTATACAGACTTACCGTCTGGTTTAATGCAAGGTTCACGACGTTAAGGAATAATATTATTTTGATTTTTAACCCCCAACGCAAAGACTGCGAGGTGTTATAGTTTGAAGTGTCAGACAGACCAACTTCTGTGGCATCGTATTCCGGATGAACCGATTTGATTTTTTTTAAATAACGTATTACATTACCTAATTATTTTGATTTAAATCTCTGATTATAGGTATCAAACATAAGGGTTTGAGTAATAGAACAATTCATAATTTTCAAATCAAAGATGGCCGCCGCCATTAAATGCCGCAGTCATCAAAGTATACAAAACTGCAAAATTTCTTCATTCGACAACATTTGAACATTAGGTTGAATATCAATTGAGGAAATTCGACAGATTGTGGTAACCTGATGTGTGGCTGTTTGCAAATGTCGGAAGTTTTACGAATAGCGAAACTACTCTCGCCATTCTATTCTGCTTTCTTTCATTCCGGGGAACGTTTTGCGAGGCCCAGTCTTCAACGGAGATTCAGTGTGCCATAAAGTTAGAAAAAATGTCTCTAAAGTGGGTCAGGCCGCGTGCATCTGAAACGTTTCGCAGCCGGGGGTCAAAGACGCCAACGGTGTTGTAACTATAGGAGCTCGGCGGCGTTGCCAAGTTAATACTTCTGAACCTGAAGAGCGATTTACACTTCAATAACTACAGTAGCGAGTTAAGTTGCTTCATCAGCGAGTTAAGTCATTTTTGCTGTGTGAATGACAAAAATGACTTAATTCGCCGATGAAGTAACTTAACTCGCTACTGTACTTATTGAAGTGTAAATCGATCTTGAGGCCCTATAACGAAATGGAATTCACGACCGAACATGGGACCACTGGTGTTGCGATATCCTTGGGGCACCAATAGCGTGACCATCAGGTCATCCGTCTACTCGTCTACCACCTATCATATATTATAAATAATGCTACATTATCCTCGATTTACGTATAGGTATGTTACTAGGGGAACTCATCAATTTAGGCTTCTTCTGGGAAAGCACGCTACATCTTAGACCTCATTGTCACTCTCCATCAGGTGAGATGAGGTCAAGTGCAAACCCATTTAATATATAAAAAAAATCCACGCGGCAACGCTGCAAATAAGCTACTTTGGTATATTTTATTAAATAGTTACGAACGGTTTTACATACATAATAATTATAATACTATTTCGTCGTTAAACGTAGTGGCATCTCTAGTGTGTCCATTTTGCAGTTTTGTAGTTCAGTGGTGGATTTACTATATAGCCTAAGTAGACTGGGAGTTGAGGGCGACAGATTTTAGGGAGCGGCCAATTGGACCATATTCGGTGCTCATAGACTTCAAATAGGTTTCTAGGAACATGAACATTTAACGTATGTTTGAAGTTTGACTTATAATGTTGTAAAAATACTTTCCTTACTTGTCATGAGTCATGACGTGTAAAGTAAAAAAATATAATTGCCAACTGGTACTATATGCTGGCTAGGGTATCGAATTGCAAAGACAAGCATGGGCGGCCAAATTTCAATAGCTTACAGGCAGTAAATCTGTTTAAATCCACCACTATTTCCTTAATCGAGTTAACAGTTGACCTTGAATCACTTATTAGCTATACATCGTGGCAATACCAAGCACAGCTCTGCTCAAGTGAGTTACTTCCAAATGGTTTGATTGATTAATTTTAGCGTGATTTTACTAGAATGCTAGAAAGTAAGTCTTCTGCAAAAAGGTCCGCCTATTTGTCGAAGAAACAGACTTAATCTTTTTTGTACGCATATTGTGCCCTGCCTGTCTATCCAAATCCCATGTTTTTGGTAGCTATCTACTTGTATATACATAAGCCTTTGAATTTATTTATTCACCTCTCATTTTGTAAATTGTATTATGCAGCAGAACAAAATTTATACAAACACCGGCAGCCGAATATTATCAAAAATATAATGTAAAATTCATGGTTTTGTGTAAGCGTAGGCAGAAAATTTAAAGTCCAAAACAACATGACACCTACCAAAATGCTTGACTGGTTATGTTGAATAAATAAAAAAGAGAATTTAGAAAGTTTGATCTTTTGAGTCGATGTCTATGAAATTTACTAATACGAGAAAATCTTTTAATTTCGTACAGGAGGTATAAATATGTACATAAGATATGGGTGGATATTATCTATGTTTATGAAGTGACAAACATACAAAAAGCAAGGTAACTTAAAATCTGTATTCCATCAGATCATGTGGCTGGTGGTTTGCCACTCTCTCCCATAAATATGGTTTCTCAGGTAGGTGAGTATATAGTTACAATTTAGATCGTGTGTGAAAGTCTCGTGTTTTTTTCAATCATCATCACCCAATCATCACTTGTCATTTTCGCCTTCACTACTCGCTAGTTCAATCAATTCATTTCCGTCCAGTCATGCGTCAATTAATGTTCTAACGATGATATTATTTATCAACCACTTATACTGATTGAACCAAATCGGAATCATTATGTAAGACAGTAGGTATGTTAAAACTGGTCAACAAATTAAAACAGTGGTTCTACGTTAAAATCTATTTTTGAGATATTAGACCCACTATCCATACTAATATTATAAATGGGAAAGTCTGCCTGTCTGTCTGTATGTTTGTCTTTCTTTCACGGCAAAACGGAGCGACGAATTGACGTGATTAAGTGGAGATACTTGAAGGGATGGAGAGTAACATAGGCTACTTTTTGCCCCTTTCTACCCCCATTTTAGGGAAGTGGGGGCGAGAGCGAGGCCGCGGTCAAAAGCTAGTTACTCATAAACTACGAAGTAATAATGGAAATTCTGGTGACAGGCTGATAAATCGGCGACTACAATTTAGTCATAATATGGGCCATTGATTTAAAAACTAAAAAAAAGAGAGAGAGAGTTAAAAGATAGTTGAAATTTTGTCGTCCAGTGATTAGAAAGTGATCATGGCCATCGCAATGCCAAGGGCACTAGCGATATCAGAGATGCTAAAAATATTAAAGCGACTAGGAAAGCGCCGCCTAGACGACTTTCTAAAATCTATTTCAAAGTGAGAATATCCTCTGAGTTCAGAACTTAGTAGTTGTATAAACTCTCGTTATTATGTACCCTGTTTGACATTGTGAAGCTACGAATATTGATCTGAATATAATTATTTTTATTGTGTTGGCGTTCGGGGACTGGATAAAGGCTAAACAGGTTGTCTCGAAGCTCAATTTGCAAATTTCACTAAACAGATTTTCGAGCGGAAAATATCAGGTGAATCTTTTAAGTAAAATTTCGTTTGATGACGTTTTGTATTCATTTTGACTATATAACATACTGGATAAGAATTGTTGCTTAGTAAGCGGAAAACTGAGCTAATGCATACCACAAGGCCTTGACGTCTATAGCAGACAGTTAATCTTAATGCGACGCCCTGTGCACACTTCCTGTTGTGGCTGCAAGTTGGATGGGAAACGAAAGCCTTCCGTGTACATAATGAATCGTGAATCGTGCGTGGATTTTGGCGCAGTCGTGTTTTTCAGTCCTAGAAAATATATCCGACGCAAGTCTTTTTTTTGGATTTTTAATTTGTAGATTGTCTATTTGATAAAAAAAGTGAAGGTTACATTTTATTAGTAGGAGTAGCATGTTGAACTAGAAGTAATTAGATGGACTGACAATCTGCGAAAAGCCGTTGGTATAGACTGGATGCGTCAAGCTGAGGACAGGGTGAAATAGCGAACATTGGGGGAGGTCCAGTCCAGTACTGGACTGAAACAGGTTGATGATGATGTTGAACTTAGGATAAGCAGTTTGTACCCTATTTAATGTGACCGGTGGTAGACGAGCAGACAAACTCCAGAAGGTAAGCGTTTGCCGCCGCTCATAGACACCCGCAACACCAGCACACTATAGGATAGCCTAGGATCTTGGTGCAGTGAGAAATCATCAAGGTAGAATGTGTCATTAAAAGGATGGATTATTATGACAGATCGAACGAAACTTTAATCAGCTTAAAATAAAGTCTAGTTTTGGGCTTTCGACTCGCGTGTTGACATACTTTTTAGTGGCCTTACACTAATTCTGAACTGCTTACGTTACTTATTGTTGGGCGAAACTAGGTAAATAAGTCATTGGGCGATTGATTTGATACAATTTACATATGCGCTTGCCCCGATTCAGACATCAAATTGCCTATTCATGAATTAAAGTAACTTACAAAGATTGGTATCAACGACCTCTAAATGAAGTTAGTAAATACTCGATTTGTGAATTATTTAACTTGCACCAACAATTGCTATTGTTTGATATTCCCATAGGTGCTCAAGACTTTGTCTATTGTGATTGTAGTCTATCCAAATGTCCCCCGCATTCGGTCGCATAAAAATGTGAATTTATAGACTAATGTTGCGAAACTATTGTAAGTTGAAAGGTACACACGTTTCTTAACTGCATAGGCACTACTACCACAAAATACATAGGCACTGAACCACGACATATATGTAGTTTTATTTTGTGCCTGCATTACCATCAACATATACTCGTATGTAGGTACAGAACGCCGGCTGCTTATATCGCGTACAAAACAGAAGACCTAAAATGAAACGGACCTTACGACCGAATAGGAGTTCTCCTCTCTTTCACACGCGCTGTGCGTCTCTCTTGTTTAAATGGGACAGGTATATGCTCATTCGTTACGGGACGGTTGTTATAAGCCACCAGGCTACGCACATAGTGTCTACAGTGATTTCAGTATGTTTCAGCATAAGTCAGGGACAGACACCGTCTACCGAAAGTCACCAAATTTTCGACATGAAAGTCAGCTAGACCCACAGATAAAGTTATTTAATTCAAAGTTGTGTTTAATAATTTTAATGCGTAGGTGTTTTATAACTTTGTTTCAACACTTTCCTAGTGTGGCAGAACATTCTGTGGCCGGTGGTATATATAACTATGTCAATCATACCCTTGGCAACTTCTTGATGCCTAAAGCCTATTTGTTATTAGTTGTGGAAACTAAAACGATTGTATCGCACGATGCGAGTGATGATTAGAAGCCCCTTGTCGAATGGTGTCATCTTGTAACATCTAGGTCCATCAATAAAGGGGTCGCCCACACAACTCTCTTTGCCCTAAAGTTAACACTTAGGAACTTTTGTTTACTAGAACAGTTTATGTATAATTTATCTAATTCTTAAAATTTGGACCGCACGGGAGTATGCCGCCGATCCGGGAAACAAATTTGTCGACTACCTTCCCAGCCTACTGAGGTCATTTGGGCTATGTGGGGGTCTCCATCTGGGATGATCCCCCATTAACCAGCTTGGGAAGCATCTCAGAATTACCCAGAGGTATACCCACTAAACCCCAAGCTGTGGGTGACAGTTGAGACAGATGCTTAAGGTTAGGTACTCCACTAGTATTGGTTATACTAGAGGAGTAGGTACCTAACCCTATGGGTTGAAGAAATTTGATAGATTTGGACCACCAAACAACAAAAGATTTGGACATTTATATTTAAAATAGCATTTGTAAATCAAATGGAAATTTATAATCCATCTTTGTATACAAACAATGTACTTACATATTATGTATGAAATAATTTTCTATTTTTGTCTGTATCAAATAATTTATGGTGTCCAAATTTGTAAATTAAACGCATTTTTTGTTGTAACACAAACAATTCCCAGATTTTATACAGAATATTAAAAAATTGCTTACCTCATATACATTTGGATGCCACACTTTCGTTAAAAATCTAATTGAAGGAGGTGAATATGGGTAGTCTTGAGGAAATTTCATATGTGCCTGAAACAATGAGAACAAATTCATTAGGCCATAAAAATATAAGGCAGAAGGTTTGTTAATCACAAACATATTACTTAAGATAATGTTAGAAAAGGAGTTTAAATGACATAAATATTTGTCACGAAGATTTTTTCTCTTTAGATTTTTTATATTAATGCGAAAATAAACATACAACATCATAAATCTTGTTTAACTTTTCAATTTTATCTGTGGAAATTTGTAATTAGCATCAGTTTGAATATTGTTTTGCCCATTTGAAAATTGGTCTGTAAATTTCCCTAATAAAATATAATAAAAAAATAAAAGTAAAATATTAGTGCATTTCCTATGGTCTCTCATAAACTGGGGGTAGTTCTCGTGCACTTGACATTGAAGTCAAATTTAGAGATTTCATACATTCGTCCATACAAATTTCTAATACGACTTCAATGTAGAGTGCAGGCTCTCTAGCTGGACTGCAAAGGAGGGAGACACCTAGGTTTTTTCATGGTTATCATGATAGATTTATTGTTGACTAGAAAGATTGAATATTGGAAACTGCGGCAATAGATTCTAGGCGCTTGAGTTCGTAGTAATACAGAAAAACATCTTACTTTATTGATCAATTGGCCAATTAATGTATTCACGGACTCTGGTGTCCAAAGCCTTAGTTTGGGCGACAACCAGGATTTAATGCTATTGATTATTTATGAAATCAAATTTAACAAAGGAGACAGGGGGTGATTAGATTACAAAAAGGAGTCTATTATCTAGTTTATATGTCAATCTTGGAGCAGTCGGGGAATGTGAAAACCATGATACAGGATTAAATGAATGTTAAATGATCCAAAAAAAGATTGCCAAAAGAAGTAAAAATGCCTAATTTTACACTCACTAACTAGCAAATAGGTAAATTATTATCCTAGAGACAGTAGTCGGTAGGATATAGGAAGTAGTTCTTAACTATTGAATTAAACATAAGAATATCCTTGCAGATTAATAAATGATTTAAAGATGCATACAGACAATGAGTTACTTTTATTAAGAACAATTTTATCTCAATTTAGTGGGGTAGTACTTAATTTCTATTATAAACTGGAAGTGTCTGAAAGAAAACAAGTACCTACATACCCACATTATTATTATCTGTCTTGGATTTTGGCTTTTGTTTTATTAATCTTAATTGAAAAATAGATCTAATTTTCATCTCGTGTGGATGTAGATAAAGTCTGAATGTGCTCAAGATAGGGAATGCTTCACACATTATGACTGGTTCACAAATTATCTGGTGCATTTATTTATTAAATCAATAATAGTTTCGTTTTTTAGTATCAAGTTACAAAGAGGAATATCTCTGCTACTTTTAGGTAATAATGACACTTGTAAACAAAAAATAACATCTGAAACCTTGTTGCAAACCGACACAAATTAATGAGTGTAACTTTATTTAAGAATAATACATTTGAATAGTTCCAAACTTCCAATATCTATGACAATATGTAAGAATTTTAGTTGTAGAAATGCACTCAATGCACTTTGTTAAATGCAATAAATATTTTACTTTATTGCTTTCTGTAAACATTAACTAGTATAATAAATTAGTAGCAAGAAATAATTAAGCTTGCTTATCTGTCTTTGTCAAGTGTTAAATCTCCCACATGTTATTTTTTTAACTCCATTTACCAAATGGTTGAGCACAAAAGAGCCAGTAAAAACTAGTTTTTATTTGGGGTTACTCTTGAAACTACTCTTTGTTATTATGTTGACTTTGAGATCTAGCAATTGTTGTAGCTCTGTTTTTTGAGCAATAAAAAATATCGTTATCAGGTCATTGCTACTTCGCTACTGCAAACTGTTCTTACCTTGAAGTATCCACCTTGATACAATGTGTCTGGTGGGCCAAAGATTGCAACTTCCCACTCAAATAAATTGTCCTCTCCTAGTAGCTTCACTCTAAAACCTTCCACTGGCTCCTCCTGGAGGCTTTTGTATTCTAAGGCCAGAGCCCTTAGTGCAGAACTGTGTGTATTAGACATTGTCAACTACTAATTTACTAAACTACAATACAACTAAATCACTTTTTATAAGAGATTCTATTGACATAACACAGCGGAACTCTCCTCGCGGTCCACGTATTCACGAGACATTTCAACTTGAGTCACAATAACAACGATGAATTTTGGTAAACATAACGCCAGCGTAGCTTACGGATTATTTTGCAATTCACACACTTCAAACGTCAATACTATGGCAGTAATAAACTTTGAAATTGCACGAAAGAATAGTCCAAACTACACGGCGAATGACACAACAATGAGAAAGCAACTGTCCAAACAATCGCGACTCCAAGGAAAACTGGCGTGATCGTACAGCTGCTGCTGCTGCCTGAGTTGCCCGACCGAATATTGTAGAACAGCTGTTTAGTTATTTCCGTGCTTGATTGCGCAGTGGGGTGACGCACGCCGCCATTTATCGACTTTGATAGCTCTAGCGCCATCTATATACACGTGAATGAAACACACCGCGGAAATAGTTTTGTCTATGACCAGTTTGAAATAGTACCAAAATTCGTGAATAGGTGGCAGCACTTTATTGTAGTATAAAAATCTGCTATTCAACGCAAGATGGCGCTAGTAAAGAAATACGTATTTTCAATACTTCAGAAAACGCGGCAAACTTGAAATAGTTTGAGAAAGTTTGGGCGCACTATTCGTCAGAAAATAAGGAAACAATAAGATAAGTATCTTTGTTGATACAAATCTTTTATGAAGGCATAAGGTAAGTCAAGTAAATACTACAGATATTTAAAATACCTAGTGTTTCAAAAAGTGATCCCCAATTGAATTCCGAAAATGTTGTAGGTTAGGTTCTACATTTTATTTTTGACCCTAAATTACCTTCTTACTACTGATTGGAATGGAATCCCGAAAATTAGGTTAGTTTATAACTTTGATATATACCTAAAGAAAACACACTTTCCCACACTAAATAGAAAAGCAGCTGTTAGAGTTTGTAAGGAAATGTGTTAATTTTGAGTCTTAGCAATCACAAAAAGTTGTCACATGTGAGCACTATGAGTATCTATAATTTAGTTTTTAGGAGATTATTGATGTTTTTAAAATAAACCTACCTGTTATTGGATTTTGGAGTACCTACCTATGCTCTTTTGTCGTCTTATTGCGATCGGCTCAAAAAATTGCCAATACCTAAGATATTGAGTTTTTGTAGCTGCAACTAAACTGGTGCACAACGTAATTATAGTCGTATTGTTATGAGTATTGGTTTATCTACTGCTTTCTTGGCTAATCATCATTAACGTCGTAAGGCCCAGACAGCAGACACAATGGAAAATCAATTGTTTTTGTCTCGTATGAGGCTTTTGGGTCTTACGACGTTAAGGTTGGTCGCCATACCCGAAATATCGGTCGACCATAATTATTGACTCAATTTCAGTTGTGTAGGTAGGTAGATCCGTAAACAGTTAATAACATTTTTTTTGCGTAGGACTAAGACGAACGGTTACGAGTCTTGCTGGAAGCGATGACTTATGAATACCGGAAACCGTTGAACATAGATAATAATGGGCATGTTAGGCACGTTGAACCAAAAGTGAAATGCAAATCCGAATTAACGGTGTAAAAGCAATGATTAATCTATTTATTTGCGGTACTGCAATCAGACGGTGCGTGGGCGCCGATTCAAAAGCGCCCCGCCTACAGGCAGGCCTTGTATAGGCAAGTGCCTTGCGCAACCCACGGCTGATGCAGCGGGTTTGGGCACGGCAGCCCAGGTAGCATAGTAGCGGGGATATCCGTGAAGTAGCCAATACAATGTCTCATACATTTACCTGATTCCGTAATAAGTAGATTTTAGTCACGGGAGACCCAAAAGCTGGCAGCTGCTTCGCCCAGCGAATTTCCATCGCTATCCAACGAGGTAATGCTGCCAGCATTTTGGAGACATTGCCACAGGGGCCTACTCTGTTTTAATTTTTAAGTAGTATATCTTACCTTTAGATTATATTTATTGCTTTCTTGTTTTTCCTGATTATTTTGTCCAATAAATGCTTTTTACGTTTTTAGGTAAGCACTTGTGTTACATATCAGACAAAATAGGAATTACAAACATAGTACATAATATGTTACCCCCAACACTGAAAGAACACAAGACGTATTCATCACACAAATGTTTGGCCCACCCGGGGGGGAAGGGGATAAAGGTTGGCAGCGCACTTGTAACTCCACTGGTGATGCAAGTGTCCATGAGCGGCGGCAATTGCTTACCATCAGGTGATCCGCCTGCTCGTCTGCTACCTATCACATATAAAAAAAATACTTAGGTACCATTGGCCAGGTGCGATTGCGACTAAGTTTCTATAAAAAAAAATACTTTGCTGTTACTCGTTACATTGTGCTGATATTATTGGTACTCAAGGAGATTTCAGATAAGTTTATGAGGATATCGGCGATATGGTAAAAGAAATTATCGTATTTTGCATAAATTTCATAAAAGTAATGATTTTTAATAAGCAAACATTATACCGAAAAGTAATAAGCAACCGATATCCTATAAATCGTAAAAGTAATACGAGTACAAGACAGTCCTAAGTGGCTTTTGTCTCATCAATCAAGATAAATTTAATGGGTAGAATGGAATGCCACCATGAGTAGTGGTCCGAGTAATCCTCAAAAAAATGTACAGCCATGCGTTTGAAGGTTATCTTAACGAAAGCGAGCTTTACGTTTAGACCAGTGCTGCCCAAACCATGGTCTCAGGATTATACTTAGATACTGCACCACTTATCGATTCGAGCGCCTGATTGAAAGCAAAGCTGAGTGGAAGCGGAAAGCGGAATGGAAGACCTAAAATATCAAAGAGTAGGTACAAAACTTTTTTTGTTACCAAGTACCTAACTTAAAAGCCTAAAAGAAGAAGAACCCATTAAAATCTATTTTGTCTATCCTAGTAGGCGGGACTAATATCTTTAATTAACTCTTACTCAATAAAAGTTAAGAGGAAAATGTGTTTCTGTGAATCAATGAAGCGATGACTATAAAACCGCAGTGACCTTAGCATAGTGAGTAAATAAAGATAAATAGGTCATCGAAATAAACCAGAATAAGAGTACAGTTACAAAATAAATTGAAAAATATATAATTTTGAGAATTGGGAGTGATTATTTATACTTAGTGTGTAGGTATTCAATTTGGTCATGCGCATGGCCAATTACAGAATAACAATGGCAAATAACTACTATTATTTGTTACGAATTGACTTGTGCAGTGTGGTTTTTTAAGGTTAGACCAAAATAAATTTAAAACCGATTCCCTTTCCACAAACTCCCAGATTCAACATAAATATTGATAAAGGTACTTATGGTATTCTGTGTTATCAATAAAAATCGAACCCGCGATCCTTGTATGCAACCAGCGTTAAGCCTCTTAACTAAACGGGGCATTTTTTATGAGATAAGTAGCAGACGAGCAGACGGATCACATGATGGTAAGCGATTGCCGCCGCCCATAGTCACCTGCAACACCAGCAGAAGTCACAAGTGAGCTGCCACCCTTTAACCCCATTTTCTCCCAAATTGCAAGACAACCAATTGTAAAAAACACCGTGTTAAGTTAATATTGATCATATTTCATTTAATTTAACAATTTTATTACCTACTTAGTGTATTTCATAAATAACTTTCTAAGTATTCTTATTTTTTTGGATCCAATCAGAAAAAAATCGGGTTGTCATATGAATAAAACATTGACATGCATTCATTGCATGCTGCAGGCTGCACCGAAGATGGAGGCTGCGGTCTTCGCCATAACTGCATGCAAATATCTGTGTCACACATATAAAATGTAAGTGTATTTTATTTGCTTACGACCTACCGATGTACATAATACGTTAAGTACATAGTTAATGGAACTGATGTAAGAAATACAAATTATTAGGTAATATTTGTCAATAGGTTTGTCATTACTAGCTACCAATACCTACAACTCCCACCTAAGTTGTATAAACCTACCGTATTTGTAGCCAAGTAATGAGCAAGATGTAGTTCCTTTAGATAAGTTCGTAAACTAAATTGACCCAACCGGGAATCGAACCCGGTACCTACCACGCATGAGCACAACCGTGGCACCGCGTAATCGAGTTCGTCATTTACGAATCTTGCCATACTGTGAGTCATTTATTTATTGCCTCCCTATAAAAAGAGTTTGTTTGGAAGGTACAAAATAATTGGATACTTGGCAAATTATACTCACTATCACCCACAGTCAGAGTCCAAATTATGTATTGAGACTGATATCTATGAAATCTTTAAAAGCCAAACTATGAATATGAATGAACATGTAGATTCGCCAAACTTAGTGTTTTATTGACCATGTTAATAGGCTCGATATTGCTCACGCCACCCGAGCAGCTTTTAAACCTTTTTTGGTATGAATGACTTCAACAGTGAGATGTAAGCGCTTACGTGTCCGAAGGTCTCGTGGGCGACCCGATCGGCGTCAAGGTGCGACGGGGGGCGCCGGCGCAGCGCCCGCGCCGGCCAGACTCCGCGAGCCAGTCGCGAGCGACGCGCGCGCACGCAGCGACAACGACACGAACGACTCTCGCGACCATTCCTATATACAAATACATGGCAATCGTTGACATTATTATGTGATAGAATACAACGTAAGACTCATATTTAAATTTAAAATATTTAATCGTAATTTAAGACGCTGTAAGTTAAGCTTGTTAAATTTAAATTATTCGCGCGCAGTGAAAACAAAATGACGATAAAAAATAAAAAGACTAAACAGACGAAGTCGTCTGAAGTGTCCTCTAGTACTAGTGCATCCAGTAGTGTTCAGAAGACCACGTCGAAGACCGTCCAGCAGAGCAGCAGCAGCACTTCTTTACAGAAGGCCACCTCCTCCGGCAAGAAGGTTCGCTACATTGAGGTAAAGGTCGAGGAAGATGATCCGCTAATGATAACTGATGTCACCGACCACTCAATAAGCGGCTCGACGATATCGGAACATTACAACAGCCATCCGCATTATATTATTACCGAAGCACCTTCGATGACTGATTTATCCCAAACAAGATCAATAGAACAACATCAAGTGAGTGACATGGCCCAATCAAACACTGGCGAATTCGTGTCCAGTTCCGTGTTGCAAGAGTCTTCTTCGTCCCATCAACAGAGTTCGAAGAGTGAAACTATTCAATCCTCGTCTTCTGTTCACCGCTCTGGTTCTAGTCACAGTCAAATCCATGACAGGACTGTGGACTCATCAACAAGTAACCAATCATTGAATACTGCTTTTATTGATACATCGGGAGGCTCGAACTCAAAATTCCTAACAAGATCTCAAGGAGCAAATGCAACTGATTCTTTTCTTCACTCAGAGCGCCAAGAGCTAATGAATCAGTCAGTGCAACAATCCAGTCAATCGTCATCTCAGACATTTAACACAAACCAATCAAGTGATCATAAGAATGTCAAGCAACATGAAAATATTAATTACCGTAATTCTCCGGAGCCTTCCAAGAGAGTTCAAAATGTTAAATCAAACTCTTCCAATTTTTATGGAGGAGAAGGCACTCTTGACAAGAACACGAAGACAAAAGAATATAGCAGTACATCACAGACAAGTGAAACTAAATCTAGTAACGTAACAAAATCTTCTTCAAGCTCATACGTTGTGGAAATAGTCGACGGGAAGGAGAGAATTATAGATAGTTCCAAAAGGGAGTGGGGTGACGCCTCCGAGAATGTTTCAAGGGAAGCCTATGCCAGTGTAAGTGGAACTGATATAAAGCCTCAATCTGTTTATAGCTCTCAACACTCTGATCTGAAGTCTAACTATGACACTGGAAAAGATGGTCAAAAACCGACAAGTCAGATGGTTCTGAAAGAACAATCTAAGTTCATCAAAGATGGAAATCAAATTACCACCCACGAAAGTATTATATCAGAGAAAGATAACTACCGTCAACACCAACTAACTTCTACTCAAGATAATCTGACTTCTACTCAAGATCATTCTACTCATAGTCAGGGTCATCCTCCAGGTTCGTTTAAACAGGGCCAACCCAGTTCAGGGCAAGGTTACCCTGCAACTTCCCGAGGACAACCAAGTTCTAATCAAGATTACCCAGCATCTACTCAGGGAAAACCAACATCAAAAAGTCACCCAACTTCAATTCAGGGTCACCCCTCTTCTACTCAGACTCATTACACATCCACTCAAGATAACATTACATCGAAAGATCAGATGTACCAATCATCTAGTGTTACTGACTATAATACCAGTACCAGTACAACTCATCACACAGACAGAAATGTTGTTGAGAAGGTGACAAATAACCAGAATACAACTGATAGAAGACGCAATGCTAATCAGACTGATTCTTCTAATTTTTACGGTTATGATGCTACTATTCAAAACGAACTACGAAAAGTGGGTGATATTCTTCAAGTAGGTGATACGAAAAATGTTAACTTTTCGACTAAAATATTGAAGAGTAACACAAGCAGTGCTCAGCAAGCGTCCACTTCATCATACGTCTTTGAAATCGTAGATGGAAAGCAAGTACTTGTAGACAGTTCTCATAGAGAATGGGGAGACAGTAAAGAGCACGGTACACATGAAAAAAGTCACAACGTTAGTGGTACTGGAATTAAACCTGAAAGTGAATATACTAGACATGTACTGGACAAAGAATCTCATTATGATACTGGCAAGAATGGTATTCCGACGAGCTCAACACAGGTTGCTGAGGAATCAGTTTTGTATAAGAATGGAAAAGAAATAGCATCAACTAGCAATGTATACGCTGGTGACTTTACTAAAAAGAAGGCAATTACTGAACATCATACTACTGATGTTGATGACGTACACAATAAACGTATTCGCGATACATCTGATACAAATATACATTCTACAACTTATGAAACAACATCTTCTGACATTCAGTCTCATTCAAAAGATTTTACTGATATAACGAAATCAACAGATTTTGTGACCACTGAGAAACAAAATTTAGAAAAACAAAACATTACAAAAGAATCTTCATCTACTTCAGTATCTGAAAGTAAAGATACTCTTACAACTTATGAGCGAAGTACTGGGGCATGGAATGGGAAATTTGTGTACGAAAAAGATGATGACAGGCCTAGAAAGCCCAAAGATACGTCTCCGTTTGGAAGACCAGAACAGCCAAGACATCACCTGAAGCGTCAAGATACCGAAGAAAACATAATATTATCATCCAGGGACATTAAAGATTTCACTTCTATTAGTGACTTGCGTAAAATTATTGAATCATCGACTCACAAAAAAGATGTGACTGTTAGTAACAAAAACATTGTTATAAACAGGAACATCGATGATAGAGTACTGAAGGAAATAATTGAAACAGTAAAGAAGTACCCATTTAAGAGAATCGATAAGGTTACCTTTGGGTCTAAAATAAATGAAGACGTCAAAGACTTGTATGAAGGCGTCGATACTGAAGAAACAACAGTGTTAAGTACAACAGGAGGGACTACAAGGAAGTCCTTTGAAGTAGAAAAGAATAGAAGTCAAGTAGAGGTAACCCGATACATCACTGAGAATGGTATAACAAGAAAGATAACAACATACGAAGAGCCTAAAGAAGATGACAAAATTAAAACTAATGTCTTCGTCGATAAGAGTACGATAGACTTCAAAAACTTGGTAAGTTGCTTTCTTTACAATTTGTAAAGAACAATGGTACATGGTAATAGAACAATGTGACAATTTATAATTTACTTTAATTATGTTTTTAGCGCGACGTCCAAACGACTGAAGACGTGATTCGGCAATACGATGTGGTAGACCACGCTATCACCGATAGGAGGGAGGATACCACCGTCAGCACCGTCTACGACGAGACCATCATCGACAACAGGAAGACGGTGCGTGATGACAGGACCACCGTCGAGGAAACAGTCATCATTGACGAGACCAGGCCCAAGCACGGTGGCCCCAAGAGACCAGAGAAGGTTGTTGACAAGGAACAGTGCATCTGTGAAATCTGTACTTGTGGGTGAGTCAATTTTCATTTCATTATCTTTTTGAATTTCAATGATCTCCATTTATTTCGAACAAAACGAAAAATTGTTTTATTAGGGCTGTTAGCGATATACGTTTTTGTAGCTAACGTGGGCATAACACAGACCGGTCCAATTGGTCACCGTTTCAATTGGATTTAAATTGATGAGCACAAATAGACTTTTTGTGTGCGAGACATTACGAAATTAGTGTGAATAGTCGGTGACACAATTTTTCTCGATAGGAGTTAGGTATTTAAATGCGAATGACTGTAACTTATTTAGTATTCAGCGACGTCATGTCGATAAATAGAAGTGGTTTCACGGTTCTCTGCTGATCTTGAAGGAAAAATGATCTCCACGTTCGATGAATAAACATGCCGCGTGACGTGTCAGAATAACACATGTTAGCATTATTACTAGCTTAATTTAAACGTGTAAAAGTATGCAGGTAAAGTAAAGTGGCAAATATATATGTGCACTCTTTGCAACATATTTGGCTGTAGGTTATTACAATTACGATGCAATTTCAGATTATTTTTATCCTTCAAGATAACAACTTCACGTTTCGTAACATTGTTATCAGCATCTCGTCTTAGTTTTCCTCAGATAAATCTAACAATTTAAGATACAATGGCGTGAAAATGTGTCTAAAGCTATGTAGATAGTGCTGCATTGTTTGGTTTGGTTTATAGCAAAATATTGTTTTAGCTGTTTGTTGTGGTTGAAGCGTTTATTATTGAGTAATAGGTATTAGATTGGTTACCGACTTAAGTTACAACTTAAGCTACGACCTACAAACCTTCAAGAAAAGGGCATATCTCGCTCTAAAAGGCCGGCAGCGCACCTGAGAAGCCCCTGGAGTTGCAGGTGTTCATGGGCGACGGTAATCGCTTAACATCAGGTGATCCGTCTGCTCGTTAGCCCCCTATCCTATAAAAAAAAAGTTATCTATTTGGTTAATCGTTATAAACAAATGGATCCTTAATTTTTTTATTAACAATTAAGTAGAAAAAGGCAGTTTAGTGAATTCAATGGAATATCGTACGTAACTAATTTCTCTGTGTAACTGTGACGTCGACAACAAAATATTCCAGTGTCAAACTGTGGTAGAAGCCATTTTGAAACCGTATTGCTCAAGTTTCGTACTAATACATCAACGTTTGCGTGAGATGTAATGACCGTGAATTTTCAAACAAACTCAGTGGCGCGATATCCACTTACTTCTTTGGGAAAGTAGCTGCTACCACATTAGTAACAGTTTTATATCCAAATTCTTCTACTTTGTTTTCTCTCATATATGAAAATATTAAATTCGTTTGGAAAATTTATATAGTAGGTACTTAATGCAGGATTTTGGGTGTTTTTGAACATCAATCATGATGTTTCAGACTTTTCGTAATTTCATTATATTGCCATAGAATTGCCAAGGATTTTAACTAAATACCGGATACCTACTTATTTCATTCTTTTTAACATTTACTTTTGTCATACTACAAAGGAAGCTAGATCTTTACTATTTGTATAATGCAAGTATTATTTCCTTTTTAAAATAAATTATACGTTCAATATTTGTTGGTTCGTTACAATCATTAGGTGTTTTTGAATTGATCCAGTATGCTGCTCCATCAAGCAATAGTTAAAAGTAATTTAAATAAATTAAGTATGACAACCGCATAATTACTAGATAAACATTTTCCCCTGATGTCTAACTCGTTTTGGAGCCAGTATCTCGAAGGATCTTGATACTTATATAGTCACGTTTAATTGACCTAGATACACTCTACACTCTACATATTGCCCCAGCAGTGGGGACACTATAGGCTGGTGGGTGATGGTAGTCTTATGTACCTTGTACATATAAGTCGAGACTCTATATGTCCCTTCTTCTTCACATCGCTGTGGCAAGAGGATGCCTAACAGGATGTTTTTAATTGCAGCCTGTATTTTATGACTGTTCCCTGGAACTTATAGGCTCTACATTCATCCTCATTAGTGGTAACTAAACTAGTTTTACCATAGAAATCCTTGTCAACATAGTTCGTTATCTCTTACATCTACATAGAGTTCTAATTAATTCGACGCAACCTTGGTAGAGTCATGGTCAAAAGTCGTCAATATTTCTTAGGCTGTTTCTCTCCATCATTATAAATTCACTTAACGCTATCAGATCAGGCGTCTAGATGTTATCTCTACAGACAGTCAGGTAGCCGATCTATTTATTGTCAGAGGCCAAAATAGGCACGTTACGCAATGCGCTAACGAGAAGTTACGTGTCTTGGTAACTGTCGCGTTCCGACTCTACATACCCGATAAACAATGCATTCAACAAATTTACTAGAGCACTCATATTCCCTTTGTAATAAAACATATGAACGGCCATTTCTACCAACGTTTAGATATACATATATTTATTTTAATTATTCATCACAACTATTGTAAACGTAAATAAACTTAATGACTCTACAATACCAAGAAATTATATTTGTCGCAGTACAAACATGTTTTCATACAATACACGAGTAGAATGAAATTCTGACAGACAAGTAGGTAGATAGAGTCATCATCATTAATGTATAGTAGTCGATTACTGCATAAATAAATATAATTACCTTAGGTACCTACCTATAGGATCATAGAGCAACGCCATATCAAATGTCTCTACAATCTATTGTTTCTATACTCTGTATGATTTTAAATATTTTTATTTTTAATAAAGAAATATAGAGCTTGTAATTGCCAAGAAGACAAATGCAAGCTTGTAAATTGTAATCGTTTACATTTTGTGTTTAGGTATAAATAATTTCGCAATGCTATGAAAAATATCATCGCTCTACATTCTTATAGTAATAGTCACTTTCCTTCAAATATAATACGTAATTTTTGCGCATACGAATCCATTACTTGGCACGATGCCTAGTTGGACATTCTCTATCATTGTTTACGCTGGTCCATTCACAATGTCACGGCCGCTACAGTAAATGACCTTTGTAGAGCTACTGCTAAATCACTCTTCTATTCACAATAACTATGTAGAGTTCAAGTATTCGAGATAAGCAGTTAACCTACTTTGTTTTAACTTTAAGTTTAGCTTTAGTTTTCAGTAATTGTTTTTCTTATCTTATGTTTCTCTTCTTTAATATCTTGCGGCCAGTGTTAAAGATTAATTTCATTAATTCTGTGATAGTTATTCCCATAGTAACCAATTTAACAACATCGCTCGGTGTTAAGGGGCTATACGAATGAAACTAGCGCCGCCAACCTATTTACACTGATTGTGGCGAAAATACGATATTTTTTAAGAAAACAAAACATTACAGACTTAGATAAAAGTAAATTGATTTTTTCAAGATGATCCCTATAATGATTATGAAGTAATTACCACGTTATAATTATAGTGATAGAGGTAATTTTTAACTGTTTAGATTACGAATATGAATAGATTAGGCGTTAAATCACATTAATTAATTATGTGAGAGATACAAAAGCAAACAGATGCTGCTAGATTAGGTGAAGAACGCACATCTGGATTTAACAAATAATCTAAGTAGGTTACTATCAAACATTGTAGGTACTAAGTTATTAGATAGATCACTCTTTATTGCACAGAAGGTTTAGATACCTAACTTAATGCTATAGTCATAGGTGAATACAATTTCGGCGGTTCTACCAAAAAAAGTGTACCTACTTTGTAAAAGTGTTCCTACCTCATCGAGACAAGTTTTGTTTTTTGTTTGTAGTCTTTTTATTGACTTTGGCATTAGGGAAGTACCAATTTAATATTTGCCCTTTTTAACTAAAACAATACATTAACACCAATTTGATAATATGATAAATAGGGTCATAAGTTCATCTTGGTGCCTTTAATCTATCGTTGGAAATACCACTTTATCTTAAACTAGCGGCCGCCCGCGACTTCGTCCGCGTGGAATTTCTTATAACCCCGTAATGTTATAGCCTATAGCCTTCCTCGATAAATGGACTATCCAACAAAAAAAGAATTATTCAAATCGCACCAGTAGTTTCGGAGATTAGCGCGTTCAAACAAACAAACAAACAAACAAACTCTTCAGCTTTATTATATTAGTATAGATAGTACCTATTTAGTATAATTAATGTTTACTAAACAAACCAAAGCCGATTTCGACTAGGCCTAATACTTTTATCAGAGGTAGATAAAATTAGTACAAGGAGAAAATGTTAGTTCCTCGATGTTGTCTTAATTTATTTATTGTATTCCACATGCCCTCTCAGGGGCCATCCATAAAGTACGTCACACGAATTTCATGATTTTTGAGCCCCTCCCCCGTCCATGTCACAGGTGGTCACATTTTTGAGACCCCCCCGCCCTAGTGTGACGTCACATGTTTTGCAATTTCACATCAAAAAAATATTAAATTAAAACATTAACTCCGAAATTAGTATTATTTCCATTTAAATTACGTACTTTTTATGAAATCAACATTATATCAAATATTTGAAACAATAATAAAGCAATAAACTATTGAATATAAAGAAAAATAAAAAGAAAGAAACTCAATCATCTTCAGTCCATGGACCTGAACCCACTCCTTTAAATCCTACTACTATTATAAAGGCGAAAGTTTGTAAGGATGTATGGATGTTTGTTACTCTTTCACGTAGAAACTACTGAATGGATTTGAATGAAACTTTACCACAATATAGCTTATACATCAGAATAACACATAGGCTACAATTTACAAAATTATATGAGAAATAATAAACATGTCCACAAAATTTTTATTTGGCCACGCGCCCCAACTTCTCATTTAATAACTAAGCATCGGGAAAATTACTTAGCCTTTAATTAACTGATTCATCTTCTTTACAACGGCCACTAAAAATGTCAAAGAAAGCGTCAAGTGAATATCCACAATTAATTTAACTTGTCCTTCTGATTTATATACGGCAAACTAATTTACTAACTCAGCCACGGAATTTGTAACTCATCACCATATTAAGTTTTACAGCTTCAATACAATGTCCTCAAAAATAATACATTCAAGCTTCGATACTCAACATCAAAATATTATAACTTAACATCTAAAATAATACTTCATATTCTTTTATCGAGAAAATAGCCACTGTACCTACGATTTGGCGCCAGTGCGTACGTACGTACATGACACCAACCGGCATGCATCTGATCGGCCTAACAATCAGACTGAAATTCGTAATGGCGCCATTGGAGGTAAAAGCACAGTGCTTGGACTGAAAAGAAAGCGTGGAAGGCCAACTTAAGCGCGAGCGCCATTTATATACATATTTTCTTTTTACCCGACTACGGCAAAGCAAAAGGAGGGTTATGATTTTGACAGGCTATGTATGTATGTATGTATGTTCATCTGTTTCCACGTAACTTCTAAGCTACTTATCAGAATTCGACAAATGACATTTATCATTATAAGCGTCTTAATTGTCCGCTGGTTATAGGCTATATGAGGTTTAAAATCAAAGGGCTCGTAGGAGATCGGCGCGTGTCACACGAGCGGCCGGTATGAACTCGTCAACAAAACAATTTAAACCGTATTGTCATAAAGATAGAGTTAAAAATATTTTTTAGTTTAATTAATATTTCAAATTACGCGATTTAATACCTCTAGATATATTAGATTTTGAAATGTGATGTCACGAAACTTAGGACCCCTCCCACCCCTTGTCACGCCATATCACACTTTGTCGACCCCCTCCCCCCCCCCTTTACGTGTGACGTACTTTATGGATGACCCCTCAGGCACCAAATCATCTTCATCATTCAGACCATCAGGTGATTTAAACTTGCACGATCTGATGAAATAGTGGAATTCGAACCCACGCCCTCCGAGTTTGAGAAGCAGAGATCTAGGTAGCTATTTGTTAGGCAGGCTGCAATAAGGAAGTTGAAAGTAATGTATAGGTAAGTAGGAAGTGAGCGGTACTAGCTCAGAAAAACGGTCCTTCCATACGGGAGACCGTAGGTTCGAATCCGAGCATGCACCTCTGGGGATTTCAAATTTATGCGTATTTCTACCATTAACTCGGAAGTGAGTGAAAACATCGTGAATCGGAATCGGAAACCTGCACGTTTCGGGTAATTTCTGAAAAGAGAAACCAAGATTCAGTTGGATCTGGTTGCCCCATTAAAGGGTTGCCAAGGTCAGACGGTCATCGTTTCTTTAAAATTACCAAAATCCCCAAATCCTGAATCATGGCCCAAGCATTCCCCAGTCTCCAAAGTGATAGCTTCGGACGCAACTGGGACTTAAAAGTTGAGATGGCGAAGTAATACGTGGTTATACGTAGTATCTGTTTAGTGATGGAACAACGTAGCAAGCTTTGGGGACAGATGAAACCTGCCAGAAGTTAACCCACACGGCCGAAACAATCGTATCTTCCACCCATGAAATACCATAAGAAGCAACGACAGGCCAATGAGTCATCTTTGGTGTTGCAAGCGCCTTATACAAACCGACGCGTTGCGTAGGCGCACGAATTAAGCGACATTAGTATTGCCCTCGATATTAAAACACGTTTGGTATCGCGGTGATATGCTATAAGTGAATTACAATTGTTTTCAGTAGCGGATTTACCTAATATTTGCCGCCTGTCTGTTGGTTATAGATATTTTTTTAAACTTTCGCGTTGCATTACACAAATCCATACTATTTATAAAGAGATAGCTTCTATAGACAACGACAAACCTTATAGGTAAACCAAAAACACGAAACGCTTGCGCGATGTAATTGGACACAGCGCCATCTATTGGTTCATTTCTGAATTACGGTCCCGAAGCGAAGTGAGGGCGGGCCACTATACTTGATATAGGTACTTAAACGGGACTAAACAGCCGTGGTCACAAGCGGACCGCTTACGCGCTTGTGGCTGTTGTAACACAGTCGAAACGTCAAGCAGTACCCAAGTGCTACCTATAATGTAGGTACATACTTATTTTTAAATATCCTCGAGTTTAGTCCTGTTTATATCATGTATTTTATTGAAATTTTGCCGCCCTTACTGGTCTTAGCAATTCGATACCCTAGTATATAGTCATTTGGCAGTCTGGCTTGCTAAGGTAGTTAACTCTTAAAAGTTAGATGAGCCTATTGATTTTCTAAACTAACGGTGTAAAGTTAGAGACGGAATTGGTTGTGCGTGAGTTCTAGGAAACCACAAGCTTTGTAAATACAAATCTATATTGATACCTACATAAAATCAACTAAACAATAGGCCTGTTTCCAATTTTTTTTTCTGATTAGTAATCAAAGAAGCTCTCCAGAGTAGAAACATCGGCAAAAGATTACTCTGTTAGCATGAATATTCTCCGAGATATCACTATTCAAAGATCACATAAAATAAACCTTGTCAAAACGCTCCATACAACGGCCCTGCCACGCTGTGACGTCACACGGTGCTAGTTTGTGTTCATCACGGGAGACCTTTGTTCGATAGCTGTATTAAATAATGCGTTTATGAAAATGGTTTCAAAAGAAAAGTTGCTCAAAATTGCATGAATTATCTAATTGTATATAATTATTTAGTAAATGTAATACTTTTAAAATCAAGTTACGTATCAAATTTAGATCTAACTTTAATTGACTGATGACAAAAAATATCAAACTAAATTTCTTGTGTATAGTTTTTTTTACCGTTATTTCTCCATTTTATACAAAAAATCTTCCAATCTCTAACCTTGGAAACAAGCCTATTATTATGATTGCCTAATGTAGAGTAGGTTATAAAGATGACACACTCATTTATCAATAATTCAATACTAATATTACGAGTATAAACGGGAATGTGTATAGTGTGTGTCTACTTGTGTCTTCACGGCAAAATGGAGCGATGAACGGGCGTGATTTTTAAGTGGAGATAGAAGGGAAGGCGCGTTTTAACCGCTGACCTACAATCGCATCGTTAAATGGACTCTATACAAAATTTTGCCCTTAAATGACATCATATAAAGTCAAGTGCAAGCGTATCGGAGCGTGTGGGCCACGAGTACTCAACCGTGAAACTTCCTTCCTAGACAACACTACTACATAAACCTGACTACGATGATCGTAAGCGTAGCGTAATCCAACCGCTTTACGAGATTGATGATGTATCGAAGACGTGAACTAACTATGACTATAACTATGATGTATGACTGATTGTAAAGCTGAGGGAATTACACGGCATGTTCCAAGTTCCCGTCTCATTTTATTGAAAGATTAATCATTATTGTTGAGCTGCATCGGGTTTATGATCACCAATCCGCATTAGTATAAAAAAGTTATAAAGTCAGTTTTGAAAATTAGGACAATTTAGTGTTTAACTGATTACCAGTACAACATGTTTTCTAAATGGTATAAGATTCATTATAAAGTAAATTTTAAAGAGTTAAGACACTTTTTCACTAAATTGTGTTTTATAAGATACACTGAGTTGTTTTATTTACGTTGATGATGAGATGACACCATTGCTTCTTCCAATAAATAATTCAGCTCATGGCACTGAGGAACTAACTAGGAAATGAGGTTCCATCCGCGTGGGATAGCACTGAAATCTGTATTCAATCTGTTTTCCGTCACCTTCCTACGCGACTGAGTAGGTAAAGAATACTAAGCCCCTTAAATGGTAATACATAAATAGATTGCGCAAGTTTCTATGTAAAATAAGAATGCATTTAAAATGATTTAGACCGTTATTTAAAAAAAACTATAGTAGGTATTTAGGGTCATTTGCAAATTATTAGTGACAAAATTTTATTTAAGGCTTTTTTCGTAAAAGTTATCTCATATCGTCATAATATTGTGCAATACATGAAAAGAATGGCGATATAAATTAATGAAGAATCCTAAAGCGTAAAAGTGGATCATTGCAATCGACTGATATCGGAAAAACAGGCATAAATATCTTTTGCCCATAAATAATGACTCTCCAACGATGTTAGTACGTTTTTTCAACAAAAACAGCACCGAAGCGAATAAATCTATTGTTGTCAGCACACGATGTAACGTTTAACACATTTTTACCATTCCTCTAGAGCGACAGACATCTGAATAAATAGAGTGTAGAGACCTGCTCAAAAATGTAGACTGGTATGGTTTGTTAACCACGGGGGCAGCGGCCGTACATTTGGCCAAGGACAAATCTGGTTGGTTGCTTTTGCCTTCTCTATCACGTAGAGCTGCGATGTTTTTATTTTATTAGGTGAACAAAAAGCAAGGGTAAAAGCGCTAGTTATTACGAGTACAAAAACGTTTTACAATGGTTTCCTATTTCGTTGGAATAGTCGTAGCAACAAGATTTTAAAATGATGTGATACCTATAGGAGCTCATCCCGCCATCATCTCCTCGGGCTTCGTCTACAGGGTCGTATATCGATAAACGTTTACATCACTTTACCTACCAATAGTCGTAGAATAAACGTTAGTAGAGGAAGCTAAAGGGCTATCGGTAACCTCACGAGTTTACCGATACACCTTGTATTGTAGTATCTGTAAGCATTAACATCCCTTTAACCACGTGTTCTACTAACCATTCTGATAATCATTAAATGATTTATGGAAATTCGCATTACAAAAAATTTTCACACAAAGTCAGTCATTTAACTTGTTAATTTTGTTTGGAGAATTGGGGAGTCGAAAAAATTTTCAACGAATTTCCAAAATTCAGTTGTTCAGAATGCTTGGTAGAAGATGTGGTTAAAGGCATGTAAATGTTCACAGATACAAGCAGTAGACACTGTGATATTGTAGGTACATTTTGCAATATGGGTTAGCAATTAAGAGTTTATTAGTTGTTTATGATGGCTTATCACGGCATGTCGTGCGGACGCCAAGCGCTATGAAGGACTTTTTTTATTGGCCCAATCATGATGTCTGAGCCGATGTGATTTGTTGAATATATCGAGTGAGTGATTGTGAAACTGCAAATTGAGAGTCGAAAATATAGATGCACTAATCCTAAGCAGCACAAAACCTAATTATTAGAGTAGGTACACAAATCGTCTCATGGAGTTATCCTTATTTGCATTGCGAGGGGTAAGTCCTTCGAATTGTGACGCTGTCTGTACATACCTACATAGGTATAAAAACTTAATCGTAGGTAGTACTGAAATGCAGTAAGGTACGTACCTATGTTCAGTTATTATTATTACAAGTGTTTTTTTCAAATCAATTGCTTTAATTTATAAATATCTACGCACCAAAACTTTTTATTAGCATTTGCTAAATATTTGAATACTACCTATCGATTCATTAATTTAGTAACACACTGTGATAAATTTAAAAAATCCAACAGATTTTTTTTATATTCCGATAAACCCAAACGATGCGCTGTTAAAATAAAAAAATATGTAGGTAATACGTTGTTGTTGCTGGATAATATAAGAGAAACTGTTACATATTTTGATTAACATGATACATACTATCGCCTAGTTTCGAAATTAGTACATTATTAAATTTAGCATAAAATTTTAAGCAAAATTATTATTGGCGAGTAGAAATTTAGTGTTTTGTTATGGGAACTCCGTTAGGGTGCGTTTCCACAGATGCGGAGCTGCGTGAAGTTGAACTACTTAAAGACTTCTAAAAATTTACCAATCACGTTGCTCAAAATACACATCTCATCTCTGATGAGCAATGTGATTGGTAAATTTTACAAGTCTCCGCGCAACTCCTCGCAGCTCCGCTTCCGCTTCTGTGGAAACAGAAACAGAAACAGAAACATTATTTATTTGCTTAATACACATTTGATACATAGATGTTATGGTAAGTATCATTGGACACGGTATCCAGCCTGCCAGCAGGCGCGCAAATATGATATACCTATTTATATGACACAATTGTCATATTGAAAAGATTGATTACTTACATTGTAATCAAATTTAACAAAGTTTGTACATATTTGTTATTCAAAATATAAAAAAACGCACCCTTAGTTTCTCAAAAACCCGTTGTCATGACTTTCTTGGCGCATTATTAAGTAGGTAAGTAAGCTCACCCTCTGGTGGATGTAGCCGAATACCTAATTTAATTACCAGGTCAGCAGGCTAATGTATGATAACGATAAGCCAAGTTTCATGGTTCTTTCATGTGATCCTGGCATTCCCCCAGGCCGTGCCTCTCCGCGCCTGGCACCCGCCTATCACATATTTCTAACACTTTCAGGGAATAGGGCAGAGTCGGGTGGCCAGACTTATAGCTCCGATAAATACAAGGATGGAGGCGTACTTAAATTGTACTTACATGTTGTGAAAAATTATTTATTTATTTAAGAAAATAAAGTTGGGAACTTTAGTATAAGTACACAGTAAATTTTTAGTAGTTTTAATCCATATAGGTAAGCTCTCATAATAGAAAACATTAATAAAGCTCATTTAGAATGTTAGATTCATTAAACTCCGCTGTGTAAAAAATACCTTCATGACCATTTTTGATACTGCCGAACCAATGGTAGAAATACGCACATAGATTTGAAAATTCCATAGATGCATACCCGGATTTGAACTACGACCCCCGTATAGAAGGTACGTACTTATCTACTGAGCGACCATTATCGCTTACGAGTTCCTCAGTAGGTAGCTTAGGGGATTTTGAAGTCAAAAGGGGAATTCTCATAGGGACTGTCCCTCTAGCCGTATGGCCACATTGCTTAGAGATTACGGTAATTAAAGTTCAAACTGCGTTGAATAGATTCGGTTTCAGCGATTAATTAACTGTAATGCGTAACTTTACGTAACTAACATTTCTATTTGGATTCAGAGTTGCGGAAATGTAAGGGATAATTAACTTTAATGCGACGTCAAAGAGGTAGATTCTGTTTACTTAAAATATTTTAAATTAAAGTCATGACTTTAAATTTAACTTGAAATTGAATGAACAGCGAAGTTGATAAATATCTAGCTAGTAGCGGCTTTTCTACTCGTCTGTCCCAATCAAAGACAATATTTTTATATAACTTATTTGGTATTGGTAGAGAACCAATTACATATTATTTCTCTACCTATATCAAATTAGTAATACCGTAATACCGTATTTCCGGAACTAGGTCGTAAAATCTTATGTTTTGTGTAACATAATAGATAATATGAAGAAAAATTTCAGTGCAAATTTAAAGATCTCTACTAAAATATTGTTTAGCTAGTACTTTCGTTTCATTATGTTCAACATTCCATAAAGATAGGAGGTACCTTTACGTTACTACCATCAGAAGGCCTCTGAGTGATATTGAAATGTTAAAAACTCTAGACACAATTGTAAGGGAAAAAGCATTAGTTCAGATTTTTCCAGGCGCCAAATAACAATAGGGCGACTGTAACCATAGAGTAAGGTACTCTGGTACCACCTATATATGTGTGCCTTAAGTTTGTATTCATAGAGCATGTAGAGTTGGTACTTGATTGCAATAATAACACCTTTTAGAAACATAACTTAAGTGGTATCTAAGTGAATCTAGTTTTTATAGGCGACTCTAGGAACCGCGTTGAAATCAGACCAGTACCGCGATAAGGCTTTGTGAAAGCTCTACAGGTTTCCCCGACTGTTCTCTACATGTATAAAATGCGACACTTTATGTATGTTAGCACCTGTTTTGCCATAAGAAGTTAATGTATCCTGTGATTCCTAATATTCCTATCTATAGAAATAAAGCAATATTTAGTTATTTGAAGCACAATGGTGTTAGCGTGTGTATAAGCGGCGGCAATTGCTTGTCATCAGGTGATCCGTCTGCTCGTCTGTCAGAGAACACTGTCTGACAACAGTAGCCACTTATGTATTTAAAACGAATGTCGATATCTAATAATGCAATCAAAATGACGATAAAATACGTATTTTGCAATTAGGTACCTATCGTATAATTGGAATCGAAGTCTGTATTATTTTTATGATTGGCGAATTACCTAAATGATAAAGAACAACTTACATCACATTATGACATTTTATTATCACTGATAATACTGTTTCATAATGTAGTACTATATCGATGCATTCTTCTTAGTTCGTCGAACACACCTTAGAAATAACAACGCCCAAATTTTTAGTGTTTATATTAATAAATATTAATAGGTAGGTAGGTACATCATTATTATTATACCTATATAGTATCATAGTATATCTGTGATAATATTGATATAAATACTACTTACCTACTACTCATTTATAATTATATTAGTTGCATTCAAATACTTAGAAACCTACGGTGTACCTAAATTTAAGTGTTTTTTTATACTAATTAGTATTTTTAAATGATGGTGCTATATTATAATGTAATGCGGTAAGTAAATTAAAAATTGTATCAAATTTAATGTATCTATAGTTATACTACTTATCTTAGTTTATAAGCTGTTAACGTTTTATTGCTTAAACACGAAAAATCGAACATTCGGAAAGTTGCATACAACTGTAGGGAATGACGAATCGTATAAAAATGCAAAAAGTATTAAAATATAAACCTGTACATAATAGTTTTGCAATAACCACCATTAGTTCCGCACGCTGCGACCTTCCGTCGGCCTTCACACGTCGTGCATTTTCTTAATAACTAATAGGAAACACTGAAATATTAGCTCTAAAGTTCATATTCATAATCATTCTTCTTAACTTCGTTCATTACGCTCTAGTGTTTGTTTGTATTATTTTTTATTAAAGACCTTCAGATACTTACACTTATCAATAAGTACCTAGTTGGTATTCCGGTCAAAATGTGGTATGCTACTTTAAACAGGGTGTATCAGTGACCATTTACGTTCTTTTAAGCACAAGCTCTACCTACCATTCTGAGCAACATTTTATTCTACAACTTTAGGAAATCCGTAACAAAACGCGTCATAGACTAGATTTAAAAAGTACCTACCTCAACTTTTTTTTCTAGCCAAATGTCTGTGACTTAGATGAGAACTTGTTGAAGAAAGACAGATTGTAGTAACTTAACGTGCTGTTAAAACTTTATTGCATAAAATTTCGTACCAATAATTGGCGGACTGAATGCCAAGAAGCATGCTCTACCAGTCAACCTTTGTGTGGTGCAGATAGGACCACTTACTTCCTAACTTTTTATCGTCCAGTAAGTATACGCCAGACACATTAGACAGTAGAGATACATCGAATGTTTGTCTGTCATTAGCGAGTAGTTAGCTGAGCGGTTGATTAACTAAGAGGCGGTCCAGAAACAAAGACGAGCTGCGCACGCGTCATCTCGCGGTCACGTGTGGCGGAGATAACGTATGGAACACGGTGATCAAACCACTAGGTTTATGCCTCGTGCTGTTTATCTGTTGGTGCACTGTGCTGACATTGTTCAAACTGTGGTTTGACAGACTGCGCGATACTAATTACTGTGCCGACATATTATGTAGGTTGTTTCTGTTCTAAATTGTCGATCCAAGACCAGAGCGCGTCGAAAAAAAAAACAAATATACGATTTGTTTTAACTACAGGTTTCCCCTAACTATATACAGGTTTCCCCTAAATAAACTAACTAAAGTAATAAAAATCGTTAATTTGACACTACAGTGTAGTTCATTTAAAAAATATTACATTAAAAGAAGATTCAAAGTTTTCATTAGGACCACCGATCAACGATGTAAAAAAAGTAAAGTATTAGCCTATTGATTCTCCCACTGTACTGCAGTGCAGGGTATCATTAAAAATCAAGTCATTTTACTAGTTAAGTATGTATTTACTAATGAAGAGCATCATTTATGAGATCACCTACCGTAGGAACTCTTGTTGTTGTTCCAGTAACTATTCATTTCGGTAAAATAAGTTTTACTGTCCACAAAGTTATTGCGATTTGTCTTGAACATAGTTCTTTATCAGTTTTATCACATAACAACCTTACATTGATTCTAAACAAAGATTAAACCTTTCGGTAAGATAAATTTATAGGTGAGAGTTCAAACAATCAGATGTCTGTGTGAAGATTTTTAAGTAGATATAATACAATATTACGTACATACAAGAAAGTTTTCACAGAGTGTCACTTTCGCCTTTCATGATGATGACTATGGCATGGATTGTTGGATTGCACACGTCGCAAATGCATCAATATCTATTTAAACTTGCTATTAATATAAAGGAGTATGTAAAGGTTTTTAATTTTGATAGACTTTTGTTGCCTAAGCAGGTATCATGTTTCCATTAAACGTGGCCATACCAGCGAAGTCTATACTCCTACAGTCTCTGCTATAATATCATAATTATGAAAGCATCGTCGTGCTTGTATCGCTCAAGTACATGCCAAGTCTCACTGCCTTAAAACGAACCAGATAAATATATATATTTGTGTTGGTATTAGTCAAAAGTTACTTATACATTCATAAAACGAATTTACCTACTACTATTTAACAGCTAGGTTAACGTCTAGTCTGGTAACGTCTGGTTTGCGTCACCTAATCTAGGTTACCCGTGGCGCCCGTATCAAAAGGCTCCCCACGACCTTCATAAATCACTAGAGTGTCATTCAACACCACATATCGTCCGATGTGACGGTCGCATCAACCGGGTGGGTGTCCCACATTTGCCAATCGGAGTCCGTCAACACCTAATTTGGCCTCGTTTACGTTTCCAAACTTGGTCTAGGACTAAAGATAGATGAGGTCTAAGTAAATACAATTAGTTGGGAAAGTGGGTATCTTCGTATCTACCTACAGTTGTCGTATTCTGTGTATGGGCGATTTCCGAGAAAACTGCAAATTGCTCACGATCCGCGTTCCTTTTCTAACTGCTATTAGAATTGTTGTATATTGAGTTATTATTGGAAATAATTTCGTTGATAGACGCATTAGTCTTTATATAGAACTTAAAGTAATTAAACATAGCTTACAGTACATTTATCGATTTGATAGAGACTATACTTTGTCCCTCGATTGACCTAGATCCGCTTTCAAATCCAGATGTCTGACACAACTAGGTTGCGTTTAATATTTAAACTTGTGTTCCATTAATTAAATAGTTATCTAGCTTTTTGTTTAGATTTACATACATGCAAACGATCCGGTTTCTCTGCCACTTTGGTATAAGCAATGCAGGATAAAGGAAGTAGGACAACATGATTATTTTTGGGGTTCGAATCAAGTGATACTTAAATATTGATGACACGTGTTTTGTTTGTAGTGTATTAAGGGACCCCATTGTAAGTACCCCGAATTTAATGAGCTTATAATTATTTGCGGCATGCATTGACCGTAATTGGCCACGAGGGAGGTGGCAGTTGGTGCTTGCCTATACACCTGCTGTCGACTTTACTTAACGCTATGACGTTATAAAATTTATTTCACCTTACTATTCAGAACTCAGAGTACCATCAAACTTTTACGGAACTAAAAATATTAAGCTAGGAACAAACACATACATAAGTATGTTTGTGGAAAAAGTGCAAAGGGATCAATCGAATCTCAATATATTCGCACCAAATGCGATGATAAAGTTAAGCACTATCCAGTTACTTTATAGCTCTGTAACCTATTTATACTCGTGATGTAAACATTGCCTTCTTCGTTACCTTTTTGGGTTAGCGTACTTAATGTCAATCAACGCTTACACGTTATCAGAATAATAAAGTTTCCTTTGACTTTCAAATTTCAATCAATCAAGCCTGCCCACCTAACTTGCCTGTTCCACCACTAGGCACTATTCATCAGGGTATCGTCCAAATTGATTGTCTCGGCGCCTCGCCATATTAGCCGCTTAATCGTAAGGCAGAACTAATCGTAGGCGTTCCGTGATTTGCCGCTCGATTGATTGCCAGTCTTGGTGAACACGGCGAGAAAGCCCCGAACATAATCGATGTCCACATTTACCAATTTTGCTTATAAATCATCAGATAAAATGTTATAGGCAACTGTCTGTCTGATGAATTGCCATGTAATCAGTTTTGAGCTGCGTTCTCTCATCTTTCTCGTCATATTGTGTAATCACTGGTTCGATCCCCGGTTCCTGGGTTTTAAAACTCTCAACCTGTGCTGTCCTGTGTTCAGAAACCCAAAATGTTTTTGTCCACTGGAAGGGCCTGTGATTGCATGCACTCAACTCCAAACGTGTTGAGGTAGAATGTCAACACATTCTACTTACTCGATCTTTTCTGGCGTTCCAGTCAGCTGTCCGCGATTCTATCTCCATGGACCATACTCGTGTTGGTCATCATTGACGCGGGGCTCCTCTGTGGTTAGCCCACGTGCTGTTGCGTGCGCAGCCGCCGTGACAGAGAGTTTTGTTATAGCTGCGTGCTAGTTGTTGCAGAAAGGGCTTTGTACTTAGCTACCTAGCGCGGTAACTAAAAGTTGGGAAATATCAAATAACTACTGGGCTCGTTACAAAAACCTATTGAATACGTTGGGCCTGGTCGTTTGGCTTTTATTGGTAAGGTTTCGAAACATATCCTACATTCGGCTTTTGACTACAATTCGGACAGTCTGTTCCGCCTCATGGACTACTGTCTCGGAAGACATCATCATCATGTCAGCCCACATTCACCCACTGCTGAGTATAAGCCTCTTCTTTATTACGCCACTCCCTACGGTCACCAGCCAGCCTCATCCATTGTTTCCCCACTACCCTTACAATATCGTCGGACCCATGGGCAGGTGGTCTACCCACAGGGCGTCGGAAGACATACCTAAAGGCAATTATTTGCATCAGTGTTTTTCATACAAAGATACAATTTAACCTGTTAAAATTAAACAGTCCTTTATCCTTGCATACAACTGAATCATAGTTATTTATAAATTCCGCGTAAAGAGTTTCATTGAGAAATATAGACATGTTCATTACCCGTTATCCCGTAAGGTCAATGCGAAGACATGTTTATCAATTGAGACACTTTATCAGCTGTAGGTGTTTGCTTGTTTGTGCGATATTGTTGCACCGTGGCCGCTTGCATCACAGTTATTTTCGAAAGTTGGCTGTTTACAAACTCTTCAGCTTGAAGTAGAGCAATATTTTTATACACATAGTGAGCACTTAGCTCAGACCAAAAATAGACATCATCATACATTACCACAATTTCAACTTTAATAAATTTAAACTACAATAAGGTTGATGAACCTAATTAACCTAAATAATCTTTTGTTGACATTATGCACATGGAAAAAAATCGCGTCCATACTTTGGTCCACTGAAATGCATTGCAAACGAGGCAATCGATAAGTTATTGTTCGTTTACAATCGGATACGTGCATATAAACGGTGTAGGTAGCAATGAAACCAGTGAGCCGTAGTTTTCCCATAACGTAACATTTGAGTAACGGCTGATATCACAAATCGCCACCTGAATACTGAAACGTAGTAAGCGTACTCACAAAATGTATTGCTTCCTAGAATGTATCTTTGTTAGCAAATCTCGTCACGATTGACTTATTCCAATGCCAGCTCGACGTGACAATCAAATCAATTTAATAATACCTACAGCATTCTGTTACCAAGCTGGAGAAAACGATAACAAGATACAACAGAAAAAGCAAATTGTTTTATCGAAGACAATGGTATTCGTTTTATGAGGCTCATTGAGTCATCAAACAATTACTAATTATATTTTGAAATATTATGTTTTTTAATAATGTCAATTACAATATTTATTATACGAGTAAATCAAATTGATAGATACTGTACTTTAGTAAGAAACTCCTGAAGCTTAAATACCTTCATAGGTTTTTATTAAATCCGAGGTATCCGAGATTCAAATTATTACCTCACATCATTTTCTTTAAATGTTTTGTGTCTAGCTCTAAGTCAACAAAGACATTTGCAGAACCTACAGTCCCACTTACATTTTGCAACATTAGAAAGTCAGTGTCTCACGTCTCATCCTTAAATGGCAAGGATCAAATTGCTTTTGCATGTAATCGCTGTACATCCATTGTTGTACTGTGGTTACAAGCCCATCTGAACGTGACTTGATTGGCGCTGCCTAAATCCAGACGATCATTCTAGACACGTGTGGACACCGTGTGACATGGATGATAGCCATACCTGGATCCTGTAGCGGAATTGTTACAAGGCTGTAAATGGTGTTATTTATCAGGATTTCCTGTTCCAAACTTTGTTGTGATATGCAGGATGTGTTTAAGACTAATGTTTACCTATAACAATAAAATAAGTCTACATAATGCAAGGCTCAAATGAAACACTAAGGTAAAACTGCCTTGGGACGACATCTTCAACTTAGATAAAGACGATTCATTTATTTTAGTGACGATTAATTTAAACAAGTAGGTGCGTTATAATTATTATTGGATTGAATACTGAGAATAGGCATACTCAAATTAATAGCCTAAGTGTAGCTGACGAAAACACGCGGCCATTAGAACTCCCAGATTCATTCCAAGAACTTGTACGCGCAGTACAAGTATTGTATGCAAATATCAGGTCATTCGGGTGGGAGTATTTGTGGGACCCACTATTCATAACATAATTGATGGAGTATTGAAACGGCAGACCATAAATATTGGGAGACAATAATAATGGGACCAGAAAAATGCAGCTAAAGAATTTAGTCTACAAAAATGTGTAACAGCTAAATAAGCAAGTATGAGACTGAAACAAATAGTACTCAACAATTTACTTATTAAAATTCAAACTGACAATCTGCGACCTTGCAGACGCATTTTTGGATTTAGATAACCAGTATGCTGTCACCGGTTGACAATGTAAATACAAACGTAATGTATCCTGTGCCATAAACCACAATCCTGATGCAGATTGACAATCGTCTGTCTCCAAGTGATAGCATCACGCTAACCAGAGCAACGACTTAAGTACCAGAGACATTAGCCGCCCACTCGCAGATCCTCAATTGAAAAATATTCCTCAACAGAACTGAATTGACCTTTTGACATCCTACGTCGTAACAGGTTAATATTCAAACGTTATCATAGCGAGTAGTATATAACAAATCTTGACTTTTAAAGAAATAACAGAAGTTTACACGATGCTTATTATGAGTATAACAGATCAATGACCTCTGCATAATGATCAGTGATACCCAGCAACAACTCTAGAATATATGCAACGAAAATTATTTGCCTAACAAACTACTTACTTGAATTTAACAAAAAAGGAATATCCCTTCAAAATCAAACGGTAAGAATACTTTTTCAATTTTATAATGCACAAGTTATTAGCGAATCAAGGACGTGCGTGACAAAATGATAAATTAGTATGACGTAGATTATATTTTGTAGAAAATTTGCGTGGTCAATCACTGAATTCCTTTAGACAATTTGTGCGAGAGCAAGCGTGGGTCATTTGTCGGTTAGAACAGGTCTGACCGAGGCTGTTTCGAAATTCTTTCTACAATAAAGCCAGGTAATAAAGCAGTCTTAAAATTTGCGGCAGGATTTAATGATGATAACTGTTTATTGATTTGAATCGGTTCATTTTAAATTGTAATTTGATATGATGATACCTACATATTATATTTGACGATGAGGAAAAGGAATTGATATAGACAGATTTTTAAAAATTGTTTACATTAAGCGAGAGTTGACATATTTACGATGCAAGCATCGTTTTCGTTCCCCTTGACCAATATTTTCAGAATCACGATCTGTACTGAATGAAAGACCTTATTCATTCTAGTGAGTCAGTGTTATTTTTATACATTTCTGAGGATTATCATCAGTGGCTTGAGCCTTGGCGCCCGTGGTTGATGGTGATACATGAGTCGTAAAATGGTTACGCCTCTCGGCACTTGTAATAAAGGACAGGACGCCAGCTTTATTTCGGCTATGTTTAGCTTAGCATGTTCTTTTTTGGAGCTATTAAGTACTTATAGTTAAGTTTGACATTGCATTTGTTAAAGTTTTTTACTATTAGTCACGACTCTACGCCTTTGGTTGTACCTAGTTCACTGGTGGTTTGTTATACCTACTTCGATTGTACAGTTTATATTATCTGATGGCGAATGGTGAAAAGTTTTTTATTATACACCGGTTTGAATAGAATTTGCTTAATGTCCGTATTGTCCGCGACTAAAATGTGCTTAATTATCATAAACATTAGGTAAATCAACGCTGAATTAGATTTGATGTTCGTTTGTTTTGTTCGTATGGCACCGGCTTCTCAGGCATCGCGTGAGAGCTATGTAAAAGCGGGCATTGTAAACAAAATCGGCGCGCCAATTAGAAAGATACGTGACGTGTAAAGTGGTGCAGGCTGCGACCTCAGCTCTTCGCTATAGTCGGCGATGATCTCACCGGCGGAGCCCACGTCGTCCTCGCCGCTCGCACAAACCCGTTTCTTGTTTACTTCGCTATGTAACTTAACGTTTCTGAACGAATTACGTCATCTTTCGACTTTGCAGCGACTTTTCTTTGGTGTTGATTCATTTTGAGTTTTGCAGGCCGGTTATATTTGGATGGATGACTTTGAATTAATCATATTATATTTTCTGCATTGTAAGTGTAAGCAAGAAATTGTTTAATCTTATTAAGAGTTCGGAGACCTGGCTTTTAGAAGGAAATAGTATGGCTTCGTATCACATTTTTAAAAATTAAATCAAACCTATATGTAAATTTAATTTAAACTTTCTCTACTTTACTTTATTTACTACCGAAACGTGTTTTGATAGCCAAAATAATAAATGTTTCTGTTTGTATGTAGTTTTAAATCTCTATTTATGAATGAATAAATTAATTTACATAGAAGTTAGGTAGGTAATCTTTTAACATTATATTCACGCACTGTTGAAAGCAGTTTCGATTTTTTCAGATTGATAGTTTTTGTTGCTAAATCCTATTTTTTAAAGCAATTAGGTATCTCAGTATCCATTAATCTTCGACCATGTGCAGAAGGTCAGGTTAAAAAAGCTTTTTGTTTTCGCCAGGAAGTTATCAAGGCAAACCGTCCTACATGGTACAATTTGGCTGTAGACCGATTTGCCGCTACGAAATAATTGGCTCTATTTTTTTCAAACTATAGCATAGATTTGTTTCTTCAAAGGTCGTATTTGTATAATGCTGCTTTTGTTGGAACAGTGTCGGATTGTTTGTTGGAAATGTCGAGAATAGGTAGCGTGCATCGTTCAGCTAGACAGGTAGGCCATATGGTCGACGACCTTGCCAAGTTAGCGACTGGCGAACTGTTTCAGCACCCACACACCTTTATTTCCGATTCTTTGCATTTCATTTAGATAAAACATTTTCTTTACATTTGGATATCGGATAATCTTATCTGTTTAAAACAATCGCCTGAACCAACGATGTTTATTTTGTGATGTAAGCTCACTTTCTTTGGAGTTAAAAAGTAAAGACCTAAATTAAAAAGTTGATCTGACAGAATCTTTGCAGATTTTAAATACTCGTACTTTTATCCTTAATGTGAAAGAATGGTTGGATAGTGACATTAAAAATTGATTAAACGGTCATGATTCTCGGTACGAAAGTTCCAGTGATCACCAAACGCTCAGTTTTTAATTTTTTATTCATACAAATCCCGTTCTTTCCATATTGATAAGTATGATTGCATTATGCAATGAGTGGTTTGGTCGTAGTGGATTCGGCGACGCAAAGCCTTCGCTGCGCTCGCGCCGTTTTTGGAGTTGCGCTGGGGACAACTTTCCAACTCCGACGCATTGGGGTCGCAACTTTTTGCTTGGACTTAAATATTTTTGTGACTACCATTTTGAGATTTCATATTGGCCTGTGCTAATTGTCGCGAGGTTAACGAACTTTGGCGAAGAATAAATAGTCATTATGTGAGTTATGCCGTGAAGATAAGCATAGATAAAATGTAGGTGCGCTATTTGAGTGCCATGAAAAGGCAGTTAAGAATCTATTAAGCTAATGGCCTAAGTTATACAAATTAGTAGTATTAAGAATACCGTTAGAAATAATTATAGAGATGATGTTGAATTACCTAGGTAAAGTATTTTTGGACGGAACAAAAGATAGTTAAGATGAAATTTGCTCTAAAACAAAGTATTCTTGTAGCTAAATTAATACCTACTTTCATAACTGCATCAAGTTTTGATTTTATAATGAGTAGTTAAGTATTTCTATGTCTAATAAATAAATTGGTCCATAATCCGATTTAACGGATGAGAGATTATACCAGCCAGTTATGGTATACAAACAGGATGACATTAAGCACACCTAAGTAATATTTTTGTTAAAATAAAATATACGAACTGCGCAATTTTTCTGCTGACTATACATCTCGTGGGTTGTAACTCAATGTTTCAAAACAAATGTGTAACTACTAGTTAGTCATAGATTAGGTGGCAACGTTAATATTCTCATTCGGTAGAAGAAGCTGTTTTAACATAATAAAACGTGTTGTTACTTTCATAGGACTACCTAAATTCTGTGAGTAGGTATGTAGGATACATAAAGGCAAATACAATAAAGTTGGTACAGACGCTAGTGATAATGAAAGAAGCCTTAACACAGAGATTGAAAAGATTGCTGTGGGCTGAAGATGACGTTATATTCTGAGTCAAGTGTATGTGTTTTTTTTCGAAAGAACAATTTGTGCAATAAACAGAATTAGCTGACAAAAAGTTAATGGGGTTCTAAGAACGCCTTTTAAAGCCTATGTTGCTTACAGTTGAATGCTATTAGAGCCACTTGTTAAATTTTATCTGACTAATCGGCTGCAAGTGAAATAAGATATTGTTGCAACTACCGATACTAGCAGTAGGTTAGCCACTACCAAACTTGTTGTAACATACATAAAGCTCTAGGTTGTATGTAACAGTCCTTGTCTTTCTTTGCTGAGTATTTGGTTGAGTAATCTTCCCGATTTAGTGCGCTGAGCTCTTCGTAATGCAATCCTCTGTGACTCAGCACAGATGGTGCACCCTGTGTTGGCTGCCTTATGAGAAACATTCATATTACTGCAAATAGCGAATATAAATATTGAGTTATTAGCGGTAGATTATAAAATGTGTAAAATATTTTAACACTCATAATGTTGTATAATTTTTTTTAAGATTTTTCTATTTTTACCCCTGCAAATAATCTATCTTATCTTAACATGTAATGTAATTTCCGGTTGCGTCCTCGGGGTATGCTTAGACCATGACGCAGGATTTGGGTAGTTAAGTTCAGAACTGTAATTATCTTAAGATCTATTGTAAAATATTCAGAAGATTAAAATAATGAATTAAAATAATTTTAAGATTCCTAAGGAAAGTGACATCCTTGTCTTTTTGCGGGGGTTTTTTTAAACAGATGTTACCTACTTTTGTTATTTTACAACGAATGAATAAGTAGTCAATTTAGTCATTTATTTTGTTATTCGTTAAATATTAACACTGAAAGTGTTATTTACCATTCAGTTACGAATGCCTATTAATAGCGATGCTTCAGAGCCACAGCTCTCTCATCGGTTCTTTAAAATAAAAGGACTCAGGCCATAAATATTTTAACGCAGTCATGTCAGGGTCTTTGAAGAACCTTCATCACACTGCCAATCTTAATTAAATGCTAAATGTTAAATTCTGAAATATATACTTACTCATAATGAAATTTGCTAATTTTGATATTAATTATTATTTGATTCTTATACTCGTAGGTACACTTATTAGTGACTTGACTTATTTTTTAAGCGTTTTGGATGGTGACATCTATTTGTAAAAAAAAAATAAGGATATTGTAGATTCTACGAGCTTTTAGCATGGTTTTCTGAAAATTAATTTATATTTTAGAAACTTATCCATTCATTAAAAAACCTAATGACCCACACTCGTGGACATAATATATCCACAGTTAAATTCTCCAGAGCATCCATTTAAGAGCATTTTTTTTTCGAAACAGCCTTATGTGTAAAGCATGCTTTAGATACTCTGGAAAATTAATCTGTCCCGATAGTCAGATAGACAAATATACATATAGCTGCATAAAATATACTTAGTTGTCAAATGAATAACCGATTCGCCACTTTAATATTCGGTTTAACTACAAGAGATAGCAGTCACGGCTGGTGGGCCCGTAATGAAAGCACGGGCAAGGTACCTACCTGATGTAATCTGCCTAACAATAACGCCTTTGAACCAGTCACTGCTCACGCACATATAGTACGCTTGTGTGATTGTAACATTCCGATATACGTATGTCCAAGTTTCACTAAGTTCAAGAAATGTGATAGAAGATGGTGTTCATAATAAGGTAACAATTAAACGCATTTTGAAGAGGTAATACACAGTTTTACTCGTAATAATTAATAACAATATCAGAGCGCGCGAATCTATCTTAGAGGATTGACAGTTCTAGTACCTAACAGCAGACGCCAATAGGGATGTTTTAGGCCTTATGATGTCCTAGGCGACCGATTTTTTCTTGCAACAGTTAGAAGTTAAAGAAGTCAACTAACAATATTTTCTGACCCGAAACATGAGAATGATGCGGCTGCAAATCTTTGTGAATACTTAGGGTACCTACTACCAAATAGTCCGATACGGTGTTAGACTACTAATTTAGACAATGGCTTTACGATCATATTATAGAGTTAAGGCATTCAATCAGTAACTATTTTTAACATTGTTTAGATGCGCATTCTATTATTGGTTAGGTACCTGCATGCAATAAATAAAATGATGGAACTTGCGTGTCCGGAAACCGTGTGACAATGTAAGCAATCCCGCTCTTTGTGTTGATCAGATATCATCGGTATGTGTGTTTGTTCACCTGTAATTGGACAATATTGATCGCAATTAGCTTTGAGAACCGATTTGGGACGTGTTTGGGCCTCATCGCTAGGCGACATCACTTTCAAACTTTCAGTAAGTAGAATATAATTACAGCTTCTTGCGAGTAGGTCAGAACTTTGGTGTTACCACTTTCAAAAAGTAGTCCATAGTTCGACACCTACATTTCTATTTTATGTACCTACCTAGCTAGTTCATTAATTGGGACAAAACATTATCGATGAGACTGTTATTTTAATTTTTCGATTTCACATATCCTTCCTGAATAGTGCTCCCCGCTTGAGACATGTTTAACATCTGATTTAGCTATAAACACAAGTTAAGTCCTCTGCTCAATTCGTCATCCGATATCCAAGGGAACAAGTCGCCAATTATTAAAGTTTTCACGCCTTAATGATCCTACTTGAGAGTAAGTGGTAATTTATTACGACGAGCAGCCGTCGAGAAAGCTTGTTAAGGATCCTGATTAACTCAGTGAGTCAGCGATATATTTAAACCACGTTTACAGCTTGGATTTAGATGGCCAATTTTCTATGCCAATTATAGCTCATATAGTATCACAGCCTGTCGGTGGCTAGTGAGTCGCACTTTAGAGCGGCGGACGCGCCAGGTCCTTGCAAAAACATGTAGTTAACTTCATGGCTTTTTCTGTTCAAAGAAATGAGTCCTATAATGTAAATAATATTCTACGAGTACCTATGATATTTTATAACATGACAACAATCTTCAACTAACGGATTAACATAACATACAACAATACATAAAGACTTTTATGATGATACCGCTGCGAGCGGCGCCATAATGCCAACTTTTTTATAACAGTTACTCGTACTTTGACTTCTGTTAAATAGTACCTCTCATAATACTACGGTTTTATCTCTCTCTAGTATGGAGGCTTAAAATTTGTTCCATCATACTTTTAATGCCGGGCTTTTATTGCCTCGAAACATAATTTCCTAGTGTAAAGCACTTCCTGCAATATCAAATGAAGGTTTCAAGTTTCCTCACTTAAAATAGCGAAGTGTGATCATCATCCTGCCAGGGCACGTCGTGAAAGCACTCGATGGGTCCGATTAGTGAATCACTCACGGCTATATCTGGCTATTGCTTATTCGCACATGCCCTGCAAAACGGCACAAGCTGGAATTAATTTCGCATTCCTTTTGATTCACTGGCGTTTGAAAGGATATGCAAAGTGCAGCGTGTTTGGTTGCATTTCTGTATAAAAACAAATAATACTGTATGTACTGTGTCTACTGTGTTACATTCCTGTGGCGTCGGAAGGGGATGACCGGTTTACTAGCTAAATAAGTTTAGATATTCGGAAAATAAAGTGATCTCTCAAAATCCTGATCATTGTTATTAGCAGCATTCCGGGTTTTTCACAGAAGACTTAGATGATGGAGATGGTTCACTGATTTCTAGTTTTCGTTTTAGCTCTTTGCAATCTACGAATGATGGGATTTCTTCTCTCTTTACGTATAGTATACTACCAAAAGCATTTATTATAGTTTCTAAGCAAATGGAAAAAACATGATCTCTGTTATCACTGCAGGAAAACGTCGAGTACCTATCCTATATACATCTGTTTTACTCTAATTACCTAAGCAACAATTAACTTCCTGTAGGTAGGTCACTTAACATATTAAGTGCCCATAACTTTCTTGGGTTATTCTAAAATGGGGATCTGAGGCATGTTTCACTGAGACATCTTTAGTAATATTTTGCTTTCCAATTTCCAAGAAATACAATTTCGCCGACACTGAATTCTTCGCATGCAAGTATCATCGTGTGTCGACCTTCTGAGATCGCACTTATCGGGCAAAATTTAAATTGAATTGAGTTTAACAAAATGTTCAAAGTTACTGTACCTACAACATTATTTATGTCTACAAGGCCACATTATTAACTCATCCTAGTATACAGTAAAGATAAAGCAAGTTTTCTCTTGCCACGGGGTATAGACCGCCTTATTGTACTGTCTATAGATGTTGTTTCACTCATGTATTCTATTTCTGTGCAATAAAGAATATCTATCTATCTATAGTATACCTAGTGCATATGGAGCGATAGTTAGCATTTTTCAACAGTGGAATTATAGGTTTACTCTCGATAAATTTTCTGATGTTGTTCAGTGGGTGTTGTAATAAGTAGGTGTTTGTTTTACTCTCGTTGATTCTGATAGAGTATCAGAATATTAGGATTGTGTTAAGGGTAACATAAGTTATGATCGGATGTAGTCTGTTAGTTTATTTAAATTTTATTCAAGAATGCACTAATAAATCTCTAAAGGTTGAAATCATGATAAAGTACCCGTTTTCAAAAAGAAGTTTTGATATTGTTTTTTCTACTACCTATTTAATTCCTGTCTACTACATAGAAGGAAGAACCAAAAAACGTTTTACGAGTTTCTTAATCTGTGTAATTCAGGCAATCGTATCGATTTTATAAAGCCAGTTGATATGGTTATCAGGGCTACCCTACGAATTGAAACCCGTGCCCTTTCAATATTCTTTCAGGCATACATAAGTAATATGCACTAGTTTTACACAGTAGGCTCAACGTGAGGTTCGGCGGGCGTTGCCATGGCTACCACAATAGGTCACCCGGTCGCTGCCTGGTTTTCAGGAAAATGGAAATGAATGGAAAATATTGTCTCTGGGTTCAATATCATATTTCACGTAGAAAGATATTAATTTGTATTTTCAATTTACTCATTAAAAGTCGTAAGGCCCAGATAGCAGATACAATAGAAAATCAAACTGTTTTTGCCTCGTATGAGGCTTTTAGGTCTTACGACGATAACTTTATCAGAAAATGTTCAGTGTTAAGTCTAAGTACAGGCTTAAGTTTATACGAGTAAGGTGCACTGAAAAACCGCGTGACTACTTGGCTGTCATACTAATTATATTCATAAATTAATTTAGTTCTAAAATACATAAATGCAACATTAATGAAATGTTTTTGGGAAATTTCTTAAGTTCACTAGATTTAAAAGTTTTCGTTTTCAGTACACACAGTCTATGTGTCGTACACGTTAACGTAGTTTTAATAATGGACAGTAAGCAGGGACATGCGCGCAACTAGACTCATATAGCTATTGTATGTCGTATGTCCGCTGAAACTGAAGTTCAGGAGCCTACGGCAGTGCGCTACGCGGGCCCGTACTGCCCGCCCATTGTTCGGTTCACGCGACTGAAAACACTTTCAGCTGTACGGTTTTTACTTCGGAAAACTAAACAAACATAGGATCGTAGTTGAAATTCTAAAATAAGCTTCATGTTTTTTCAAGTTTAATACAGATTACTCGCTAAAATCTAAGTACAGTTTCGTGTAGCGTTTGACAACACTAAATTAGTTCAAACTTTTTGTCTTTATTGTCGTACTGTTTGTTTTAATTATTGGCTGTGATATGATCGTTGAATAAGTCTGTTTCTTGGAATATTTATAAATACATTTGAGCGCTATTATTGTGTTTATAAAACCTAGATTTTTCCCTTATTCAGAATTAATTGAAATTTATTATATTTTGAATTAGGTATATAATTTTATAGAGTTAATTGAAATTAAATTACTACTAAGTTAATCGCGTGCTGAACAAAGTCATCCAACATTCTATACATTCATTACTAGTTTAAATAACTATTTGTGATGATTTTTTAAATACTAGAGGCGACATACGAGCAAACGGATCACCTGTTGGTAAGTAATCAACGCCGCCCATGAATATCTGCGAGATATTCATAGGCGTTGCTGATTACTACAAACAGAGGGGTCGCTGATGCGTTACAGGCCTTTAATTAGTGTAAATTCATATAACATTACCCTTATTATAAGAGGTACTTACCTACTTACTTCGCTCAGTTGCCCGAAATCAAAACCTAGCAAGGGAATTAAATTTTGAAAATTTATCATTGCTACGAGTAGGTTTTGGTTTTGGACAGCCGCTGGTTAGTTTAGTCAATAGAAGCAAAGGCAAATAGGGTTTTATATCAGGGACTGAATGCATAAGTTTAAAACCCATCCCATAGATAAAAATTATACAACATCACATGCAATGTCCTGATCCCAAAACTAAGGTTTTCCCTTGTACTATGGAAACCAGAAACAACGAAGGAACCACAAACACCCAGACCCAACACAAATATCTGTTTCATCAACAAACATTTGTGTTGGATGCGGGAATCGAACCCGCGACCCTTACGTCTCAACCGGCGCTCAAACCATTGCGCTAAACGGGTCGTCAAAAAGATAGGGCCAACAATGAAGCGTATTTTAGAAAAAAAAGTCGCGTACAGTTTTCAGTCATACCTCGATAGTGTTTCTTGTGAACGTGTCTCGTGGTTCCGTGTGGGAGGATGGTGGTTCGGTGGCACAGGGGCGGGACGCGATGAGCGGCGCGATGGATGCGAGCGATGGCCGGGCTGACGCTGCCGCCGCTGCCGGAGCCTCGACGATACCCCCTCACCTTGAACCCTTACCGATTCAAAAGGTGGTTTAATATTCGCTAGGGTGAACGCTCCAGTAGTTGACCAATTAAGGCAGATTTCGATACAAAAAAAATGTTTACTAAATATCTACTAGAAATTTTGACTTGATTATTTTTGTGTACATTAAAAATAAGTTATTTATCAATATAAACTCATGAAATTTAAATTTAGTTTTACCATTATTTTATTATTAATTAATAAATTAAAATTTTAGCTAATGCGCCAGTAGTTGTCCAGAGGGATTTACTAGCGACTTCTCTAAATTCTGATTGGTTGCTAGGCTGATTAGTTTTGACACATCAATTTGTAACCAATAAGAACATCTGCTCGTTTGAAAGTTTAATATCGGCGCTTAAATTGAAAATGGTCAACTACTAATGCATGGTCAACTACTGGAGCACTGACCCTATGTCATTGTCCTGAAAAGATAGAATAAGTAAAGACGGCTCTTGACGTATTCAGGGCTTTTTTGTCGCTGTGGGAATGTCTCCTTATGCATACCCTAGGCGTGTTATGACGGGTCTCCATCCTCCGGCTGCGGGAGCCACGACGATACCCCCTCACCTTGAACCCTTACCGATTCAAAAGGTGGTTTAATATTCGCTAGGTCATTGTCCTGAAAAGATAGAATAAGTAAAGTAGCAGGCGAGCAGGTGGATCACCTGATGGTAAGCAATTGCCGCCACCCATGGACACTTGCAACACCAGTGGAATTACAAGTGCGCTGCCAACCTTTTGTCCCCTTCCCCCCCGAGTGGGCCTCCGGTACCCTTACTCACTCGGCGAAACACAGCACAGGGGCTGCTTCACGCCAGTTTTCTGTGAGGCAGTGGTATCACTCCGGTCGAGCCGGCCCATTCATGCCGAAGCGTGGCTCTCCCACAGTTAAAAGTGGGATAAGTAAAGACGGCTCTTGACGTATTCGGGGCTTTTTTGTCGCTGTGGGAATGTCTCCTTATGCATACCCTAGGCGTGTTATGACGGGTCTCCATCCTCCGGTGGCGGCTGAAGGCATACCGACTAAACCCCAGCGACGTTCCCTCACCGCCAGAGTGGGGAAGGGTCATGACAACGGGTTGAAGAACCTTACTTCACGTCATTGGCTTCGGCCTACGCTTTCCAAAAGTCCGAGACACTTTCCTGTGATTCTGGAACAATTATTAATAAATTTGTGCATTATATACATTTGATATGTAGATTTTCCCTTGAACTATGGAAACCAAAATCAACGCAGGCACCACCAATACCCAGACCAGACATTTGTGTTGAAGCCTTATTTCTCAATCGATGGTCAAACCACTGCGTTTAAAGGGTCGTCGGGTAAGAAGCTATAAGCGCTTAGATGCTAGGATAAGTTCATCAGGTCGCTTTTATTTACGCGTAAAATAATTATCAAATAAATCGATCCAAAAACATTTTGATTTAAGTTGATTGATACATAAGTACTTGAATGTTTCGCAAAAACTACGCCAGTTTTTAAGAATTTCATTCACCTTAGGTCGGTTTGTCTACTGGTTATGCCCTCGTTACCAAATTATTTTAATAGGCGATAGTGAAGATGTTAATCACTGCTAAATTTCGAGACATCTGGGGGCACAGTAGTGCCCCCACCAAGTCGAGCAAAAAAGCGGCACGGCCGTACCATCCTTTTCTCGAAGCAATTCAGGTTTAATATTTATACTTGAGCCAAACACTTGTGGCAGTTGGTGTCATACCACGATATAATATGGAACCGACCGCCACGAGTCGTTGCGTTTAGTACAGGCATGTGGCAATAGAAAACTAAAGTTTTATTCTCTGTTCTTTTCAGGCGTCACCGCTGCCCACACAACGATGTCCCGGAGCCATTGTTCGATGTGGCGCACACGACGAGCGTGGTCTCCGCGTACAAGACCGACTACGACGAGAAGCACGTCACCCGCACCACGGCCGTGCACCACGAGGACCACCTCTATCTCGAGGGCGACTTCCAGGAACCCGAGCGGCCCAAGTGGCAGCCCGCCGAACGCCCTACCCAGAAGAGACCAGAGGACAACCTCAAACCAGAGGGAGACTTCGAAAAACGTCGTCCTGAGGAGTGGCGCCCAGGTGAGAGGGCCCAAGTCAGGAAACCTGAAGACAATCTCAAACCTGAGGGCGAGTTCGAGAAGAGGCGCCCTGACGAATGGCGTCCAGGCGATAGAGCGCCCGTACGTAAACCCGAAGATAACCTGAGACCTGAAGGAGATTTCGAAAGACGCAAGCCTGAGGAGTGGCAACCCGGAGATCGTGCCCCAGTACGAAAGCCTGACGACAATCTAAGACCGGAAGGCGACTTCACGTCTCCCGAAAAGGAGCCCTGGAGGCCAGCTGAGAGACAGAAACCTAAGAAGCCTGAGGACAATCTGAAGCCTGAAGGTGATTTTGCTCAACGCAAACCAGACGAATGGCGTCCAGGTGACAGAGCGCCGGTGCGTAAACCCGAAGATAATTTGAAACCCGAAGGTGACTTCGAAAAGCGTCGGCCTGATGAGTGGAGACCAGGTGACCGAGCTCCTGTCAAGCGACCCGAGGACAACCTTCATCCTGAAGGAGACTTTGAGAAAAGACGACCCGAAGAATGGCGCCCGGGTGATCGAGTACCTATGCATCGCCCGGAAGACAATCTCAGACCGGAAGGAGACTTTGAGAAGCGTCGTCCAGAGGAGTGGCGTCCGGGCGATAGAGCTCCTGTGCGCCGTCCAGAGGACAATCTTCGCCCTGAAGGAGAATTCACTAGTCCAGAAAAAGAACCCTGGCGGCCAGCAGAAAGGCAAAAGCCGAAGAAGCCAGAAGACAATTTGAGGCCTGAAGGTGATTTCGAACAACGTAAGCCCGATGAGTGGCGTCCAGGTGACAGAGCGCCAGTTCGTCGCCCTGAAGATAATCTTAGACCTGAAGGTGATTTTGCTAAGCGTCGCCCAGAGGAGTGGCGCCCAGGTGACAGGGCTCCAGTACGTCGTCCTGAAGATAATCTTAGACCTGAGGGAGAATTCACTAGTCCAGAAAAGGAACCATGGCGCCCGGCTGAAAGACCAAAGCCCAAAAAACCAGAAGACAATTTGAAGCCTGAAGGTGACTTCGAACAACGCAAGCCTGAAGAGTGGCGTCCAGGAGACAGGGCACCAGTTCATCGGCCCGAAGACAACCTACGACCTGAAGGAGACTTTGCTAAGCGTCGACCGGAGGAGTGGCGGCCTGGTGATAGGGCTCCTGTTCGTCGTCCTGAAGACAATCTTCGACCCGAGGGTGAGTTCACTAGTCCTGAAAAAGAACAATGGCGTCCAGCTGAAAGACAGAAGCCGAAGAAGCCTGAAGACAATTTGAGACCTGAAGGTGATTTCGAACAACGTAAACCAGACGAATGGCGACCGGGCGATCGCGCACCCGTGAAACGACCTGAAGATAACCTTAGACCAGAGGGTGAATTCACTTCCCCAGAGAAAGAGCCATGGCGTCCAGCTGAAAGGCAAAAGCCGAAGAAGCCAGAAGACAATTTACGTCCAGAAGGTGACTTTGAGAAGCGCAAACCTGAGGAGTGGCGCCCTGGTGACAGAGCTCCAGTTCACCGTCCAGATGATAATCTTAGACCAGAAGGAGAATTTACTACTCCAGAAAAAGAGCAATGGCGACCAGCAGAGCGCCCGAAACAAAAGAAACCTCAAGATAATCTGAAACCTGAGGGCGACTTCGAGTCAAGAAAACCTGAGAAATGGCAACCGGGTGAGCGCGAGCCTGTCAAACGCCCAGAAGATAATCTTAGGCCGGAAGGGGAATTCACTACACCCGAAAAACAGGAATGGAAACCGGCTGAGAGACCTAAACAAAAGAAACCAAGTGACAACTTACGGCCTGAAGGTGATTTTGCAAAGAGACAGCCGGATGAATTTGTACCTGCTGAAAAAGCTGTAGTGAAGAAACCTGAGGACAATCTACGGCCAGAAGGAGAGTTTACGACAAGAAGAACCATAACTGAGGATTACCAAGTAGTACGGGATGAACGGGCTGAGATAATACGCCGAACTGATAACATCATTACTGAGGGAGAATTTACAGGTAATTTTATTCACAAGATTATTTTTGCCATGTGTTAAAAGAACATTCGTTGTAGCTGTTAAATTTGAAATAATATTTTTGGTTTCTTTAAAAAATATCATCAACTCGATTCTTTTCTTTTTTCAGATACTACTACATCTCGTTCAGAATACACAATCAAACCAGTCGAGAGACCCAAACAAGTCAGGCGTAATACTTGGACCAAGATTGAAGGAGAAATGACAACAGAGACCACAAATCAAACAGAGTTCATAGACTACACTGACATCGTTGAGAGAACTACAATGGTCGCACGAAGAACTGATAATCTTATCAGAGAAGGTGAAATCGAATTTGTCACTTCAAATCAAAACGATTTTACAGAAAAAAATACTCCCGTTGAACGTCCGCAAAGACGCCGCACTTGGACTAAGGAAGATTTCGAAAAGTTCTATTCAACAGAAGCTTTGCAGAATATTACTACCTCTCAAGAAGAATATAGAACTTATGTGGAAACCGATGTAAGGCAGCAACAAATAATCAGGAAGGATAATTTACATATGGAAGGTACGTTTGATAGTCACACTGTATCTCAAGATGATTTCCGGCCTAAAATAACTGAGAAGCCGAAACAAAAGAAGCCCGTCGACAACTTGAAGCCCGAGGGTGAATTTGAGAAACCGAAACACGATGAGTGGCGTCCCGCTGAAAGACAAACACCTAAGAAGCCTCAGGATAACTTGAGGCCAGAAGGAGAATTCGAGAAACCTAAGCATGACGAGTGGCGTCCAGCAGAGAGACAGACACCTAAGAAGCCACAAGACAACCTGAAGCCAGAAGGGGAATTTGAGAAGCCGAAACATGATGAGTGGAGACCGGCTGAACGTCAGACCCCTAAAAAGCCACAAGATAACTTGAAACCTGAAGGTGAATTTGAACAACCAAAGCATGACGAATGGCGTCCAGCGGAGAGACAGACACCTAAAAAGCCGCAAGATAACTTAAGGCCGGAAGGTGAGTTTGAAAAACCCAAACATGACGAGTGGAGACCAGCAGAGCGTCAAACACCGCAGAAACCAAAGGACAACCTTAGACCAGAAGGTGATTTCGAGCAACCCAAGCATGACGAATGGAGGCCTGCTGAACGCCAAACGCCGAAGAAGCCCAAGGACAATTTGAAACCAGAAGGAGATTTCGAAAAGCCGAAACATGATGAATGGAGGCCGGCTGAGCGTCAAACTCCTAAAAAGCCTCAAGACAACTTGAAACCTGAAGGTGAATTCGAACAACCAAAGCATGACGAATGGCGCCCAGCTGAGCGACGTGAAGTCAGGAAACCGAAGGATAACTTGAAACCAGAAGGAGAATTTGAACAACCTAAGCAGGATGAATGGCGTCCAGCTGAGCGACAGACGCCTAAAAAGCCACAAGACAACTTAAGGCCAGAGGGCGAGTTTGAAAAACCTAAACATGATGAGTGGAGACCAGCGGAACGCCAAACACCTAAGAAACCTCAGGACAACCTCAAACCCGAAGGCGATTTCGAGCAACCTAAACACGACGAGTGGCGTCCAGCTGAGCGACAAACACCCAAGAAACCGCAAGATAACTTGAGGCCAGAAGGTGAGTTTGAAAAACCCAAACATGATGAGTGGCGCCCAGCGGAACGTCAAACACCAAAGAAACCACAAGATAACCTTAAGCCGGAAGGTGACTTTGAACAGCCTAAGCATGACGAGTGGCGTCCAGCAGAAAGACCTGAAGTTAAGAAGCCAAAAGATAACTTAAAACCAGAAGGTGAGTTTGAAAAACCTAAACACGATGAATGGAGACCAGCTGAACGTCAAACTCCTAAGAAGCCTCAGGATAATCTGAAACCGGAAGGTGACTTCGAACAACCCTAAACACGACGAATGGCGTCCAGCCGAACGACAGACGCCAAAGAAGCCCCAAGACAACCTCAAGCCTGAAGGCGAATTTGAACAGCCTAAACATGACAAGTGGCGTCCAGCTGAGAGACCTGAAGTCATAAAACCAAAAGACAACCTGAAGCCAGAAGGAGAATTTGAGAAGCCTAAGCACGATGAATGGAGACCAGCAGAACGTCAAACACCTAAGAAACCCCAAGATAATCTAAAACCAGAAGGTGAATTTGAACAACCCAAGCAAGATGAATGGCGCCCAGCGGAGAGACAGACGCCTAAGAAACCTCAAGACAATTTACGCCCAGAAGGTGAATTTGAGAAGCCTAAACATGACGAGTGGAGACCAGCTGAGAGACAAACGCCTAAGAAACCTCAAGATAACCTTAGACCCGAGGGTGACTTCGAACAACCCAAGCAAGACGAATGGCGTCCAGCTGAGAGACAGACACCTAAGAAACCACAAGATAACTTAAGGCCCGAAGGTGACTTTGAAACACCTAAACCTGAGAAGTGGCGACCAGCAGAGAGACCTGTACAAAAGAAGCCTGAAGATAACCTTAGACCAGAGGGTGAATTTGAAAAACCTAAACACGATGAATGGAGACCCGCTGAACGCCAAAAGCCCAAAAAGCCTCAGGACAATCTCAAACCGGAAGGGGACTTCGAACAACCTAAACACGACGAATGGCGTCCAGCCGAACGACAGACACCAAAGAGGCCACAAGACAACCTCAAGCCTGAAGGTGAATTTGAACAGCCTAAACATGACAAGTGGCGTCCAGCTGAGAGACCTGAAGTCATAAAACCAAAAGACAATCTGAAGCCTGAAGGAGAATTTGAACAACCTAAACATGATGAATGGCGTCCAGCTGAGCGACAGACGCCCAAGAAGCCTCAGGATAATCTTAGACCAGAAGGTGATTTCGAACAACCTAAACATGATGAATGGAGACCTGCTGAACGTCAAACTCCTAGGAAACCTAAAGATAATCTAAAACCAGAAGGCGAATTTGAAAAGCCAAAACATGATGAGTGGCGACCAGCAGAACGCCAAACTCCTAAGAAACCACAAGATAATTTGAGGCCTGAAGGTGAGTTTGAAACACCAAGGCACGACGAATGGAGGCCTGCTGAGCGTCAAACACCCAAGAAACCGCAAGACAATCTACGACCAGAGGGTGAATTTGAAACACCTAAACCTGAGAAGTGGCGACCAGCAGAGAGACCAGTCCAAAAGAAACCTCAAGACAATTTGCACCCTGAAGGTGACTTTGAAAAACCAGTGCAAGAAGAGTGGCGCCCAGCGGAACGTCCGAAGGCTAAGAAACCGGACGACAACCTAAGGCCCGAAGGAGATTTTGAAAAACGCCATCCTGAAGACTGGCGACCATCTGAGCGGCCAGTTCAAAAGAAACCCAAAGACAATCTTAAACCAGAAGGTGAATTTGAACAACCTAAACATGATAAATGGCGCCCAGCAGAAAGACCAGAAGCTGTGAAACCGAAAGATAACTTGAAACCGGAGGGAGAATTTGAGAAGCCTAAGCATGATGAGTGGCGGCCGGCTGAGAGGCAAATACCTAAGATACCTCAGGACAACCTCCGACCAGAGGGCGAGTTCGAAAAACCGAAACATGACGAGTGGCGTCCTGCTGAACGACCTGAAGTTAGGAAACCTAAAGATAATTTGAGACCTGAAGGAGAGTTTGAGAAGCCCAGACATGATGAATGGTCCCCGGCTGAACGCCAAACTCCCAAGAAACCGAAGGATAACTTACGGCCTGAAGGCGAGTTTGAAACTCCAAAACATGACCAGTGGAAGCCTGCTGAAAGACCTGAAATGAAAAAGCCTAAGGACAATCTCAAACCCGAAGGAGACTTTGAAAAGCCGAAACATGATGAGTGGCGCCCAGCCGAACGTCAGACACCTAAGAAACCAAAAGACAATCTCAAACCAGAAGGAGAATTTGAAACACCTAAGCATGACGAATGGCGTCCTGCAGAGAAACCTGTTGTCAAGAAACCTAAAGATAATTTAAGACCTGAGGGAGATTTCGAGAAACCCAAACACGATGAATGGCGTCCAGCTGAACGTCAGACGCCCAAGAAACCACAAGATAACTTGAAACCAGAAGGCAAATTCGAGACTCCGAAACACGATGATTGGCGTCCAGCAGAGCGTCCTGAAGTAAAGAAACCTAAAGATAATCTCAAACCTGAAGGAGAATTTGAAAAGCCCAAACATGATGAGTGGCTTCCGGCCGAGCGTCAGACTCCAAAGAAACCAAAAGACAACCTTAAACCTGAGGGTGAATTTGAGAAACCCAAGCCAGAGGAATGGCGCCCAGCCGAAAGGCAAACGCCCAAGAAACCACAAGACAACCTTAAACCCGAAGGCGAATTCGAGAAACCGAAATCTGAGAAATGGAAGCCTGCTGAAAAGCAGACCCCGAAGAAACCACAAGATAATCTAAAACCGGAAGGTAAATTTGAACGCCCTGAGAAACCCAAGCATGTTAACGGCGAAAGACCGGTGCAAAAGAAACCTGAGGACAACCTTAAGCCTGAAGGGGATATGGAAGTTATTAGACGTACAGATTACATTGCCACAAGAGGTGATCGTGCTGATGTAGTAAGACACGAAGATCACCTGAGGATGGAAGGTACAATAGACGTTCATCGTTCACGCGACGATTACAAGCGTATTGAAAGAACCGAAAAAGTAGTTATACAGAAACACGAAGATAACTTAAGAACTGAAGGAGAATTTATCGATCTTCAAGTACGGAATGACTACAGCGCTACTAAAGGTGAAAGAGCGACAGTTGTTAAACCTCAAGATAATCTCAAACCCGATGGGAAATTCTACAAACCTGAAGTTATTCCATCTCAACCTGCTGAAAAACGTAAGCCATTTAAACAAGTTGACAATATTACCATTGACAGAGAGATTGATGTTCGCCACAAACAAAAAACAGAGCGACTGGATATTATTAGAAGGGAAGACAATCTTAAGATAGAAGGTGAGTTCATAGATATGAAGCAAAGAAATGATTACACAGTAGTAAAAGGCGACAGAACTGCCATAGTAAAACACGAAGATAACTTAAAGATGGAGGGAACGATGGAAAATGTTCGCTCTTCTGATACTTATCGTATGGTTAAAGGTCAAAAAGTTAAACTCGTTCGCAGAGAAGACAACCTTAAAATTGAAGGAGTATTTGAAGATCACACACGAAGAGATGATTATAAAGCTACGAAGGGTGTAAGATCGGCTATAGTTTACCACCAAGACAATTTGAAACCTGAAGGCGAGTTTGAGAAGAGGCCTGAGCCAACAGAAGTTATTTACGATGAGAAACGCACGCCAATAAAGCAAACAGATAATCTTAAACCAGAGGGAACTTTCGACAGACCAACAAGACCTAAGTGGGTGAAAGGAGAAAAGCCAGAGCAAAAGAAGCCCCATGACAATCTTTATCCTGAAGGAGATTTCGAACGTACTCCTAAAGACAAATGGCAACCTGGCGACAGGCCCAATCAAGTACGACCTGAAGATAACTTAAGACCTGAGGGTGATTTTGAAAAACGCCCACAAACAAAATGGCAGCCTGGGGAAACACCTGAACAAGTGCGTCCCAAGGACAATCTTAAACCCGATGGAGAATTTGAAAAGCGTCCTCAAACTAAGTGGCAACCTGGAGAAACCCCATCTCAAGTACGACCGAAAGACAACCTAAGACCTGAAGGTGAATTTGAAAAACGGCCTCAAACAAAATGGCAGCCAGGTGAAACACCAGACCAAGTACGTCCTAAGGATAACCTTAGACCAGAAGGTGATTTTGAAAAACGGCCACAAACAAAGTGGCAACCCGGCGAAACGCCCGAGCAAGTGCGACCTAAAGACAATCTCAGGCCTGACGGTGACTTTGAACGCAGACCACAAACTCAATGGCAGCGAGGTGAAACTCCTACACAAGTACGACCAAAAGACAACTTGAAACCAGACGGCGAGTTTGAAAGACGCCCACAAACAAAATGGCAGCCTGGAGAAACACCTGCTCAAGTAAGGCCAAGGGATAATCTGAAACCTGAAGGTGATTTTGATAGACCCACTAGAGCAAAATGGGCACCAGGAGAGAGACCAGATCAAGTTAGACCTAAAGATAATCTTCATCCTGATGGCGATTTCCAAGACTAGACCAAAATCTCACTGGCAACCTGGAGAAACCCCTGGTCAGGTACGGCCAAAGGACAACTTAAGGCCAGAAGGGGACTTTGATCGTCCAGCTGTTCAAAAATGGAGTCCAGGTGAAAAACCAGGTCCAATAAAACCAAAAGACAACCTTTACACTAACGGACATGTGACTAGACACGATGCCACTCACACTCATTCTAAGGAGGTATCTCAGAAATCAGTTGACTCAAAATCTATCACTGGACGCGATGATTATAACATCAAATCATCCACTGAAGTACGACGTGATGATCAAATACACACGTCGCATACTGAACGACACGTAAAGCAATCGAGTACTCACAGCACAACTCAGCAAGAGACCACTAAGCATTTGCAAACTGGAACACACGGTACCATTCACCATGAGACTACCAAACATTTGCAATCTGGAACACATGGTAGTAGTCACCATGAGTCTACTCAACATTCCCCATCTGGAACACCGATGGGGCCCAAGCCTCATGATAGGACTGATAAACGTGGATCTCAAACCAATATTAACCGAGTAACATCTCAAGATGTAGTCGACAGGACTCGTTCCCAAAACGTTACGGACCGCTCAACATCACGAAATGTCGTTGACAAATCTGTAACAAAAACAGGTTCTACAAATGTAAAAAATATTACTTCTTCTAGCTCTACAACAAAAGTAATCAAACAAATAACAGAGAAAAAATTAATTGGTGGAAAAATGGTCAATGTTACTCGAAATGTCGAAACATACGTTACATCTACGGGAGACGACAAAGGTCCTGACGGAGGAAAACCCAGGGGAGTCGTAGAAGACCGCTCAAAACCAAGGGGGCCAAATTATGGAGACACGACTCAGAGGATAGTTTCAGCAGATCAACAGTCAGTATCTTCCACTAGCAGCAGCCAAGACTTGAGTTCGCACCAACGTCACAGTCACATCACAAGCGAAAGTCATTCCCAGCGAAACGTTTCAAATATCTCTCAGCAGAGAACGTCTCAGCACAGTACCCAACATGTATCTTCAGATCAGCAGATCAAGAGGCAGACTGGCGGTGATACTAATAGAGTAGTATCCTCCCAACAGTCTGACCAAAGGCACATTGTATCTGGTAGCCAAACTCAACGCCATGTTGGTTCGGCATCACACATTACTCAGGGAAGTCATTTGGAACAAAATCAGACAACTTACTCAACATCAGGCACCCGTAGAGTCGAGGGTAGCTCACAGAATGTGACAACATCAACAAGCCAAGGCTCTGTTTCTCAGCACCATGTCGGATCTCAAAATCATACACAGCGAAACGTATCTTCTTCCCACATTATACAAGGAAGCCATACAGAGCAGAACGTGTCAAGATCATCCTCTCAACAATCTCATACTGTTAACAGAAACCAGCTAAGTGACAGCGTCACCAAGACCAGCATCGAATTCCAACGAGCTATGCATGGCGGCGGCGATAAGTCAACATCTGCGGTAGATCATTCTTCTCGGAGCGGATACCACAAGCGCTCGTCTGATCTGGTGTCCGACACGAACTCTGCTAACTCAGTACTTCATCGCAAAGGAGTGACGTCGTCAACAGAGGCTCAGCATTCGATAAGTTCGACGGCAGCGTCGCAGCGCAAGAGCATAGGCAATCTCGGCGAACGAGGGGAATACATCAGCAACTCCACTCACAGCACAGATAGAAAGAGCATTAGTTCTATGCACCGTTCCGGTCGCGAGAACATGGGAGTGATTTCTCAACATACAGTGAGTTCTCACAGCGACAGCCGTAATCAGGTGAAAAGAGACGGGCAGTCGACGTTGATGGCGGAGCGTCAGTCTCGCGTGGGTGCGAGAGATAATTTGCAAGTGGGTGGAGATTTCTACGGACAGTCGGAGGCTCGGTATGGGAGCTTCTCTCGGTCGGAGCACGGGCAGCGCACGGAGCGGTCGGAGCGGACGGACCGCGTGGAGCGGGTGACGCGGCACCACGGCAGCACGTCGAGCTTCGTGCTGGGCGACGGCGGCACCAGCTACAAGCGCGAGTTCACGTCGCACGTGCACGGCACCTGCCCCGCCACGCTCATCGAGTCCCCGCGCACTCCGTTCAAGCATACGCGAGACACTCGCGAACACAAGTTCTACGCATCAAAAGTGACCCAGAAATAAATTACCCCGTTTATTTACGAATCCATTCCTTATTTTGTAGAGCTTTTGAAGTTAATCATTTTTGCCATAATTATTATATTAGATACCTATAAAAGGCGAGCTAACAATCCTAGTCCTAATACGATTAACATGCCTTACGAGAGAAGTACATTGCATAATTTTTATTGTTAACATTTATTATTATTACTTTATATTATTTACCTTTTGTTTTTGTCAAACTCTGCCATGTAATAAAATTTTATATTATAAATTGTGTTTTATTCTTAGCACCCAAACAATAATATTGAACTGGAAAAAGTGGTGCAATCAGCGTCATAAGTAAAAAAGGGCGAAATTTCGCCGAATACCTATAAACCTTTTCATTCATTTAGACAAATAAGGATTTCTCTTCTTGTTAAGTAGTACTTTCGGAAGTTAGTTTTTGATCAGCTACTTTTGACGCTGGCTGTGCTATTGGCATGTGTGTATGTCCCTTCAGCGTATTCACAATAATACTTTTATAAGACACAAAAATTTCTAAAATAAGTAGAGATAGCTCACGCTCGCTAGATGCAGTGTAGTCATTTGTAAAAATTAACAGATAAAAATATAAACGTCATTGATACTGAAGGAAATATAGCAATTAAAAGCATAGAAAGTAAACAATTTGGCATACACAATATCAACAACTTTAATGGCGTAACAACAACTCTATTTAACTTATAAACAAATCTAAAACAATGTAAATTAATATTATCTATAAACTATTTTAACCAAGACACATCAAAATGCTTAAAGTTATCAAATGGCACATAACATAATTATTATAAAACATTAATTCATTTACCAGCTGCGGTAATATCGGATGTGGGGGATGGTTTGACGCGTCTTATTCTTTTAAATCTGCTTAGTTCGCCCTCACTGCGAGGCAAAGGCCCAAAGGCGTCGTTTTCTTGATAATTAGGCAAATTGATATAATTTTCTGAAGACTTCACCTCATCGAGCAGTGGTGTAGAGCGACGAGGGCGGTTCTGCTCATTATCTGCCAGTCTAACTTTGTCTTCAACAGTGCGTCTGTTCCGATTACCGCTGCTAAACATAAGGTTGTCGTCGACTCCTTCCACCCCAGACAAGACACTATCAGTATCCGATCCAAGGCTCATTGTATCACTTTCCATCTTTACATTAGATGACTCTACAGATTTGGAATCGTTATCTTCATTCGTGTTAGAATTTTTAAGTTGCATTGACCGACTAGGGTGATTCTTTGGTACCATTTTGTCAGGTTTATTAGCGTTACTTTTAGCATAATTCGAATTTCGGTCGTAAAAACCATCGTCATCGAATTCGCTGCCTTCATCATTGTCCTCGTCGTCGTTTTCAGCTTTGTAAGGGAAGAAAGCTACTTTAGTCTCGGGTAAATCGATGGCAGCCCTCTTGTTAACAACTTTATCTTGATTTTTCCTTTTTACTCTTACCAATGGCGCCATATTTGATTCAAAATACTGTCCGTTTTCATCACAATTGCTATTTGGGAACGATTCCTCCAAGGACTTTATTGAATCGTCTAAATCAGCTTGGGTTTCTAAAGCTTCTCTTTTATACTGGCGCTCATTATTACTATGCAATAAAGCTTCTTCATCCATTAACTGTGCTAATTCATCATCTTGAGAACAAATGTTGTCCTGATCATTAAATGAATCATCGGAATCCTTGGCGTTAAAATAGTTATCCAATGTTTGTTCATCATCGAAGGAACTATCAGGATTTTTAACGTAGTCTAAATTAGTTTCTCTTTTACTTTCCGATTTCGAAGATTGTACATTAGACGTATCTGGGCTAGCTTCAAAGTTATTCAAACTGCTGTCCGATTTAATGTCAGCGCTCACATTTATTTGTCCAGTTAATTCAGCTTTATTCTCAACAGGCTCTGTTCGGGTCGCTTCTGAAGTTTTTGAGTTGCCTACATCACCACTTTCTGTTTGGCTTTGTTTATTGTTATCTAGGTCCGAGCTTGCAGAAACAGCAGATTCAGTATTGATATTAATTGAAGGACCTCCTTGTACTTTACTGATTTCGGACAGGCTGCTATCCATGTAGCCGTTTTCTTCTACAGCTCCTGCTTTTTTAGTAATTTCTCTTTTGTTAACAGTTTCGTAGGTATTGTCACTATCCATGATTTTATTGAGTAGTGCTTTTTTGTCATCGGACAATGAGTTGAGTAGCTCTTCAAGTTCATCCCCTGAGAGTTTTCGTATGTGTCTTTTTATTGCTGCTTCATCTTCTTCGTTACTAATATCTGACAGATAAGATTTTTCTGTCGAAGATATCTTTAGTGAGTCGCTTTGCTCGGCTTGTCGCCTGTCTCTGTCACGATTAGCAAATTCGTAGCTGCGGTCACCCAGCATGCTCTTATGTTCCGATTGCATAGTATTATAATAATGCTTTAAGTGTCGAGGTTGTTCGTTAGAATCAGCTTCAACTTCATTATTATTATATTGCACTTTCTCATCGTTTCTATTTTCTCGATTGTTTTCATAAAGGGAGTCGCTGTCATCTAATGATGAAGATTGGGTGTCAATGGTTCTCTTATCCAAGTCATTATTCCGGGCTTCCCCCTGAATGCGATTGGTCTTGTAGTTCGTCAAGTGAACATTCTCCGGGGGGTCGTTGACGTCACTGTTGTCTATGTACCTGTTGGATTGCCTTCGTTTAGGTACAGATGAGAACTCATTGTTGGACTGTGCAGTTTCTTCCATTCTTTCTTCATTACTCTTGCCTCGGGTGTACTCTGAAAACTATTAAAAACGATTAAGAAGCGCAAGCTCGTATAAGAACTAACGAATACCTAGATAAATGTATGACCTATCACATAAAAAGATAACATTAAAAGTGCAACCCACCATATCAGAATCAGGTCTACCGACGTGGTCAGATTCGCTTCGCTGCTGATGCTTCTCCCTGCCCATCTTTACTTGCTGCTTGTTCCTCGTCTCTTCCTCCTCGCTGATGTCGCTGGTATCCTGGACACAAAACCATTTGAGATACATCGTCAAACACACTAGTTTCATCCATAACCTAGTTAGGACATTAGTTCCAATCCGTATCAATAGATGGCGCTGGGTGTCAATTTCATTGCGCAAGTGTTTCGCTTTACCTATAAGCCTAGTCTCAGTCCACGCTACCTGTGAAAGGGCCCCGCTTTCGAGCTAGTAAGTACGCATACTCTCCTACGGTATACGCTCCAATTAGTATGGTATAACAGCCTTATACCATAGATTTACTGACGGACTATAACGGAGGAAGGTTGGTCGAATCGCACCTAAGGATAACAGGATTAGTTACGTTGGTTAGTTACGGATGTCCATGGGCGGAGGCAATCTTCGGTAGATCCGTTCACTCTTCTATCACCAAAAATATATATTGCGATGTACCTAGGTCATCTATGGATTAAGGAAACGTAGGCACTTTTGAGGGACCACAGATTTTTTAAGCAGGAATAGGAAATTTGAAGTAGAGTAATAATTACTTGATCATTCAATTGGGGGTCTTCATCTTCTTGCGCTGTGTCCTCCGACGGAGCTTCTTCGTTGCCATCATATTCAGTTTCTTCTGCTTCGCTGAAAACATAGCAACCCTATTAAGAAGACTGAGTTTTATTTTAGGTAGGGTAAGTACCTAATACTTTAGTGGTGAGCGATAGCGGAAAATTGCGTATGTTTGGTTTATAGAGAAACAGATTTACTACTTACTTACCTGACAGTCTGACACACACACTTAATGTACGTACAGCCACACATCAAAGTATACAGAAAACCGGCGTGAAGCAGCCCCTGTGCTGTGTTTCGCCGAGTGAGTGAGGGTATTGGAGGCCCACCCGGGGGGGAAGGGGATAAAAGGTGGCAGCGCACTTGTAACTCCACTGGTGTTGCAAGTGTCCATGAGCGGCGGCAATTGCTTACCATCAGGTGATCCGCCTGCTCGCCTGCTACCTATACCTATAAAAAAATACAAAACTGTCAAATTTCTTCAATCGACTCTGATCTTACTGTCAAACTTATTAGGTTGAAAATCAGTTGAGGAAATTTGACAGATTGTGGTAACCTGATGTGTGGCTGTCTGTACTTACCTGACTACGGCAAATATAATGGAAAGGTTTTAAAGTCAAGCAGTTACAAACTATTTTACGTCGCTCACCGCTCCGTTACCAGCCTAAGGCACCATAGGTGAGGCGAGGATGTGTTAGTTAAGAACCAATAGTAGCGCATAATTTACTTAGCTACTCTTAGTTTGCTAACAAATACATTTCTCGCAACAGTCGCTCGCAACGTATCTCACCACATCTCTGGTGGAAACGTTACAGAGGAAAATCACGGAACTGTCATGATGATTATTCACTGAATTTTATCACTTATCAATTTCTACTTACTTTTCGTTACTTTCTTCCACCTGAGCGGGCCTGGCGATTGTGTTCGTAAGTATAAGCGTAAATGCTATTAGTACCAAATAACGCATTTTCACAGCTTTGTTGCACATCAAAAAACTGCTTACAAAATATGTCAATCAATTGATTAATGCGCGATTTTTTTTGTTTTCTTATTTATTTTTTCGATTAGTGACAGGCAAGTCTTAATAACTCAAAAGGTTTTACTAGAAATTTTCGTTCGTTATAGTGAGAATAATTTATTTTTGTTTTATGCATGCAATGCCATAATAACATTACGCATTGATTTGTATGTTAAATAAACTTTAACATAACAATGTGTAATGTACAGTCAGCCACACATCAGGTTACCACAAACTATCAAATTTACTCAATTGATATTCATCTTTATGTCTTTGGCAGTAAGATGAGAGTTGATTGAAGAAATTTGACAGTTTTGTATACTTTGATGTGTGGCTGTACGTATTGTTATGTTAAAGTTTGGGAGTTCCTGGGTGTTCCCAAACCAGTAAAATATTATATTAAGTTCATTCAGTACATACATTTATATTAAAAACTTGATAGTCATCTATCCACCTTTTCAATAACATATCCGCAGTTGTTAACAAAATAATTGGATAGTGGCTCGCTTACGTTTCTACTACACGAAGTAAGGTACGGCGAAACCACGAAACGTTCTGTTTTATTAGTAGTGTGCTATAGAGTAGCTCAACACGTACTAAAAATCTCCACATCACATTTCATGAAACTTCAAGCATACAAGAACTAATTTGGTACTTACAGCTTAAATGGGTCGAGGAAAAACAAAAAACAACAGTTATTTACTTACAACAATTTTATTTTAAATGAGACCTTTTCATCTCTATCACACTTATTATGTACATTTGGTTTAAATAAAACAAACCTTTGAAATATTTTACTGCAAAATCTTCATTAAGTTTGTGCATATTTGAGGGAAACATTTATGTCCTAGATTTAATGTTATACAAATTGATCAAAGATTAAAGACTTTGTAGAAATACTCAATCACACAATTTGGTGTCTCGATGCTTCCAGGGGCATGAAAGCTCTCTCATCTGCACGTATACTAACTATCGCTACACGTAACCTAAACTCCAAAATGCAAAAGGTAAAAAAATCCAACAGATTTTATAAATATGAGTACTTTTTGGCGATGTCGCGGCGGTGGGGAAGCCGACCGGTAGGGTAGTGAGTAACGCGTTTACTTAAACATGAGCTGGATGACCTTATTGGTCTAAGTCCGGACTTAAGTCTTTCGTCAAGAATAAAAACCTTATACTTTACTAACCTACTGTGTCCGAATCCCCACTCAACACCACATTCCATAGTTGCAACAATTTTGTAATTTGGCATTGTACTTCTAACGATATAAACAATAAAATAATGTAACAATTGATATACATTGATAATTTTCTTTGGGAAGGCTGATTTACTAATATGCAGAGAAACTTTAAAACTTAAAGTTTAACTGTTTGATAAACTTTTTGAATAATAAACGTTGATTTTGACTAAAGTAACATAAACTGATAGTATTCTACTGTCGGCTTTTCCAGTCCTCCCCTAACATAGATAACGCTAGATTTTTCTTATAATACGCATCGAGAAAGTTCTTACTTCTTGTTCGTGTCACCAAATAATAATAGACAATAGTACAGAGTGTTTATGTGAACATATACATCCCTTTAACTACGTGTTCTAAAAAGCTTTTGAACAACATTTGATTTGCTGATTTTTGGAAATCCGCATTCAAAAAATCAACTTTTAACACAAAATCGGTCACGTGACCGGTTCATTTAGAATGGCGGGTCGAAAAATTTTTCGACGAATTTTCAAGTCGCAGGACAAATGTTGTTTAGAATGACTGTTAGAAGACATGGTTAAAAGGGTGGCGATGTTAACAGATACCCCCTGTATACCAAGCGTCAAATACGTTAGGGAACGACTGGAGGATATACGCATAACAACGTACCCAGCAATTACCTAATCTCATATTAGCCAACAGACTTAACCAGCGTCACAATTCTTGCACGAATCACAATCTACTGCAGTTTAAACTGCAGCGCTAACACCATATTGCACCGATTCAGACTGGAGTCCGACGCGAGCGTCCGACCTCTGCACTCGCAGAACTAGCTTACAACATTTATCTACGTCAATGTGCCCCCACACGACGGTACTCATCCATTACATACAAAGATGTCTTATTATCAAAATGCTCCTATGGTGAGTAGCAGGAACAAAAAATTACTTATATAATTTTTACTATTTATTTATTTCACGCTATTTTTAGCATGTCATCACAAACAAAAACAGGTATTTCTCCTATAATAACATATATTTAGAAGATTTGTGTTTTGATAAATTAGACCGTCAAATTGTATAGTATGTGCCAAATTTTCTAATAGCTCTGATATGCATTATAACAATAATAGTGTTTAAAACAGATGCATCAAATAACTTTCTTATTAAACTGCAGTATATATTCTTAGTTTTCAAAAGCCATGTCCCGTGTTGAGATATCATGTCATTGAAATATCATTAAATTAATTAATGACATTAATTCAGCTTTGACGGTAAAATGGCTCAGTAAAATGTTCCGTTGGAAAGCGAAGCAAAATCCACGCATAATGAATAAAATTAACTAATATAGGATAATTTAAATAACTCTTTTGTTGCATTCAGGACTACATTAATTTGGTACAAACTATATTTAACCCTATAACGGATGGCATTATGCAAAGTGGCCAGTAAACTGGACACTCCTTAAGGTCGATTTTTCGGAGATCACCGCAAAAAAGCCGCGTATTTTTTGTTGGCAAAGCACTTCCTTGAACACTGGGTACTCAACAGGCCACTGTGTTTTATTAGCTGTTTTATTCGTTTTATCGATGATCATAAGGTTGGACATTCCTATGAAAATCTTTGAATTATCGATCTTATGGTGACTGTCCGGTTTACTAGCGACTTTGTATTAGCCGTCAGTTAAAGGGTTATAGCTTTATTACAGTCACTTACATCACCACTTAACCGAATGTAACCGCGGTGTGGGGGGACATTACAAAACACTTTAAAAGAAAACTTACACCAACATCAAATTAGGCTTCGCTATTATTATTCATGTTGTGCTTTTTTCCTTTATCACATTTATCGTACAATATCTATTTATACAGTTAATTATATCTGTCATACAGTACATACCCTTAGTGAATTTGAAATTAAACTTTAAACCGTATCAACAACTATGTTTAGTGTGTAAATTATACACGAAATACGTCAGTAGTGTGTGGTTCATGCAACTTACTGACAGGTTGGACGATAGACGCCGAAGTGTTGAAAGTGGGGAGAGACATTTGCGTTCGTAAGTATAATTACTATAGTAGGCCGCCTGGACTATTTTCGTTATAATTTGAATAAAACGCAAGAATACATTAACGTCGTAAGGCCCATACAACAGACAATTGAAAATCAACTGTTTTTGCTTTTGGGTATTACGACGTTAAAATATGAAACGGAATATTTCTCAGCCTAATTCGGTTAGAGCGACCACTCCGTGTAAAAATCTACGTTAAATTTGGAGACTTAAGGTATTCCTGCTCTCTGGTGTGCTTTCCATACAAGCACTTATTGTAATTCAGAGAGATTAGATTCAGTTCGAAGAAGTTGGCTGAAATTCCTTTAGTAATTTCTCGAAAATATACAGTCGAAATTAAGATTTCTGGAATCTCGTTGGATACCTAGAGCTTCCAACAATTCAAATGGCAAGAATCTTTTTAACCCTTAAACATTTCTTATTTTTCAAATCGTTTTTTTTTACTCCTCCACTTTTATTTCAGCGTTTATCGAACAAATTCGTGTCCGAAGCATTCGTCAGCCCACACAATGTATGCTGTCCACATTGAATGGAATGAAACTGCAGGCGCGTGAATCGCGCCGTACTGGTATTTCGCTTGGACACATAACTTGATGACTAGACTCTTAAAACGTAATAAAATGAGCATTTACAAAACAGAAAACACGTGTCTACTTGCGAGGCGGCGCGCGCGCAACATTAACGATGCGCGTTAAAATTAATTTGTACATTGTATCTTTTTACAAAAAGTGTTTAGTTAAAAAACCGGGAATGCATTTTTGTAGATGATACCTAAGGTTTTTTTTGTAGGTAGGACGATTTTGTAAACCGTTTTTTGATTTTATACATAGTCATCTATAGAATTTTCAGGCTAGTGCTATTAGAACATCAGTCGGTTCTTCTAGGTTTTGGCTTTCGACTATTAATGTTGTGTAATGACAATCATTATGTATAGCAACAGATATGGCCCTTTTTATAGATTTATTAAGTATTTGATGACTTATTTAATTTGAAATTATCTAATTGGGATTCTCTTGAAGTTTCGAACTCATACAACTCCCAACCGACTCATATATGAACAAAGTTTATCTGTCTCATCAAATAGATTGAGTCACTCATTAAGTTAGCTTACTGGAAAATAAGGTGTATGTTGCATAACAAAGAATAACATCAGTATGGCTGCATTATGGCAAAACAATATGGCACTCCAGCCCGGCCGTAATTTTTTTTACACCGCAATTCAGCCTCCGTAGATTTTCCTACTCGTTTATCGGTGCCCAGCGGAGAAGACTTAAGCCGAACTGTCCTAACATTAAAACTGAAAATTTAGCAGCTCTTAATACTCCAAAACATCAATTTCTACTAAATGAATTCCCAGGCGAAAGGTACATCAAAATTATTAAAATAGAGTGGCCACGTTGATGTTGCGAGCGCGCCGTTAGTACTAAAACTAAATAATTCAAACTTAATAACTACTTAAAGTTTTACTTCAGATAGTTGTAAACTTAATGTGAAAATGCATTATTCGCTGAAACGGCGCGATTGTTTGTGGCAAACACTCTGCCCGTAAACTAATGTATGTGAAAAATAATTTAGTTAGAGAAAATGTGGTGACGTCATGACATGAAAAGCAGAAACATCGACAGAACAACAAGTCGCTACTTTCTGTAGGCACTAGAAACACACCTTCCAGTGCGGATATGTTTCACTACAACAAGGAAAATGAAATATAAGAAACAACATTTGCACTTAAATTTGTAAATGACGTCACACGTTTGCTGTTTCACCAGAACGACAAATGTACAAGAATTGACCATTCCACGCTGTCGAGGCTCGCAACCACACGCACGTACATAAATACATTAGATATGTTTGCGACAAAAGCTTATTAAAAATTCCAATGACAACTCTGCAGCCCTAAGGACAACAATGGGACCAAGGGAAAACTAAATTTTTGGTATAAAACACATTTTATTATGACTCGTAACAAAATAATTTGCATATATAATTTGTAAAATCATTCAATATACCTACGACATTGCACCAATTTAATTATTAAAAATAAAATTTGCTTTTAAAATCTTCAATTATATACAAATCCACTCGTTCATTGTTGTTTCTTAGGTCTTCAGATAATATCTATTTACATTGCTCTAAAACGTTTATTCTAAAGAATTACATTATAAAGGAATTGGGACATGTTTGTATCATGCTAAGTAACATTCAGAAGCTGTGCAGTTCCATCACAGTGTGGCTTGGAGAAGTACACTTTTTACTTTTAGGAATACAGTGCAAATGTATGAGAAAGACGAGCTTTGTCATCAATTCAGAATCAGGCAGAATCTATCACCAATCGAATAACAGCATAAGTTTTTTCTCTGCTGAAAGTATACCTACCTTCATGCTACCCTTAGATATTCTGTACCAAACCAAACCTTACTTAAATAATAATAATATCCTCCAACCGATTTGGCTACGGCGTACGTTCATAGTGCTCAAATGTGTGCGCAAACACAAGCGCACTCGTTATTCCCTTACCCTCGGTGGCATACCATAGTTACACCACTGAAAAGGTAAAGGCGCAGGAACAACGGCTAAGCGTGGTCTCCGAGGCCGGAAGGTTCAAAACCGCTAAGATCAGATATCGGCTGTCACTGAGAATTTCTTATCAGAAAAACTCAGGTACTATTTTCCCGGGGGTCGAACCCAGGACGTCAAGCGCAGCCATCTCTTTTAAGTGCGACTTACAAGTCACTGCGCCATCGAGGCTGTCAAACTTTACTTATTCAGTTGCTGACTAACAGTCCTTCAAAGGTCAACTCAGATAGCAAGACCATTCCCTCTTTCCGAATCGTGTGAATCTATCATAGTAGTAAGATAGAGTCTACGTTTATAAATTAACGCAATAAATACATTGGGGCTTCTTTAAGGACACGATTCAGACCATGACATTGGATGCATCTATTTATCTTATTTCTTCCTAAGCAAAATGTTTGAGACGGAGCGATTGCCCAAATCTTCGCAGTGCCACCTAGTTTAATCTAGTCACTTATCTATCAAGTCTTTCTCACATATTTATGCTTGGTATGCTTATGTTCAAAAGTGTACTTCTCCAAGCCGTAAGGTAAAGGTACAGTGTGAATATAGCCAATGGCACGACATAATGTATTCTAAAGGATCAACGTGTACTTGAAATAGAGGTAGGAAACGGTGCGCATATTTGCGGGTATTGTGTACAGTTACGAGCACTGATAAGTATACAACCACATTCAAATATGAACCTTATAGTCCTGGCATAAGAGTCGAGGTGTTTACATTTTATTGCAGGTGACTGTACAATAGTCGGCAGGGTTGTCATAGTAACCGACGCGTCTCCTTGGAAAGTTATACAGAAACTGTTTCTTCCTTTTAACTACTTCTTCTACTAAACATTTTGTATCCGATACACCGTATGTCATGCTAATGGCTATATTTATACTGTTATATAGGTAAAGCTAACTTCTATAATTACAAGTAACATTTGGCTAAAGATGAAAATTCAGTCAACGCTTGAGCAATCGCTGAATGACAAATATTAGAAAAATGATTATACAAGTTACCCTGAACATACAATATTTATCGTTTAATTATATTTTGTATTTGCTACTAATAGAAATTCTATTTTGAAAGACAGTTAACATCCATGAAAAGAATTCACGTGTGTTTGGCTCAGAGTATGTTGAAATATTTATAGCAACTGTATGTTCTAGGGTAACTACACTCAGCGGCACATTAACCGCCCATAGCGTATTTTTCATACAAACGTACCAACTTTACGATTTCATAAATTAAAAAGTTTAATCGCAATACTTTTTCGTAACATGATATACGGTCGTCTTTTTATCAAGCATTTTATTCAATCATGAAAACTGTCCGATTTGTCTAAAAAAATAAAAAAGTAAATCCGTTTTTAAGCTCCATAGAAGGTTCTATGGAGCAAGAATATTGACTAAATTTATTTCTTTTGCAAATTGTAATGTTTCCTTGTTTGATTGAAATGATTGATTAGAAAACTGAGCAAATACGTAATAATGTTAACGTAAAAATATTGCAATAAAACTTTTTACTTTTTGAAAACGTAAAGTTGGTACGATTGTATGAAAAATACGCTATGGGCGGTTAAATGTGCCGCTGAGAGTACATTTTGAGTGTGCACATTAAAAACTATTTTTATACAAAAATTCGTTTTTATGCAACTGAAGTTTACCGAGACACTAGCATGCAACATTAGCGATTTAAATGCAATTTCAATAAAGTGAACACTTTCAAGTTTTATGTACAAAGAAACGACCGTAGTCTCACATTAATAGAACAGTAATAAAAATGTCTCCATTTAATCCGAATTAAGTTCCCTAATGATATTCGAGTAAATATATTCACAATACTAATTAAAAAATAATCACTTCATGCTGTACACGAATCGTCGATAAATTGATCGATTACCGTTAAAAAATCTAATTCTATAACGTACCTAACCCTCCGAATAGAAACATGAGTAAAACGTTAAAACCACAATGAACACTTGCATCCGCGTTATATTACATGTACCGTAGAGCGCTGGCGGCCGCGGGCGGCTAGCCCCGCCGTCACAATAACACAATACCACCCCCATATCACGGCCTGATCACACTTTGGACACTTTAGTAGACAAAAAGAATAGACTCTTATGATGGTAGCTCAGTAGAAGAATCTCCGTCCGTCTTACAAACTTTGGGTTGAAAAATAACATTTCGTATGATTTCTCAAACTGTAGAAACCGGATGGATTACCCACTAGATTATAATGTTTTCGAGACTGATAAATCCGGTAGATGGCGTAATGTAGGTGTTATAGTTTGGTTACTTTGGACGTGACTTAGTAATATGCCAAAATTACGTACAAAATAACCAATGCCGTTGATGTTGGACCTTATGCCTCCACCTTATAGCAATATCAAGCTTAATATTTGATGAAACAGCCAAATTCTGAATGACTTCACGTACCTACGTGAAGTCTCACTCTTATCTCAGCGTATAAGTCCCGGTTGAGTCCAAAGCTGTCGCTTCGGATCCCGAAGTATGCTTAGACCACGATTCAGAATCTGGTAATTACAATGAAAAGACTAACGTTGGCTTTTGTAACAGGAGAACCAAACAAACTCAATCAGCATGTTCTAATTTGAAGCTGGCGTTGCGACCGAATCGGAGTTCCTGTCTCTTTCACACGCACTGCGCGCGCTTTTATTTGAATGCGAAAGGTATATTCTTACTTGGTATGGGACGACTTCATTATAAGCGACATGGTTACACGTTTCAGAAACTATATGTGTAATGTAGGGACGTGAACTACACCTAAATATTCTTATTTCGTTAAAAAAGTGTCCAGAATGCGATCAAACCCACATTCGTACAGTCGGCCGCACACTAGCCCCGCCCCGCCGCCCACACACACACAACCCTCTTAAACTAGACGGCTACACCGAGTCCTATGTTCACTAACTCAGACTTGAAACGATAGAAATTGTCATGAAGTATAGGGAGTCTCCGAGGGCCTCCGTCACTCTCGACCTCGCGAACAGACTTGGGAAGTTGGGAATCATACAGTAGGAATGCGTTTTGCGGCGTCACTATACGGTAGTGTTGCGTTCAATAGCTTGTCTATCGATAGTCTTGTGAGATTTTTAATCACTAATATATGTCGTCACCTGGAAACAATATTGATACGGTTAGGGTCCTCGAATTTACTCGTTTAAATACAGAAATAGTAAAATAGAATTAAAAAAGTTTTTATTCAATATTATTTACTCATTTGGCTCTCCTCAGTAGTGAAATAATTTAGGGCTCTTCGTACAGATTTTTACTGTATTCATGATCTAACATTATTTTGGTTTATAGTACTCTCAGGTTTAATGGAGAAGATTGTAGTCGTAACAAGGCGAAAATAATTGACGTCATAATGGTCAAACGAAGATCGTAGCTTTTTTTCAAATATCTAAAAAAATACGAATCGAAATAAATAAATCAATAAAAATTTGATGACTGAAAACTGCTCAGTAATTCCTTTTTTTTATTTAACGTCGGTGGCAAACAATCGTGCGGCTCGCCTGATGGTAAGCAACTACCGCAGCCTAGGGACGTTTGCAACTCCAGAGAACCTGCATTCCGTGTGGCTGACCCCCTAACACTCCTTTTTTTAAAGAACCTCATACTTAAAGGAAAACTTCTAGAGGTAGCTAATTCCACAGCCGAATTCATTCTTTGGTTTTGGAATTATATTTATTCTTCGTCTCTGGCCTGGATCACTGAGGTATGTGTGCACATGTTGGCTCACCGGGTTGGTCCAACAACTCCAGAGCACCTGCATACGTGTGGCCGACCCTTTAAGAACCTTAACCCTCCTTTTTTGAAGAACCTCATACTTAAAGGAAACTTCTGGAGAAAGCTACAACTGAATTCATTCGTTGAAATTGTTTTTTGGACTGGTGTTGTAGGTGTTCATGGGCGACGGTAATCGCTTAACATCAGGTAATCCGTCTGCTCGTCTGCCCCCTCACCCTATATTGAAAAAAAAAAAAAAATTTTTTGTTTTTTGAATGATTGAGGTATGCATATGTTTGCTCACCGGGTTGGTCCAACCAGTCGAGCGGCGGCCCCGCGTACTACAAGCGGTCGAGCCGGAACTCGTGCTCGACGGCGGAGTCGGGCAGCAGCGCCGAGGGCTCCTCCAGCAGCGTGAGGTCGTCCAGGTCGAGGCCCTCGCGCAGCTGCGCCTCCTCGCCGCCGAATATGCCCGCGTCTAGCTCGCCCGAGTAGTCTGAAATGTTATGTAATTGGGATTTTTGAACTGCCGCTTGTGATATTCAAAATGCGAGCGTCTTTTTTAAATTGTTGGCACAACATTAGTGACTCCTCTGGTGTTGGACACCCCATGGGCGGCGGTAACCGCTTACCGCCGGATGATCCGTCTGTTCGGCTGCCTCCTATATCATAAAAAAAAGAATAATATAACAGATGGCGACAAAAGCAACAGTGGACGATTCAGAGGCGGTTTTACCTAACCTCGGGTTAGGTAAAACCGCCTCTGAAGGTAAGGCGGGTCAGTGCTTCCAGTTTAGACCAGACCAGTTCCCAGAAGCGCGAGGTGGAGGAGGAGGGGGGACAGGAGGTCTTTCCTCCCGTAAGTATTAGCCTATAAACTGTCCTACTGCAGTGTTAAGGTAAATTTTAGTTAGACCTTATTTATATGAATTTGTCTATGAGTGACACCTAGCTATGTGTCAAGTTGTCTTATGTCTGTGTCATTGGTTGTTATAAAAATAAAATTGGTGTTTTAGATTGAGAACTCTAGTTTATCTTTAATAAAACGGAACATGCAGGGCAAAGGCATCCATCATAGAAATCAAGTCAACGTTACTATGATAGAATTAGGCTTAATCACTATGCTTGCCTAATAAATATACCAAACTTCATAAAAAATTTAACCAAGAAATCATTACTACACGGTCATCATTTATCCGACTTCGCAAATCGCACCTGTAAGTGCTCGGAATCTCCTTTCGTGATCCTGTTAAAAATGATGAGATCCGCGGGAGATCTAAAGGTCACGGACATAGCCCAAAGAATTGCGTGGCTGAAGTGGCAATGGGCAGGGCACATTGCGAGGAGAACAGACGGGCGTTGGGGTGGAAAGGTCCTTGAATGGAGGCCGCGTTCAGCAGGCCGCAGCCGTTGCAGGCCTCCCACCAGGTGGACCGACGATCTGGTGCCTTCACCAGATCGTCGGTCGGTCGCGACCTTTCGCGGGAGTCCCTTAGATGCGGGTGGCACAGGATCGATCTGTGTGAAGAGCTGGTGAAGGTCGCGGGAGTCCTTTAGATGCGGGTGGCACCGCATCGATCTGTGTGGAGAGCTTTGCCCAGCAGTGGACGTCTATTGGCTGAAATGATGATGATGACTGCACCTGTGAGTATGATGTCGGGTATGCTAGCGGGCGTGGCGGGCGTAGGCAGCGCGGAGAAGAACTTTTGCGCAGGTACATCGGTGTATCTTAAACTGGTTCTACTGTACCTGTGTGCTCAAAGTCACTCAGAGGGCAATGGAGAGGGCTATGCTCGGAATCTCCTTGCGTGATCGTATCAGAAATGTTGAGATGAAATGAGAGTGTAGAGGCCTATGTTCAGCAGTGGTCGTCTATTGGCTGAAATGATGATGGCTGTACCTGTGAGTATGATGTCGGGTATGCTGGCGGGCGTGGCGGGCGTGGCGGGCGTGGGCGGCCTATGTCCGTCAGTGGCGTCTATTGGCTGAAATGATGATGGCTGTACCTGTGAGTATGATGTCGGGTATGCTGGCGGGCGTGGCGGGCGTGGCGGGCGTGGGCGGCCTATGTCCGTCAGTGGCGTCTATTGGCTGAAATGATGATGGCTGTACCTGTGAGTATGATGTCGGGTATGCTGGCGGGCGTGGCGGGCGTGGGCGGCCTATGTCCGTCAGTGGGCGTCTATTGGCTGAAATGATGATGGCTGTACCTGTGAGTATGATGTCGGGTATGCTGGCGGGCGTGGCGGGCGTGGCGGGCGTGGGCGGCCTATGTCCGTCAGTGGGCGTCTATTGGCTGAAATGATGATGGCTGTACCTGTGAGTATGATGTCGGGTATGCTGGCGGGCGTGGCGGGCGTGGCGGGCGTGGGCGGCCTATGTCCGTCAGTGGCGTCTATTGGCTGAAATGATGATGGCTGTACCTGTGAGTATGATGTCGGGTATGCTGGCGGCGTGGCGGGCGAGGACGGCCTATGTCCGTCAGTGGGCGTCTATTGGCTGAAAGATGATGGCTGTACCTGTGAGTATGATGTCGGGTATCTGGCGGGCGTGGCGGGCGGGCGGGCGTGGGGCGGCCTATGTCGTCAGTGGGCGTCTATGGCTGAAATGTGATGGCTGTACCTGTGAGTATGATGTCGGGTATGCTGGCGGGCGTGGCGGGCGGCGGGCGGGGCGCTATGTCCGTCAGTGGGCGTCTATTGGCTTGAATGATGGATGGCTATACCTGTGAGTATGATGTCGGGTATGCTGGCGGGCGTGGCGGGCGTGGCGGCGCGGAGGGCCGAGGCGAGCGGCGGCAGCGCGGCGAAGCCCCCGCCGCCGGGCACGGGGTCGCGCGCGCCCAGCCCGCCGCCCACGCCGCCCACGCCGCCCAGCAGCCGCTCGCACGACGCGCTGCTGCTGCCCGACGCGCCGCCGCCACTCGTACTCTGCAAACGTACCGTAACATATTCGAAATCGTTTTGATCTTTCCCACACGAAAATAGGCATTTTCCTACCAAAAACAAAAAAAAAAGAAATGGTATACACTGGCTGTGTGTATACTCCAAACTGGAATTCAAGACCAAAAAATCTACAACAGATACGTCACTGTCAAATCTGTTAATGTCACTTATGTCATTTTCAAGTGACGTTTTCAGGTTTCGCCAACCATGTAGTGTTTTTAGAAAAAAGGGGTATACTATGGTATGTTCATTTTATTGCAGTAGCAACATTGTAGTAGTTTTTTTGGTCTTGAATTCCAGTTTTGGGTATAATCATATTTATTTTTAATCTCCTACTATTTGTAGCTTGTCTTAGTGTTAAACCTGCATGGTTATTACATTGTCAAAGCCAACACGGCATTCAAATTTTAAATATAAAAAAAATAATAAAACAACAGTGTGTCAATAGATATCGTGTATGTCAAGAATAACAGCAAGTTATAACTAAAACTTAAATGTTTTCATTTCCTGCCTCCTATCCCTAAAACAGAAGGTTATGGGCAGCGCAACGCATTGAAGAGCGCAATACACATGACACGAGTTAAAAATGATACATGTCTCTGTAAAAGTAAACAATAGGAGGTGCAGCTGGACTGTAGTAAATAGTTTAATTCATGCTTCAATAGTCTCGTGTATTCTACTATTCAATTCTCATGCGATAGTTGTGTTGAATCATGTGGTACAATATTTTGTGCGCAATTTACTCAAATCCAATTATCTATCTATATTAAATAAAATAAAATATCCTTTCATACATTAATTCAGCTAATACTTATCAGGGTATATCTAGTCTATTTCTAAGATTTTTAAATATCAATACTAAGTGCAAGCAAATTATTGAAAATGTATTAAGTTCGGACGTATTAATAGTTATAACTAAAAATTAAGCTTAACAAAGATAAATCGAAAGTTAAGTCGCTAGAGCACTATTGTTGTCATCTTAAGTATAGTTCAATGACTGCAACAGTGTCATAGTGACCGAATGGAAAGAAATTGACCTGAGAATAAAAATCTTCGAAATGTTTCAAACATTGACACGAAATTGAATATAGGTCAATGTCTTAACAGTTTCCTTATATTTAAATATGAAAAGACTGTGTGTAACGACTACCGGCTGTTCTCAAATGTGTATAGAGTTGCATCGCCCAATACAATAAGCAATGAAAGTCACCATAACACATAAATGTATTGAAATATGTAATAACTCTGGAAAATATTTAAAAGTGTATGCATAATAACGTCTCAAACAATTTACATACATTGAACATTGCGTAAACAAACAATTTATTTTATACAAGTGCTGGTAACATACACTTTTGTTTTTCCAGAGAAATATTACCGTATAATATATGCATATGATGCATTTCGCTTGTTTGTGTTGATATGGTAACAAACGATATTTATTATGCATATTTTATAGGCAATTTTGAATACGTAAGATGCTGAGAAGATTATGCGTTTTTATTTCAGTAAGAAAATATAATAAAAATGTAATTTCCCATAAATAAATGTGGTCATACAATTTTAAAATACTGTTTATTCATCATACGAACATTTTGTGAAGAAAGTCTTGGACAGACACCAAATCGTTAAAAATATGTTTGACAAACAAAATAAACCTAAAATTAAATTTTACTGACGGTACATTAATGCATAATAAGCAATTTAGTTTTAAAATAAACTTTTATGTTTATATTATCATCATTTAAAAAAATATTGCAGAAATTTAGTTATCATTACGTTACATTGTACATGTTGAGATATCCCCTACAAGTTATAGAATACTTGCGTTGGGGTTGACTCGCTTCTTCCCAAGCTTTAACAGATACTGAGTACAAAAAAAAAGTAAATTTGATAGAGATTATTAAGAGATGTCAACACCACAAATTCCAAAAAACAAAAGACTACGTTCCTTCTCACCATCCCACGCGCCTACCACATGATGTGTGTAACTGTGTACGTGTGTGGGGGGTGGGGGGTGTCGTACATTTTCCGCGACTTGGACGTGCGCGGTCCAGCCGGACTCCACGAGCGTCTGCACCAGCTGCGCCCAGTCCTTGGCCAACATCCACACCAACGTTACACACGTTTACTGACACTTTCGTACGTACAACTAGCGCGTGTGTACCAACTGTCGCGTGCACTGCTCATGTATGCGTCAAAAAAAGTCATGATGACGGATTTTTGAGGAACTATCGGAGTTCCCATATTTTATAACCAATAAAAAACAACGTAAGCAGCAGTGGTGCCATCATTAATTTCATGACTTTATTGTCGCATTATTATGTAACCTTTAAAATATGGCTACGCAAAAACTGCGATAGATGGAAGTCTGTGCATCCCATCCATGGTCGGAGTTAAGTATGTAACGCGAGGGTTAGATATTTCGGATTGCAGTCTCTTCCAGATATGTCAGATGTGACGCGAAAACAAGTGTTTATTACGTAAGAATTTTAAAATTACAAATGGCTGGCAATGGCTTCAGAAAATGTTTGATGTAGGGATCCCATTGTTTATTAATAATTTTTAGACATCGTTTCAGATCCAGGTGTATACCTAGTAAGGCGGACGACGTGGACGCTGATTTTCCATGGAAAAGGAATTGTATGTATTGTTAGTAGACTATCAATCTACTGATTGGTAATTTAGTAAAAAATGCTCGCATTCGTCAGGTATACGACTGGTGTGAACGATGCCTTATTCATTAATTTGTCTTTTTACAAAATCAGTGCATTAGAAACAGTTGGTACATCAAGCCACATGTTCGTATGACCACAGGAAAAAAATACAATTTCAACAATGTCTTAAGTTTAAATATTTTTATTATTCACAGTAAAAGATCTCATGAAAATAATTAATCTATTTTTCTTGCAGTCATTCAAATATATTCATAATTATCTTCTTTATTGTCTGTTGCACTGGCAACGCAGTAAGTAAATGCGACTGACGTTTATAAGTATGATTTTGTTGTATAAAATGTTTATTATTGAATTCATGGTACTGGCCACTTACACCAACGTCAAGGTTGAGTTATAACCATAGACAAAACTCAAAATGTAGTTTTAACAGATTAAATAAGGGTTCGTTTCAAGATAGACATTTTTTTTAAATAATATTGTTTTCTGTCGCAATTCTCAATAGAAAATGAATATTAAAATCTAAGGGTCAAACAGTTTGATTGAGCTGTAATTCTATGGGATTTATGTCGAAATGGGTTTACGTAATATCCCATACTCTGAAATCCAATGAACATTGTAGGTGTAAGGTATCCAACAACAACAATAAGAAACAAATTGGCTGATGAAATTCAAACAGTAGTTAACAGTATGAGAAGTTAGTGTTATTTAGTATTAAGAAATGAAATACCTTTACATGACGAGGTATTTTTAAATTTGGTCCTAACAAAATTTGGTATTCTTGAAACGAACTCTTAAAAAACGCAACTTTAAATGTAAGGGCCAACGCTTAATCTCGCTCGGGTCGGGTAGCGTGCGCGACTGTATCAGCGAATAGTTCAGCGTTCGCGGGCATATTAACTATTTTCCGATGCAGACACGCGCACATGCGACCAAGCGATGTTTAGCGTTAACCCTGAGTATAAACAACATTGGTGCAAGCCGCCTCGGTCAGTATTGCCTATAGCTTACGTCCAGTCACAATTTCTTCCTTACATAATAATATAACAATATCGATGATTCTATTAACTTGGTTCTATAGTGCTATTATTATTATGCTGTGCTGCGATCTTTTAGTCAGTGAGTGCCAATAGTCAGCTAGTTCATGAGACGCATTCTTTCACTTGTTGCTGACATACATTTATTTTAATTAGTAATACTCAGACGGAGAAGCATTTTGTTAGCATCTAAATATTCATATCATCTGTTTATTACTTACAACTCCCTGCTATTCCATTGAAGCATAGAAATATTATACACATTTTACATGAAATCGAACCTTTGTGTAAACAGTATTGCACCTCAAAATATCAACAATAGTTATTATAAATTGATTTCGTAAATTAAACATTAATCAGGTTGTTAAAAATACAATGAGTAAAAAACAATGCAAAATGTCTGTACTCGTCATTAGCATGTATGAATGACATAGTCACATTGGTTTCAATGTATGACGTTAAAATACAATAATAATTGAATACCAACGTTGAGTTTAACTTAGGCTTTGGTAAGAGCAGTTTCGGATTACGTTTTATACGCAAATATAAGCTCGTTTTTTTAATGCATTATTTTTAAACGCGTAAGGGCACCTTTTGACAGTCGCTCGAACGTTGATGCACTTCTAAGCTCGTATAATCCGAGGCAAGAAAGTGTAGTTATGACCTTGAGTGCGCAGTAACCAATTTTGATAGAAAGTCTTCTTTTTTACAAGTGCGCAAAATAACGGTCATCGCTATACTTTCGTGCCTCCAGCTATATATGATAGGTGTTTCCGACGAAAGAAGCTTTTTGAAACGCGCAGAAAAGTACGCTAATCTGTAACCGCTCTAACAGTATGTATAGCAGTGTTTTAACTGGGCTCTATTTTTTAAATCACTATCAAAGTCCTACCCATGTCAAGGATGCCTATTTGCAAGATCCTTATAAGCAATATCTTTTAGTTAAAAATACAATAGGAAGATTCGACAACCCTAGAGTGATTTCCCGAGAGTAAACCAAGATACGAGACTCGCGCATTCCGTCCGCTTGTACAGACAGCCACTCATCAGGTTACCACAACTTGTTAAATGTTCTTTAATTGATATTCAACCTGTGTTTGACAGTGACATGAGAGTCGATTGAAGAAAATTGACAGTTTTGTATACTTTGATATGTGGTTTCGTACGTATACGTAGTTAAAATACTGCTAGGTACTACACCATGTACCGTACTTTATGTATGTAGAGGTTTAATGGGAGACTTACCATCGTGATCTGCTCGAAGGGTTGCAGTAACACCTGGTGCAGGTTGTAGTCAGCGCCCGGCGACTCCGCCGGGCTGCCTGGACTGTGGACCATCTACAAGCACAGATTTATTTGTTAGAAACCATTTCATGCGATAATGATTCGGCTCAACCCGAGTGATACTACCCTCAGTTACACGCCGCTTTCATCGAGGGTACCCTAAGTCCGCTACTATCCTATAAACTTTATAGGTTGGTAGCGGATTTGTTATTCCACTGATGTTGCGGGTTCCATGAGCGGCTGCAATCCCCCTTAATTTTACCAAAAACTACAAGAGCCCTTTTTTTGCTTACCATCAGGATAAAGTGAGCCAAACTGGCACAGTATCCACTATAAAAAGAGGTTTTATCGAATCGTCTACCCTACATCATCATCATCATCTTTGCGTTTTTTCCCGGTTGCGTCCCAAGTCGTCGCTTTGGCGCCCGGGTTACGCTTTCCTGCTGAAACTGCTAAACTTTCCAGAGTATTGGGCATCCATAGTAGTCAGTTTATTGACACGCATGTCATCATCCCTTACGTCAAGCCGTACCGGATTTCTACGTAGCTGGCCGGTTTTCGTAGGAAACGGCCGTTTCAGCGTAGGCGACTCTCTTGCAGTTTGTTTCTTATGTCAGAGACATGAAGGGTGCAATTGTTTATCTTACAACATTATTAACAAAAAACTTTAATTACCGTGGGTGAAGGTATGTTGATATTCGATGTTGACGAATATTGTGAGGGCGGACTACAGTGCGATTGGTACCCTGACGCGATCCAACCTTGTTCCAATGGCGACATATTCTGCAACCAGCCAGAACACAGCGTTTACCAATAACGTCCTTAAAACAAACAACTTAGGGTCGAAAACAGTGTGACTGGTTTAAGAAAACTGAGATAGGATAAGTACCTATTTTAATTAGGTATGTAATAAAGAACTGATTGTAATTAACTTTAACTTGGTCACACTATTTTAGTAGGCAGCAAGCGGCCATGCTGTTAGAATAATGTAAAATAAAGCCAATAGGAAAAAAATGCGTAGCTTCTTGATAGGTGATGATCATGAGTCATTAGAATAGATTTGCAGCTTATACTTCAATTATGTACGGATAACGACATACGTTATTTTAACCTATTTTCTACCTTATTGTGATTCGCATTTGATACTAACATTTAAATACATTTACTTATAATCATTTGAACTTACACTTGTAACTTTAAAGTTTATTTTAACATTTAATAACTAGCTATTGTTGTTAGTTACAAACAAACATACACCATTGAATGCATAAAAACATGACGCCAAAAAGCGAGTGTTCAATATAACCTTTATAGCATGGTGATTCAATATACATTTTACTGAGTGAATGATGGAATGGAATGAAGTTGATAAACGTATTCTGTCCCAAAGATACTGGTTGTGCTCATACAAATTAAAATAAACAACGAGGTTATCCCTAAAGAATAATCCTTAAGATGACTTTAAAGCACACGTGAAGTCTAGCTTCAACGCGATTGGTTATTTTGAAAGTTAGTATTTGACATAATATCAGAAATAACCAATCGCGTAGGACGTAGATCACGCCATCTTTCGGTTATAGTTGATAAGACCCTGTTGGGTAAAACATAAATTTAAAGAAACAAAATATTATTTTTTTACTAAGTCAAATGCAAGAAAATCTTCATGTAAGTGTACATTAAGGATCTCTACGTATTAAAACAAGAAAAAATATTTTTTATAACAGCTTAAAATTATACTGGGGATAAAACCTAGTCCATATAAGGAGATATAAAAAACATGTGGGAAAATAATAACCAAACACAAGGCGTAATGTAATACATAAATTACATTATATAGGTATTTAGTCATGATAACACTGAAATATACAAGCAAAATGTTGCTTTGAAAGATCCGAAATTAGTGCTTTAAAAATGAAGCGAATATTCAAAATGTTATTAATTACATGCAGAGTTTTAGTACACCGATGTAAGCATTTTAAACTGACGTAATAAGTTGTGTCAGAACCGCCGTCAAAGAAATGTAGGCTTTGCGATATGACGCCGACGCGTTAAAGCACTCAAGCAAAACGCCTGAAGAAAACGTATGAACCGGAAAAATTTAAAAGGAGGTTAAAAAAGAAAACGAACCTTATTATGATGAAGATAATTATTTGTGTTTGGTACAGATAAGTGATTCTGAAATAAACAAAAAAATGATATTGTGTAGAAAGCAAATAAACACAAACTGAACAAAACAACAACAACAAAAATGTTAACGTACCTATCACAAGTAACTTAGCCGACACTTGACATAGTTAACATGTTCAAGCTTTGGTTAGGTAGGACTAGCGCTTATTGCTACACATGTATCAATTTACACTAATACACAGTGCTTTTTCAATCGTATAAAAATATTTTTTAACTTTTCTTTACAAAAAACGTGAAATTTTAATAAACACTTTTACATTCGGTATAGGTACAATCACTATAATTCAGCTAAAACCAACTTGTTTTATGATCGCTGTAACTTAATACGTTTACGTAAAAACCGTATTTCTGATCAAGATCATATGATGATTCTTGAGACTGGTTGGTTCATAAAATATTGCATGAGGCCCTTTTTGTCAATCAAAAATGATTCTTATCTACAGGTACTTGGAGTAAGTAACCTAGAAAAGTTTTTAAGACGTTTGAAAAAGCACGGTGTATTCTCGTATTTATAACATAGACCAACTCCTAATTGCAAAATGTGTTAGGCAACACAACTAAGTAGCCGACTTCATTAGAAAAATAGTTTGTAGTAATAATTTTTGCCGGGTATGTACAGAATTTGGAGCTACACCGCGCATAGCACATTCCAGTTGAAAGTTGAAGTTCAGAAATATTCAACTAAGGTTATGATTTTTAGCGATTTCTTAGCAATTTTTCTTTCGCATCGTTCGCGTTCGAATGGTCCTATACGAATGACGTGTAAATTATTTTTTAAGTGCATCATTTACTTATGTCTTCAAGAACATTTAGAGCCTCTTTCACCACCTCCGAGTAAAGTGCCAAGTAATTTATTCAATTGTAGTGGGTTCGGAGAAAATTGGCCCCTGGTATTTGTATTGAAAAAATATTTAAATTAAACTAGGCCGCGGACCAGGGGCCACTTTTTTCCGAACCCACTATAATTGACAAGTCAATTATTTAACAGCTTACTCGGGGGTGGTGAACGAGTTAAAGTGATAAAATGTGCACTTTTGTTTTTAGATTTATCTTGTAATATAACATAGTTATAATAAAGTTATATCAGAACATAGACAAAAACTTTCCCAAAGAAACCTGAAAACACACACACAAAAGTGCGTAAGTCCATTTGGTGTGGGATGAAAACAATTGGTTGACAACATTTACCCACATTTCCTTGGAAAATTGTGTAATATAATGGAGTCGTACCTATTTGTCATAATGTAGAGATATTTATTTTTAAATGATATGCTTCATTCAGCTATTATACCAGATTCGCTTTCGGTAGCATTTCAATCATCTTTATTCCGAGTCCAATTATGATTAGCATTTAACAACCGTTTTCAGAAAGGAACCGACGCACCTTATATGACAGACAATACAAGCATTCATACTGATTAAATTCCTGAATACGAAATGTTTGTATGTGATCTATTAAATCCGTGTCATCGATAGAACAAGCCGATGAGTATATAGACGATCGTACACCATAACAGAGATGTCACTGATGTCGAATTGATGAATTAATTACACAATACGTTTGTATATTCAATTAAAAACGAATATTATAAAGCTAAGTCAGCTATAAACCTATGTACAGATTATAATATTATCATATAGTACAAAAACAATAAGAAAATATTAAAATAATAAAAATATGGAGCAATTTCTGCTACGGAGACAATATGATATTACAGTAGAACCTCGATTATCCGCACTAAATAATGTTTTGTATTTATTAAAAATCCATACTTAATATTATAAATGCGAAAGTAACTCTGTCTGTCTGTCTGTCTGTTACTCTTTCACGCCAAAACTACTGAACGGATTTAAATGAAATTTGGTACACAGATGGTCTAGACCCTGAGAAAGGACATAGGCTACTTTTTATTGCGAAAAAGGGGTTGTAAGGGGTTAAAAGTGGGGTAAAAAGTTACTTTTCCACGCGGACGAAGTCGCGGACGGCCGCTAATAACAAATAAATATAAACGAAATACAATGTGTATTAAACACAACGTCTCGTTTTCGTTGCTATTAATACTTATTTAGGGATGATATACATACATATTTTATTAGTTTTACTACTACACTCATTTTGATTTTAGCATTCACTCATTCTGCTTAGCCGTGTAACTTGCCATGGTGATTTGGCATCAGTGACTGAATAAGAAAAAACAGATATGACAGATGCCCCCATAACAAAATAACTGCTACAGAGTAATAACATAGACCCGTTCTATTTGAAAGACCCTTTACTAGGATCTTAGAACGCCATCTATCAGATTGCAACAAAACCTAATTTCAAGCGAACGGAGCTGCTGCCGCCCCGTCTAAAATATGTCGGAGAAAAGCCCGTGTCCTCGCGCGACTCGGACATGATACAGTGGAGGTAGTTAGTAGATTTAATTAAACTGTCTCGTACCAACTTAAACGTTTAATCAGAACTCTAAACAATGAAACAGATCCGTCGAAGCGATATCCGCGCCGAGCGCGTGCCGGTCCCAGACTGCCCGCGCGCGGCGCTCGCTCGACCCGACGTTCCGTTAGCGCGCGACGCCCTCTTGCGGACCGCTCGCGCACTTTGCCTTCCACAAAAATCATTTCCGCCGACAAATATATAGATCTGCTGTGTGTTAGGACTGTCAGTCAGCACATACCTGCGTGTCGTATAGCGACGTCGTGTGATCGTATTGGTGGTGCAGCGTGGACGCGAGCGGGACCGTCGCTCCGACCGGCGAGCCGGACGCCGGGGACAGCCCGCCCTTCGCACGCGACCGCTGAAGCCGCCGCGAGTGCGACACCGCTCGGTGGATTGGTGGGCTTCTATTAGTAGGATGCTTTAAAAGAGGGTTAATTTGTACTATTTCTACTACGCCAGCAGGGATTAGAGAAACCAAAAAAAGTAACCTTGCTCGAATAATCAACGCTCAGTCCGCCATCTATGGTAGCAGTGGAAATACGTCCCGAAAGACACGCTGCCGCCGCCGGGCGACACCGCGCCGGGGGAGGTGGGGCTCTACAATATTATTAGGATGCTTTTAAAAGAGGTTAATGTCACATTCTACGCCAGGGCTTAGGGTAACAAAAACAAGAAAACACTGCGACGATTACAATCAACAGATCCAGCGCCATTATGGTCGACAGTTAGACTACTGTCCCGAAACGAAGAGAGGGGCGGCCACTAGTAGATGTATAAAGAGTATTTATAAAGAGGTAAATTCTGTAGACAACGACAATGCTTTACACCTGGTTCAAATGTCCAAAGGTTGCCTGGAAGAGATCGCTCATAGTGATAAGGCCGCCTTTGTTATACATTACTCCTGTACCTAATAACTAGTTTTAAGTTTTATACCTCTGTTTAGTGTGCAATAAAAAGTATATTGATTAATTCATTCATTCAATTCTTATAAGTAAACCGAAAAACACTTGTGAGATGTAATCGACCCCCAGCGCCTTCTATTGGTAGGTAACATTAAGCAACGTCAGATATAATATTCATCGTCGAACCAAAAAAAGCAATTTAAATCATTATAGTGTTAAACAGTGCAATCAATACTAGTCACACGACTATAAAACATGATATTAACTATTTAAACAAATGCTAATATACAATGTTGACGCTATGATTTATTCCCCGCGATATCGCAATCAGATTTTACATTGTTTGTCTAATAGCAATTTATTTCGTTTGATAACGCTAGTTCTGTCGAGATTTCAACTTCAATATCACTATGAAGCGTGAGTCACATCAATTTCAGCGTGAACGAGATAACGGTTTATTTTTGTCGTACCATTGAGAAAATCTCGTAATTTTAAGTGAGTTTTTTATACCAGAGGCGACAAGCAAAATAGCGAGTGACCTGTTGGGTCTGCTTTGAACATAAACATGGTGTTTTTCTTTGGATAATTTATTCATTGGATTAGCAGCATAAGTTACAGCTATATATTTGTTTGTAACATTTTTGTAACACTGAATAAATGCTTTATTATTATTATTATATTTATAACACAGTGAGATATTAAAATAAAAGTCACCCAACGGTTAAGGGGCTATATCGACGAAACTAGCGCCGCCAACCAATTTACACTGATTGTGGCGAAAATATGATTATTTTAAAAAAGTAAAACATTACAGACTTAGATGCAAGTAAATTGAATTTTTCGAGATGCAAAACAATATTTTTTACACGTGACAAGGAACAATAAAGTTCATTATTGTTAAAAACAGACACTTTTAGCAATAATGAACATTATTGTTATTTGTCGCGCGTTAAAATATTGTATTATATCTTGAAATTGAAATTTACTCAATAATTTATATAAATCTGTTTTGTTGATTAGAAGGTAATATTTGAAATTATAGCAAAATCGTATATTAAAAAAAAATTGTGTATGTATCGGCCGAAGGACATCAACCTAATATTTACTTTTCTAGTGTATATGTGTAAGTTAGAGTAAATAATAACGAAATCCAATATTAACTCCACAGAAGAGATAAAACCGGTTTTCCTGTAATGCGGATTTTGGCGCCATAGCCGCACGCGCGGGTCGGAATCAGCATCACAGGAAAATCGCACTTATTATATTAAATTTGCTCATTCAGGTAACTTCAAATATGTTACCGACTATGCATTCATATTAACTAAAAATATATATTTCTTTAAAGCGGGATTACCGCATTGGTCAAAATTACGTCTCATCCACTACAACTATTTTGGATGTCCAAGCTGATTTTTAAAAAATTCAGACTCGGTGAAAGAGCCTATAATGATGTTTAGTAGCGAGTACCATGAGGTCATACATACACTGGCGCCATACCCCAAGTGAATTTAAACATATCTACTGATATCTTATCTCTGCGCATCACAATCTGTTTCATGTGGTTTGACGATTGGTGTGATACGATTGCAGACTTTTTATTCCCTAATCTATATCAGTGGGACATTTTAGACTTACAAACATAATATCTATATTTAAACATAAAATGCTTTGTCCGCCAAATGCAAACCGCTGATCGTAGCCTTGAAACTTGGAAGTTGTGTTCATTGTATGACATAGAGACACGACAAGAAAAGATATTTAGAAGTTCTACCTAAGAGGGTGAACTAAAGCACAGTAAACATTTGTTGACCAATTATACTCTGATTCATAATCATGTAAAGTAAACTAACAGATGTCAATGACAAGTTTCTATGCATTTTGACATTTGCATGTGTCAAATTGAGTGATAATGTATGGGGATGACACATTGACATCTGTCAGTTTTCTTTACATGATTATGAATCAGAGTATAGATATTTTGCTGATCAATTTTACTTTCTCTTTGTCTAATGGTAATTGGTTAAAGAACAACTCACATATCTAGGCTGGTTGTAGTCCGGCGAAGTCCGATGCGGTAGGTGGTGGGGTGGGGGGAAGTGGACAGATGTGAGGTTCGGCAGCGAGCCGCACGGCATCTTCTGCTCGCCGCACATGAGGCCCACGCCGAGGCCCCCTCCGCCGCCGCCCCCGCCGTCCCCCCCGCTCTCGTATACACTGGACAAAGAACAGACCATTTGTTTTTAAAATAATATAATAATAGGCATTTGCATCTTAGCAGATGATTTAAGTAGCATTTTAAGTAGGGACACCACACCTTCGCTCGTGGCTGTACAGACCAATTCGCGATTGTATGTTTCGTCCGCATTTGCGGCAAGCGAAACGAGTGTCGACGGATGGGGGGTTTCCAGCATGACGTCTAGCACGCTTTGATGCCAGTAAGTCAAACAGGCTTGGTCGTGTTGTTTTTAAAACCACATTAATGAATAGTGACCACGTCTACAGGCGTAGCTACCAAGCTACCAAATCAAGGGCCCTGGGGCAAATAAGAAATCGGTCCCCACTGCTATTTAAACTGATTTGGTTTCACATAAAGATACACAAAAATTTAGGGGAATTCGTGATTAATGTGGGGTTGCAACCTGACAAATTTATTGTGAAAATCGGAGAAATTTCCAACAGTTCAGTTTGATCGTGATGTTTGGTCAGGATTCGAGGGCTCCCTGAGCTTGAGCCGGGGCGCTGCCCCGCCTACCCCTTGATAGCTACGCCACTGTATGTGTTTCACATCAGTATATTGTAACTTCATGGTAAGTAGTTAGGGACGGGTGTACTCTAACGCCATCTATCCCTCATTAAAATTGTGTGTTATTAACATGCTCCATGATGCTACGTCCTATCTATATCTAATATAGTGTACCTTTTGATTCGATGGGAGAGGGGTGGGTCTTTGCTCAGCTTACTTTTGATCAATTTGGGGAGAAAAAACAATTTTATCGACCATTTTGCTGACAGAAAAAAAATTACATTTAAAAAATGCTAAAAATACGTACAATCGAACATCCTTCAAACATTATAAAAATATAGGTGACATGAAAAAACACGTAAAAAATATTTTATTCGTGAATCGTTCTTTTAACAATATTAATTTCATATGCGCACTATTGGAGGTAGCCCTGTATAACTAGAAGTCAAATAAAGACTTTTTATTATGATAATGACATTGAAGACAATTAAATAGTTTAATGTGCGTGCGACAAATTGTCTCAATTATGTCAGTCTGCTTGGCTGCCATCTGTAGGTGTAGGTGTCATAGCGGGAAGTGAGGCGGAGCGATAATTATGCGTTATTTATTATTAACGTCCATTCATCGTGGACTTGGGGTTTCCCAGAACACGCTGTTTTTGTTCGTTTCTACAAAACGTGACAGTCACAAATCAGGTTTTTACAATCTGTCAAATTTTGCAAATATGTATGAAACAAACGTGTTTGAAAATAAGGTGAGAGTTGATTGAAGAAGTTTGGCTGGTTTGTTTGCCTAGAAATGTACTGACAGCCGTATCTAAAGCTTGCGTGCTAGTTTAATGTAACGCACTCCTGTTTAAGGAAAATTCACATATTTATTTTAACTTACAAGTTCACAACTTTAATGGCACCAAATTATTTTCCCCATAGGTATATGTTATTATCTTGTGTCCTGAGTGGTCTGGCTTTCTTAAGTTTTATAATTTTATTAACTGTCTTATTTTTAACTAACTGTTTTTTTTCTCTTATATTGTCAAACCACATACAAACATTAAGTTGTTGGTAATAAGTGAATAAAAAACAAAACGCCAAAAAACACAGATGGCCAAACTAGAGTGTTCGCTTTACTATAAGTAGACGACGCGTGTCCCAGCATACCCTAATCCGAGACAATTTAGAAAAGTTCTATTTCTAAAATGACCCGTCCGGGAATCGAACTCAAGACCTCCCACGCTTGGATGCAACATCTTAGCCCACTGCGCACATTGAGGTTTTTACGTCCATACGTATTTATAAATCAAATTCTTAGATAGGGTCTTATCTTAACATGCGCAATTTTATCGTTTTACCGCAGTGCTATTAATCAAAATAATGTTATGTATTACACTAATCCATTCATATTTTTACGATGTAATCAATAAATTAAACTTTGGCATTAACAAGGCAGTTGTCACAACCAGATTGAATACTGTTCAATGCAATATTTATGCGGACTTAAGTATTTTAAAATTTGCATTTTATGTTCAGGTTTGGCACTAACCAACCTTATTAGTAAGTACGATTTAAGTTTTTAAAAATAAGTCCCGAATACGTCAAGACTACATCGTAAGGCTGCAGACAAAAGCAAATCAATTGTTTTTTCCTTTTCAAAGTTTTTGGGTGTTACGACGTTAAATTCGCGGCTATCCGCGAACACCACTACTATGTTTATCAAATCCTACTAATATTGTGTCGTTGGTAAAAATAATGAATATTACCAACAAAATTACAAACGCGAAAGTTTGTGAGGGAGGATAATGTAAGTATTATTTTTGCGTAAAAGAACAACAAGTTTGTTTGTTGTTCTTTACGCAAAAGTACGGAATGGATTTTGATAGAAACTTCACAATAATAGCTAACATATAAGAATAACACAGCCTACAATCATAAAGATAATATTGTATATTATCCTAAAATATAATAAGAATTCTATCACCATGCGGGTGACACCGGGGGGTCCAACTAGTCGAATATCACTCAGTTACTCACGTATTCGTAAAAACATAATTATGACTATTTCATCGTCAGTTCGTCTATAAACAATGAAGCATATCACGCAGATTACTTATGAATTTTAGTCTGTCATTTACTTCTGCCTACATAAATTAGTCACAAATGAGACAGATGAACAAGGAATTATATTAAGCTTTAGCAGGGCATGGAGTATCGTTTAACAGGGTATAAGTAAAAAAAAAGTAATGTTTATCTAGTGTTTTAAGCGCCGGGCGGATTTTGGAAGGTATTATATTTTTATCTTAATATAAAATTCAAGTATAGAATATCCCAACTAAAGTGTGTTGTCTATGTGTGCGTTTTGTTTGTTCCAGGTGGTGTAAATAATTAAATTACATTTACATTATAAAGAAAGATAAAAAGTAACCAACTCAAATCACCGGCCAATCTCACCAAAGCGAGAATCGTCTCTCTTTAATCACCTGACATTGGCAAAATTAATGCGTGGCGTCCACCCTACACGCCATTTAAAAAAATCAACCCGTTTTTAATGGGGAATGGCACGCACGCACACACTCGTAGCATACTGATAAACTTCACACAACAAGGCAACCGCGTTCGGAATTTGCAAGAACTATAATAGCAATCTGTCAACGTATCCTTGTACTTTTAATGTTTGGTATTCAATTGGCTGCGCTTAATTGGTATGAATGGCACACGTACGAAATACATAATTTATTTCATTTAAACTTGGCCTTTATTGATTTTTTCCTAGTAGTAAAGAGCAGTGTAGCGTAAAATGGGAAGTGTGCATTGACGTAAGTGGAAAATGTCTTAGATAATTATGTACCGTATGCAAATATCGTGAAATTAAAGTTTTGTTTTTATTAAAGCGACAAACGAGCAAGCGGGTCACCCGTTGGTAAATCACCGCCGCGCCAGTGAACATCTGCGAGAACTATGAGGTCGCTGATACGTTGCCGATGTTGTTGTAGAATGGTGCAGGGGCAAAACAAGAAAGTTGAAAAGTCCTTGGTCATTGGGTCTGGAACGATATAAAAAACTACCCTCATCACGGCTTCTCATTTTAATGCGCCAGACAATCATACCAATCAACCGGGTCTCAAACTAGGGCAACCCCTGTACTATGAGTACCAGGTGACGAATAACTGGGGGCGTCAACCCAGAACATCTAGACCCAAGAAAATTTAGAAAAGTGTCAATTGTGACACCCCTGGTATTGAGGTGTCCATGGGCGGTGGTATTGCGTACCTCGTGATCCTCGGTCGTCGCACTACGAGGATCATAAAAAAAACCTAACTTAAGCTAGAGTACTTTTTACTTACTTGTTATTATTTGGTATCCTGGGTATTTCGCAAGATGATCGGGGACGGTGTTTGTTGGGGTTCATGCCCAGCGTCGCCAACACATCCAGATGGTCATCTGCTGAATAAACACTAAGGTCAATATTGTTTTCTTATTAAAACACTACAAAATTGTGCTTCGAGCATTGATAAGGTAAAGAAACGGCAGAACGAAAGGAAAGAGTCCATTGTAAATGTTTACAACCTTTAGACGCGATTCACGTCTTGGTTAAACAAAAGAACAACTTATATTTGTATGGCTTCGTAACTCACAAAGTTAAACAACGGGTATACGCTAGACCTTTGAGGAGTGCCACTCACTTGTCAATCATCAATCCTTTATTGCACATGTTGGTATACATAGGTTCTTAAAGATATTACAGTTCCATAACATGACCCTGGTAGGGCGTTGCAAAGGCATGCATTTATACACATTAATAAGTTAATAATATTATCAGAAATAAACATTATGATTCTGATTAATTATAAATATAACATAATATGTTTTTTTACTATTAACTAAAATAGCATCTACCTAATATTTTCACATTGTTTTTAAAAATTTAATAATATTTTTTTGTAATGAAGTATAGCTTACTTTATTGTATTAATTATATTATATATTTGACCATTATTTATATTATATTATAATTTTATTATATTATATTATCATTATTTATGTAGTTAGATGGTTATTTTGTTAACTCATGTTATCATGTAGGTATTCCTCTAATTTGTAATAGCATTTATTTATTAAATATCTTTTAGCTTTTTTGTTGAATGTTGTGTATTTGTGTTCATTTCTAATGTCTACAGGTAATTTGTTGTATAGTTTGATGGCCATGTAATATGGACTGGTATTAACATTTTTATTCGGGAGATGGGTAAGTATAGTCTGTCTCTGTGTCTAGGAATGTTATGAGTCTCATGAATTTTTGGAAATAAGTTTATGTTTTTATGTGCAAATGTAACTATCTCGTGTATATATATTGGGTTAGTGTCATTAGTTGGTTTTTTTAAAGTGTGATTTACAGCTTTCACTATTGTTTATGGGCTATTATTCTTACACTTTTTTTTTGCAATAAGAAGAGATCGTTGGCATTGACACTATTGCCCCATAGCATGATTCCATATTTCAGCCAGGAGTATGCATATGCAAATAGGTTATAAGTGCCGTTTCTGTATTGGTGCTGTGTTTAATTTCAAAAGAGCGTATGTAAATTTGAAAGTTTTGTTTTTATTTGTTCTATGTGATTTTTCCAGTTTATTGTACATTATTAAGATGCAAGCCGATTGCTATGCGGTTTGTGTGAGACTGATGCCCCCTGATGATAAATTGGTTCAGTATCGTCATCTGGCGGCTAAAAAGCAGTCGAGTCACCCGGTAGACCTAAAGGAAGCACCTAAGGAAGTACAGTCTAGTCACTGGGCAGGTCTGAGAGTATGGAGAGAGCGGCTGCGTCGTCGGCTGATCACCCGCGTCAAACCACTTATGATGATGATGGTACAGTACCGTAGCCTATTGGCTACATTATAGCTAAGGGAGTCGGTAAACCTGTAAAAACGACACTCACTTCGCCGATGATTTTCGTGCGGAGAGAGCTGATGCGTCGCGTCGTTGCCTTTTAACAGCCTTCTAACTACTGTAAGGTCGAGTCTCTCAGTAGACCTGTGGGGAGCTACACTCACTTCGCCGATGATTCTGGTGCGGGTGCAGGTGCGGGTGCGCGTGCGAGTGCAGCGGGTGGTGCGGCGACAGCGGCTGCGTCGTCGCCTGCTGCTCGCCCGCGCAGGATTGGTGCAGCGCCGAATCTGAGTTCGTGCGCCGCCAGTTGCTGTCCGATGGTGGACTGGAACAAATAAAAGACTGTTAACGTGGTTCTTCATTCATCATCATTTCAGCCATAGACGTCCACTGCTGGACATAGACCTCCCCCAACATTCTCCACACAGATCGCTCCTGTGCCACACGCATACAAGGAACTTCCGCGACCCTCACTCGATCGTCGGTCAAACTGGAGTCCTGCCACTGGCCGTCCGTTCTCCTCGCACTGTGTCCTGCCCATTGCCACTTGAGCTACACAATTCTCTAGGCTATGTCTGCAACCTAGATCTTCTGCCACAATCGCGTAAGGAGATTAACGTGGTTCACTTGGCGACAAACACAGGAAACTGAGGCAGAACCCGTGGTAGAGCCACACTTCAGCAAGAATGGGCCGGCTCGACCGGATTGATACCACGGCCTTACTAAAACCGCGTGAAGCAGCTCCTGCGCTACGTTTCGCGGAGTGAATGAGGGTACCGGAGGCCCAATTCGAGGGGAAAAGGTTGGCACTTATGACTTACTTCTGCTCGTCTGCCACTTATCCCATATAAAAATAAGAAACTGATATTACAATTTTTTGACCATTTATCTTAACATAAGATTTGCCCTATGACTTTTGGAAACATACATAAATCATTTTCTACTTTCCATAGCTAATATACAACTCGATTGGCTAGCTGGGTCATTTTGTATGGGTCATCGGAAGTTGTAAAACAAAACCGGTTTCATAAATTGTCGCTCTTCTTCAAACATTAGCAATGATTAGAAGTCTTTATATTAAAAATATTATAAAGAGGAAAGATATATATTATGTTTTTTAATGTTTCAAACATTCGAATAAGCTTAAAAACTATAGGAGCTATTCGAAATATTTTTACCAGCAAAAAGCTAAGTTGAATACCTAATAACTTAGCCTAAATTATACTAAAGGATTATTTGTCTTTTCTACGGGAAAATATAGTTTAATCCAGTGGCTAGTTAACAATAAAAAGTGTGTCTCAGCAAAAGGTGAGAGACAAGTCATTAAAGTAGAAGTAAAAAACATAATTGGCACAGCTAGAGGATGTTAGTACTTAGGATTTTCCTGAACGGGTCAGTTTTATAATACAACTGCATTGATTTAATGTCACAGATATCTGGCTTACGTTTTTATATTAAGTGGCCCGCCATCACTTCGGTTCAGGACATTAGTTTCAATAGATGTCGCTGGACATCGAGTACATCGCGCATATGTTTCGATTTTTCGGTTTATAGTATTGTTGTCTTTAGAATTAACCTCTTTATAAACATACAAAAGATAACTTTGTAGTTGGAATTAATCACGCGAAAAGGCGTTTTAAAACAGTTTTATTTTCCTGTTTTTAATCAGTTAGGGGTGGATTTTAGTTAGAGACTGTATGGCTGAATTCTTTTAACTTACTTACTCCACTGGCTCAGCGACCCGAAACGAGTCTTGGCCTCCGAAACAAGAGAACGCCACTTCGGTCGATCCTGCACTTGTTGCCAGTCATTGGCCTTAAGTTCTCTCAGATTACTCTCGACGTCGCGACGTTTTTCCAGCGATACCTAGGTCGGCCTACCGGGCGTCGGCCTATCGGTCGGCTCTGGTATGCTTTCTTCACGAGACGATCCTCGTCCAGTCTCTCGAGGTGGCCAAGCCAGCGAAGACGATACGCCTTGGTCTCGCCCATGATATTAGGCGTGTCTACAATTCTCTCTATTTTTTTACTAATTCTTTTACCCTGCTGCAATGTTGCAACCTAAATGTTTGTGCGAACATTTCATTCATCATAATTATACATTCTGCTTTACAATGCCTACATAATTGCAGAGTATTCACTTCGCTCATTCTTTAAGACTGGTTTAAGTTTACTAGTCGCAGTCACGCTATTTCTCGAGAAATATAAAACCGCATAACTGTATGCGGATATGGGGATCGCGGGAAATCAGAACATAATGTCATTTATCGTTAAAATTTCCTTATTTACGAATTTTATTTTTAAGTATCAATATACGACAGATTAAAGGTACAGTTTAAATAAAGTATCAGTAAAGTAACAACCCATTCAACGAGCTCTTTGGGTAGTAATCGTAATTAAATATGATAACTTTTCTCTAAGAAACATAGGGTGTAAAATTTGAAAATCAAATTAGCCTTTTTGTACAAAATGATTAAGCTTGATTGATTTTTGGCTTGCTTGGTTTACTAAGCTGTTTCTACAGAGAAATAGATTGCTCCACCTATATTTTGTTCTATAAAAATTCAACAAAATACACTAATTATGTCAGCAATTTACCTTCAAAATACATAGATATCATATTAACTATTATTTTTCCTTGTCTTATTTTCCTCAGTATAAACAATGCGCAATCGTCATAGTTACTACTTGAATAAGCATGGCTGACTCTCTGCATTGGAGGTGATTCATTAACAATAACGGGCGTAACCAGGGTGGGCCCTTCGCCTCTCGGCTTCTTCGCCCTGGTCGTTTTCGCCGTGGGGCGAGAGTACGGACCTAAGGGTTGCCACACGCACGAGAAATAGTCATAAAAATCTTGTAAACTCTTGTATGTACGGGAATTTGTGATGTAAAATAATATTATCATAAAAATATTCTTGCACGCATCTACGCTGTAGTAGGCTATCGTTTCCTGTCTCTCTCGCACTCGCTCTGTACAATCTGTTTCTAGCCTTACGCCGAACCACGCCGAGATACCTGTACGTGCGCATCTGCAAACTTAGCACGTGATGTAGGCAGCCAGCGTTCTGTGTCTATTTTGTACCCGTACTGTTATTTCTCAATCGGGCGTCAATTAAATATTTGCTCAATACTACTACTCATCATAGTATTTCCCAGTTGCGTCCAAAGCTGTCGCCTCAGAGCCCAGAGTACGCTAAGGTTATGATCCAGGATTTGGGAGGTCTGGCAATTACATTGAAAGCCTTCGCAACCCTTGATATGGAAACCAGATTAAGACATGGTTACACGTTTATAATCATTTCCGAAACAACGATGAACTACCATCGCTCTTTAAACCACTTTTTACATATACCTTTATATATAAAACCAATAATAACCGTTTATGTCAAATTAAGTTTAAAGCTTCCGTAACTATATACAAGTATATTTTTTCATTTTCTTACCAATGCAAATACACATATCGATCTAAAAAAATAGTAATAGTCATTAATTGTGTCTGCTAAAATGTGACTAAAGATTTAACATGAGATTTTAATAGATTTAGATCTAACCATCTAAATGTAAATGAGGCGACTTGTATTGGTGTGATTTCACGGAGGCTAAAATTAGACGTACGGTGGCCAGCACATCAAGTTACTACAATCTGTCAAATTTCTTCAATCGAACCTCACTTTTATGTCAAACGTGTTTGGTTCAATATCAACTGAGGAAATTTGAAAGATTGTAGTAACTTGATGTGCTGGCCACTGTACATTAACTAAGTTTGATTTATTGCACCTCTTACTTAGCTTAGTGATCCAGCTTGAAGTAATCAAGGTTTAAGCATGTGATATTTTTCCGTTTAATAAGTCTTCTGTATTTTTTTATGTTTACTGGTTTTATTAGGCAAGCGTGGAGATTATACCTAATCCCATCATAGTAGCGATGACTTGATTTGATATCTATGGAGACGCCTTTGCCCCGCAGTGAGATAGTATATAGGCTGATAACTTTACATTACTTTTATTGATTTAATTACCCACAGACTCTAGGTCCATCCACGAATGTGTTTGCTAATAGGTATTTATGATTTACGCTTCAAAAAAATTTAATTGTTGTCACTAAGGAAAACCGACATATTGAGGGTATCCCACTCCTTTACGCACTCCAGTGAGTATCACGAAGGAAGAAGAAACGCGCTTTTTATGCTAGAGCAGTGGTTCTTAACCTTTAAGTCATGAGGGACTATTTTACAAAATTCTGTCGTGTCAGGGACCACACACTTCGGACATGCGTCGCGGCGCCGTTTGCGTTGTGTTGACTCGACTCATCACGTCACGTCACTTGTTTATTACGATATCTTCGCGGACCACTTGGAATGCCTCCAGGGACCACTAGTGGTCCGCGGACCACCGGTTAAGAACCACTGTGCTAGAGGGTGCAAACGAGCAAGCGTGGCGCCTGATGGCAATAAATTACCGCCACCCATGAACATCGCGAGAGCAGAGGTCGCTGATGCGTTATCGACCATTTAGAAAGGAGTACTATTCTCGTCTCTTCTTGATGTTCCCCTAATCGTGGCCGTAACGATGCGGAATATTTATGAAGAAGGATTGATAACTTGCAGTTTACCTACTTTCCAGCATAAAGGGGATGAGCTCGTGTGGGTTAGAAGCGCACTTTCCGAAATATTTAATTCAACGCAAGAATTAGAAATCTAGCGATTTCCATCAGTAAAGCACCGTAGAAATATTGCTCTATGACATGGCTAGACATCAACGTTACATAATTACTTAATAATCGCATCAGTTAATAGACAGATTTCGTCACATAAGTTTTCAACAAGATTATTATCTAAATATTAAAATGAGATTCATGTTTATCAGAACCTGTTTACATAGAATTTATAGGTACAAATAAAAAATGAACTACGTTTCATGATATACAAAACGGCGTAAAATGACTCTTGGACATATGCTACCGATTATTTCCTGTTTGTAAACAATAAATTTATGAATTAGTTTTCTTAGAACTGACTAACTTTGAATGTCGTCATATAATATTGAACAATTGGGATTTATCATCCATTGGTTTGCTACACTCTTCAACATGGGAAGGCGGGGACTCATGCGGGGACAATCCAAATGTTCATGTGAGTCTACACTAGACGAACCGTGCCGAACCAAAATTGGTGTTGAGTGAGGCAACTTACGAGCCTCGAAAGACCGTTTCTCCTATTGTCGTTGTTTTGAGGAATACAAAGAGCAAAGGCTACCTACAGTCAGCCACACATCAGGTTACCACAACCAGTCAAATTTCCTTAATTGATATTCAACCTTATGTGTATGACAGTAAGATGAGAGTTGATTGCAGAAATTTGACAGTTTTATATACTTTGCTGTGTAGCTGAACATACTTATGTTCATTCTTGTGACCTGGGCAGAATAACTCTGCTTGGGCTCAGGTCGTGCATGACTCATTTAGCATAGACCAACCTATAGGTGAACTGTTTTACTAATTCGCAAGAGATCAATTAGCTTCGCTTTTCAGAAACCTTAACATTCCTTTTACAAGGCCACCTGTCTAGTTCAGTCTTATGGAGCGCTACTCGACCTATAAAAACCTTTAAATTCCTTCTTACATTATTAATTGGTTTTTAAATTACATGGAATTGATTAAGGCATGTTCCGTTTAACGCTTGAAGAACATTTTTTGTAGAAAAATGTTTGAATAGGAATAACGAAGACCAAGATTCTGTCACCCGTTTTTAAAGGCAAATTAGGCAAAATATTTTTTTACAACTTAATTTATTGCTAACTACCACAACACATTAGTATGCGGCTAATCTGCAATCAACTATAAAAATTGGGCGAAGAAAAGTCGAAGTCAGACTATTAGTGTTCAGTACAAATATTGCTTAGAGATTTTATAAACGGACAACTCGTTCTGCTAATCGTAGGACGCGCGGTTGCGTTTCCTTCCCACTCTGGCGAAGCAGGGAGCGTCGTTGGGGGTTTAGTCGGTAAACCTTTAGTCTACCGGAGGAGAGCCCGACATAGCCCGTCCCCCGGCAGACGGGTATGCATAAGGACGTTGGCCCATTGCACATCGGGCCGGCAGCATTAGCCCAACGCAAAAAAAAAGGACGTGCGGTTGCTATAGCCGTCTAGTTAACTGCAGACTTGGGCGTTATGCTGATGGCTGGACAAGCCGGAGTTATTGTCCGCACAGCAATAAAGAGCGCGAGTGCCCGTCGATGTCCGTGACTGTCCACCCCGCGAACCCAACGCACACGAGGGACGGCTTGTTCTAGTCACTGGAAAGCATGCGGTGTGGATTGAGCTACTCGTGATGCCGTTTGCGTTACATCACACAAAATAGTTTGTGTGGTCCATGGCGGGCAGCCACGGACATAATGCCGCGAGTGCCCGACGGGCTCTGGCGGCGTGGTCTTTTTGCCCGTTGTGTGCGTTGGTGGTATCGGATACCCTTTGTGCTAACTTTCGCGGACAAATTGCCCGGCCCGCCCCACCATTTGCAAAGCGCCGCAGTTGCAATTTTAGGTAAAATATTACCTCCTCACATTTTTTATAGCAGCCAATCGGTTGATCTTCACGGCGAGCGGACAATGCAAATCGATTTTAGTTCATATTTTAGGTTGCGGTTAACCGGACAACGTGGAACGTACGTTCGGTGGAAACTCTTAATACTTGTAGTTATATTTCTTTGCGGTTGTTATGCCTGACATGTTTTTTACTGTAAAATGTTATAGTTAAAAATTTATTATTTTCAATACTATGAAAGATTGAAAAATTGCAAGTCGGACTAACAGATCGAAGGTTCCGTATTGACTTGTAGCGCATGTAATTACATGTGATTGATTGATCATCACAGAATAAACATAACCTATAATATTTCATTTACATATGAATCAAAAGGAAGGACTATACAAATTACAGAATTATGAATTTTTGGGAGTTTTATTTGTTTATTTTTATTGTAAGTTCTTATGTCTTGCCAAAAGATACATAAACGGGCGTATCTTTTGTTAGCGTTGACGTAGAAGTTTGGTGTTTCTCGGCTATCTATCCTAATTTTAATTTGATGCATCCGTATCTATACTATTTATAAAGAGATAACTTCTCTAGACAACGACAAGGCTTATAGGTAAACCGAAAACACGAAACGCTTGCGCGATGTAATTGGACACAGCGCCATCTATTGGTTCATATCTGAATTACGGTCCCGAAGCGAAGTGAGGGCGGGCCACTATATTTTATAAGATGATATTGACAGTCGGACGACAAGGTAGTATCAGTTTGTGGTCTATCTGTCAAAAGAGTTAAATGTATTCATTTTAAGGTTCGGAACCCTAATAAATTGACAATCAATTGTCTTTATTACTAGCATAACCAATCGTAAAGCGATAAAACCGGAGTATATCGCATAACTATACGAACCACTTCTCAGAAACAAAGAAAACCGCACTGAAACCACTAGTCATAAAAATATTTAATTAAACAAGTTTAAAATAGAGGACAACCGTTTCGCTATAACGTATAAAATTGTATGGGTTTTGGGGAACCCCTTATTAATTATACTTTCATAACGCAAATAGTTTTTGCATAAAAGGATTCTCGTGTTATAAGGAGTTGGGGCAAAAATGTGAATAATGCATCATTAAAATTGTATTAGGTCATTCATTATGTAGGTGTGCCTTTAGCATTATCCTTGTGTGTGGTTATCTTAAGAATTTTCTTCGAATTTATTTTAATAATTTTATGTTATGGTTCTTGCAAATTGAAACGCAAAAGCGTCTGACCTTCGCCACCCTTAGACAGGGGAACCAGGCTAACTCAATCATGGTTAACACGTTTGAGATTTCAAACGTGCAAGATCCCTCACGATGTTTTCCCTTACGAAAGAACTTAATAGTAACCACTATCTATCTCCACTGTAGATGTGAAATTTTTAACTGCCTCGATGGCGCAGCGGGTAAGTGGGTTGCTGTAAAGCGACATGCGACAGCTGCGCTTTGGGTCCCGAGTTAGAGTCCCGGGTCGGGCCAAAAATTTGTACCAGATTTTTTCTGTTCAGAATTTCTCTGTGCAACCTGAAGTCTGGAAGTTGGCGGTCTTACATCCCTGTGCCTCGGAAAGCACGTTAAGCCATTGGCCCTGCACTCTCTCTTCGGTCGTGTCCCATCGAAATATGAGGGTAAGGGAATAGACAGTGTACTAGTGTCCGCGCACACACTTAGTGCACAATTGCGTGCGCTATATCCTGCATCGATGGCTAATCGTTGGCCGCGCCGTAGCCGAGATATTGGTTAGGAGGACATGTGAAAATTTACAAGTAAACACCATCTATGGGTACATTGTGTAAACTACTTGAATACTTGAACTATAATAAGCTGAGCGTAGCCTGTGCGCTGGGCGTAGTCCTGAAACGAAGTTTGGACGAGCACTGCACTGTTGTTCTCGTCTGATACTATGATCTATTGATAAATAACATAAATACCTTAAATAAACAGTGCTGCCGTACGGGCTTGTGTCATGCTTGCGGTCGGCCGGGCGGCGCATGGGCCCCACGGAGGAGGAGGCCCTCCCGCGCTGCACCGGCGCGCGCGACGGCGAGGTGCCCCCGCTGCGCCCGCCCAGCCCGTACTGCGTCGCCAACGTCGCTTCTTCAGGCTACAGACAAGGAAATATAGATCATCATCATCATCATCATTTCAGCCAATAGACGTCCACTGCTGGACATAGGCCTCCCCCAAAGTTCTCCACACAGATCGGTCCTGTACCACCCGCATCCAATGGACTCCCGCGACCTTCACCAGATCGTCGGTCCACCTGGTGGGAGGCCTGCCACGGCTGCGGCCTCCTGCGCGAAATATAGATATGTTACTGTAAAAGCTAGACCTACGGTAAATCTTAAGATTTAAGTGTAAGGGCCTCGTTCACCACCCCTGAGTAAGATTTCAAGTAATTTACTTGTCAATTATAGTGGGTTCGGAGAAAATTGGCCCCTGGTATGTATTGAAAAAAATATTTAAAAATTAAACTAGGGCGCGGACTAGGGGCCAATTTTCTCGGAACCCACTTTAATTGACAAGTAAATTGTTAGACACTTTACTCGTAGGTGGTGAACGAGGCCCTTAATCTTAAGATTTACCGATATGAGTTGGTAAATGTAAGTAATTCTGAAAATAAGAGAAATTTCAAAATTTTTGGCCGGTCACTTTTTTTTTGATGACCCAGGAGAAATGCGTTACGCATACCCGTCCGCCGGGGGGCGGTCGAGTAATGTCGGACTCCCCCCGCATTGCGGCGGGGGGTATACCGACTATAACACCTGGGCTTCGCCCTCATCGTCCATCGTGGGAGATAGTCGCGGGGCAGCAGCACGAAACAGTGGTAAAACCTAGTATATTCGGAACTCGAATGGTTAAAGCTCTAAAAATCGTCATATTTTCAGAATTACTTACATTTGCCAACTCATGTACCGTAGTTCGAGCTTTTACAGTATAGTCCGAGGCAAGAAAGTGTAGTTATGACCTTGAGTGCGCAGAAACCAATTTTGATAGAAAGTCTTCTTTTTTACAAGTGCGCAAAATAATGGTCATCGCTATACTTTCGTGCCTCCAGCTATAACAGATACACTGTGAGATAAACAAAGTCAAAATTCATCTTCACTATAGAGCACGTGCAGTATACTCTGTCAATAAAGTCGTGAATTTTTTTCTTGAGGAACTATTACAGAGTTCCATAGTATTATAACAAATGGGGCTACCATACTCTAAGACGTAAGCGGCAGTGGTGCCATCAATTAATTTCATGACTTTCTTGATGCATTATAACTGTAGGTGGCAGCACTTTGTATTGACATACAGGACTAATTAATTTCAAATTGATGGCACCATTTGGCAGCACCGTCGATGTGCACATTGAGGAAGAGGGGGATTCTACTGACAACAACAATAGTTAAAGCTAAACACTAGCGCGATTTATTTGACAACCAACACCATCTATGGATACATTGTGTTAACCTAATACATTCAGCAGCGCTGAGCGACCAGAAACGAAGTGTGGACGAGCCACTACACTGTTGCTGTTCTTGTCGCTATTGACAAATAACAGAGCGTTACAAATAATGGAAGATTAATTTAATTAATTACAGTTACTGAAACTATCACACAGCCACAAACACTGGTGGCAGTCGCGGGCGACGTTCTGTGATACCGTACAAACCAAGGTAGTTGGTAGCTACCAGTGCTACCACTAGCAACCTGGTCGCTACAATTTTGGACATCTGGCGGACACTGAGTCGCAAATGCCACCAACGGTAGCGAGTCATGGACACCGAGTTGCGACTGGTAGAATAAAGTACCTAATGCATCTTTTTTTGTTTAATATTTTTCCGGTTCGATTCCCGAGCAATACAGGTACAGTCAAAAAAACTTTGAATACAGTTTTTTTGTCTCCAATAATTAAAAACTGCTAACTAGAAGATTTAAGTTACTTTGCCATAATCTAGGTCGCCCTGTATTACGCCATCTAGCGGATTTTCCACACGCGATAATGTCGTTACTTGTCAGTTTTACAATTCGTATGCGTAAAGAACCAACAGGACTCGTATTAGGCTAATATTAGCCATTTAGGCTTAAAACCATCAGACTTGACCAAGGTCAAGTTCTAATGGTATTTATTTTAATTGACTCTGATCAGTCTACGGAATAAGGCATGCCACACGTAGATTACACACATTCCAGTTGTCACTTAGCCATTCTACAACTTTATGATTTTTGATAATTTACTTAAATTTTTGATAAATTGCGCATATCAAAGAGTCCATAAAAAGTCTTATAAGAGGTTATAAATATTTATTAATCAAATATCGACAGTCAGACTATGGCATAGTAGCACATTAGCAAAATGCGCTCCAATACCATTGACAGCTACATAGCAATAACTTGACAGCCTTGGTGTGACCAGCTAGGATGGAATTAAAAGCTTAACGGCCTTGAACAAATTGCCATGTTATAATTTTTTTATAGTTATAATTAATTCGTTTTCTAAAACGTAATAAATAATTCTTGATTTGTGTATGTTGTATTAACAACCTGTATGGATAACCAATTTTTACTGCTAACTTATTTTTTTTATAAATGTGTTGATTCGTTTTTTGTACATTTATAGTTATATCTTGTTCCTGATCATGACAAAATTTAATTTTAAAATGTATTCATTAATGGCAAATATTTTTAGGTGTGTGCTATCTAATTTTAACACTACATTATTTTATTTGAGAAGCATCATAAATAGAAGTACAGGTTTAGGTACTTAGCTTAGAACATCTTTTACAATTAGATCTACCTACATTCTAATCTGCACATAATATTTCTAACACATAAAATGAATACTCAACTACCTATATGTAAACATTTATGTATGGGACCAGATAAAGGGTATTTCAGACCATGGAACAAAAAATGGCTAAGTATGATGCAAGTCTAAAAATAAAACATACTGAGTTCAAAATAATACCTAAGTCTAATTTAGCAATAAAAATAATCCAAATGCAAGGCTACATGCTCTTTGTATATTTGCCCTTGAACAACAGAAGCACTAATTAAATGGGTACCTTCATTTCTTAACTAGGTCATTTTATTACAATGACTAATGAAAGTGCTACAAAGTATTAGTTAAATTCGCCCACATTTGTGTACCTACTCCCTATGCTTCAAAGGGAGACATCAAGGTCCATAAGCCCCACAGTTAGAGGCTGTTTTCCTTTGCTCTGCTTTAACATATTCAAAATAGTAGCAGATGCAAGGAAACAAGAGTTTATTTTTCAATTTAAATGAATTGGCTATTGAACTATTCCCACCAATGAGTGGCCAATACATGAAGGGAAAGTCAAATAATTCTAAAAACAAACAATCTATAGGTACTTCAATCATTCAAGGACACTACAAAATAATCGAACTTATTCTCTATTATATCCATTTTACATTTATTGGTAACCTAAAAGCAACATTCAACCTTGTATGGCCAATCTAATTTACTCTTTTATTAAAATGGACTTGATTGTACAGATGATGCTCATCAGAAGATATTAACACATGTTATAATGTAAATACATTTACCAGTTTCTAAACTGTTTTGTAATGAATTATTACCAAAATGTATGTGATGTTATGACAGGCATTAGATTAAGTTTAGTAACATTAACTAAGCTTTTAGAGGTGTTAGGTCCATTAGATATCTGTCTCTGTTGTTCACGAAAAACATTGCTTCTTACTCATTCATTGAAGTGCATGAGTATTTTATAAAATGCAAATATTTTTTTTTACTTTGAAAACCAATTAAAACAGCTATACTCCCAGTAACTAGGTATATGTATTAAATCAAGTATTTATTCCATTCATGTACGTAACACAAATAAGAAAATACTGAATATTTATCAAATTTTATCAACAAGGTTTTAAGTTATTTGCTTTCAACAAGTAAAAGAGGTGTACAGATTGCCATTCATTCCAACCAATATCTCAAGGTAGTACAGAAACAATAGGTAATTTGAATAAAACAAAATATTCATAAAACACTTTAGCCTATTAAATTGTCAAATTTACAGCCATCTACAACTGCACCACTACCATAAAATAAATATAGCGATTCTACATTATGTAAGAATCATAACAAATGGTTTCCAAGGAATAGGAACCTTAGCTTCATTTAGCTCCGCACTGGTGGCCTGTGGTGCAGCCACATTTGGCAGGGAGCCGGTGCGGAATGTGCCCAGGCTGGGCCCGGGCAGCGCTCCAGCCTGTGCCGGCCGAAGTGTTGATTCAACATTCTCTATGGGCTCAGGTGGTGCTTTCATTCTTGTACACTTGCTACTAGAGTTAACCTGCAATGGCACTCCAACAGTTGCACTACTCATCGGTAAAAAACATGTCCCAATATGCCTTACAAATTTATACTTTCTTGTTGATCTTTCAATACCATTAAAAGCCATAATAATGTATCTATTTTAAAATAGGTGAAATAGTGTGTTATTGTATCATACATAAGAGCTATCAATAAATTCTTATTGGATTGTTTACATCTTTGTGTTTATTATGTGTAATGGGATACCAGGGTCTTGATATTGTCATTGTTCCAAGCATTCTAAAGGCAGTCTCGCGACACTATATTGCGTTTATAATTCACTCTCAGTAACTCGCTATTATGTTGCTTATGAAAGTAATGTATGCTAAAACCATTTCAACAATGACAAATAACTACAACACAGTACGCGGAAAAGATTGTTCTTTTAAGTATCCGTTGTTTCTATTTAGACAGGACTAACTATTGAGTTTATCAATAAGGCGCAATAGGCATACTTAAACGATTATTGTTTACGTCGGCTCGCACATTTGACGGCCAGGAAGCGATTGCTGAGTAAATAGGCGAGAAGGCGACATACCTTATTGGTTGCGTCGGAAACTTCGCGCATAATTTTTTCAAAAGCGGCCGTCTCCTCAGCCTGCTTTTGGTTGTGGAGGGCAATTTTTTCACTGAATTTCCTTGGATTCGCCATGATGGCCAGTAAACATTTATTTTTCTCGTTTTACATCACAATTTTCAGCGCTCAGAACCTATCAACCTAAACGCGCTTGTCTGTCAGGCAAGAATAATGTTGCCATTTTTCAAAAATAGTGAGGTGAATCATAATCGAGTAATCGATTCATATGAAATTACAAAATATGATATTAACAGTCAATAAAGTCGTGAAAATTCTTGAAAAACTATTTAAGTTCTGAGTTTTATAATTTATAACCAATGGAGATACCATACTCTATGCCGTAAGCGGCAGTGGCGCTATCAATTTATTTCATGACTTTGTAGATGCATCATACACATTTTATCCTACTACTATTATAAAGGCGAAAGTTTGTTTGGATGTATGGATGTTTGTTACTCTTTCACGTAAAGATTAAGATTTTATTGTTATTAGCTGTATTGTGTGTAAGATTGTTGCTGAATAAATATTTTTCTATTCTATTCTATTCTAAAAACTACTGAATGGATTTGAATGAAACTTTACCACAATATAGCTTATACATCAGAAAAACACATAGGCTACAATTTATAAAAATATATTGTGTGGATTGTCCAAAATATGACGGTAAATGTCAATAATTAACTCCACGCGTACTAAGTCGCGGGCGGCCGCTAGTAATAAATAAATTAATAATTATGACGACCCGTTTAGCGCAATGGTTTGAGCGCCGGTTGTGACGTAAGGGTCGCGGGTTCGATTCCCGCACCAACACAAATGTTTGTTGATGAAACAAATATTTGTGTCGGGTCTGGGTGTTTGTAGTACCTTCGTTGTTTCTGGTTTCCATAGCACAAGGGAAAACCTTAGTTTGGGGCCAGGACAATGTATGTGATGTTGTCTCAATTTATTATTTAATTTAATTTATTATATTTTAAATAAATGCGCCAGATAATCACACCAATCAATCTGATCTCAAACTATGGCAGCCCCTGTACTATGAGTATGTATGTATGTAACCAGGTGACGATAATTAAAAACTGGGGACCGGGCGTCAACCCAGAACACCCAGAACCCCAAACCCAAGAAAATTAGAAAATGTAGTTTCTTAAATTGACTTGACCGGGAATCGAACCCGGGACCTTTCGTGCTTCGGGTGAACACCTAAGCCACTGCGCCATCGAATCTGTTAAATATGTAATATCCCTTAGAGCATTAAACCAACTCTAAGGTGATATCCATAATGTGTCCAGAAAATCCTGAAAATGGATTTTAGGGTAGGTATATAAACGAAGTTTCTACGATGTTTTATAATCAATGAGGCTTTAGGCAGACGTGGGATCCGTAGAATGGCTGACCCTGCTGTAAGGGCTGATCACATACGAAGGTACTTTGAAGGCTAGGCTTTTTTTTGTAGGCTTTAGTCCAAACAGTGATTATTCAGTATTTGGTAAATTTAAGAACATTTCTTCACATTTTACTGAAAAGCTATGACGATAATATTTAACAAAATCAACAATATTAGTAATAAATATGTATTATTACTACTTATGTTAATATTATTACTTATTTTAAATATTATTTAAAAATAAATATTGAGCAGGTTTGACATTACTACCCGTGCGGATAAACGCTGGGATTAGAAATGGCGGACCGACGAGTCGGTACCGTCAGCATACTAAGCACGTAAAATTATAATTAAATATAAGTAAACTGAAAAATCGTAGAAAATATCGTTGGCATTGAAATAGATTTGTTATTTTATTAATTCAAATAATATATAAGTATGTTTTATAGGTTTTATTATTTTGTAAGTAGTATTTTTTACTGTATTTATGTAAAAAATCTATGAAAATAATTCAGATTGCGATAAATTCTTTTTTCCTAAAAAGAAATTGTTTACAAACAAATAATAATTTATAATTATCGCATTTATAAACTAATTTGTCCTCACAAAAATATATATTTATTAGCGGTCCGCCCCGGCTTCGCCCGTGGTACATACATAGCCTATAGTAATGAGGAATAACGTAAAAACTGAAAAACTAGCTGACAATTTTTTATTAAAACACACCTTTTTTTTTGTCAGTCTGTACCCACGTGTGCGAGTATAGACGCAAATAGTGTGCGAGCGAGAGGTGAATAGTGGCGCCGCCATTTCTAATCCCAGCGTTTATCCGCACGGGTAGTAGGGTGATCGAGATAGTGATTGCCCACTTAAGAAATTAACACTAGTTTTATTTCAATATAATCCTTTTCTTTAACAATAAGAAATCAGAGTGTAATTATTTGACAACGTTAATAGTTTAGCATTGAGATAAGTTAGCAATAATTCAAACATCTAAAGAATATTTTATAATTATAACGTATAACAAAAATATCTCCTAAAAACACAGTGATTGCCCACTTGACACAGTCATTGCCAACCAAATGAGACAGTGATTGCCAACTATACCGCACGTTGTAATTCCATAAATATACTATTAAATACTTAAAATTTTAGATCTTTCGTAAGTTTTTGTGCGTTCAAATATATTTCTAAGCTATTGAAATCAGTAAAATCATCCAAATAAGATACCATTGACTAAGAAAACCCGTTTAGTTTCAAAATCTAGTAAAATCGTCAAATTGTTCTATCTAGTTTCTCGTTATCTCAGCGAATAAATGGAATGTACCAATTTTACAAAAGGTAAGTAGATACAGTTTTGAGGTTGTCGGAGGCCCAATGGGGGGTGAGGGGAGGGGGAGGGGTTAATAACATTGGCAGCATACTTGTGACTCCACTGGTGTTGAGTATGTGCGTTGGCATTCGCTTACCATCAGTGATGCGTGTTTTGACTGCACATTATATATAATAAGCAATGCTGCCGCCCATGGTCACCTGCAACACCACTGAAGTCACAAGTGCGCTGCCAACCTTTTATCCCCTTCCCCCCGGGTGTGGGCCTCCGTTTCCCTCACTCACTCGGCGCAGGGGCTGCTTCACGCTGGTTTTCTGTGAGGCAGTGGTATCACTCCGGTCAAATCGGCCCATTCATGCTGAAGCGAGGCTCTCCCACAGTTGAAATTTGAAAGTTTTTTTCTAATTATTACTAACTGCATCATTTGGTAATTAAATTTTAATATGTGATGGGTGGCTCACAAGCATACGGATCACCTGATGGTAAACGATTGCCACCGCTCATAGACACTCGGAACAATAAGGGGAATCACAAATGCGCTGCCAACATTTTAACTCCTTTTCCCCCTTCATAGAGCCTCCGGTACACTCACGCGTTAGCGCCGCTTGATTTTGGTTTTCTGTGATTATAGAATCACTCCGTTTAAGCCGGCTTATTCATACTGAAACGTGCTCTCCCACGGTAAAATACATAATATAATTACGGTATATATTTGGTTGTTCTTCTTACCACCTTTCCTCCAAGATTTTCGGTAGCAGATAAAATTTTCCCCTATTTTTAGGTCAACTTTTTGTAAAAAGCAGTTTTTTCGAAACTCCTTATACCTAGACCTAGATATAAAGAAAGATACAGGATACAAAGAAAATATTCGGTTCGATTATTATATCCCTCACGTGATTTAGTAAATACCTACCCGGGCAATCACTGTCTCATACCCATGGCAATAACTGAATTCTGGTATGGCAATAACTGAATTTGTCATATTTTTGGTACAGTGATTGCCCACCCTCTTAAAATACTTAATGGAATAAAATTACGCCGCGATAACTGCTTCGAATGAAACATTAAAGCTTTAACTAACACGTCGTTGTGCTTTAACGCTCAAAAAAGAAAATTAAAGTGATACAAACTTCTTAACTACAAATGTATCCTTAACAAATTCTGTAAGGAATTCGCATTTTTGAAGTGACGGACGACCGCTGTCCAAAAACTGCCATTACAATATTTTTATTGAAAATTTTGCCAAATGTCTTATTTATAACTCTAGTTAACAGTATCCTAGTGTTATTTAACGGATTTAATGTAAAACTACACCTTTGAAAATAAGTTAAAATGTGTGTTAACCTTAATTCGGGCATTCACTGTACACTGGGCAATCACTATCTCGGTTACCCTAATTCTTTTTCCTTTTTTTGTTTATTTACCGATTTTTTTACCTTTTTTTGGGATGGTAACATTTTTGCATAGTGTTGTGCCGTGTCATCATAATTAATCGATTATGATTGATAAAAGTAAATGACATTCTTATTACATAGATTACCTCTTTTCGTAGGTAGTTTAATAGTGCAGTTCCTCAATAAACATAGATTTTTTGACGAAACGTCGTAGTTCTTTTCATTATTATATATTAATTGAATGTATTATAGATCAATTGAAATACAATAAATTCTTCTGTGCGTCTCTAATGACAATGACAGCGTGTCAATAGTGTTTTTTTCTTAGTCTGTGGTGTTTATTGCCAGTTTGTACTTGTCAGTAAGCTGACGTTGACGTTTATTTATTACACAACTGTCAAATCTTACCATGCTATAGGTTGTGTCGTGATCGTGTCGTGCTGAAAAATTTAAAAATCATATCCTCCATGTAATAACAAAAAATAGAAATTGCTGCCGTCTGCTACTAATGCGCTTGGGATCGTCGAGTTCGTCACTGTCGTCAGTCATGGAAGAAAAATACATACTAACTTTGGATATCGGCACTACTACCATTCGCTCCTTTATTTATAATTCTCGAGCTGAAACTGTTGGTAAAGCTTTTGACCAGGTATTTATCGAGATGGGGTATTTAATAATGTTATACAAAATTATTAGACACCGTCCGAGACCAGTAGAAAGAAGTAACTCCCCTAGGGAATTGAAAGAATATTGTTTTCTTTACATACTTACATTAATATTATACACTAAAATATTGTTTTTAAAGAAATTTAACACCTACTTCCAAAACACTATGTTATTCTCTTCATACATATTAATATTGGCTGTCTTATAAATAGTCCCTATCAAGATAGAAATGTATTTTAAACTTTAGATCTTAATTATGAACTTAATTTAGAGTTTTTACAGTGACAATGATTTAATCTTTGATTGTTTTTTAGGTAATCCTGCATTATCCTAATCCTGGTTTTGTAGAAATTGATCCTGATGAATTATGGAGTACAGTCCTAAGTGTTGTAAAAAAATCTCTTCAAGGTAGGTTTAACTTGTTTAAAGTAAAGCTTTATTATTTTAAATTTGATGTTATGTTACATTAAATTAATTATTAACTTTATCTTCTTCATAATCTATACATATTATTGATACATCTTTCCTTTTCTGTAAAAAAATATAATGTAGAGACACAGGGTTACTTACTACTATTTATTAGTACCAAAATAATACAAATGTTTGTTGATGATGAAATATATATTTATGTTGAGTTTGGGTGTTGTTGTACATTTGTGATTCTCCTTTCTATAACTTTGTATGAAAAAGCTATTGGTTTATATATTGGTTCTTACAAAGTTAATATAGACAGTCACATAATATTATGTTAGTGCAAAACAATGTATGTGATGGTGTCTCAATTTATTTATTGCTTTCTCACTTTTACTTTGTTGGCTGAGCAGTAAAAGTATGTTTGGTATGAAATATTTGGCAATACATTATGAAGAATCTAAAATAAACATAAACAAACAGCAACTTTGTTTTAAAGTGGTGACTGGTGAGCATTTGGAAAGGCCTACGTCCAACAGTGGACTGCAACAGGCTGATGATGATGATGAACTTTGTTTTAACTTACTAGATGCCAGTTTATCAGCCGGGCAGATGTCTGCTATGGGCATATCAACACAGAGGAGCACTTTTGTGACTTGGTCTCGGAAGACGGGCAAGCCATTCCATAGGTTTATCACTTGGAAAGACTTAAGAGCTGATAATTTGGTCAAGCAATGGAATGAATCGTACACATGGAAGGTAATATAATCAAATTAGATATTTATAATGTTTTTTTTATTGGCTTGTAATGTGTTGAGGACAAAGGTTATTTTGCCAATGTCAATTGATTAATCAGATGTTTCTTTGCAGTTTGGTCAGTCACAGGGCTAGTTCACTTTAATTAATTGAGTTTTTTCAAACAAAACCAAACATGCACTGACATTCACAAAAACATTTGCAGACACAATAGAAATTCAATTGTTTTTGCCTTTTAAAAGGCTTTTGGGTCTTACGCCGTTATATAAATTTTTATACATGCACTAGTATTTTTCCTCTCCCCTATGGTTACCTAGCAGAGATTGTGATTTGCTATAAGCCTAGTAATATGAGACAGTAATAACTTTAGAAACCTTCGGTGTAATGAAGATTATCACTTCTATAATTAGGTACTGTCTCTCAAAGATTGGGTGCTTACATAGAGCATAAATGCTAAAGCCATTATGTTTTTATTTACTTCCTATTGGATCTCCCTTACGTCTTAGTCACAAGTGCTATTTATGCGGTGCAGGGAGTAATTCGAACTGGACGCTGTTTGTATACAAATAGTATGTTTTAGCAAATTGAATGAATTTCAATAGATAATATTAGGTATGTTTAAGCAAACTGAATGAATTTCAATAGATTTTCTATTTCAGCTAATCAGAGTAAGTGCCTTCGCCCTTTTTCTTGCAACAAGGAGTAAAAGATTTCGAGCTGGAAGTGTACTCAAGTTTATGAATTCACAGGTGAGTTTCTGCTTGCTTCCAATCATTAATGAATAATGTAAGTTCGAGTAGTATTTGCGACTTAAGTTACAACATCATTGAACTAAGGCCCGGTTTAGACACAGCGGAAACCGCGCGGATCTTATTTAGGTACAGTGGCCTGCACATCAAGTTACTACAATCTGTCAAATTTCCTCAATTGATATTGAACCAAACACGTATGACATAAAAGTGAGGTTCGATTGAAGAAATTTGACAGATTGTAGTAACTTGATGTGCAGGCCACCGTACATTAGCGCTTATTATTCGTTCATACCTGTCCGCGCGGATTGCCAATACGCGCGCCTACCGTCACTCGACCCGCGCGGACTCCGCCGTGTCTGAACCGGGCCTAAAAGAACTCGACAGTTAACTACAACCACGTTTCTACAGATAACAAAACTGGTTTTGGGCGATGTTTGTTCTACAAAGGAAATAAACTGGTTATTTCCTATTAAGTACAACACATTTTTCTTTATTAAAACTTTTAGTCTTCTAAGATTTTCCAAAAATCGAATACCTACTTACATTTTTTTTTCTAATAAAAAACGTTGAAAACAACGAGTGCCTTCCGAATTATTATTATTATTGCTTTATTGTTTACCTATAAACTGACCCTTAATAATGCAATATGATAACAGAACCCATCTGATTTTGAACCTTATCTTTCAAAACATAAGAGCGAAAACCAATGAAATTTTAATTACGATGCTAAAAATCAACAAAAATCATTAATGTAAACACATTGGCATTAAGAAACGGGATTGATAACATCATGAGGGATAATTTGACATAGCAGCGCCTGTGCTGTGTTTCGTCGAGTGAGTGAGGGCACCGGAGGCCCAATTAGGGGGAAAGGGGGTTAAAGGTTGGCAGAGCACTTATGATTCTACTGGAGTTGCACGTGTCTATGGGCGGCGGCAATCGCTTACCATCAGGTGACCCGTCACTCACTCTATCTCGATGAAACACAGCGCAGGCGCTGCTTCACTCCGGTCTTCTGAGAGGCCGTGGTATCACGTCGGTCAAGCCGGCCCATTCATGCCGAAGCGTGGCTCTCCCACGGTTAAACATGGTTCTTTTATTGTTTTAGACAACGCTAAGGCTGTACTGGGCCATACAAAACGTTCCCGCTCTAAAAACTGCGATAGAAGACAAAGACGCTATGTTTGGTACCTTAGACTGTTGGCTTCTTTACAAATTAACAGGTAAGAATTTGGAGAAGTTTTTGATGTTAAGTACAGACAGCCACACATCAGGTTACCACGAACTGTCGAATTTCCTCAATTGATATTCAAATTTACGTGGTGGATAGAGAGATGAGAGTCGATTGAAGAAAGGAGGAGGGGATCTCTGGGCCCAAAGTTATCAAGATGAAAAGCATCCTCAAATATCGGTTATATTTTTGTAAAGAAACTCACAAAATACCATTTTACAATCCAGAATATTAGAAAACTTAAAAACATTGTATTAAACTAACTATCGATATAAAGCGAATTTGATGACAACACAATAATCGTTAAAATGTATGAAAATCGTGTAAGAAATTGATAATCGATATTGTACCGAATCTATGAAGTACTCGGACTAATTAGAACTCTTCCGAGTTGAAGTATGAGGTGATGTATTTTCTTTTTCATAAAGAAAAATTGATTTGACAAGTGTCAATAAAACGATTGTCAAGAAAAGATGAATTTCATGTTTTTCAGCGATATAATGTTATTAATTTCAAAGTTATGGATGGCTTTTTATCACGGAGATAAATTATACAATTGGATATAATTTTGGGCTATGTGTCCCGTATAACTTATACTTACCTATTATAGGTAAGTACCTTATTAACCTCACTTTTACTATTAATTCAAAAATCTCGATTCCTGGATTGCCTAGTTTTCCTAAAATGTTTGTGGCGAATTGTTATTATGAATCTTTCATAATAAGGCATCTTTGATTTGTATAGCACTAGAGCCCACAAATATATTGAACCGGTTTCAGTTTCCTTTGTCACTTTTGTATACTTTGATCCTACGTGTAACAGACGACGTAAGAACGAGGTACCGCAGTGCAAAAATAGCACTTGTATCTCAGACATAACTTATTGGTCTGCTGTAACAAATTATCAAAATAAATTTCAACTTAGGCGTGAAAATAAATGAAAAATCAAATTTTTTCGACAACTGCTACCAGCCATGCGTGGCATTTGTTCAACAAAGGAATGCCAATGAAATCAAATATGTACGTCGTCGTTCACTTAAGTAGGACGTAGAATTTGTTACTAATTTGGATTGTTTTTCGTTCATTAGTCATTACTCTGTGATATCAGGCGTAGTAAATGATCTAGTTTGTGCTACTAAATTTCACTCTACACTCACCGTACGGAATATTCATTTGCCGAGCACCTAAGTTTTAAAATGACTAGACTTCTTAGTATAGCCCGCGTCGACTTATTGATGTTTTCTCTCTTCTTGTTGGGTTTACATACACTTGAGTAAATTCATCATATTCTTAGTCGGGCACTCTTCGCAGAGTGGTATTTTTTATTTTAAGCGGGTGACTATGCAGGCCCTTTTCAGACCAGTATCACTGAGATTTAAAAGGGGGTTAAAAGGTAAGCAGTGCACTTGTGACACCACTGGTGTTGCAGATGTCCATAGGCGGCGATAATCGCTTACCATCAGGTGATCCGTTGGCTCGTCTGCCACCTATATGATAAAAAATATCCTGAAGCACATGTTTTCAATCATTTAGTCTACAGGCGGTAAATCTGTACATCCGCTAATCCATACTAATATTATAAATGCGAAAGTAACTCTGTCTGTCTGTCTATCTGTTACTCTTTCACGCCAAAACTACTGAACGGATTTAAATGAAATTTGGTAAACAGAAGATCTAGACCCTGAGAAAGGACATGGCTACTTTTTATTGCGAAAAGGGGGTTGTAAGGGGTTGAAAGGGGGGTAAAAAGTTACTTTTCCACGCGGACGAAGTCGCGGGCGGCCGCTAGTATCACATAAGTGCTCAGTAGATAGATACCTATGCCACTATCGCGCTGAGTACAATCATATTATTAAAACCAAGGAAACCCTTTATGAGATCGATATTGTCTTTTAAATGTTTGAAATACATTTATTGGATTTCTTATCGTAAGTCAGATAACATTATCAGGACATATACCTACATGTGTAATTAATTCAATATGATAAATTACTTGCACATGAATTCCGGTTTGGTGTCTTCACGTTGAATACACACTGGAAGAGTATAGTAATGAATGAATATTGTAATAATGACAGTGTGTACTTCAGCGTATACGACCCGGTATAAGTAGGTACGTTAAGCCGCTTGTTCGGCGCCTGATCTCTCTTCTTTTTATGTGATTGGTGGCAGACGAGCAGATCACCTGATGGTTAGCGATTGTCGATGCCCATAGATAGACACCTGCAACACCAGTAGAGTCACAAGTGCGCTGCCAACCTATAACCCCACACCAGGACACACATTTTACCACTTTGGAAGTATTTATCCTATTATTACTATTATAAAGGCGAAAGTTTGTAAGTATGGATGTATGGATGTTTGTTACTCTTTCACGTAAAAACTACTGAATGGATTTGAATGAAACTTTACCACAATATAGCTTATACATCAGAATAACACATAGGCAAAAATTTTTGAGGTTTCTACGAACCTGAAGTCCACGCGAACGAAGTCGCGGGCAAAAGCTAGTATAAAAATATAAATTAGACATCTCAATATTATTTGACCTATCAATAGATGCCCCACTAGAATCTATAAGGGTTGTTTTGCCATTTGGCTACGGAACTAAAAATCTCATAAGCGTAGGTAATATTGAAATTCAACCTTAGACCTCTAGCTCTCACGTAGTACACGTTTATCATAATCGGCACACGTAGGCTTTTGTGCCTGTGCAATAAAGTTCATATTTGTATGACAATATGTGCATGTCACTGTCCGTGACACTACGTCCTTGCATACTTATGAATAGGGTATTGAAATCTAGACTTGTATTGTACAGCTATGCCTAGAGTTGTTACTGAGAGATATTCCTTTCGCGTCCAATTGAGATTCTAACAAGGATACAATCTGGCTAATGGAACTAGGATGAATCTGATTTATGATTTAATGCCCTAATAGTTTATTTGTAGCTCTTATCATTAATCTTCTTTAGAATAAAAATGAATTGAATCGATTTGGGTAATTTTGGTCTTGAAATATTCGTAGTAGCCCAGGAAAGGTTTAAAATATGAGAAGAGAAAATTTAATATGGAGGTCGCAGGGTCAGCTATCGTATCATCCACCCCCTTTTCAGCCATGTCATTTGTCATGGCTGATCCATCAGCCAGCTCAGCTCAGCCATGTCATTTGGGATGACGAATCTATAAGTTCGTACCTATAGGCAGTATGAAGTGCTACAAAATACATTATGCAAGTCATTAGTTACTTTGTTTTTCGAGCCGTCACAGATAATTTATTACAGAATTCATAATAAACTTGTGGAATAAGTAACGTTACTAGCCATCCATAAACCTATTTATTTCATCACCTTGTCGTAAACAAAATGTAATGAAAATGAATCTTATTTTTACTGAATCCGGGTTTCCGTGAGGCTGTGGTATCACTCCGGTCTATATTGCCCATTCATGCAGAAGTGTAGCTCTCCCACGATTGTTTTTATAGTATGTTGTTGGCAAACAAGCGTGCGGCTCGTCTGATGGTAAACGATTACGTGGACGTCTGCAAAAACAACAATCTGCATATTATGTAGGTATTACCAACCATTTCAAAAACCATAACACTCTTTTTTTTGAAGAACCAAGACTTCATACCACAGCTGGAGCGTTTGCAGGAAGACAAGAAATTGATAGGTCCTGTGCGATACCATCTGGGTTGACCCAATGTGTGAGGGAGATCACTCTAATCGGTGTTTTGTGGGCGCTGCCTTTTTTATTTAGCCTATACTGTCCCATGGGCAAAGGCCTTCCCCAAATCCCTCCATCGATCTCTATCAAATGCCATTTATGGCCAATCGCGGGCAAAGCGGACAGCGGGGTTGGCGCAAAAAACGTTGCCTGATGACCTCAACAGCTTTGCCCGCGATTGGCTACAAACACGGACGTATATAGCTTTGACAAGGGGGGTGTCCCACATTGCAAAACAATTACGAATCACCCCCCCCCCCCTGCTCGGATTTAACAATTTCCCTAATTGTAATAATATTTTATAATGCGGCTCTCCCGAAGTTATAACATGTACGCATTCTTGAAGAACGTGAGGTTGATTTGTTGATTTGCCGTCCCAGGGCTATCTACAATTTGCTACCCCACCAACCTTGCCGACCCTTAATTAAGTCGCCCTTGGTTATAGCCGATTCAACCTTATGTCAAACCAGGCTTCAATGGGGGGGGGGGGGTCCGGACCCCCTGAACCCCCCCCCTTATATACGTCCATGGCTACAAATAGCATTGGATGCCTGTTTAATTTTTCTTTTTTTATTTTCCTCAGGCAACAAAGTCCACATGACAGACGTATCGTCGGCCTCCGCCACGGGCTTCTACGATCCCTTCACGATGCAATGGGCCAGCTGGGCGATGACGCTCTTCAACCTGCCTTCTGAAGCCCTGCCCACCGTCGTGGACACGGCTGGTGACCATTTCACCTGCACCTCCCCCGCTTTGTGGGGGCATGCGATACCTATAAGGAGCTCGGTAAGAACTTGATTTGCTTTGGAAGAATGAGGAATGCAAAATCCGATAGATGGCGTTACGTTGACGTCAGGTCCAATCCAACAACGAGTGGATTGGTTACATTTTGTTTGACGTATCATGTCAAAATTATAAAGTTATGTTATAAAACAGTATTAGTCTGGATTTTGCTTTATTAATTTAAACTTGGCAAGTTTAAATTGAGGATAAGTTTTTATATTGACGACCCGTTTGGCGCAATGGTTTGAGCGCTGGTTGAGACGTACGGGTCGCGGGTTCGATTCCCGCACTGACACAAATGTTTGATGATAAAACAGATATTTGTGTTGGGTCTGGGTGTTTGTGGTACCTTCGTTGTTTCTGGTTTCCATAGCACAAGGGAAAACCTTAGTTTGGGACCAGGACAATGTATGTGATGTTGTCTTAATTAATTAATTAATTTATTTATATTCGGTTTAAAAGTAACATTGGATAGTCCACGTCAAGGCTTATAATATGTAAACCGAAAACACGAAACACATGCGCGATGTAATCGACTATCAGCGCCATTAATTGGTACTAGTTGAAGTTAAATAACGAAAGGAAGCTAAGGCTGGCAACTTGTAGAGTAACTAAAAAAAGTATACGCTAAATTTTCAGATGGCAGACCAAACGGCATCAATGTGGGGTTCGTGCTGTTTCGAAATAGGCGATGTGAAGCTAACCATGGGTACGGGGACCTTCTTCGATATCAACACGGGCGGACAGCCGCACGCGAGCGCGTTCGGCTTGTACCCCGTGGTGGGGTGGCAGATAGGCAAGGAGCTGGTGTACTCTGCGGAGGGTGCGAACAGCGACACTGCGTCTATTATCAAGTGGGCACAGAACTTAGGTGAGTGTTCTGATTCTCGAACCCTGATGATCGAACCCACGACCCACTTTTTAGTATGAAACAGGGTCACTACCAAATGCGCCATCCGGCCAGTCATCAGTTCTATGTGTTTTTATTTGCTGTCTTTAAACAGTGGGAGATCAGTTTGGGGTTTGCATTATGTTGATATGGATAATTACAATACGTTTAATATTTTATTACCGTCTTTTCCAGGATTATTCGATAACCCATCAGATACTGCTGATATCGCGACATCAGTTCCGGATACTGACGGGGTGTACTTCATTCCTGCATTTAGTGGACTGGGAGTAAGCAATACCATTTTTAACTTTCTTTAATTTAAGCGTGTAATTACCAGTTAGGTACATCCAAAGTTGACGGTTTGGGTCAGCGATCGTCATACTTTACTGTTCAAGGGCCACACATAACAATGTGAGCACCAGTGCCCGGGCCGCAGTATATGTGAAGGCGTTTCAAGAGCTTTTGCATACTTATCCATCATAGTCGTCCATACTATTCATATAAATACGAAAATGTATACTCTGGTTCATAATCATGTGGAGTAAACTGACATATGTCCATGTGTCATTCTCATATATTATCACTCAATTTTACAGATGCAAATTGTCAAAATGTATAGAAACTTGACATTTGCATCTGTCAGTTTACTCCACATGATTAAAAACCAGAGTATAATTATGTCTCTTACTTCTCTACTCAAAAATTTTATAAGTATGGATATGTACTTAGTTGACTTTTAATTAAAGAAATCTACTTTATCGCGGGCCGCACAAATAACGTCCGCAGGCCGCAATTTGACGACCACGGGTTTGGGTGGTTGAAGGGATGTGAATGTCTTCAGATACAGCCTGTGTTAACTTACTTGTTTTTTCCAGCCTCCATACAATGATGGTACTGCAGCCTCCGGGTTCGTAGGCATAAAGCCGTCTACCACTAAAGCTCACCTAGTCCGAGCGGTCCTGGAGTCTCTGGCCTTCCGCACTGCGCTGTTATACAGATGCATACGTGACGAGACCTCCTTCGACTTCCACAGTATAAGGTACGTCATAACGGATATTTTATTCTTTTTTTTTGAGCGGGACCTGCATAGCCGGTCCTATTCAGACCAGTGTCACTGCGACCAGTTTGATCTATGTGATCGCCGCTATGCTACAATTCAGTCCCAAACCCAACACTTTTAAGAATGTGTATTAGTTGTTTGGGGCTGAGATCCTTAGCTTCATTGGGGCTTAAAATGTGCTTTCCCAGATGTATGCTACGTTTGCGCATCAGTGGTCCGCATTCGGTGATGATGTGTATAGGGGTCTCATCCACCTCGTTACACATTTTACATATTCTAGTGTCGCTCAGTCCCATAGTGGCCAAGTGCTTGTTAAGGCATAACGGACATGCGGGAGCATAAAACAATGGTAAGTTTAGTCATAGACTAACCGCAGAACAGACAACCGTTGGGGCCGTAAAGTCCTTGAGTGGAGACCGCGACTCGGTAAGCGTAGTGTTGGACGCTCTGCGAAAAGATGGGACGATGACATTCGAAGGCTGGCTGGTGTGAGCCGGATGAGAGTGACCGAAATCGGGAGCAGTAGCGTGCATTAGGGAAGAACTAAGTCCAGCAGTGGACGAGTGTGGGTTGCTGATGATGATGATGATGGTGATGATGAGTCATAGACTAAACTGACCATTTTTTATGCTCAATACGGGGCGAGGGGGTCGTCTTACGTCTACGATAGGGATACCCCCCAAACCCCAAAATATAAGTACCCTCATTACAAGCCGTGGTCACAAGCGGGCTCAAGCAGTAAGTGTTATAATCCACACTAATATTATAAATGAGAAAGTGTGTCTGTCTATCTGTATGTTTGTCTTTCTTTTACGGCTAAACGGTTCGACGAATTGACGTGATTTGAAGGATGGAAAGTAACATAGGCTACTTTTTGCCCTTTTTCTAACCCCCCATTTTAGGGAAGTGGGGAGCGCGAGCGAACCCTAAAAGCTATTTTAAATATGAATGATTCCAGGTTAGACGGCGGGGTGTCGAACAACGACTTCGTGGCGCAGCTGGTGGCCGACCTGACGGGGCTGCGCGTGGAGCGCCCGCTCGACGTCGAGATGTCTCCCTCGGCTGCGCGCACATCGTCGGCCTACAGCTAGGTGAGTCAACTAGAATGCTGCCGCTGGCCGGATGGCGCATTTCGTAGTGACCCTTTTAGGTTGGACGGCGGGGCCGCGGGGTGTCGAACAACGACTTCGTGGCGCAGCTGGTGGCCGATCTCCGGGTGGAGAGGCCGCTCGACGTCGAGATGTCCTCCCTCGGCTGCGCGCACATCGTCGGCCTACAGCTAGGTGAGTCAACTAGAATGCTGCCGCTGGCCGGATGGCGCATTTCGTAGTGACCCTTTTAGGTTGGACGGCGGGGTGTCGAACAACGACTTCGTGGCACAGCTGGTGGCCGATCTCCGGGTGGAGAGGCCGCTTGACGTCGAGATGTCTTCCCTCGGCTGCGCGCACATCGTCGGCCTACAGCTAGGTGAGTCCACTAGAATGCTGCCGCTGGCCGGATGGCGCATTTTGTAGTAACCCTTTTAGGTTGGACGGCGGGGTGTCGAACAAAGACTTTGTGGCGTAGCTGCTGGCCGATCTCCAGGTGGAGAGGCCGCTCGACGTCGACATGTCTTCCCTCGGCTGCGCACACATCGTCGGCCTACAGCTAGGTGAGTCCACGATACTCGAAACTGGAATTCAAGACCAAAAAATCTACGACAGATACGTCACTGTCAAATCTGTTAAAGTCACTTGTAATTTTCAAGTAACGTTTTCAGGTTTCGCCAACCTTTTTGCCATTCTTTTTCTTATTGTGCAGACTAGACTGTCAAGTTTCCATACATTGTTAAAATGTTGTAGGTAGATACCAAATGTTATTAACACCTCAAGTGTTACAAGCGCAATACCATCTGTTAAAACTAAAATTACGGATGGTTAAGTTTTTATTAAAGCGTCTTGTATTAACGTGAAAAAAAGTAAATATTTTTTTTTTCATTATAGAATCAAAATTACCAATTAATAAATTACATCAGCGAGTGTTTTTAGAAAAAAGGAGTATACTATGGTACGATCATTTCATTGCAGTAGCAACATTGTAGTAGATTTTTTGGTCTTGAATTCCAGTTTTGGGTATAGTAAGTTTTAAGTTTTTTACCTCTGTTTCTGTATTCATTCATTAATTTAACAGTTTACTAATTTGCACTTTGTCCCCAGGTATATGGAAATCAAAAGACGACCTCAAATCGCTACGAAAGGTAGGCAGCGTATTCACACCTTGTCCTTCTCGGCGTAAAGTTTACCAAGCGCGAGTAAGGAGATGGGATGACGCCGCGCGCCGAATGTGCGGTTGGTACTCCCACAAACCATCTAACGCGTCTAACGATTCCACCACGGTGACTCCTCAGAACAGCGACCGTTCTCTGAGGAACCACCGCAAACACAAATAGCGGTGGCTTCTCTACGCGATAGCTGTGGCCGTCGCGTGCCTGCCGGTGTGCAGTTGATGCTTGCCTCGGGACTTTGTCTGTGTGTTCACTTGTTGGTACGTTTGTAGGTTGTTGACTTGGTTGGAGCTTTACTGTTGATGTGGACGGTTGCAGATGTTCTTTTGATGGGAAATCGGAACTGGAAATGTCAAGTTCAGACTTGACATTTGAAGGGTACAGGCAAAGAACAGTGAATATCACTTTTTTTAATTTTATTGAAGCCAAATCTTTGCCTAAAATAGTTTAGTCCCCAATTACTTCATTTTTAAAAAAGTAAACAGATGGCGCCAAAAAGACGTTTTTATCTATGGCCGAAGCGAAAAGAAATATAGAAAAGATGCATTTCTAAACTTTACATTGCGATTTTCTCAAAATCGTTTCATTAGGACATTCCCTGTTCTTGGCCTGAACCATTCATTTGTAAAGAGATAAATTTATAGATATCGATAAAGTCTTATTATACAAACCAGAAAGATAAATACCATCACGATGCAATCGACAGCCAACGCCATCTGTCGGTAAAGATTAGAACTAATAGCAAAATTACGTCCCGAAACGAAGTGAGGGCCGGCCATTAGTAATTAATGTCGACTATCGCAGAAATGGTATTTTTATTAAAAATACGTCATGAGTTCCGTAATCGAATAAAGAGTACGAGTATACTTTACTGAATCCGATAGGTCTTACAGGTTTAAATTTATATAATTTAGTTCTAACATAAACCCTGATAAGGAATCGCAATTTTACATAAAAATACCTTATTATATAAATTATGGAAACAATTTACAAATCAAAGCTCTTTGTTCGCGTCCAATAGTAATGAAAAACATTACATTACAATGAAAAACAAAACATATTCTTAAGTACCTAGTTGTATTTTTACAAATGATAAAATGAGGTCTGTTTACCACACACAACCATGACCTTGCTTACCACCTTTTGACTTGAATATTCTTTATTTAGTTCTTATAAGGAAAATTCCATATAAAAACATACCATTCGCGCGCATAAATTACCGCTTTTTTTCTGGTCATTGCCCTTGATGACGACTGGATCGTCCTTTTTGTTGAGAACAAAAAATGCCTGATAAATAAAAAGTAAAAAATAAAAAGTTTCTCGTTGGGTGAGTTTTTTTTTTAGAATCTGTCAACAGAATTTCTGCAGCCAGCATTTAGAGTTTTTATACGAAAGTTTTTTCTGAAACGCGCATTGGTTTAGCAGTGATTGGGTTTGCAATAAATTAATTATTAGCTTTAGTTTAGCAAAAACTTTTATAAATGAATCTAAATATTATTATAATAATTGTAACGGGAAATATCACATTTTGTTTTAGCGGGATAAGGATTTTTATAATGCTGTACATAGTAAAAAGTGGAATAAGTATCATGATTGCCTTATCTATGACTACTTCATTGTTTATGTTAAGCTTGAAGTTTTATTTCCGTGATAAATTTGTAGGTGCACCTAGGTCTGTTTTAGGCTGATAAACGATTTTGTACTGAAAAAAATATATATGGAAATGCCAAAAATGTTTCCATAATGTGACATTTTTTTTAAAGCTGGTGCCACAGTAGCGTTATTATCGTCAATGCCCATTATCTCGATAATTATTACGATAATTTTTACCGCATTAAAAATGGTGGCTACACTTCAACGTTCAACATCAATACTCATTATTGGCGATAAAAACAGCGTTGAATATGCTTTAAGTCAAGCAAGATGGGCGTCGACAGAGCGCAATGTGGCATCAATTCTTGCGCTAATCTCTTTGATGTACCGTTACTTGAGTTGTCGCCTAACGCCAAATGGCATTAATACCATTGTCAAATTATCCTGTTAAGTTGTGGCTACACCTATGGTAAACGTCCATTATGCGATAATTAATGGTATTTGTCGTTAGTACCTGTGCCCCTCCTTAAGAAGACAAAACTAGTTCCAATTTTCCCATCGGTTAAAACAGACTGGAGGCACGAAATCAAGTACACTCTATTCGATAAGTAGGTGCTCAGTTGTAAATAAACATAGGTAGATCAAATTTTATACAAGCAATGGTTATCCATACCGCAACTATTTTGAGTAATAGAAATTTTATTGTTACTGAACTAATAAAATATATAAAAAAAACTTGTGACGCGATTTTTTTTTTAATTCATAGAAAACATTTTGGCAAGAATACAATTTCTGAAAATATGTATTAAATGTATTTTTTTTTAATTTTTAGATTATGATTGGAGATTTTTAAAAGTAATTTCAGACAAATTTTGATTTATATTTAAGAGTAGAATAAATGTATAGATTGTTACAGAGGGTCGGTTAATAGTTTTATTTAATCTTGTTCCAAATATCTGCGGTATGGAGGTACCATATAATCAAAATGGTTAAGCATAAAACCGATATTTTTCACTATTAAAGTACATAGATATATTTTGAAAGCCAGTAAAGGATAAAAAAATGTATAAAATTGTGAATTGAACTTGTAAATAGCCATTAGATGATAATCTGATTTGGAATCAATTAGTTATATTACACGCCATAGATGATACGAATGAATGAACGACGAATCAATCAATAATGCCTGTTAATACCTCACATTAAAGTATCTTTTTATATCAATGATATTATAACTCTCTAAGCTGCTATTATTTACTTACTTGGTTGTATATAAGCAATAAAGTGTAATTTTAAGTAAACTTATCTTAAATATAAAATATAGTTTGTCGAAAACGCTTCGAAGATCTTTCGTAGGAACCTTCGGCTTCTCACGTTATTATACAGGTTGGACAAATTTTTAATAAATTATTTTATCGCTAAATCTACGAAGAATTTGTTTATGCAATTTTACACATAAGAACTCTGTTGTACTCATATTATGTATAAATGTATTATGCCAGACAATTATTCGATTTTAGGTTTCGATTTACATTATGTTTTCTCTTTCAGGCGCAATCTACATTATCTCGTATACGTATGTAAAGATAAGGATTAATACTATAAATGCTACGCCTAATCGCCTAAGAGAGATCTTTTCAAAAGTTTTATCCACCCTGTGTATGACACGTCAGTAATTCTTTATCCAGTGTTTACACACATCGGTTATTTTGTATATACTCTGATTCATAATCATGTAAAGTAAACTGACAGATGAAAATGACAAGTCTCTATGCAGTTTGAAATTTTACATGTGTCAAATTGAGTGATAATGTATGGGGATGACACATTGACATTGAATTATCAAAATGTTTTATTACATTAATTTAAATACATGTAGTATCTAACTGAAGACAACTAAATTGTGATATTTATATTATTAGGAATCCCTGCAAACTATACACTTAAGGTGTAGTCCTTCGAAGTAACGCTAGGTAGAAAAAAAGGTTAAAGACAAATGCTTAATCGCCGCGTGAGCATTTCTTTAAACATTCGAAAATATTAATTACAGAATATAATATATTTATTTGATGCAAATAACAAAAACTTAAAACAAAAACTAAATAACACTTATGCTTCCAAAATGGTTGCCACTCAGCATGTCACTGCTTATAATGAAGTAAAGTAATGGCGCTAGACGGGAATGCTTTTAGAAAACTGAGCATTTTGCACCATTCGTTCAAATATTACATTTCGATACAATGTGTTAATAAATACTCCGATCGATTAATAGTAGTATTTGTAGATATTAATTCACGAACATGCGCGTTTGGATGTAATCGTTTGGACCCTTAAAAGGAGATGGCTAAACGACTGCCCCAGAAATGTATAAATATCTCATACTTCCTCGTATTTTTTAAATAATTAATAATGAATTATAACATATTTTATATATTCCTACAACTGCCGAAAAAAAATATTATAATCAAAAGTAGATTAACTGATTTTCATATTTTCCGGACAAGAATGAGTAGGTAGTGTTGTAGACAGACTGCATTGGTTGCGTTAAAACGTGATAATCTATGGTGATAGATAATTAAGGGGCTACACGAATGAAACTAGCGCCGCCAACCTATTTACACTGATTGTGGCGAAAATACGATATTTTTTAAGAAAGCAAAACATTACAGACTTAGATAAAAGTAAATTGAATTTTTTAAGATGCAATACAATATATAAAACACGCGACAAGTAACAATAAAGTTCATTATTGCTAAAAGTGGCCGTTTTTAGCAATAATGAACTTTATTGTTACTTGTCACGTGTAAAAAATATTTTTTTGCATCTCGAAAAATTCGATTTACTTGGATCTAAGTCTGTAATGTTTTATTTTCTTCAAAAACATCATATTTTCGCCATAATCAGTGTAAATAGGTTGGCGGCGCTAGTTTCATTCGTATAGCCCCTTAAAATAGTAGATTGTCGAGTAATGGAAAATAATCGATTTTAAAATTACCGTTTTTGTCAATAAATCGATAACATTAAACACAGCAAAAGATATTACCTATTCATTTTGCTTTTGAATACTCGATTTTATTTAAAATAAGTAATCAATATTTGCGAAAAATCCAAAGTAAAGTTTTTTTACCCGAGTGTAGTATTGAACAATTAACAACTTAAATATAATGCGTCGAGAAAGTCATGAAATCAATTGATGGCGTCACTGCCGCTTACGTCATAGAGTATGGTAGCGCCTTTGGTTATAAACATAAATCATTAATTCGCAATAAATAGGGTGATTACATTGAAAGTGTTACAAAATATTATGTGGGAACTTATTACCTATTAAGTCTTTTTTAAGACATGCGAAAGTGTATAATCATCTGATTCATTTATTAGGTACTTAGTAACATGGTATGTGAGTAGGCAATGAGTAGGTACCTACACTAAACAATACAAAAAAAAAGTAAATAATATTAAAACAAAGGAACCCCGTTATTTCCTCAAAAATCCGTTGTCATGATTTTATTGACGCATTTTACTTTTAAAATCGATTATACAAAAATATTTTGATGATTTAAAAAAATCGATAATTTTTTTAACATCCCTACGTGATAATAAACGATTTTGAATGTTTCAAAGACAAAATGTCATCTGTCAGACGACCTTTGTTCGCTGTTCCGGCTGTTCTCGTTGCGATCTTACTGGATTTTTGATTTTAAAACTGTTCCTGCTTTTCTTAACGGACCTTTCGTGTATTCGCCTGCCTGCCGACCTTTTGTTTTTCACTGATTTGCCTTGCCTAGGGATTCAAGATGAGATGCATAAATTGTGGTGTAGCCACGCAAAGACTACGGAGGCATTTCACCTCTTCTCTGCGCGCTCTTCTACTCATTATCCTAGCACGATAACGATGGCTGGTATTTAGTGTGGGCGAGACACCAGAACATATTCTCTGCTCCTGCTTCATTCCTAGACGACATGTTTGTTAGATTGACCGGATAAATAAAAATAACGCCCATTATAGTTTTATTTCAATATTGTTCTCACCTACCTACATCCTTAAATATAGATATTAATCGACAGGCTGGATGGCGCATGTAGTAGTGGCGCATGTACCTTTGTAGTGACCCTACCTCATACGCCAATAGTCGTGGGTTCGATCACCTGACACCTCCCTGAACAAACATTCTGTGATGAATAAGTACTTGAGTTTATACAATGTCTGGATGTAATAATTTGTAATCCCTCTGTTGGATATCTGTAATGCAAGTACCTACTTAAGGTGCTTAGTACGGAGTCAGGTCAATGTATGAGATATTGTGTGAAAATATTTATATTAGTATATCCCCTGGTGGGGATAAGCAGTAAGCGTTCCGGAATCGTCAACATCCATCATTCACTAGTTAAGTACTTATATAACATGATAAAGTACCTCCCAATTTATTTTGTCTCAAAATGCCTAGCTAATGTTCATAGCAAAATCTCAAGATTTTTGATTTGCGTATATTTAACTTAGGAGTTTCTATGATTTGTTTTTCAAGATTGTAACGATTTGAACAGTTCCTGAAACTTCTTTTTTGCCACATATTAAGTTTAGGTGCCCAGCTTTACATACAACTACATCCAGTATTTATACATTCTGATTTGTTACTGGGGCAGTTGCCCATACTGTATTTAGCCATGGCCTTTATGAGAATAATGTCTCAAAAAAAAAACTATGTGTCAAATACATACGCTTTAAGAATTATATCACATAGCCTTGGATATTATTTAGGTTATCAGCATTGAAAAGTCAATAACAATCATAAATGCTATATAGGTTATGTAGTGGACTAGAGACAAAACCAGATCTGGAATGATAAAACAACAGATTCATATTGCCATACTTAAAGCGCTTGAAAAAGTGATTTCAACGCTGTCACACAAAATAAAGACTCTGACACAGAAGGCCGACTGGCAACTAAGAGCTAAAAATATGTCATGTACTCACGCATGCGCACTAACGGGCAAAAACGCCTTTTCGACCACATTAATCCTGACTTATGACATAAGATTGTCGAACTGTCGAGGTCTGTGGTAGAGGCCACGCGCTTATGTACTCATGCCGGGCAACAATCCTAGCATATGTCAACGAACTCTTCTAAATTCAAAATCAAGGCTAAGTCAGCCTTCTGTGTCAGAGTCTTTATTTTGTGGCTGTCATTCGTAGTATTTTGAATATCGAATATGCCTTCGAGGTTAAAAACAAAATTTTGTATTTTATTTTAGATTCTAATCCATAGTAATTGGTTTTAAAATCCGAAAATGCCAAATACCGCTCTTTTGCGAATTGAGTATTAAATTCAAACATTACAAATTCATTGTAATAGTGTCGCTGCGACACTTTATTCGCGTTTACGCTGCTTAGAGACCCTAGGTTTTTATGATCAAAGTTATTTACACGTAAAAGTCGTGTAATGTCAACCATTTATAGGCACAAAAACTTTACATACGGTGAATGTGATCCTATCTTTGTCGTAGCGACGTAATCGTTTATGGTCGTGAAAACTACGCTGCAAAACGATTCGAAATGGTGGAGCTCTATTTGACGACATAAAGAATTTTTTTAATTAAAAGAGTTGTTATAACAACGCCTTTAGATAAGACCGCCTTATTGTACTGTTTATTGCTGCTGTTTGTCTCATTTCTGTGCAATAAAGAATGTCTATTTATGTAACTTTCTATGGTTTTATAGTCAACTGCACACAGTCGTTTTGCGGAATAAGTCTTTTGATATAGTAGGTTTAAGTAATAACGCTTTATCAATGACAAGTACTACCGAAAGTAACGCTTTGAATAGTTATAGTAAACCAACCTCACAGGCTAAGAACAGAAAAAAATACTGTAAAGCTCGTTGTATCAAGTACCTATAATTTATAAATAAACATACTTTTGGCTCTATTTTCTTACGATTAAAAATTGAATCGGAAACGATTGAATCGGAAGATTCAACCGTTTGATTTTTCAATCGTATTATGTCTAACATTCAAATTAGCAATGATGTGCGGTAACATAAATAAATTATTTCAACAAAACCGAAATCTCATTTTATAAAAAAATCTAATGTAAATAAATAAAAATGTTATAAATCTTTAAATTGAATTCCAAATAAGACCTTAAAAGACATAATTTAAACGCGTATTTTCAATGGGACTAGATTATCTGTATACTAGATTTACGAATATGCTTTCTATGCCATCATATTTTACCAGTTCAAAACATATCATAAAATTACATTATGCTTGCCTTAGTAGTTTATTAATTTTACTGTAAGTTTAATAGATTTAAATAACACATTCGTTTCAAAATTGACTGTAAGTTCTGTTATAATCTACGGCGTACTTGTGTGGTTTGGATACCGAAATATACTTTGATACCCTAGCTGACACAATTTTTGATACCCTTTACTTAGCTAGACAAATTTTGTTTTTTTTTCTGAGTAGGATGGGTTTGTGCTTGCTATTTTTGCTCATCTTGCCTTTTATATTATTAAATTGTAATAAAATCCTATGGTTTTTGTATTAAGTATATTGTCTAACTTGAACCTATAATAGAACAAACATGTTATGGCGGATTAATTCCATGAAATAGTTAGGCGATATTGAGTCGGAGGCTTTTTGTACTGAAAATATTATATAGGGAAATGTGATAAACAAAATCGCTCGTATGACATTTATCAAGAAGATGGCATTAGGCAGGATTTTCGTTTGTCACTAAAAGCACAAAGGCCATCTTTATCGCTCTGTATTTTTTTCAATAGCGGTAATAATTATGTAATACTCTGTACATTGCCATGATGATACACACGGTGTATCTGTAATCATTTATATCCTTTTTTTTAAATATAAGTCCTTCTAAATATTCTGAACATTTCGGAATTTCCAAAAGTAACAAATGTTGTTCAGAACGGTTAGTAAAAGACGTGGTTTAAGGGATGTAGATGTCTACAGATACACCCTGTATATTTAGTGATATCTATAGTTAACATAGAACAAAGCTAGAATGCCTAATTTCTGTCGCCAAGGAACTCACGACAAACTGTATCAAATCCAGACTGTATAGTTGTAATTATTAAGATATATAGATGACAATATTATTTATATTTAATTAATATTATAGATAAGTAAGTAAGATTTTTTACCTTTGGCTCAATGTATATTGTACGATAGTTTGTAGTTACCAATATAAAGAAAATGTATATGATTGGGAATATGCATTATGTTACCCTCAAATTTTTGTTCCCTCTTATTTGTTACCTATTAAAGTACCTATTTGACAAAAGGCAACTTACTGTATATCATTATACGCCAAGGCACTTTCATTTGTTCTTATTATATTATTCGCAATAATGCGTCAAACAAGTCATGGCAACAGATTTTTAAAGAACTAATGGAGTTCCCATGTTTTATACCATCTTCTATCTATATCTATCTTCTTCTATACTATTTATAAAGAGATGACTTCTATAGACAACGACAAGGCTTATAGGTAAACCGAAAACACGAAACGCTTGCGCGATGTAATTTAGCACAGCGCCATCTATTAGTTCATTTCTGAATTACGGTCCCGAAGCGAAGTGAGGGCAAGCCACTAGTATTCTATAACGTAAGCGGCAGTGTGGCCATCAATCAATTTCATGATTTTTTTGATTCATTAAATAATTTTTAACTATTATAGCAATTAAGTTTTAATGTTCATGGTAATCTCTTTAATTAACTCAAGGAAAATTCACTAAAATAGTTGCCATATTTATTATTTTTGAAATCTTTTAATCATATCTAATGTCTTTTAAAGGGGCTTTATTTGTAGTCCATGCATATTCCCTCATGTATGATATTTTTCATTAATGCTATCGCAAGGGTATGTTATAAGTCTTTTACATGCGGTTATGTTATTTTATTGTGTGTAAACCATGTTTGTTTTATATTTTTTTAATATTGTCTTCAATTAAAGTTGCCAGTTAGATGAGGTAGGGAGGTTTTAATTGATCCTATGGCGTCTATTGTTATCATATGAAATATTATGGAAATAAATGAAATAATTACCATCAAAATTCGATTTAATTTAAAAACTCGTGACTTTTAATTATGGAGTTCACTGATCTTTAAACAGCTGTTTAACATATCAACTTGTCTATTTTATATAATAACGTCAAGGAAGCTGTCAAGTTTTGTTGAACAGCTGTTTTAAGACTCGACACCAACCTAAGTATCAGTGCATATACGAAAGACGAATAGTGGACAATGGGGGTTATAGTGTGTCAAGAATTCGCTAGATGGCATTAGGTTGTGAAGTGACATTATGACATCTCACATCAAATCTAACAAATCACCGAGTTGATGGACCTTAGTTCTACAGTACGCCATCTAACGGATTTATTACACGCGATAGCTCCCGTTCTGAAAGTGTACTAAGTAATTACAGTGATCGGATTTAGGTGTGCAATTATTGACGAAATCTTTACATGGACATGCCGGCGTCGCTTATGAATGGATTATAATTTGTTCACACTAATATTACTAATTAAATTACTTTACTTTTTTTTGTACTTGTTTTTTTTTGAATTTATAATAAAAAAGAATGTATTTAATACATAGAATACTTCCGTCGACATCCGTCAGACGTATCCAAACTAATGCAATATTTGAGGTCGTTGACCCTATATTGCACTACCTCATCCGATCATTGGATATCGGGAGTTGATTCAATTCTTCTTTTCACCATCCATCTTTCCACAATAAGGGTGAATGTGGACACTAAATACCCCGCGAAAAGGACACAGAACGCAACCCTTTGCTCCTCAATTGATGAAGGGAAGAAAGGCCTCGGTTTGGTGATGGACTTGAAGGTCTTCGCTTGTGACTCCAGGTTCAATGACAGTTGAGTCATGCGGTAGTAAGCATCTGGTAGTCCTGCCTCCATTAGGAGCATTATGTAGTAATTTACTTCCTGGTAGAAGGGGAAATCTGAAATTTTTTTCGTAGGTTGTCAAAATGTTCTAAGTTAAGGTCCGACAATCCTGTGAGGGTCGCAGGAATTCCTTCGATGCGGGTGGCACAGATCCGGTCTGTGTCGGGACACGGTGCCAGGGGTCCCCCTACGACCCCGTATCCCGCCCGGTAGCTTTGGATAAGCCGGGAACAGCCCCAGGTGTTTTAGTTGGTATGCCTGTTGACCGAACTCAGATTAGCTGAGGCGTCTGTCATGGGAGAGCCCATTACTATAATATATAAGGCGTCGACATCGGTTCATTGCCCTTTAGGCTGGCTGCATTTCACCTGGGTCACCAAAAAAAAAAGGACCGATCTTTGTGTAATATCCATCCGTATGAATCCTGGGACAAACATTCATGTGATGAACACTTGTGTTTGTTCAGTCAGTCTAGGTGTTATATGTGTATTATATTTGTGATCCTCTGTTGTCTGATATATATAACACAAGTAAGTACTTGTGCTACTTAAGCTACTTAGTCCGGAGTCAGGTCAATGTATGAGATGTTGTTGAGATGTCTTAAGACGTTAATGTAAAATGGAGGCCGAGGTAAAAATTCAGAGGAGCATGCTCGGATTTGAACCATGACCCCTTGTACGCATAAGTATATCACAAAAGTTAAGTAAAGACTTTACTTACCTATATGGAAACTTAAACACCACTTCTTGATAGATCGTGCAATTCCATAGACAAAGACTAACTTACCACGTCTGGCGATGTAGGTTAAGAAGTACCTAGCGTAGCATTCCTTGACGATGTAGACCTCGGGTTCTCCCGTCTTGTCCAAGAAGCTTTGTATGATCTCTAGCTTCATGTCAGATTTGCGTTGTATCGTCGCAATATTGTTATGGGTCAGCAACTCACCTACGATGTAATTTATGCAAACCAGAACCAACCAACAAAAATAATTTCGAGATAAGAAACGGTAATGAAGAGTCTATTAAAATATAAAATCGATTACATCAGAATTGAGGGTTGGTTGCGAATCATCTATCACGTATCGTACCGTTTCCTTCAAAAATGTATTGGATACGTTGGTTGTACGATAGAGAGAGCTCTTCTATTTTCATAAAAATTGTTTGCGAAATGCATACGCTACTATATGCAATGTGCGTGTTAAGTCCACAGGAGTCACCAGCTTCGTGGACCATTACTTACCATCGTGGACTGCACAATTTTGGTAAAAAAGTAAGTGCAGCACCGCTGCCGCACATATCATTTTCCTTTTTACATGGAAGATATACAGGGTGTAGCTGTGCACATGTACATCTTTTTAATAACATGTTCTATCAACCATTCTGAATAACATTATTTTAGTGACTTTTGTCACTAAAGGAATATTGAAAAAAAAATGTTTGGACAAAATTTCAACTTTTTATACAAAGTCGGTCAGGTGACCGATGGTCGTTTTATATCGGGACTCGAAATTTTTTTCGATGAATTTCTAAAAGTAAAAATGTTATCCAAAATGGTTGGTAGAACAAGTGGTTAAAGGGCACCTAAATGTTCACAGACAAACCCTGTAGTATTAAGTACCATGTCAAGGTATTAAGGCGTCATACAACTTTTTATGGCCGACTGTACCTACATGTCCATCTGATCGGTAATGTTGCTTGATAAAAAACATTGTTATATTTACTTTTGTTAAAAATCTTGAGGACGAACTGCGATGTGTCGACATCTCCCAGTGTTTTCACAATGTTAGGCGATGTGTATACTTGTATCTGCATCTCCTTCAGTTTAGCCAGGGTTGTGTACTTTTTGTACCTTATTAGACTCGTGAAACCGTAATTTACATTGCCCTGCAAGAAACATGCATAAATGTCAGATCTACCTTTCTTTTTAATGCAACGTTAATGGTCCGTTAGCTTAGGTACGTTTTGGGTAGTTTAGCAGTTTCCCAATCGTGTAGCATGGGCTGGTTCCTTCTCTGGGTTGCAAAGGTCAGACGGTAGTCGCTTTATTATATTTTCTAGACTCACAAAATCCTGGGTCATGATCCAAGCTCCTCGCCCGGGCTCCAAAACGATGGTTTTGTACAACCGGGAATAACACGTTGACACCATGATGATGCGGAAGATGAAACTAGACTAATACTTTTTCTAAACAGATGAATTCAAACAAAACATACTTACCTGGTATAATGACAAGATGATTATTGAAATTAGGAGACACGTCCCACCAAGAATTGAAGCTGTCATTCTTTTGCTCACATTGCACCCAAAAAGACCCAAGCCAATGAATCCGAGCACAGGGTAGGAAGTCCCATACTTTCTCCCGAACATTTTTCTTCGCAACTTTATAAATATTTTTGCTGTCACTCCCACCAGTCCCAATTGAACTATCAAGCACGCCCAAACACCTGGTCTAAAGGAGTTGTAGGAATATTGCCACACCGGTACCTCATCCGGAGATTTCATCACGGCGCAAAGTGAGTCTGTACCTGCATAACCTAGAATATTTATGTCATCCCTTATTAGATACCAAACTAGGAATCTGGAATTGAATGAAATATCGATAGTATTATTCAGTAAATAGCCCACGACTCCTGTGGCAACCTTACTGTCTGCGTCACCATACCCTTCACTGTCATCCAAGTCAGGAAAATCCACTTTAAATTCAAATTTATGAAGAATATCGTGCATCACATATACATCCATTCCGCATAGACCCAATGTTAGCTTTTCATCCATTTTCAAATAGTTATTCATTTTCGAACAAGTGCTTATAGACGTAGGAAATCTGGGGAAAATGTTTGCTCGAAGAGGGTACCCTGCGGTCAATCGAAGGTTAATTGGTTTTAAACGTTCTTTTATTTCTTCAGATGCAAATGCTGAAACTGTTACTATTGTTCTGTCATATAGTCTAACTCCGGATGGCTTTTTCCCTTCCCATAAAACCAAGTAACCTGGACACATCATAGGGAACTCTGCAATGACATTAATCAATTCGTGACAATGCCATAAGCTGTTCATATAGTCCTCTATGTATTTGAAAATATCTTTTCTAAATACTCCTTTATTACAAGCAAATTCAACTTTCTGCGTTGTTATTATTAAATAAGTGATAATTTCTTTAGGAGATAACGTGAAGTAGTATATTGTTCTATTATAAAAGTCTAAATCATTTAATTCAGGTATAACAATAACGAGATCTGCGTAGTCGTTTGAATATTCTAATTCTTTGGATTTAGGTAACTCGTATAACTCATTCGTACTGAAGAGAGAAACGGATTGCCCTTTCGGTCTAGTATTAAACAGACAATATTCTAGATATATTTGGGGGGAGTTATCTGCAACGAAGAACATAACATGAGAAGTCTGACGGATTTCCGCAAACGGCAATGTACAGGCCCGTTTAGTTTCTTCAATATCAGGTTTATAAATCTCTACATAAGCGTAACATATATTGATTATATGACACATTGTGGTAAGCAAAAGAAATACAACAATTTTGAAATCCATTCCGAATGCACAAACGTCTATCCATTTCAAGTGTGTCAACTGTAATATTTTGTGTAAAATGTGTGTCCGTTCCTATGACTCCAACTAGGTGAATATTTGCAGACAGTTTAACAATAATGAGAAACATGACAAATATTCTAGTAGAGTTGGATTGTCGCTAGATAACGTTTTGTTGGTTTGCGTCGATAAACTAAATGAAAAGTGCTGTTTGCATTTGTACTTAATCTAAATCTAAGTGCATAGATACCATCTGCTTGCTTATAAGTAAGTACATTACATTTAATGTTATTTAGGTATTGGAGTAGGGATTAAGCAGGTACAGTAAGAAACAAAATTATAATAGCCTACCAAGAATATCTGAGATTTGACAACAGAAAACTGTAGACAGGATGTTAGTAAGTGCCAAAGTGCATTTTTATTTGTTGTTAGAGAACAAATCACAACACATGAGAGTACACATTATGTAAGGTTTGTGCTAGACGTATTTTTGTCAAATAATGCTCTGAGCATTATTCTTGTAGGTTTGATCATTAGGATAATTTTGATACTAAATGTATTAAAAAGCTATTGATCAAAATTAGTTTGAGTTTTTGCTTTCTTCGCCGTCCACATTTCCACCAAAAGGATGAGGGTGGATACCAAATACCCCGTTAGAAGAAGATAGAACGGGACCCTCTGCTCGCCTATAGTAGAAGCAGTATAAGGCCTAGACTTGCTGTGTGCTGAGACGAGCTTGAGGGGCGACAAGTCCATTGACAGCTGTGTCTTGCGGTAGTACGCAGTTGGTAGCCCTGACTCGAGGAGGGTCATCAAATAAGAATTAATTTCGGTGTAGAAGGGGAAATCTGAAATGAGAGATTTTTTTTGACCAACCACCTTGATGCTACAGTAGCTAAGATATTCCGCAAAACCGCGGAATTTTCCAGGCTCTACTTCTATTGGTCCATTTTAAAAGCTACTTAGTCAATGTATGATGTTGTATGTATTATTTATTTATTCTCCAGGCGTTAAAAGTGCTTATAAGTGCTTGGGGAGGGATGTGAAGTAAGGTTCTTCAACCCGTCCTCATGTCTCCTCCCCACTCTGGCGATGAGGGAGCGTCGCTGGGGTTTAATCGGTATGCCTCCGGTCCCACCCGGAGGAGAGCCCGACATAACCCGCCTGCCCCCCGGCATTCCCCAGCGTCAAAAAAAAAGGCGTTTTAAGTGCTGAGTTGGCTGAGTTGCCGTAGTTCTGCAGCCCGCTTCATTTAAGTCCCTAATGGAGATTGGCCGCTGCCAATCCTCACTTCTTTCTTTCTTTTCTTTCTTTGCCAATACATTGCTCTGGGTGTCGATTAAATCGCGCAAGTGTTTTGTCTTTTCGGGTTACATTAAGCTTTGTGGTTGTCAAGTCATATATTTATTTAGATCTAAGCTTCGTTGGCATTGGTTAGTTTTGAGAGTAGTTTAATTGACTCACCTTTTCTGGCGATGTAGGACAAAAAATAGTTAGCGTAGCACTCCTTGATGAGGTAGAGCTGAGGCTTGGCCCGTCTTGTCCGTGAAGTTCTGTATGATCTCTAGCTGCATGTCCGATTTGCGCTGTATTAAGGCCCGGTTGCTGAACGTTATAAGGTCACCTGCAATAGAAATAGAAATAAAAAATGTGGGAGAGCCACGCTTCGGCATGAATGGGCCGGCTCGACCGGAGTGATACCACTGCCTCACAGAAAACCGGCGTGAAGCAGCCCCTGTGCTGTGTTTCGCCCAGTGAGTGAGGGTACCGGAGGCCCACTCGGGGGGGAAGGGGATAAAAGGTTGGCAGCGCACTTGTAACTCCACTGGTGTTGCAAGTGTCCATGAGCGGTGGCAATTGCTTACCATCAGGTGATCCGCCTGCTCGTCTGCTACCTATAACATAAAAAAAAAATAGAGCATATTTATTTGGAGCAAATAATCTTGTACAGAAAGGACTTAAATGCACAAATAGTCTTTAAAATCGGAGACCGATAAAAGTCAGCTGTAGCTCGGCCTAGTTTTAAGTATGTTCTGTTCAAATCCAATATTTCCCTTGTTTTTTTTATAGTGTATTATAAAATTATGTTATCTAATATATTTTTAATTACTTCTGTTATAAGGCTTCACGACGAACTGTGATGTGTCCACGTCACCCAATATTTTCTTAGTTCTAGGCGATGTGTAGATTTGTATGTTCTTCTCTTTCAGCTCAGCCAGGGTGCTGAATGATTTGTATGTCAAAAGATTTGTGAATACGTAATTAACATTACCCTGTAAAAAACAATTCAAGTTACTCTCAATTCTCTTAATAAATTCTAATAGTATGAAAAAGGAAAAAGTAAAAGTTTAAGCCTATATTCTGTCCCACTGCAGGGCAAGGGCCTCCATCATAGAAGTCAACTGTGATGGGGTTAGACTTAATCACCTCGTAGCCAAGCAATTGATGACGACAAATCCGAGCTATGAAAAAATCGAAACATACTTTATGACCATGAATGAAAGTGTAAAAGATTTGGTAAAATAATGGCACATTTGTCGAACATTGCATTAAATGGAAGAACATCTGCTACCTATCACATAAAAAAAAAAAAAAACATGTTTTAAGAAGTTCTGCATAATTAATTAATTTATGCAATTATGCCCTTGTTCTACCAAAGGGGCATTATTATGTAAATTAAAATTAAAAGACTGATCCGTTGGATTCCGTCAGTTATTTATTTAACAATAGATTTTTAAGGCGGCTCATAGATATTTTATACGAAATGCTAAGGAATGGGACAACTTGCCGGCTTCTGTATTTCCAGAGAGCTACAATTTGGGTGTCTTTAAGTCGAGAGTGAATAGGCTTCTTCTGGGAAAGCACGCTACATCTTAGACCTCATTGTCACTCTCCATCAGGTGTGATGAGGTCAAGTGCAAACCCATTTAATATTTAAAATATCAACTTCTAATGAAAGTAACCCCCAAATTATGTTTTATTCCATTAGGGGATGTAAGTATTCTATTAAAGTTTGAATCTTATATTTTATCCATCAATTCTGTCAAAGAATGTGCATGCAAAAGTTGGAGTAAATTGGGCCAAGGAATCACGTAGTCCCATGAACAAACTTTGAACCCCCTTTTCGCTCCATTAGGGGTTTTAGTTCGGAATATCCTTCCTTATAGGATCTCATCCAAAAATGCTCATCACATTTGACAATTTTCTATTCCATTTCATCCCATATTTGTTATAGTGCAGCTGGGCTCTTAGAGGTCCAAACCAGATGTTCCATTATCTTTGATTTTTTTTCATGGCATCATAAACTGCTCATCAATCTGAACAACTTTTGTTAAGGTGCCATTGACCTACCTCTTATAGTTTAGCTAGGCTGTTGTGGTTCTACATCAAGGAGCCTGGTCTTCAAAATATAATATATCCTATAAGTTGCCCTGATATTACAGCTATACAATAAAAAAAAAATCATTCGAATTGGTTCAGTAGTTTTCGAGATTAGCGCGAACAAACAGACAAACAGATAAACAGACAAACAGACAAACAGACAGACAAAAATTTTAAAAATCATTGATTCATGTTCTGTTACTGTTTTTTAGTCGTCCTAAGTTATTTTGAGATAAATATCTTCAATGTACAGACGCAGCTTTTTTACATTTTTATTATATGTATAGATGTAATAGATGAGACACTTTACGAAAAATAATGTTGTGAAACAAAAATTTAATTGTTGTAAATCAGAGTTTCTATAACTGGTAGACCGTATACTTATAGACACAAAAAGTAGGTACCTGGTATATGGACAGGGTAATTATTGATATCAGGAGACACGTTCCTCCAAGAATTGAGATCTTCACCTTTTTATTTCCATTAAAACCGACAAGCCCCAACATTATGAATCCTGACGCTGGATAAGGAATTTCGGATTGTCCTCCAAATAGTTTTCTTCGCCATTTATTTAATAATTTTGTGACCAATCCTAGTAGTCCCAGATGAAGTATCAAACATGCCCAAGCCGGCGGTGTGAACGCTCTGTAGGCGTATTGCCACACAGGTATCTCTTCCGGATTTTTCATCACGGCGCAAAGCGAGTCTGCACCTACATAGCCAAGAATGTTGATACCGTCTCTAATTAGATACCAAACCAGGAACCTGGAGTTGAATGAAATGTCAATAGTATTATTCAACAAATATCCCATGCTGCCAGTTGCGGTGGTCGTGTCTGTATCACCGTACCCATCTGTTTCATCCAACTCCGGAAAATCTACTTTAAATTTAAAATAACGAAGAATATCGTACATAATATTAATGTCCATTCCACATAAACCCATTGTTGTTTTAAGATTAATGTTTAGATAGTAATGCATATTTGTACAAGTAGAAACAGATGTAGGAAATCTTTTGAAAATGTTTGCTCGAAGAGGGTATCCGATTGTCAGTCGATGCCTGCTTCTGTTTAAACGTTCTCTGATTTCAATGGATGAATTTGCTTTAACTGTTACTATTGTTCTGTCGTACAGCCTGAGTCCAGACGGCTTTTTGCCCTCAAATATAATACAATAACCTGGGCACGTTATAGGGAACTCTACAATGACATTTATCAACTCATATCGATGCCACAAACGATTCATGTAATCCTCTATGTATTTGAAAACCTCTTCTCCAAATTCTCCATTGTTACAACTAAATTCAACATTTTGAGTTGTTATTATGAAGTAAGTAATTACCATTGTTGGAGCTATCACGAACTGTTGTATGGTTGCATTAAATAAGTCGTAACTTAATTCGGGCATAATAATAACGATATCTGGGTAGTCGTTTGAATGTTTGTAGTCTTCGTCAGTAGGTTTTCACATACAAGAAATTTAAATCCATAACGTTAATAGCTTGATCTTTGCGTCTTTTACTAAGGAGACAATATTCTATGGATGGATGGAAAAAAATGATCGGCAAGGAAATATATTACTTGAGACGTATCACGGATGTTTTTAAACGGCAATTTGCAATGTATCTCTATTTTACCAGTATTTAGTTTTAAAATCTCTGCATATGCATCACAATTCTCAATTACGTGATAAATGGCAACCAAAAAATATATAATTGTTTTTGAATTCATGGTGAAATCACAAACGTCTGTTCCTTTTAAGTGTAGTTGCTGTAATATCAGCTTACGCGTTTAGACTTTCTGTTAGACGAGGTAAATATTTTTTTAGCCCTACCTAATCCAATCAGAGATCAAAAACATTATTGTAAGCAACATATTGCTTGCGTATTATTTCACCTTTGGTAGTTGGGTCCACGTCAGTCACCCAACTGCCTAAATAAAAAGGCCTGTTTTTCTTCTATTTACAGGCCAAATACTATTTCATATTTCGAGGCTGTTGATTCTAAACATTATTCTTATGCTGTCAGAACTTTACGACTGGAAAAACCATCGTAATATTTGATTTTATGACATTATTTTCTTAGGGGCTTTTGATAAAATAATATTTTCTTCGTGGACTCTTGAAATGTATGAGGATTAAGCAGGTTGCGAGTAGGTATAAATAAACTCTCTTTTGATTTCAAAAAGTTTTATTTACCTACCCACTTCATTAAAACAAAATCTGATTGATGCGTTAAATTAATGACTCCGTAATATAACAAACCAATTGATAAGTACAATTTAAACATAACTATTACAAAATATAGACACGAAAGACACAAGACATTTTGCAAACGAATTGCTAACACCGAATATGGGATCACATTTTTATAATACAATTCATCATACAGCATAATTATGAAAAAAAAACATCTTTTTACAAGATATTTTTATAGCATTGCATCATCAAAGTTATTATTGACAGCAAAATTCGAAAATGGTTTATTTTCGCTTAACATGACCAGGAAAATTTCAGTTCCTACAGTTTACACTGACAATTGGCGTTCATTCACGCTCTTCATATTTGCTTACAAAACTTGTATAAAGGCATTGTTTTTACTAATATCTCACCAGTCTCAATGTGGAGACAAGAATGAAGATACTATTCCTATTTTTCGTACTGTTATTTTTTAAATTTTCGAGAGGGCAGTTGGACGGGCTGTTCCTAGGTCCAGAGATGTTGAAGACGGGAGTGGAGATCATAGAGGGAAATGACTACATGGATTATGATCCTGCGCACCACAGCAGGTTCAAGAAGTTCGTGGTCATAGACGTGCCTGCTAAGGATTTGGAGATCGTCGTGGAAGAGGAGCACGTTCTATAATGGATTGTTGGCTTAATAAATTTAATCTACTTATAATATAAGATGTGTTTTATTATCATCTTAGCGAGTTATTCCCTGGTGCAAAGCTATAGAAATAGAAAAAATCTTTATTCAAGTTAGGTCCATACAGAACACTTATAAATGTCAAAACATAATAATTATAATCTATAGTTCTATAGTTTTGGATCCCGTATGTTTAAAATAAGATCTAGGATTTGGTGAGTCTGGTAATTATGATGAAACGACTGCCTCCTGACCTTCGTAACCCTTAGACAGGGTAACCAGACCAACCAAAGGTTACACGTTTCCCTCACTGTCGTGCTAATGGTAAGAATATGCGTATGATAGGATTCGAATTTTCGAAGGCACACGTACTTTTTTAACCCTTATTACCTGCAGTTCTTTTAGCTTTAAAGCTCGTATCAATCTGCTGTGTTTACTGATTTTTATAGAACAATATTTTTCATACATTTTGTGTTCAAGTAGACAATTAGGTACTCGATTTAATAGATGAGGATGACTTTCAAGCGCGGTACATACAAGTTTTTTTAATAAATCGATTAAAAAACTATTTTTTCTGAATTGTCTCTCTTGTGGGCATGCTGGGAGACCGTTGCCAGAGTTGTAGCAAGCAGGGGTGCTACAGGGGTTGAAATCAATGGAAAAAACTTGTGTTGATTACCTAATGGATTTGATTTATGACGATACGGATTTCAAAATCATGTCCTAGGCGCGAAAATCTATCATTAAAAGTAGTAACAGTAATCTAAAAGTAAAAGTAACTTTTGCATCTTAGGTGCATAATTTACCTACAATTACCTTCTTACCTATTATTTATTTGTACCACCTTACCCTATTGCCACCACGCTGTTTTTCTTTCCTCTACCTAAAGGTTGTCTGGAAGAAATCGCTACAAGCGATAAGACCGCCTATTGTACCGTTTATTGTTTTTGTTTCACTCATGTCATGTTTTCTATTTTTGTGCAATAAATAATATCTATCTATCAAATCAACTTACTTCTAATGCTAAAATATGGAGTACCTACAGAGTGCAAAATAGGTTCTATTTATTAGGTACAGTCGAGTTCAAAAATATGTATACACTTTAGGACCTTGTCACAATACATACTTGTAAGAAAGTGGAAGTAGTTTTCTTATACATAACTGTGACAAGGTCCTAAAGTGTATACATATTTTTGAACTCGACTGTACTACACCCTAGTCGGCGTTTTAGCTACGGCAGCCAATCTCAAAAATATCCAAGTATAATATAAATAAATGAATTGAGACAACATTCATACATATTGTCCTAGTCTTAAACTAAGGTTTTCCCTTGAATCAGAAACAACGAACAAACCACAAACACCCAGACCTAACACAAATATCTGTTTCATCAAGAACCATTTGTATTGGTGTGGGAATCGAACCCGCGTCTGCGTCCCAACCGGCGCCCAAACCACTGCGCTGAACGGGTCTTCATAATATTCATAGTCAGGACATAAGTATTATCTCGGAACTAATGACCTACTGCTTTACTTAGAGGCACCTACTCAATTATTAGTAAGCTGGTATTTTTGTACTCCAACTGCTAACTACCAAATTGAATATTTAAATAAGTAGTACAAACTACCTACCCAAAACCCTGTTGTACAAAGCATGAGTCTGGATAAGTCGCAATGACTAAAATAAAAAATTTTTTTGCTTGCTTACATAATACATTTATTTATTTAATACAAAAATACAAGTTTTCCTCTAAATAAAGTTCACAGTCCATGGGTTGGGGTTAGAACACAGATACATGTGAAAACAAACTTACAAAACAATAGAAATAAAACATTGAACACGTAAATACTCTAGGCACTACACCATACCATGGAGAGTAAACAGATAAACGCTATAGATACATTATGATAAAATACCCGATAGTTTAACCCAACCAGGTGGGTAAGAACTTGATCCTTCGTCCTTCAAGACCGGTGAGTCCATTGTCGTACTTCAGCCCTTCTAAGTCCGCGAGTAGGTCGTTGCTGGGGTTGTCGCCGCGTAGAGCAGATCTCTTAGCGATCCTATGGTCTTCGCCTTCAGACCCCGCGGCTGCTTCCACCAGAGGCAGCCCTGGCCTCTCCTCAACGACAATTATCTCCACCGATGGTGATTCTGCAGGTACGGGTGATGAGACGGCGATAGCGACTAGCGCCAGCGAGAGAAGGACAAACAACGATGAAGCCATGGTCTTGGTGGGCTTCCAGAAACTTCTCCGCGTGTATAGGGATGCGCCCAAATGCTTGTACTTGTTGCTCTGTTTTCCGATTGTGATGCAAGACGAACCCTCCACTCGCGTTTTATACAAATCACCGGATGCAGATGTGCTAACAGATATACCCTGAAATGGTAGCATTGACGCATTCTCTGTGGTGTTAACGATTTTGACAAATAATTTCAATAACATAATGGCCGTGAATGTGTTTTGTTGTAAATTGTATTTGAAATAGAATGAAATAAAGTGTATGTTACTAATAATGGTTGTAAATAAAAATGCGTAGTACTTGTTCCGTACCTTGTTCATGAGTAAGGTTGAAGATGTTTATTTGTTCAGGTTATTTATGGTACCAAGAAATGTAATAGGATATGCAACCAAAACGTCGCATTTATGGTCAGTCTTGTATTTCATCAGATTTTTCTTTGGATTGCTCCTGGAGTCTACTGAGCTTCTAAATCCACGGATGAACAGTTACTAGCTGTAGATAGCCTAAGCTACTACCGGCCGCTTGGGGTCCAGGATTGTATACCCGGTTCGAAATAAAAATTGTAGGTACCCGAAGCTTGGAATTCTTTGGTTTTGTATCTTATGTCTTTAAATCTTCGGTTTAGTACCCTATCCAATGTTATGATAGATCAGTCTAGAATCATGCGCCTAACGTAGCTAAGGGGAGATATTGGATTTAAGCCACCTTTGAAATAAAAAAAATCTATTACAATACTGGTTTCCGGTAGTATTTTTGCTCTGTTTGGAGCTGCTACCGGAAGGGTCCTGGTGTCCCTGGGCAACGGCGAGGTAGTAATTGGCACCGCCTGCTATATTGCTATCCAACGGCTGACAGCTGCATACTTGGGAGGGGGTTAAAGTCGGCTTTAAACCCCCTCGGATCTAGGGCCGGGCTCGATGCTGCGGTTGGACCTCTCCAACTGCTCGGAGCCCTTTTATTGCCCTGGATCCCATCTTGGACCGCTCATTCTGAGCGAGGCGTGTTGGTGGGGTGCTTGGCACCCATTGTTAGTTGAGTGTTGGACCCGGAGCCTTACTTGCGGTAAGGTTATCCTCATTTGGGGCATCGGACCGTAAGGGCCCCCCTCTCTGCCCGATTGCCTGTTTGCTTAGGGTCCTTAAGGGAGACTTTTTTCTCCCCCCTTTACTTGGGGCGCCTCTGGGTGCTGACCCCACATTACATGTGGGAGACTTTTGCGCAGATCGCGCCAAGTTCCGCAATCCAGCGGGATGCGGCAGCTTCCTGCCTTCCTTTCTTCCCTTGCCCTTGACTGCCTCCGCATCGAGCGGAGTTGCTCGTGTGGCTGGGATTTCAAGGCCTTACTAGGAAGCCTGCGGGCTCTCTTTCTCCTCCCTGTCCTGCAACCAGCAGGTTACGGGTTTGCGACGAAGTCCTACAGGGATACTGCTGGTAGCGCCTGCGTCGCAAGTGCAACCCAACGGCGTGGGCGTTCATCCGGGAGGATTTTTGGTGGATCGTGGGAGCGGCCCTGGGGGCGTATACGCCCTGTAGTTGGGGAGGTGAGGCTGTACTGGCGTGGCTCGTGGTTCTTGAGGCGGGACGCGTATCCCACCTCCGTGCCTGGATCTGCTGAGAAAAGTCGGAGAGGTTTTAGTGGGTATGCTTCTGGACGGTATCTGATTAGCAGAGACCAAACCCAGAGGAGATACCCACACTACCCGTCGGTGTCCCAAGCGACGGGTGTGCATAAGGCGGCGCCGACGTCTGCCCATTGCACATCGGGCAGGCGGCATTTCCTCTTCGTGACCAAAAAAAAAATGGTGTGATTGTATGGCATATTTATATTTATCATGTACCTATTTATAAGTGAGTTGGTTACTGAACCTAAATTACTCTTTATAGAGGTTCTAGATTGATCCAGATTCATGGCTGTTTTTTAATAGACTAGATCGAGTAAACAGTGATTTCACATGTTGAAATCACATGTTACATACATGAAAATCAAATTACCAAAGCCATTGTCTAGCGCTGATTGATATTTTATCATAAGGTCTTCTGGCACCTATAAACAGCTTGGTTACAGTTCTCTAACTTCATAGGTGTGCCCGCCAAGACTCAATAATAACCTAAATAAGGAGTTATTATTACCTCTATCAGGTGTTAATTTGCGTTGTTGCTCCATTATTTTATCGCCCCATCATCCTCATTTGGCGTCGAGTTAGCACCCCCACTCAAAGCGCGTGAGGAGACAATCAAAAACAATGTTTTAGATGGTATTGAAACATAACTTCTTCAAACAAAGAAGTTTGCATTACCAATGATAGAAAATAAATTGCGCAAATCATTGATTCGGTTATAAGCGGGGAACAATGGCGAATGGTATCAGTTTTCCAAGTGGAAAGTACAACATAGGTATCGGAAATGCATTCGATTTCGCTCGTCGTCGCGTCGCTGGCGCTGTTGGCCGTTTGCGCGTGCGCACCTTCGGAGTCGGAGGTGATCCAGCACATAGCCCCAAAAGACGAAAAAACACCATCAGTTATAGGAAGCGATGCTTTGAAGTCTGGTGCTGCGGTCGAAGATTCTGGTGCTGCTGAGGTGAAGGACAGGCACCGCCGCAGCGCAGGGCTGGAGAGCGACCTTCTGCCGTCCAAGGGAGAGGAAGACGCGTCGCCGTTCGGAGAGACCTCACAGCTCGAGGGTGGCCGCGGCCGCATCCGCGTTCTTCCTGCCTTCCTCGGTTAAAAGATCCCCAACTATACCTTTCACCAAATAGCTTGATACGCAAGACAGCAGGACGGAGTTACACGTTAGAAAGAGATTAATTTCAAAATTGATGTTTCTTGACAGCTGTCACAGGTATCAAGCTAAGTTATGGAAACTATAACAAAAACCTGTGCAATATGTCCACGATTAAGATTTCGTTAACGACTAAGTTTAAATTTGTGAATATAATGTAAAGCTTTATATTTTACGACACAAGCTTGTATTAAGGGTAGTTATAATATTATAATTAGACGTATACGTTTATTTAATATGTTTTATTTTAATGATCCTTGTATTAATTACACCAGCACTGATGTATTGAAACTATTATAAAAGTACTCTGTGCTATCAACCCTATACTCAACATTTGTTTCATAGGCATATTAAAGGTCAATTCCAGTGGTAGGTACCTACATCATGTTACTAAATATAATTTTTCAAACTTGATCCCACTCTCTCTCTGATTCCTGGTTGCGACCAAAGCCATGGCTCTGGAGCCCGGTGTGTTAGACGATGATTGAGGATTTGAGTTGTCTGATTATCACGTGAAGCGTTTGACCTTTACAACCCTATACCAGGAGAACCAGACAAATTGAATCATGGTTACAAGGTTCAGAATCTATCCGAAACGTGCAGGTTTCCCCTTTGTTGCAAACACGCTGTTTTTTTCCTCTACCTAAAGGTTGTCTGGAAGAAATCGCTACAAGCGATAAGACCGTCATATTGTTCTGTTTATCGCTGTTGTTTCACTCATGTATTTATTACTGTGCATTAAAGAATATTTAGTATGAACGCATGATAATGAATATCTAAAATTGAATATACTAGGTATTCAAATAACTTGCCTACGCACTTTCGAATATATTTTTCTAGTACGAATAAAGAAGCGAGGTAAGAAATTATTACAAGTGATTTATTTTAAAATCTGTAAGTGTTAGCAGGATTACGAGAACTAGTAGTGTTAACTACAAGCGAGTTATCACTAATTAACAAATAACGAGTAATTACAATGCCAACTTATAAAACACGGCGCATTTAAAATGGATGCAATAATATTGAATAACATGAAGTTAGTTGTTATTTTTGTGATGCTCATCTGTGTTAAAAATAATCCGATAAATGCATCAGAGCAAAGTGAATACAATTCTGAAGATAAACGTAAAAATATGGAGGAGTCTGCAAGACGAAATTGGACAAAGATAAGGAAAATCCAATAGAAGCTAATAATACTGAAATGATAGAAACTGCTGAAAGTGTGGTCTATCGGCCCCTTTTTGTGTATAGGAGAATAGAGCATCATAAACGAAGGATCAATATGTTTAACGCCTTTGCAGGCTAAACAAACAGGTACTTGAAAAGTTTTATTGATTGTTAGTTTAATTGGGCCTTTCTCAATGGCCTATTAATACGAAAAATGATAACAGAGTAGCTACCTCCATAAAAGTGGTCATTATTGGCTTGGCTTTTAGTGTAGTGCATATACTGAGACCAATGGAGCATTTTAGAGTTTATATTTTGCTTTTGTTTGGATTTCTTGTGTAAGTGACATTTTAAAAATATTTGTAGCAAATTTCCTATATAGCTCCTGATCTTATAAATTTATATAAATGAATTGTTTCAGACTTCAATTTCTAATGCAGGAATATCACCAGTCCATGATCTCAAAGAAAAAATAAATTCGAAACTACCAGTAGAAAGGTTTCTTCTAAATTCACCGCACAAAGTCCTGAAACATTTAGACAACTCCATTCTTCGTGCTACACAAAATGTTACACAAAACCCTCAAATGGACGAAACTCTGTATCAAATTTCGAAAGATCTTGTTTCTGCTATTTTGTCTAAATTAGAAATTCAAGATAAAATTACAAGGATCACAAAGGAAGCTCTTGAAGCTCCTGGAAAAAATAAGGGTATAACAGCAATAGAGACAAGACGGATTTTGGATTATATCTCGAGAACACTGTCTGGACATATGCTCAGTATTACAAAAGTGTCTACGGAGCCAGAACTTCACCGCTTAGTTTATGGATTGGCTCAAATAGCTGCTGAAGTGTCCATTGTGTCTGCTTTGAAAGACATTACATATGCTACTTCGTTATCGAAAAAACAATCAGTAGATTTGTCACTTCGTAAGAAAAGATCTATAGCTACCGGAGCGGTAAAAAATGCATTCACAACACATGCACCCATTATTATGCCTACCGTATATAACGTTATTTTGAATAAAACTTCACCAGTACATAATAACGACAAATCAAATTCCACCTTTGTACCTAGAGAACGGAAACTTAAACCATATTCCGTTTTGTCGAATACTGATAAGAAAATTGTACATTTCATAAATACAAAACAAACCCAGTCTTCTACCAAAGGATTTTTGAATCAAACGACTCTTGATATGGAAAATAAAGACCCCAACGCGAATGAATCTGATAGCATAATATTAGATAAAAAGATTAACGGTACACATTATGTAACCCAAGATTCTCAGACGTTAGAAGCCCAAGAAACACCAGGTCTAGTAGAAGACTTGATTGACCAAAAGGATAACTTTTTAAGATCTGCTATAAATTCGGAAATAGCTGCTGAAATGGATGCTGATCCAATCGAAGGAGAGGACATTGCGACTAGTGAGAAGAAAGCCAAATTAAGACTGGAGAGGCTTGAAGTTAAAGCGAAGAAAGCTATTCTATACGCGGGTGATGTCGCTTATTTGACAGCAGCCAGTGTAGTTGCGTTAAGACGTGCATTGACGGCTTCGATAGAAGTACAAATGTCTGTGCGGTATGCTAAGAACGGAATGTCAAATCATCAAGATTTAATGATGAATTTAGCAAAAACTGCAGCTCAGCAAGCTGGAAAAGAAGCTAGAATTGCTACATCCAAATCATTGGCATGTGAACGGGTCATCAAATTGGCTTTGAAATATACTGCACAGTCTCATGGGGCTATGTTGAATCATGTAGCCAACAGAATAATCATGGATTCTTTATCCCTATCTACTTTAGCGAAGTCTATGGCTTTTGTCTCTTCCGATATTGCTATCAATTCTTTGTATCAAGCAACCGATGTTAAACCTCCATCATAATAACTGAAAAACATTAAATAAACGTCACTATTCGCCATTGGAAGTTTGAATTTAAATTATGTCTGAAATTTCAATGGTATAAAGCCAAAAAGGGATAATAGCCATTGGCTATACTTTACAGGAAAAATCACCTATTTAGAAAACAATTTCTAAAGCAATAGTATTTTTTACATTTTCCTCAACAAAGATTAACATTGGGCTAGACAACCGATAGACTTCTATGAATATAAAAAGCTTATTAACATTTATAACTTTCAAATCAGGTTTGGGTGGTTCTAATAAATAACACAAGTTTACAGTTAAGTTAAAGAATAATTTAATTTTGACGTCAATTCGAGATCAATCCTAACCTACAGATGTTTTGGTGTTACTGTGCCAAGTCCTGTCTACCAGTAGGTATGCCAGTAGTATCTGGGGTAGTAGGAGTGGTAATATCTGAAACAAAGACAAAAGTTTTATACATGGTCAGTAAATTAACTAGATTGTTTAAATAAGAAAGCGAATCTGTGGATAGTTGTTATTGAACGACTTCATACTGTATCGTATCGTAAATTTGGTTAAGTGTTTCTCTGAGTGAGTGAGGGTACCGGGAAAGGGAGTTTGAACGTTGGCAGCGCACTGAACTTGTGACATCTTTTTCGCTGCTCATGGGTGTCCATACATACGCAAACTAACAAGTGGTCCGTCTGCTCGTAGCTTAGGTGGCAACTCACCCAAAAATTTCAAGATTTTTTTGCTGGTCACTGTTTTAACCTAACCAAACCAATATTTTTTCGTTAAGTAGAACTTAGTCAGTATTATCATCACAAAAATATTGGTTAGGTTAGGTTAGAACAGTGACAAGCAAAAAAATCTTGAAATTTTTGGGTGAGTTTGTTTTGGGTGAGTTGCCACCTAAGCCCTGCTCGTCAGTCACCAAACTGATAAAAATATTGCGACTAGATAATAGAGGTGATAAATCTATACACCCTACCAGTCCCTACCAGTGAAAAGTACAAAGTATTTACCTTGGCCTGTAATACGGGATAAAAGATCTGCGGTAGATGGGGTATCTATAGTAGCCGCCCCAAAACGTGGAGTCAGCGTCCAGGTCCGCTACGTCTCCCTGAGGCACCCCCTGAGCATTGGCTGGGGACTGGAGACCCTCGTTCCTGGTCTCCTCTAGAGGGAACCGCGGCGCAGACGGCCAGGAAGAAAACAACCAGTAGCGTCTTCAGAATCTGAAAAGTGGAAATGTCTTTTTGTGATGTTGACTTTTAAGGAAAGAGGTAAAAGGGGTCATGAAGATCGGTAGGGATTATGATATAATTATTGTGTCTGATATGGTCACGGGAGATGTAAGTACCTATGTTTTTCTGATAATTAGACGAGAAACGAGCAAGCGCGTCACCTGATTAACAAAATAGATAAATAAATTCATACAATGTAACATCACATATTGGGGCTGCTTCCGTATTAGTAGCTTTTTTGATGTCCCAGGGGATATGCATGCAAGGATGTCAGACTACAGAGGAATTACAAATTTATATTATACGATAATCTAGACATCTTTAAGGCAAGAGTGAACAGGCTTCTTCTAGGATAACGCGTGTCATCCTAACCTCATCGTCACTGTCCATCAGGTGCGATTATGGTCAAGCGTTGGCCCAAAGTGTAATAAAAAAAAGGTGTTTGTACTCGTACCTGCCCGATGGCATGATTTCGGAAGATTATTTTGTTGGATATAAATAATAATAAAATGTTAATTGGCTTTCTCTATATAAGGTAGTTATATATATACGATCTAAGTAATATAATACGATCTAAGTAGAAAAGTGCTAAGTAAAATGTTAACTTACCATTTTGAACATTTATTTATTTTAGTATCCTTAAAAACTTTTTCAAAAGATGCACCGTGTCCTGATGTTTTGATACTGTCATTTCCAACCATGGTGCCAGATTAATATACCTCACATCGGAACCCTCGACTGAGACAAAAAACAGCTTCCGTCTTTCTCTCTCACAACTCCTGACCTGGTCACCTCTACTCGGTCCCATGTGAATGACAGTTAAGAGGGGACAATATTTATGTGTACATTATGGTGACTCATTCATTTTTTATTATCACAAAATGACGCGTTTTGTAGCATCCGCACCTTTTTTTGCATATTTCACTTAATTTTCTAACCTCGATAAAAATGGTGGGCTTTTGGATTTCAGACCACGATTAAATCGTGAGAAGTTTTATGACTTGTAATTTGTAAATTCGGCAAACAAAAAGATCCAAACTTATTTTTGGAATACTTACCTGGCTTACCCTTGAAACCTTGAAATCCGGGTTCTAAAATTAGTAAGGGACCCTAATTAATTTTAGAATCCGCATTTCAAGTTTCGAATAAGTTCACAATCAGTGAAATTTTTGGTTTGAGGTTGACTTTTTGACTTTAAGTAATATTTTGCTTACTTGTCTCCTCTTCTCTTGTAGAAGGGAATAGGAGGGGTAGGTAGATCCAAATGCAGTCAGGAGAGTTACCTATATAAAAGTATACTTACCTGCCTATCTATATATTCCTCGTTGGGGTCTTTATAGTATACTAGCGGCCGCCCGCGACTTCGTACGCGTGGAGTTAATTATTGACACTTAGCGTCATATTTTGGACAATCCACACAATATATTTTTAAAAATTGTAGCCTATGTGTTATTCTGATGTATAAGCTATATTGTGGTAAAGTTTCATTCAAATCCATTCAGTAGTTTTTACGTGAAAGAGTAACAAACATCTATACATCCATACAAACTTTCGCCTTTATAATAGTAGTAGGATAATACCTAATATCATTTCAGAGCGATGGAAGCTCAGTGGTTAAGAACGTGCTGACCTTACAGGTCACGGTTCGAATCCAAGCATATACCTCTGTATTTGGAAAGTAAAACCATCATTCAGTTGGTCTAGTTCCCCTATCAAAGTGTTGCGATGATCACAAGGCAGTTGCTTAACTGTGATTACTAGATTCCCCAAATCCTGAATAACGGTCTAAATGTGCCCCAAGCTTTAGACCCAACGCAAGTGGGCATTAGATTATTATTTACTAGCGGCCCGCCCTCGGGACCGTAATTCAGAAATGAACCAATAGATGGCGTTGTGTCCAATTACATCGCGCAAGCGTTTCGTGTTTTCGGGTTTACCTATAAGCCTTTCGTTGTCTCTAGAAGTTATCTCTTTATAAATAGTATAGATATAGAAGATTAGACTTTTCCACCCCATTTTGATGTACCTACATATTTATTAGGTCTAGCCACCCTCTGCTGCCCGTGGCGGAACGCACCCCTTACGCTACACAGACCTACGCCACGCTACTGGCTATTATGTCTAAAGATCTAGGTATTCTTTTTATTAAACCACTAGCTGTTACCCGGGGCTTCGTCCGCGTGAAATAGTATCATTGGCTAGCATTTATAATAATTTAATAATTTTCACCCCGCCCCTTTTAAGCTCTTACAACCCCTTCCCAATACAAATATATGTTTCATCAACAAACATTTACATTTGTGTTGGTGCGGGAATCGAACCCGCGACCCTTGCGCTCAAATTATTGCGCTAAGCGGGTCGTCAAATTAAGTCTAAAGATCTATTATTTTCATTAAACTATTACCTACTATTAAACCATTCCGATAGGTAGGTACCTGCCAATGTAGGAGACCAAGTTTTTTATTTTATTTTCTCTTTTACGTCGTTAACAAAATGTGCGTCAGAGTTTGTTTACAACTTTCTTTGAGGTCCTCAAAAAGTTGAAACAGTAAATCTTCTTTACTATTGAAATGAATGATGAGAGAGATTCTACCGGTTTTCGGAGGCAATTTGCATATTTGGTTGAAATCAGCTAATTTCTATCTACTTACGTTAAGGAAACTCAAAGTTAGTAAAACTTCCCAGCATACCCGCTTGGTGCAATGGTTTGAGCGCCGGTTGAGACGCAAGGGTCGCGGGTTCGATTCCCGCACCAACACAAATGTTTGTTGATGAAACAGACATTTGTGTTGGGTCTGGGTGTCTGTGGTTCCTTCGTTGTTTCTGGTTTTCATAGTACAAGGGAAAACCTTAGTTTGGGACCAGGACAATGTATGTGATGTTGTCTCAATTTATTTATTTATACTGATCGTCAACGCATACGACGCAACGCATACCTCCCTACGTCAGACGCATTCCGGGGAAGCAGTCTTCAAGAATATGTAGAGCCAATTTATTCAATAATCCTTAAAAAGAAAAGATACCATAGATATTATTTAATTAAAACTTTATTGTACAAAACTTCGTACAATAGGCGAACTTAATGCCATGAGAAAGGTCAAGCAGAAAGGACAACCACTCCACCTGATTTTCTACCTTATCGAATCAAATCAAATCAAATCATTTATTTGTAAGACACAGGTGACAATATACAGATGTTAAAAGAAAAATTAGGAATAGCACTATGTCTTGCCCTTTGTAGGCGTACAAATGTATAGGCAGTTTAGGAGTTAATTATTACGAATTAGTTTTAAATCTGTTTAAATTATTTCTATGTAACATAATTCAGTTATTTTGATTATATTCATACATGTCATATTCTGAATCAATATACCTACTACATAGCAACCAAATTAATGTCAGTTAAAAACTCCGAAGCCTTATCTATAAGAAGAGCTTTTAATTTTTTTCTAAATATATCAATGTCAGAGTCTTTTAGGTGTTTAGGCAATTTATTGTAGATTTTCGGAGCCATACAGAAAATACTATTATTTATTATCGATTAAGACATAAGAGCGGAAAACCAATGAAATTTGAAATGACGCGACCCTGACCATCTCAACCCTTTAACAGGGAAACTAGATCAACTGTCAAAGGGTTGCGTCATGATTACACGTTTGATTGCAGAAAATACCCGAAAATTGTAGGTTTCTTAACTTTCCTCACTGCCGAGCTAGTGGTAGAAATACGCACATAGATTTGAAAAATCTAGAAGTGTGTGTGTGTTTCCTATAATACACTGAGCTACTCTACCAATGTCATTGGAAGACCAATAAATCGGGTGCATTGAATTTTCTCTAAAAGTATTAAACAATATTATATCAATAGTCAAAAAGTGACATCTCTGAAACGATAAGAACTTTAAATTGCAGTCAAGAACTAGTACGATAAAACGTCACAGCAACTACATTGTTGGTGCGAAAGATGGCGTTAGTAAAAACGATTATACATTAATTCACATTACTCGTCGTTGTGCAAGTGCGAAAGAGAGCATTCAAAGCAAATGTAGTCAAGGGTATAGGAGAGAAAAGGATAGAAGATTCTACTCGCATTGGTTGGGCCGACATAAAGAGGCTCGTGCTAAAGCAAATGTAGAGCTGACTCTTCGATTTTAGATAGATATTTACAACGTCGAGACATAGATGTCGTTAGTATGTTATGCAGTGGAAATGTGTTTCACGCACTTAGTTTTGCATCCAAGTTTGAATAAGTTGTAACAGGCACTCTTACAATTAGAACCAACAGAACCAACTTAAAGTAAGGAATTACAAAAAAATCCCTTATGGGGTTGTAAGGGTCATTTATACCGTAGGAGAGCCACGCTACGGCATGAACAGGCCAGCTCGATTAGATTAATACCACAGCCTCACAGAAGACCGGTATGTAGCAGCCACTACGTCACTGCACTGGTATATAATAGGGCCTACCTATACCCAAGCTGCGCCACTGTTGAACATTTGGCTAAAGCTGATAGTGAGGCCAACGTTTTCCGACTTACATAAGGAAGATGCCTTGCGATAAAACTAAGTAGTTATCGTATCGTTTGGTTGTTAACTAGTACGTGCACTCCAGCTATTGATAAAGGTCTTAGCACCTGAGGACGGGGCCGTGACACGCAGCTGTACGTGCCTATCGACCTGAGAGGTGTGGCGCAACTTGAACGTTAACTATGACATTACTTAAGCAGGATTTATCTAAGTCATCGTCACATGACCGTGCGAGCCATGCTTGAGTAAGAGTAAGAAAAGATTAGAAAATTTAGAGTAAAAGAGAAGTCCCTTGGATGCGGGTGGCACAGGACCGATCTGTGTGGAGAACTTTGGGGGAGGCCTACGTCCAGCAGTGGACGTCTATTGGCTGAAATGATGATGAAAAGATTTAAACGCCCCGTTGGTCTAGTGGTTTAAGTACCTGGCCGTGATCTCGGGGTCCCGGGTCCGATTCACGGGTCGAGCAAAAGTATGTTTCGAATTTTTCAAACATAGCTCGGGTTTGTGATCACCAATCCGTATTAGGCAAGCGTGGTGATTAAGCCTAATACCATCATAGTAGTGATAACTTAATTTCTATGATGGAGGCCTTTGCCCTGCAGTGGGACAGATATAGGCTGATACTTACTTACTTTATTTTAAGAAAACATTTATTGACCACAACACATTTAGACATAGACAAAATAAAGAAACATAGAAGTTGCGGTCAACAAGGTTCAGCGCCATCTTTTGGTAGACAGTGGAACTATTGTCCTGAAACGAAGTGAGGCGGGCCACTAGTAGTCTAATAAAAAAAAGAATGGAACGGCCCGACATGAGTGATACCACAGTGATACTATGGCCTCACAGAAAATTGGCTTGAAGCAGCACTTGCGTTGTTTCGCTGTGTGTGGCAGAGTTCCAATCTGGGGGAAAGGGGAGTTAAAAGACAGTGCTCTCTGTAATGTAGATATTTATAAACAAGACTAGTGGCCCGCCCTCACTTCGCTTCGGGACCGGAATTCCGAAATGAACCAATAGATGGCGCTGTGTATAATTACATCGCGCAAGCGTTTCGTGTTTTCGGTTTACCTATAAGCCTTGTCGTTGTCTGTAGTAGTTATCTCTTTATAAATAGTATACTTATAGAAGATGAATGATTATGTGGGGAATGAATGAATGAATGAAGGGAGATGATTATGATATGATAATTTGCAGCAACAAGAAGAACGGAGAAAACAATAAATAAGTACATATCTAACTCAATTTCTTACGACGTTTTAGGTTGCCTTGGGAGTTAATCGTAACAACACAGTTTAAAAAAAATACCTAAATGCAATAGGAAAACGACAACTTCATTTACATTGAATGCCTGTGAAAGAGACAATTACTTACCTACTTAAAGACAAGTAGGTAATTATTCGCTTTACAGAGATACTATATTGAATAGGAAAGTCTTAATGCTGTAATAATGTAACTCTCTTAAATACGAAAGTTGGCTATTATACTTTTTATTTTTTTTATGTGGCAAACGAGCAGACGGATTACCTGATGGTAAGCAATTGCCGTCGCCCATAAACAAGTGGTTATAAGTGCGCTGCCAATATTTAATACCCTTTCCCGGGCCTCCGGTACCCTCACTCACTCTGCGAAATACGCTGCTGCACGCCGGTCTTGTGTGGCCGTGTGTATCACTCCGGTCGAGCCGGCCCATTCATGCCGAAGCGTGACTCTCCCACTAGAACACTTATTTTACTTTCTTTTACTAGTTCAATCAATAATGTTTTGCATCTGTCTAGTATTAAAAAACCATTAATTAATCATTAATAAACCCATTTAAAATTCTTACAACATTTCTTTGCCAGCCGTACCTACCTTGGTAGGTATGTACTTACCTTATAATAGTTAAAGCATATTACTAAATAGTAACTACGTTTAAGCACGTGTATTTTGTTAAGAGCTAGGTACTACCATGATCTCAACTTAAAGAAACACCGTTTGTCAATTGTTGAAAACAAAAAGCGATCGTTAGATGCAACATTACATCTTGGAGTTATAGAGATACCTACTACCTTTTTATGTAACACATGCGTAACACATCTCGGAGGTATTTGCAGCTGTGTTACTCGAAGTCGTAGTGGGTGTGTCAACATGCTCGTACAAAGGTGACCCTAATATGGTTTATTACGTAGAAACGTAGATATTCTCTCGACCTTCATAGTATTGAAGTTAAAAGAAAATCGAATAACAAGTTTTCCACCTTTATTTGTAACATTTAATGGTTTTTGTATTCATAATACCTAAACACCTTTGACTTTGACTTTTATCATACTCTTATTTTCGTATTTAGAGACACACACACACATAATTATTATTACCACATGGAAAATGCCTCTCAAGCAAACTATAATTATCTATACTAATATAATAAAGCTGAAGAGTTTGTTTGTTTGTTTGTTTGAACGCGCTAATCTCCGAAACTACTGGTGCGATTTGAATAATTCTTTTTTTGTTGGATAGTCCATTTATCGAGGAAGGCTATAGGCTAAATAACATTACGCTATGACCAATAGGAGCAAAGACAGAGCGGTAAATGTGTAAAAAACGGGGGAAAATTATTCATTTTGAAGGCTTTCTTTGCGTGCGCTGCGAAAACGGTTCAAGATACACAAAAAATATGTATGAAAGAATTATTCCTCTATACATGATCTAAAAAAAAGTCCGCGACGGCATATGTCTATCTTTTAAGGTTTAGTCACAATGACCGTTTTTATGGTACCAAATTTGGTCGAAATAATTTGTTTAAGTTGTATCAACATAATAATATTAAGGGGGTTGTAAGGGGTTAAAAGGGGGGTAAAAAGTTACTTTTCCACGCGGACGAAGTCGCGGGCGGCCGCTAGTTATTCAATATAGAAAAAAAGTACATTAGAAACCCCAATATTATTGAAAACCTATCCACACATCTGTGTGGATAGGTTTTCAAAAATATTGAGGTTTCTACCTCACCCCTATCTACACATGGGTTGGATGAAAAAAATTTTTGTTAGAAGTTCGAAAAAAAGTTGCAAGTTGGTTAAAAAAAAGTATGGGGAGCGCCCAATACCATTATTTTTGTAACAATATTGTTCTCAGTAAGTAGTTTCGGAAAATTGGCTGTGGCATACGGATGGACCGATAGATATACAGACAAAACGAATCTAATTAATTAGGGTTCGGATTTTTTCCATTTGGCTTCGGAACCTAAGAAAGGAAAGTTGTTGTTTGACGCTTGGACGTCAACTTCACGTGATCACCGTGTCTAGTTATCCTTTTTGGACTTTGACCGTCCTTATGTCTAAGAAACGAAGTGCTATTTTGCACTGCGCGGTTCACTGCTACGTCGCCGGTTTAGCAAAAAAAATAGGAAAGTTCTATTCGTTCCATACGCACCTGCTTTACGGATGTGAGACACAACTCGATTAACCAAATGATATTGTTTGTAGGAAGCGAGTATTTTCGTACGCACCGCGAAACGAGTTTTGCAAGGTTGGCAATATTTTCGTACTCGGAAGAATAGATTGTTTATCTAAACAAAACCTTTTTTAAACCGTCTTGTTTGGTAACCGAGAAAGTTTATTTTTAGTTTATATAGTTATCGAGTTATATGGATAATCATTGTCAGGTCCTCGACCATAGAAAACCTGGATACAGCGAAGTGTCGTAGCCAATGAAGGTTCTATTAAAAGGTCGAAAATAAATCCTCAGAATTATGTTATAGATTATTATTGTAAGAATGCTTCATTTTGTTCTCGAGTATACCTAATGAGCTGTAAAAATATTAATTTTGAGATCACTTTTCCACACGTTGTCAGTATGGCACTGTGTAGAGACTACTGGACATAGACCTCCCCTCAATGATCTCCAAACAGATTGGCCCTGTGCCGCCCGCATCCAAGGAATTCCCGCGACCTTCACCAGATCGTCGGCCCACCATCCATCTCCATCAACAGTAATAAAAGGATAACCAGCCTAAAAATACTTTAAAATACGTCTGCAAGAACAAGCAGTTTCAAAAATATCTAAAGTTACGTAATTTGTTGTCCAGACACTACTCACATTTTTATGACTTCTTTGTTTGTTACAAAATAAATATGATAATAAATGTAGATGTCTGAAGATAACGGATTATTATTTATTTTATTATCTGTTTGTTTACTCTTGACACGTGGAGACAAATACAGGTGATGTTAGTAAGGAATCACTTCATTTTTACATTTAGTTTTCCGGATACCCCTCTTGGTTGCCCCCATGTAAATTATAAGGCTTATAAAATTTAAAAAGTTCGTCAGAATGTAAAGTAAAATAACTGGTAGTAAAACACAGGTTGTATCTGTACTACTTAAAAATAGGTAGGTACTTAAATATAGACATCGACAAAACTTATAGGGAAACCGAATAGGTGAAACACTTGCGCGATGTTTTTGACGCATCACGCCATCTATCGGTATTGTTTGAAACTAATGTACGGTGGCCTGCACATCAAGTTACTACAATCTGTCAAATTTCTTCAATCGAACCTCATTTTTATGTCAAACGTGTTTGGTTCAATATCAACTGAGGAAATTTGACAGATTGTAGTAACTTGATGTGCTGGCCACTACCGAAACGACGTGAGGGCGGGTAACTTGTTTATTTAAAAGAAACTCAAAATAAGGAACCAACGAAGCAAGCCACCAACACTCAGACCTATGTTTCACCTAGTTCAGAAACATTAAAATTTGATTTATAGGTATTGGTAATGTTGGTGCGGTTTTGATTCGCTTTTTACCGTACGCCAATACAACCTGTATTATGTCGTTTACTGGAACCGTCTAGAACGTCTTAGTGACTCACATAAACTCGAAGATTGACGTAGATGGTGTCAATATAAATTCTATAAATACATTTATGAGAGTTGAGTATTGACCATAATGTGTACCCGGTCTAGCGAACTAACTTTAACTTGTTTCTTTTTTCGGACTTTATGAAAACAAACTGACGGACAATAAAAGTACGAACATCCACAGATGTACACACATCAGTCAAATTACTTTAATCAATTCTTTTCTGGCTGTGGTAACCTGATGAGAGTCTGTACAAAGGATTCGGTTTTTCCGATGAAATAACGGAACACTGCTCTCATTTACAGTCAGCCACACATCAGGTTACAAGAACCTGTCAAATTTCCTCAATTGATATTGAACCTAATGTGTATGAAAGTAAGATGAGAGTCGATTGAAGAAATTAGTCAGTTTTGTATACTTTGATGTGTGGCTGTACGTACATATCTGTTATTCTACAGGCACGACAGGGCAGTATTGACCCGTATTAGTAAATATCAGAATGTATTTTTAGGAAGTGTTAGGTATATAGAATTTCTATTGACGTTTGTAGGTAGTTTTGTAAATAAGTAACTACTTAACTAATCAAAAGAACAACATAACACAAAAAGACGATGAGAGTCTTTTTTAGCCATTAATAGTTTTCTTAAAATGCGTCAAGAAGGTATTGAAAACGGACTTTTAAGGAGTTGCCATGTTTTATGACCAGTAGGGTTACCATACCCTGTAACATAAGCAATGCGAAGCAATGAATTTCACGACTTAATTGATAGTGTTTGAGCGGTAACTACATATTTCAAGAATAACTAATGTCCTCTCCCCTCTCATTAAATGTATTCTCTCAAGTTTATTTTCGTAAGCTTTAATAATTGTAATAATTGAAGGAATATTGAATTGAACGTAATCTTATTTTTTATTCTTTTTAATTTAATTTATAAATTATATCTATTAATCTATTTAATTTAATTTATAATTTAATTTAAGTATAATCAAATTTTGACATGTATACTATATATGGATTGCTGTCTAGTCTAGTTAGTCATTGTTCTCTTACATTGTTAAGTTATGACTGTAATCTGTCAGTGTACCGTTGAATAAATAAATAAATAAATAAATTTATAACCTTCCTTTTAGGCAAATGCCTAAAACATCCAAATGGATAGATGTCTTTACCTAAGTATAATAATTAGTCTGAGGCCCTATTCGACCAATCTTCATCCGAGGATAAATCTAAGGTAGGTATAGGTATAACGCTCCGATTCGTATGGATTGGCAGCCTTAACGTCGTAAGGCCCAGAAAGCAGATACAATAGACAATCAATTGTTTTTGCCTCGTATGAGGCTTTGGGTTTTATTAGGTAGGTACTGCCGGGTGATGATTGGTCGAACCGCACCTAAGAAATATAAGAGATACATTTTCACAATGGGATAAAACCAACCGATATGTCGAAATTTACTAGACTTGCGCTTTTAAAAGCTGTGAACCGAGGTGAAGGTTTCCACGGTGTTTGCTTTCGTCAAAGCGATCGACCTACGTTCACGACTGTTGCAACGCTAGTAGGTACTCTCGGCGTCAAAAAAATCGCACATCTGCGTAGTTTTCATACTAACGCGCTCATATCACAGCTTCGTATATTAAAAAGTAAAACACTTTATTACAATATTTTAAGGTAACATTACCAATATATGCTCGTCTTTTAATCCAACATTTTCATCATCCATGGAATTTACTTGATTCGTCCAAAAAAATTAAAAAGTAAATCAGTTTTTCAGCTCCATAGAACATTGTATGGGACAAGAACATTGATTTACTTTTTTATGTTTTTGGGAAAATTAGGAAGTTTTCACGACTAATTAAGAAGCATGATTAACAGACGAGCATATAAAAACCATGTTACGTAAAAATATTGCAATCAAATGTTTTACTTTTTTATATACGAAGCCGTGATATGAGCGCGTTAGTATGAAAACTACACTGCCTCACAGAAAACCGGCGTGAAGCAGCTCCTGTGCTGTGTTTCGCCGAGTGAGTGAGGGTACCGGAGGCCCATCGGGGGGAAGGGGATAAAAGGTTAGCAGCGCACTTGTGACTCCACTGGTGTTGCATGTGTCCATGGGCGGCGGCAATTGCTTACCATCAGGTGATCCGCATATAAAATCAATCACATAAAAAAAAAAAGATGTGCTATTTTTTTGACGCCGAGTGTAGCTCTGCGAGTTACTTGCCGGGTCATTACACGGTGTTGACATCGAGTGGGTACGTACTCCGCCATATTAGGGCTCTAGAAGCGGTTTTCCAGACGTTTCCATAGCTACGCCGGCATTCTTTCCGTGTTCTAGTTTTGTAGCATGAGAGTTGTTTGAGATCATGATCAAAGCGTACCCTGTGAGAAGGAACGGAGTTCTATCATGAGTGCGAAGACTGCAGTACATATTGTTTAGGTACATTCAGCTTCAAAAATATGTATATACTTTAGGACCTTGTCACAATATATATGTATAAGAACGACTTCTACTTTCTTATATATTATGTATTGTGACAAGGTCCTAACGTGTATACATATTTTTGGAGTTGACTGTACCTACCTATACACTGCAAATTTAAGGTTTAGGGTAATTGATGTTGGCACACGAGTGTGTGAGTTAAAGTGGAGATTGGCAGGACTTATCGAATGGCGGCCACAAATTGGGACGACGTCCGGACCTGCCCGTTGGTCTGGCAATATTGTAATGGTAGCAGGGAAACAATGGATGAGGCTGGCAGTGGCCCGGAGTGAGTGCCGTGATAAAGAAGAGGCTTCTTTACTCAGCAGTGGGTGAATGTGGGCTGATATGATGATGAGGTAGGTACCTATATCATTTTTTCATTTTTAAAACAGCGATTTATTTCTTGATTGTCCTCTCTAATTCTGTTTTCCCCGTTCGCAACCCTTTATTTAGATATGAATTTTGCTACTTATCGCATTAAAGCTTCTGGGACGGTACCGCCTCTTTAGTTAAATAACGTGGCAAGTCCCAAAGAACTTTGTTAAGACTTGTCACTTTATTCAAGTAAAGAGGCGTCCACGTCCTTACATATAAGATACAAGTGCTATTTTGGCACTCTTGCATCTCGACTTGACTCGGTGTATTTGCCGAAAAAATACATTGACTAAGGCATTAACAATCTGCTGCAATTCTAAATCAATGGAATAATGTTGTAATCTATTATCTACTTATTACCAAGCACTCCATTATGTAATCTTGTTTTGCAATTAGTAATGAAGAAAATATGGTTGATATGGGATTTTCCCGCTTGGTTGTGTCGTAACACCTTTTTTGTAACATAATGTAGCTAATTTGCTATTAATAACACCAAATATTTAGCTAATGGCTAAACCAATCTTTAGCATAAAACTAATAAACTTAGTTTTCTTTTTGTGTTATTTTTCTTGTTTGCCCCAAAAGTTTATTACAGTCGGGTTAGTTTAATTTTTGGCTATGGTTGATTGTATTGTGATAATGCCAAAGTATCTATAAATAGTTCGATACATATACCTACTTTATTTCACAAAATTCACAACTTACGAACTTAAGTATAGAGATTTTCAAACTCTTTTATTTACAAGTACTTATTAATAGCGTAATATAAAATGTTTGCCTATACCTATTACATTTCGTGGTTCGTCATCCGTCGTTTACTATTTGCCATGGCCGTCGAAATGAACATCGATGAAGGAAATTAATCCCTTATTACAGAATGGAGACTAACAAAAAACCATAAATGTGACAAACAAAAGTGACAACGTCAGTTTTAAGCCAGGAATAAATTTGGACCACACCTTGTACTTATGTTATGGTAGCCTGAGCCTTTATTTTTTTCTATAAACGGTTTTTAGAAGTGGGCTTTCTGTACCTACTTGTACTATTAAGTATTCTGTGGTATTGTTTAGCATAACATTACCGCATCAGGGACCTTTCTGATCTCGCAGGTTCATGGGTGTTGGTGGCTGCTTAAAGTTTGCTCGTAAAAAAAAAGATCCGTGGCAAAAAAGCGTTGTTCCATGTCTGTGTCATTTCTTATATTCGTATGAATGTAAATTAATTATTTTTCCAAGAACACGGCGGCGAAGAAAGGATGTCAAAGTTCATTAACACAGCTACTGTTTTATGCTTAATTCTTTTTCACTGGAAACCTGACGAAGTTTAAAAAAATCTTTACAGATAAACGAAAGAGTACGAACAACGAACATTAGATAGGTACTTACAACGATTACAAAAGCAAGGTTTAGTAATCAATGTATTCCTGCTAAGGAATGGAACAACTTGCCGGCTTCTGTATTTCCAGAGAGCTACAATTTGGGTGTCTTTAAGTCGAGAGTGAATAGGCTTCTTCTGGGAAAGCACGCTTCATCTTACTTCATTGTCACTCTCCATCAGGTGAGATGAGGTCAAGTGCAAACCCATCTTATATAAAAAAAAACTTAATATCATATCCTATGACTTTTTTTGGCTTTGACGCCCCGTTGGTCTGGTGGTTATGTTGTATGTACCATTCCGAGATCTCAGGCTTTTGTGTTCGATTCCCGATTCGAGCAAAAAAAGTATGTTTCGAATTTGTCGAACATAGCCGGGTTTGTCAACGGCCTCAAAGAAAATGGAGTGACGCAGCGGCTGCGCGTCATTCGCTAAACGAGTGTGGGTACGGGAGGCCTAATTTAGGGAAAGGGTAGGCAGCGCACTTGTCATTATATTTCAGTTGGTCTGGTTCCCCTGTTGTAAAAGTGAGTCGACTGTCGCTTCATTGTAATTAAAATAAACCAGACTCCCCAAACCCGAAATCATGGTCGAAGCGTACCGTGGTCCAAAGCGACAATTAATTAGTAGGTACTATAATCAAACAAAGGTACTATAAGACTTTAAGTACCTTGCTCAGTACCGTCCTTAGTTCCCGTGTAAGCATCAGTAATTTCCTAATTACATTCGCCGTAATTTTAGAGTAATTTTCGTGCATTGTGTAGGGCTGATTACTGGAATGATCCGCTGGTAATGACGCGGTTATGCCTGTACACAGAGCCTCGGAAAACCAATGGGTGACTAAGCTACGTATGAATAAGTAAGAAGTAAGTACTTAGTGGAAAATGCAGAAAAGATTCCAGCTATTAGGTATAAGTACTTACGGAGTGGAAAAACATAGGGCCCTGGAGGAAATGTATATAAATTCTACTTATCAAACGAACTAATTAATACTTTAATGTAGTGTTTCTTGTGTTATGCAAATGCTTAAATTTTTCTTATTCTTATTAATTAAAATTAAAACACATAAATAGCTCGAATAGAATAACCATTCAAGGTTACCAAAATTGCTTTATGCTCTGAATGTTTTCGCGCGGCCGGATCCGTTTATTGTTTACTTCTTCAATATTAAGTATGTAGGTTTTTGGCCTTACATTGCCACATAAATTAACCACTTTTGTTAATTAAAATACAAAGTGTTTGGTAAGGCACCAAGTCGATTGACATCCCACATAATATAATACAAAAATACAATATCCACTTTTATTATTTACATTAAATCCAAGAAATAAGTCTTGGAAATGTATGGAACAAGTATTTTTTTCGATATTGTATTAGGATAGGCATTTGTTTTTGAACACCAAGTTAAGGCTGGTAATAAAAATAAAATTATGGATTCGACTTTTTAAATTTTATTTATCATAAATAAATAAATAAGCTAAAAATTTGGCACAAACAATGGAAACTGACGACACCCGACGATGAGGCTCATGAGGTCTAGAATGTTACGAGTTGTTTAACAAGTTGGCTTTTCGCTCTTGTCTTAAGTCTTAAAGAATAGAACAGACTATGTGATAATCAGGCCTTTGCCATCTGATGTAACTTTTATACCTTCGAGTAGTACTTAGAATATTGTTGTATTTGCAATAACTTAATTTTAGAAAATGTAATAAAATGGCAGTCTCTCAAGTCCAGAAAACAAAATGACGCAAGCAGTAATGCTCGGTGGTTATCCACAACAATATTATTGATTTTGAAAAATACGAAAAATATAAGAGTATTCCAACTCCTAGTAGGTAACGTACAATACTAAATGTGATCATTTATAATCAGTTACTGAATAAAATTACAATAATGAATGTAAAGTAAAATTATTTAAATTTTGTTTGTTTGATTCAAAATTGGTCTCCATTGCTAATCTCATGGCCACGTATTGCGTATTTCGGCATTTTAACGTTTTATTTTTTAATGTAGGCAGGAATTTTAAATTATTTTAAAAACGTAATTTAAATTAGTCGAGCCATTGTTAATTGTTTTTAAATTAAATTTTTGTTGAATTTTCTCTTTAGTGGCTTAGTTCAGATTCAGTTACAAACTGTACTATGTATAATAGTACAGTAGATGCTTTTTTATAAAATGATACTTATAAAAAGATACTGTACTATAGTACAGTATCGATTAAGTACCTATCGATTACAGCATGCAAGAGACTTTTCGGGTTACCTATACCTAAGTTTTGATTTTATTCTCTTTAGAATTTATGTCTTTTAAAAAAGTATAGATAGGTTCATTGAATTCATGGATTATAAAAGAAGTCTTGATCTGAACAGTGGATAGAATAAAATGTTTAAGGATGTACCGACAACCCCTTTATTTATTTTTTCATATGACCACAAAGCATAGGTGAAAGTCGTTTCACAAGCTGTGATTCGTTTTGCCACTGCACCGTGCATATGGTAAAATCTAGCTTAGCATCATCATATTTCTGTGGACCAAGTTTATTCAAATATCATTCGTATGAATGTAGAGTTAAGGTTCTAAGGCCTATAATCAGGGAGAATATTCTAGAAGCTCTTTGTAGTAGGATGTAGTTATGAAGTGACAACTGAGACGATACGCTTTCTATAACTAGTACCTAGTGTACCTACCTAGTTCATAAGCATTTCTATGTTACTACCTACCAGCTAGGCATCTATCTGGAATATACTTTTAGTAAACTAAAAATGATCCCCTAATATAATAATATGTTTTCAAATTAGGGAAACAATTTTGATAAATTCCTTAAGATTTTTTTGAGTGAGAGACGGTTCAATGGAAACTGTTCTTGTGTTTAATTTCTTTAAACTTAGGTAAAACCATGAACAATAAGTAAAACATTATAAAATAGGTTCGTTGCTGGTCGCCAACAATGATCTAAAGATTTGATGTATCTGTTTACCCTGTGGTATTTTACCTTAAAATGATTAATCCAAGAATAAGTAATTTTATTGCAATAAAGCAATCAAGATTCATGAGTGTCATTTTGTAATGAATTTAATATACATACCTACTTAATTATTTATTAATTATTTGTGAATGTATGTAGGTACTTAATGATTAATCTTTTCTTAATATTCCTTTTAATTAATCCATTTTAAAGTATATTAATCCATGACCCTTGCTTGATTGTTCTAATGTTAATTAGTGTTTGTAATTAGGTATTAATAAATATCTTTCAAACTTTTGGTGAAAAAGACGATTCATACTCTCATACTAATATTATAAATGCGAAAGTCTTAAGTCTCTGTTTTTTCAGTTTCAGATCATATGTAAAATTCAGGTCTGGCGCACTTGATGAATTCCAGCAGCCCTTAGCACCTTAAAAAATTTGCTTATTTCTTTTCTATAGTACTTGAAAGTAAAATATTTTATAGAAAACATACTTTGTAAGTGGTGCTTACGTCGTTATAGTTATGGTAAAATCACGAGGGTAAAATCTGGTATTTTTACCCTGGCTGTTTATTTTCGATTTTCCAATTGGTACACGATAACAACACAATGGGAAATTGAGAGGTCTTTTAAATTAGGTACACGTGAAAAATCTAACGTTACTTTGACATCATGTTTAATGTGATTTTGTTCGTCTGCTTCATATTTATAGGCATAACGGGACATCAGCTCCAATCTTCACCTGCCTCATTTCCCTGACCACGAAGATAACGCCTCTCAGTTGAAATGCGCAAATCTGTTTTGGACTTTGGCCGACCTTGTTGAGCCCAGCCGACCGGTTTCGTAATGCCAACAGCATTTGCATCGGTCGCTCTCTGCTCCTGCGCAGAATGTACGTACAGCCACACATGAATGTGTGCGAAACTGTCACATTTCTTCAATCGACTCTCATCTTACTGTCAGTGCATATTAGGTTGAAATTCAGTTGAGGAAATTTGACAGGTTGTGGTAGCCTGGTGTGTGGCTGACTGTACGCGGTTTGTTGTTATGAATATTATTGGGCAAACGAGGTGTGTCCGTATGCCTCGTGCCGTTTGAGTAGGCAGACGAAGTTTGTTTTTGATTTTAGAGAAAGTTCGTTTTAAAGGATCGGATGTAAAAATGAGTAAATAAATAAAGTTATGAATATTATCGGGCAAAAGAAGTGTGTCCGTGTGTCTCGGTACCGTTTGAGTAGGCAGACGAAGTTTGTTTTTGATTTTAGAGAAAGTTCGGTTTGAGGAATCGGATATAAAGATGAGTAAAATCTAAAAAAAAAATTATTATCTAAGTTTTAGCCCATTAGCTAAGATGACTTTCTTACATGTTTTATAACCAATGGGGTTACCATATCTACTTTATGACGTAAGCTGCAGTGAAGGCATCAATGAGGGTTTTTTCAAATGCAAAATCCGATAGATGGCGTTAGAGGGCGACTGGTCCAACAACGAGTGGATTTTTTACGCGCAAAACGACCAATGTCATCAAAGTTGGACCTGACGTCAACGTAACGCCATCTATCGGATTTTGCATTGCATAACTTTATTGACGCATTGTACAATTTTTTTCTGAATCTAACGGGTTAGGTAAGTCTTGTCTTGCGTGTAATAATCGTATATCTTTATCGTTTGTTGATAAAGATCGATACTTTGATGCGGCGCGTGCGATACCTCGCTCATCAACCTTGCAGCCTTGATATTAACATACACACAAAGTGTGTGGTCTTCATTTTCATTCGCCTTGGATTATCGAGTTCTGCAAATATTAGCAGTGCGCAGCAGGAAACGGCAGTCTCGAACTCTCGATTTAATAGGTCTTTGTTTAAATAGTTTAAATTTTCGCGTTGCATTATAACTATTATTATAAGTAAACAAGTAAAAACGTATTGATAGGATTATTTGGGAGCGAAAAATGGTTACGTTTGTTTTCGTAGGTGTAGGACAGTATATCATTTCTAACAAAACTGTCCAATTTCTCCAATCGATTCATTTTAATGTAGGTAAACACACGAACGTTCATTATCAAAAGAGAAAAATTTACACTGTCCTCATAAATGTGCTTGAAATTAAAACCTTATTTGTGCAATTAGTAACTCTGCTTGACGAATTTATGTTTATCTTCAAGATTTTTATCTACTTACATAGATACCTAATACCTACATTATAAAACTTCTAGATAAAATGAGTGAAAGGGTATAGATATTACTAATACACAATATGCCTACTGATTTCTTTGTAATCTCCCGGAGTTAGATAAAATTGCAATTTGAAATGCCTACAAATTTTTTTTTAAGGTCCTTATTTGTTAAAGTCAAACAGGTAATTTTAAAAATGTAGTAAATATAAAATCTTAACGTCACACTTTGACGATTTCTAATTGATCGATTTGGTTTTTCATTAAATTTTCAGGTACAATACCAGCGAATTTATGTCGTTTTAGTTTTTCTTTGTTTTAGGTGAGCCGATCATTAAAATGAGCATATAGGTAATTTAACACATTAAGTTAAAGTAAAATACCCTAAAACAAGTAGGTAAAAAGAACTATACTGCAAGTGGTTACCTTGACCTGATATTGACCATACTATGATTTTTTTACTGCTACATTTTATTTAACCTATTGTTCGCAATGTAGGGTTACCCATTGCCACTTGTGCCACGTAATTCTATAGTCGATGTCTGCGACCTTAGATCTTTTTCATTGCAAGGAGAACAGACGGCCGTTGGGACGGAAAGGTTCTTGAGTGGATGCCGCGTACAGGACGTTGTAGCCGTGACCCCCCACGAGGTGGACCGATGATATAGTGAGGGTCCCGGGAGTTCCTTGGATGCGGGTGGCACAGGACTGATCTGTGTCGGGCAAGGAGGGGGAGGAGACGACGCCAATATGTGCGTCTCCTACCTCTCCGTGGAGGGAGTCCGCTGGCGGGTGGTACGGGGGTACCACCGCCGGCATTGCACGGACGCCCTCCGCAGCCTGGTGGGAACGGCTCGACTCTCTCGGCTGTCCCCTCCCACCCTCCCGAACCCGGGGGGAGTTCCGCCGTGCCCGCCGTGTAAAAAAAAGGACTGATCTGTGTAGAGAATATTGGCGGAGGCTTATGTCCAGTAGTGGACGTCTATTGGCTGAAATCATGTTGGTGATACCTATTGAGGATTTCATAGATTATGATATGAAGTTATGTCAAGGAAATGAAATTGCAAGTTAATTACGTTCAAAGGGTACAAGACCACGAACATTACTAATTAAATTAACTGTTATGCTCATTGAATTAATGAATCAATTTGCACAAACTCATTAGATACCAGCACATTCTAGAAGCAAACCACGAATCGATACATACATTAGTGGGTTGGTATAATTCATGCAATGCATTGGGACCGCAGTTTGACCGCAAAATTACGAATTATTGCCCTTATTACGATCGGGTTAAAATCTAAATTTGTTTGCATATGTAAATAAGACACAAAGCAGTATGCAAAGGTCGATGACTGTTATTGACGTAGTCGTGTTAAGAAAATAATACTTATTCGCTTACTTGATTTTTAAACAACCCGGGACATGTAAGTAGGACGTAGATAAACAGTAAGTAAATAAAATTTGTTTAAGTAATGTAATGTCTAATGTCACAGAGTGGCATAGCGTGGGTATCGGCCGCCCGGGGCGGTAGACTATTTTGCGGCCCTCTTTTCTTTCTTGCCTCCAAGATGTGCCAAAATTTTTCCGCCCCTTAAACCTAAAAAGAGCCGCCCCACCTACACCAGTGCAGTGGCGTAAAAGTTTTGATGAACGTCCTTTTCTCTTTCCCGACTCCCCTCGGTCCCCCAGGAAAAAGCAGGAGATTTTGCCGCCCCCTAGTAAGTGCCGCCCGGGGCGGACCGCAAACCGGCACCCACAACGCTACGCTACTTACAGTACAGTTCTTTTCATGTTATTGGTTAGAAATGAGCAAGAGAATGACCTGATGGTAAGCAATCACCACCTAAGAACATCTGAAAGACCCGAGAGAGAGAGAGAGAGAGAGAGAGAGTTAAAGGAATGTAGGTAAGCAATAAGTACCTAAGGGAGCGTTCAAGTATTACCGTAACGCAATTTTTGACGATTTTTGACCCACCCTCTCCCCCCTTGTAACGCACCGTAACGTTTTTCGGTACCCCCCCCCCCTCTCTCTAAACGTTTACGTAGCGCTCAAGTGCTATTTTTACCCTAAAGTCGCAAAAAGTATGGGAGTTTAATTTCCCTATTTTTTATTAACGTGTAACAATGTTACGTAACGTGTTGTAAGAAAGAACCCCCTCCCCCCCTGTAACGCATCGTAACGTTTTCACGAGACCCCCCCCCCCCCCCCAATTGCGTTACGTAATACTTGAACGCTCCCTAATGTACCTACGTCTGATGAGATTCTTTGATAGTAACAACACAAAACCGGATTCGCGATGGTACTTTTTGTTGATAGCAATAAACAGATAATCTTGATAATAATAATGCTCAGATAGTAATGCGTAGTATTACACGTCAATTGATAAACATAAATACAAAATTAATCTTTTAAGTTTTTTATCTGGTAGACGATGGCGTCAATACCCTAGGCCAGATTTAGGTATAATAAGACTAAAAGCGAATGATAAAAATATTGAAACCAATTTGAAAAAATAAAAAAAAATTAAAAATATAAAAATTCACCCATGAATTTCTTCGTAGTAGTAAATTAAATTTATTTTCATGTTACGAGTAGAGTTAATTGAAGGAAAATTCTGGTTTACTATTTAGGACGCATAAAAAAATACTAAGTAGGTTTTTTTAAACCAATTTTCGTTGGTAGTTTTTAATATACCTACCTAACGTCATATACCTAATTTTTGATCTTCATTTCTAAGTATAGCCGCCCATAAAATATTTTTCTATTTCGTTATGAAAAACTTTATGCTGTTCACAAAATAAGGATCTAATTGCCTACTAAAACTACTTAAAATTCATGATAGAGTAGCTTTATTGTGGAGTTCAAAATACAGTTTGGATCGCTGCACCAACATACGAGTAGTTCAATTTGTATGCAAATTATATTCATACCCATTTGTTACACGAATAAGTACTTTTCCAGTACAAATGTGGCTCGTGGACAAATAAGTGAAATAAGATAACAATTGAAGAAATCAATTTTATCATCACATACAATCTAGATATCATGTAAAAAAACGCATATGATGAACAACATTCGTATTGATAAACGCTTGTGTTTTTTCAGGGTCTGGGTTGTGCAATAATATGTCTATTATCAACGTGAGGGTCTTGAGGACGGTCGAAAAATACTGAAGAGAAAAGAAATAAAAAGAAAAGAAAAGAAAGAAGGTGGTGGATCATTTGATGACGAATGAAAGGGAGGAATGGAAGAAGAAGACCGTAAACTACTGCGTCGACCTATGCTCAAAAAGTAGGCAAATACATACTTAATTACCTGTTGCAAAAAGTAAATATTCCCTTCACGCGCGTTGATGTCTTTTGGAAAGACGTTATGTGGGAAAACCATGTGACCACTTTTATTCAGTTTGAAGTGGACGTAAGAGGGAGAATGGTCCCCAGTAGTATGGCGACAATCCCCCCCTCCCTCGCACCCCTCACGGGGATAAGCGCCCGGGGGGCCACCCCTGTTTTTACCCGACTACGGCAAAGCAAAAGGAGGGTTATGATTTTGACAGGCTATGTATGTATGTCATCTGTTTCCACGTAACTTCTAAACTACTTATCAGAATTCGACAAATGACATATCATTATAAGCGTCTTAATTGTCCGCTGGTTATAGGCTATATAAAGTTTCACAAAATCTAATGTGGCGCCCTCTAGCGGACAAAATATACAGAGTAAAAAAATAAAGTTATGATAAATATGCCGTGTTTGGTATCATTTGAAAGCGCTTGACTTGTACATTTTGAATATATATATATTACTAGCACTTGGACACCAAAATAGTACAAATAAAAAAAAAAGTAAAAAAACTAAAACCCTACTAATTACGTAAGTATACCTTTTGACAACGTGTGACTACGCCTTACCAAACATGAAAATTTATCTCTACATAGTGAATATTGCATACTAGGCTTGTTTTATACTTTTTCAGCGTCGTTTTTTGTCGTAGTTGGGTTTTAGTTTTTTAGCTACGCCATTGTTGAACCTGATGTGATAAGTAACTTGAAATTACTTACTACGCCTAACTTCCTTTTCTCTGCACTACATCAACTCGATAAGAGAGTCTTTGTTGCAAGTAGCAAATTAATTACTTGATAACAAACAATAATGACCCTAATTGCAAGCGATGAGGGTGTGCCTTCATATCTAGAGGTCAACTTGGAGACGTCGCACAGACATCGTTCAGACATTGATAAGAGTTGTAATCTGATAATAACAACATTGTTCCCGATAGTACGCACATTTCTAGACTAGGTAGTTCTGTTGCCTAGATTTTTTTTTATGACGTGATAGTTGGCAGACGGGCGACGGATCACCTGATGGTAAGCGATGGCCGCCGACCATAGACACCTGCAACACCAGTAGAGTCACAAGTGTGCTGCCAACCTTTAAACACCCCCCCCCCCCCTCTCGCAACTGGGCCTGCGGCACACCGCAGACGCTGCTTCATGCCGGTCTTTTGTAAAAAATAAAACAGACAAAATGTAGTGATTTAAAGTGCACTGTTATTTAACGCCGCAACGCCCATACAGCAGACACAATGGAAAATCAATAGTTTTATGTATTTTGAAAAGGCTTTTGGGCCTTACGACGATAATTAAATAAAGTTATAGTACACAAGTTATTTTAATTATAAAAATTGATTGCGTACCTAATCAGGTAAGTACTTACGCAATATTTTCTTAAGTTCTTATTTAGGAGGTCCTAAGCACCATTAATCCATCTCAATTTATTTTTAATCTATGTAGTTACAACAACAAAAAAAAAAATAAGATGTTTTTTTATTTAATCCCATTTCATTATCTATTGTATTTGAAGTTGTTTGAAACATTTTAAAACTCAAAAAAAGTTGCACTAAGTACACCGTTACTGCGCAAATTCTTTCCAAAACGGCCTTGATTAAAGATCTTAACCGATAAATAATAACTAAACCTTTGATCCGGAGATAGGCCAACATTTTATCATTTAAGACCGCAAACCAGTACCTAATCGATATCTAAATTAGGTACCTATTAGAGGCCTCAGGTATTTACTTTTTAAACGAATTCAGTCACGTATTGATATGTTTATTTGTTGCCTAAATAACTCGTAAAACTAGGCAAATAGTGATTTTTTGAATACTTGACAAACTTCTCAGGTATTTTAATTAACGTCGTAAGGCCCATGAGCCTTTTAAAAGGTATAAAACAATTGATTTTCCATTGTGTCTGCTGTCTGGGCGTTACGACGTTAAAACAAATAAAATCCCCAACCTTCTCAAAAGTGATTAGCTGATTTATGGTATTTTTATGGAAAGGCGTTTTTTTTGGTAAAACCGTATGTTTCCTGTCCTTGTGTGTGTGTCCTCTAGTTAGTATCCTCTGAGATGAAACTTCGGTTTTTGGAGGCCCCATCCTTAAATAAATTGAGATCACTATGGGCGTTATGGCAAAGTGTAGGCGGATAAGTAGGTACCTATTTATGGCCACCTATAATGAAGTCTTTACGCGGTACCTATATGTTTACACCGTTAAGTATTAATGATTTTTTTTTAAACGTTGTATAAGAAGATCTCCCATGAAGACTTCATTACCTAGTTGCAGTTTATAAATCGATATCCCTCCAAAATAGACAATCTTCGGAGTAAATCGGTAAATTGTAAAATCCTGTAGTCAACTTCGAAGGTAGGGTGTAAAGACTGCAATGGTCTAGGTATGGCATTTTTATGAGAATGACCCACGGCCTCACATTTTGTAATGACTTCCTTAATTGATGACCAAACGTGATTGACATTTTACTGAGAATATAAGTACAATAATTTATAAGACTCGATTGAAAAAAAAAGGTTTAAGTAGGAATAGGAGTTTTTTAAACATTTTTGACAAGAAATATTTCTTGTGAAAGATGCGTGCTAGAAACTGTAAACAGCAGACAGCGAGGTCAGAGGCTCAGAACAAAATAAGGTAGGTACTACCTACCATATTTTTTGCAATTAAGAAAATGATCTTTATGAATCGTTAACGTAAAGTAAAAATAGATACTTTTTGTACTCTTAAAGTTTTTTCTGAGCATGTTTATATTCGCATCTTACATCAATATTTGACAAACCGTTCTGTATTGACGTCAATGGCGATTTTGCCTTGTAGGTTAGTATCTACCTACCTAACTCTCCCATTATATCGTGTAAATAATGAACAAAAAATATACGCCTCTTGTACTATTTACTAATACACAAAAGAGTAGGTACTGTAATCATGCTTGTAAAGTTGGATAAGTGAATGATCACGGAACGAACTTTGAGCACAAATGATCGCAAATAAATATTTTAGCTGGTTTAAACTTACCTACACACGAATGGAAAATCATAATTCTTATCTTGTTAGTTTAATTTAAATTAAATTTAAATACCTAAATTGAGACAACACCACATACATTGCCCTGGTCCCAAACTAAGGTTTTCCCTTGTAGTATGGAAACCAGAAACAACCAGTTGTTTAGGCAGGTGTACCTACATACAAATGTTTGGTAAATAAATAGTAAATATGAGAATATACGTAAATAACAACCTATTGGTAACGAGGACGCTACGAGTACATAAGGAGATGGCGAACCATGCTGGGGTGCCCTCAAATAGGTCTGATCTGGACAAATGGGCTTCAAATAGATTAATGAGTAACAACCCTAGACCACAGAGTATAAAATGTAGTGTGCCTAGACTAGACCGCGTTAGGGTACCTGCCTCCGAATCCGCTATTTTCGCTATTTTCTGAGCAACAAAAAGTTATGCCACCAGTGCAAGTGATATCAGTAATGAGAGTTGTTTCCGTAGAGTAGGTACTAATTAATAGGAAGGTCAGTAAATTACATTAAAAAGTAAAAGTCAGTAAAAGACATTCACTTACTAAGTAGTTGGATATATAGGTAACACGTGCTCCGATTTATATTACTTAAGTTAAATTACCTAGATTAGAATTAAAAAAAGAAATAGAGCGACGATAGTTGAATGTTCCTCATTGTTCACCCAAACAATGGAGACAGTTGAATATTCAGTCCCAGGTGAAGGGTTAAACTTAACGCGAGTAAATCAACATTGGTGTAGACCTCAAAACTACGAGTAGGTATATTTTACGAAAAGGATTAAGAATACGAAATGTCTACGCCACATTATAAGTATAAATTATTTAACTTGACATTACGAGCGATTTACAAAAATAATACTTATTTCCAAAGTAACGTGTCTCTTTAACGTCGTAAGACCCAATAGCCTTTTAAAAGGCATCAAACAATTATTTTCCATTGTTGGACCTTACGACTGCTGTCTGGGCCTTACGGCGTTAATCACTTGACATTGGCAAAATTACCTGTGTCCTCAACACAATACAGGCCAATAACTAAAAAAACTTACTGAGATGAGGATATCAGGCCTGTGACACTCTAGTTTCGCTGTGCACCGCAATGCGCTGCTGTGCTATTTCCTATTGGTCGCCGCGTGGTCGCCATTTTTACTGTGCCGCCATATTTTTTTTCAATTTGACGTTGACTGACAATCAAAACTTTTCTCGAATTGTGTCTTGTGTTTACAAATTATTCAGTGAGTTTTTCCGTAAACTTCGTCGCTAAAATAACATTTCCGGCTTGGATCATCGCTTATTGACCGTAGTCAGTTCGATGCACATGGAAACAGACTCGCAACTGGCTACCCCTGCCTATTTTCGACCAACGAAATACTTCATGGATTCCATTGAGCTGTATTGGTAAGTATTAATAGTTTTAAGACATGTTTTGTCTAAATTTCATTCTTTCACAACCATTTATCAAGAAAAAATGTTTGATTTAACATTATTACATGCTGTTTAGGGCTGTGCTGTTGTGGAATCGGTGAATTCCAAAATATTCACAAAACAATGAAGAACAAGTACCGCTTGATACCTATGCTAAACCATAATTAAAATGTTTTCAGGTAGCAACCACTTAAGTGACCACAATTATTACTCTCAATCACCTGAAGAAGTGTATGCAGCAAGTTCGAATATTCGTGAAGGTGAGCATTTCATTATTGTTTAATGGGAGACACTGTAATGTCCTGGTAATTTTAATATCCCTTATTAGGCACAACATCACATAGTTGAAATCATTTATGTACATGGACTTTGTGTAAATACACAAAGGTGTAGGTACAGTAGAATCCGGTTAATTTTACTCCGCTTTTATTGACCCACTGCTTGATATGACGTAATTACAAGGTGAAAATGGTTCGCATAGAAAACTCTTTATTACAAAGTCCTTTATAATGACTCGCTAATAGTGACATTTCGCTTATTATGACTGGTTTATCGTACGTTGTGTCTATTTATTATACAAAAAAACTGTTCTACTAACCAATGTGTAAGGTAACACCTCCGACAAGTTTTAGGGAGGGATGAAAAAATACTTATTACATATTTTATATCTCTCTATTGAAAAGAAGAGTTCATAAGTAAATGTGACAAAAATGAGCATTTTCTACTAAATGTTGTCATTTCCCTTTCATGTCATTATAAACGGATTCCACTGTATAATAATTATTAAAAAGTGTGGTGCATGTCTTAGGTTATGATTATAATTTTATTACAATTTGGGTGATAGATGCAGGTAATAAAAGGTTAAGAGTAGGTACATCAAACTATAAACTTTCAAAGAAATAATAAATTTATCTTGCTTAATTAATTTTCAATGTAGGTAAATATAATTCTATAATGTAAGCTTACCATATGCAGGCTGCTTTCTCACGGGATATTTATTCCATCTCCTATTTTATTCTTACAATTAACTATAGGTATGTATTTTCAGTTGGTGATGACATAAGAGACCACAATTACTCCTTGCCACCTGACAAAGTCATTGAATTAGCACCAGCTGGCAGATAAGTCCATACCAGCCGGTAACTCTGAAGGTTGGTATTAAATTAGATTGATGAATTTATTTTAGAAATGAATCTTCATAGTTAAAAGTGAATTTGTGACATCCTAATTACGTCCTTCTTACTTACTTTTCAGGAGATCGCGGAACAACCGATGTGGAAATTAATGATCAAATAATGCATCATCTATTCGAAAATGTTAAGATGACGATCGAAAAATAAATGATTTTTTGTATGTAATGTCTTGAATTATTTTACACCTAATATTATCATACATCAAGAAAGTCATGAATTTTCCAAAATTCATTGTCATGACCTTCTTGACACATTATAAGAAGTAAAGAACTCCATCCACCACCTATCCCACCATAATTATTTTATCGACTACGAACATCACTAAATCTCGATATCGATACTTAAATCAGTAACTTCACTAGCTCGCACACCGCGATGCCAGCGCTTTGCGTTGCACCGTGTAAACTGATGTCAGAAATCGAAGTGTCCTATCTGTCCCCTAGTATAAAGTTATCTGTGGAGGATATAGCAGCTTATAACAACTTATAACACGTCTTGTTCTATAATTAGTCTGTGCTTTTAGCCATTTAACTTGCGTGAATCGAGTATGGACACATAAACAGCCTCCGTTTGACGTATTTTTAAAGTCAAGGATGAATTATGTAATGTGTTCTAAAAATAGTACCGAATTTGCTAGAATGTAATAAAATGTGACCTTGAATTGAGTATTAAATTCATGTTATTACTATCAAGTCATTGATACCAAACATCGCAAAATAATAAAAGTTGTATTGCACTGATTAGCTGGCTTTTTGTGATATTAAGTACTAATTTCTGGACCAACATTTGATATTTCCATGGTAGCTCCCTTTGTGCTTATGTTTGACCATAATAAGTACAGTCAGCCACACATCAGGTTACCACAACCTGTCAAATTTCTTCAATTAATATTCAACGTAATGTGTTTGACAGTAAGATGAGAGTCGATTGAAGAAATTTATCAGTTTTGTATACTTTGATGTGTGGTTGTACGTACATCACAGAACAACTTTAGTTGGAAACTGGACATCATAGAGAAACTACTTAGGTAACTTAAATCTGCATTCCGACGACCGCTTATTCCTTCCTAAAGAGCCGGCAACGCATTGTGATGCCTCAGGTGTTGATGTCCATGGGGATCGGTGATCACTTACCGTTGAGGTGTAGATGAGTTGTAGGTGAGCCGTCTACGCGTCTGCTCATTAGTTATAATGTAAAAAAAACATTTCCAACTTCACACACAGTCGTACATAGGGAAAAAAAAGTCGGTCGGGAGCCTGTTGCGGATTTATCATAGCCCAAGTAGGCTGGTCCTGGAGACTAGGAGGGGATGGCTATATTTGGACCATAGATATCCGGCGGAAAAATTAAACTTCATTCATACTTAAATGTTTCTTATAAAATCAAAACGTCGATCAGATTGACTGAATATATCTTTCATATTATCTCGATAAATATTGATCCCAGCAAGTGATTAGGTACAGAAATTTTTGGTAGAGTTTTATGTAAGTAGGTAAATCACATCAAAATCGTTTACCGAGGGAGAGCCACGCTTCGGCAAGAATAGGCCGACTCGACCGGAGTGATAGCATGGCCCCACAGAAGACCGGCGTAATCAGCGCCTGCGCTGTGTTGCGCCGAATGAGTGAGGGTGCCGAAGGCCCAAACAGGGGCAAGGGGTTTAAAGGTCGGCAGCACACTTTTGAGTCCATTGGTGTTTGCAGGTGTCTATAATGGGCTGACAATCTCTTACCATGAGGTGATCAGTCTGCTTGTCTGCTACCTATAACAAAAAAACGTTTTTTTTTGCAGCCACCGATTAGTCCCCCTTGTCCTTTAACTTCACTCACCCCCATTCATCAGTATTTTGAGGAGGTATTATTTCCTACAAAATATTAAGTGAGTATACGAGTACGTAGTGCCAAAAACCGCTAGATATGCATGAATTATTATTTCTATTCCCCATTCGGCAGTTTTTATCCGGTTCTGTCTTCGTTGATTGATTAAGCTAAGTGCAATACATTTATAGTAGTGTGGTGCCATGGTCAAAGAACCAAAAGTAGGATAGTAGGTTATCTAACATTAGAAGTGTCTAGACTAAATTGAAGCATGCGGATTTATTGAAAAATTATCTAATTAGCATAGATAGTGAAGTACTCAGGCGTTTAGTATCCGCATAGCGTAGTATTTACCTACGTATGACGTTACCAAATATGATAAGTTAGGCAGTTACCTACTATGTCGATTTTTGTAGCTGTATCATTTTTATCAGTCTGTATACCTACCTACTGCGGTGGGTGTGTTCTCGTTAGTGAATAATGCGACAATATGCGCGTGTTGTTTTTAAAGAACACTAATAGCACGAGTGACGTTTTATTTTAATTGGTCGTGTAATATTAAGAGGGCTCGCCGCAAGTTCTCCGCGGAGCGGTCATAACCAAGTCATAACGCGCTCAGTCTCGCTATTGAACGTACGTGTACACAAACGGTTTCCGCGGAAAACGGAACGCATTCTAAACTTTTTTCTCTACAAAAACAAAAGCAAAGAAATGTATTCCATCGCCGAGGCCACACTGGCATTCATCGTTCTTTACCTTTTCTCTTTCCTGTTTGAAGTTGTAACCGGATTAGTGGTGTAAAATTTAAGAAAGTCAATTTAAAAAATGTGATATTATGTAGTTAATAAAATAGTTTTAAGTTATTTTAGTCATTTATCAATGCAAAGTTTAGATTATAAAAATTATTTATTGAAAACGTTTACAACTATAATTCCTAAAAGTAAAAATATCCTAAAGTCAGCATTCGCATCACATCAAATATCACGGTGAGTTAACATTCCAAAAATATTTTATTGCTTTGAAAACTTGTAAAAATTGCGCATAAATAATTTAATCGACATTGCTAAAGAATTTAAAATGAAAGGCGCATAACTTTAGAAAACTTTTATCTGTCAAACAGGTTCGCGCCTTTTTGTATCTATTATTTTCGAATAACTAGCGCCATCTTGCGAAGTTTCCTTGAACTTAAAATTAACCGTGGATTGAGTATCCTTTTACATTGTCTCTTCGTTATAATGTACGAATCAGATATATTTCAATAGAGATAAATTAGAATAAAGTATTTTTTTCAATTACGTATGTATTAGTTTTGATATTTTGATGGTTTATATTTTTTCAATGCCTTTTCTTTCTACCGGAAGTAAATGATAAACGCGCACGTAACGTCAATGTCAATTGCCTTATGTCATTTATTTACGTCTTGTCAAAATCAGCTGCACCATGCCGACCGTAATCCAATAATGTTAGTTTATTTATTATTTTGTATGAAAATCAATTCAAAATGAGATTCACGCGAGTGTGCCGTCGACTGAACTTTGTCTCCAAACCGATTCGTCGGTATTCGACGGCCGTGGACAAGAAATGGCAAAGTGTAGTGGGACTTGAAGTTCACGCTCAACTCAATACTGAGTCAAAACTATTTTCTGGTGCTCAAAACACTTTCGGAGGTGTCGTGAACGATTGTGTATCATTATTCGACGCTGCTATACCCGGGACGTTGCCGGTGCTCAATAGGAAATGTGTAGAACTCGGTGTCATGACTGCTTTGGCCCTATCGTGTAGGGTGAATGAAGTGTCAACATTCGATAGGAAACATTACTTCTACGCTGATTTGCCTTCTGGGTATCAAATTACACAGCAAAGGGCCCCCCTGGCTAACGACGGGGTTATACATTTTCAGGTAGTTACATTAGCATATTAAAATCAATATTAAAAAAAGGATTTAGAAAAATATTTTATTCTCCTATTGGTGTTAAAAGTATGCTGTATTTTAATTATAGTGTCTCTTAATTATGGAAAAAATTTACCTAATTGAAAGAATAGACCTTATTCTTGTCAACTTAAGTGAATATTGAATACATTCAATACACAATTTCCTGTTCCAAAAACCTTTACAAAGTTAAAAGAGAATGTTTTAATTTATGTTAGGTATATCAACTAATAATCTATTTTTTCTTTTGCTGCAGGTATACACCCCTGGAATTCACAAGAAGCCATACAAGAAGAGTTCAAAGATCAAACAAATTCAGTTGGAGCAGGACAGCGGCAAGTCGCTCCACGATGCAGAGCTCAAGCGCAGCCTCGTAGATCTGAACCGAGCTGGGGCACCGCTCATTGAGCTTGTGTTTGAGCCTGATTTGGAAGTGAGTGACAATAATTATTTATTTTATTTTAATTTAGGTTACAGAGAGTCAGGTCAAAAATAGCTAAAAAAATAGCAAACAGCACTTTGAATTTCTGATATAAACGGGTCAAAGTCTAAAAGGGGAAGCCAATCAAGGCACTGTTGTGTGTGAACAACTGTTATGAATATAATGTAATATTATGTTTTATGCCAAAAATTGCACCCTTTCGCCACAAAATAATTACACACAGAAGGTAGACTCAGCCTGATTTTGAATTTAGAAGAGTTCGTTGACATATGCTAGGGTTGTTGCCCGGCATGAGTACATAAGCGCGCGGCCTCTACCACAGACCTCGACAGTTCGACAATCTTATGTCATAGGCTAGGATTAATGGCGTCGAAAAGGCGTATTTCCCCGTTAGTGCGCATGCGTGAGTACATGGCACGTTTTTAACTCTTAGTGGGCAGTCTACTTCCTGTGTGTAATTATTTTGTGCTTTCGCTGTGTTTTACACTCATCCTCCAATTTGGTTCCGATCTTATTTTTTTTATTCAAGCCTTTATTCCTCTGAATCTGAATATCAAAATCTCTATTTCTTGCTGTCAGGTTGTCCCTTGACATAGGCTCTTCCATGCTCTTCCATTTGTCATGTAGACAAATCTCCTCCAGCTCTTAGGTAGATCATCCTCCTATCTCCTAAGTGGCCTTCCTCGTCTTCTTTTCCCATCCTTTGGATACCACTCGGTTACGGCTCTTGTCCATTTTTTGGCTTTGGATCTCATCATATGACCCGTCCAGCGCCATTTGAGTGTTTTGGCTTTTCCAATCGCGTCCACTACTCCTGTCCTTTTTTAAATTTCTGTAAGCATCTAATAACCGGAATAGCAGATGTAGGTGAAAGACCGCCAAATTAAATGTGATTGGGCAGGGCACGCTTGCAGAATGCACCGGAGAGATGGACCAAAATCGTCACGCAGTGGCAGCCTGCAGATGGCCGTCGCCTAAAGGCAGGCCTAAGAAAAGATGGCGTGACGATTTTGGATCATCACTCCCGGACTGGGAAATAACGGCAGCAAATAGGCGACAGTGGAAGACCTTAAGGGAGGCCTTTGCCCAGCAGTGGGATCAAACAGGCTAAAAAAAAAATCAGCATCTATTAAATTAAAGATTAAAAACAAACAATGTTTTGCTCATGAAATCATATTCATCCCAGGATGGCGAAGAAGCGGCGGCGTTGGTCAAAGAGCTAGTGCTGATAGTCCAGCGGCTGGGAGCATGTTCCGGCCGCATGGAAGAAGGCGCTCTCAGGGTCGACGCTAACGTGTCGCTGCGCCGCTTCGGGGCGCCACTTTCCACGAGAACTGAGGTAAATAAATCTTTTTTTTTTATATTATAGGAAGGCAAACGAGCAAGCGGGTCACCTGATGGTAAGTGATCACCGCCGCCCATGGACATCAGCTATAGGTCGATTCACGAAAGATGACCACAAATGACGATCGTCTACGCTTAAAATCTCATGAAGTAAAGACTTAAGACAAAAAAACATGGTCAATTAAACATAGAATGTGTTTAGTCTAAGCCCTTATAATGTGTCAAATTGAGAATGAGTAATTTCTTCATGAGATTACATGCGTAGACGATCGTCATTTGTGGTCATCTTTCGTGAATCGACCTGTACACCAGAAGGAGTGCGGATGCGTTGCCGGCCTTTTAGGAAGGTATAGGCTCGTTCGTAGGTCGTAATCTAATCTTAATCGGATACTACGGCCTCACAGAAGACCGAAGTGAAACCGCGCCTGCGGTGTGTTTCGTCGAGTGGGTGAGGGTACCGGAGGCCCAATTAAGGGGAAAGGGGGTAAAAGGTTGGCAGCGCACTTGGTTCTATTGGTGTTGAAGATGTCTATGGGCGGCGGCAATCACTTACTATCTGGTGATCCGTCTGCTCATCTGCCACCTATCACATACTATTATAATTATGTCGATAATGTCGTTTCCTACCGAGAAGAACCAAAAAACTCAGTAGTAACATATTTCACCATTGACATTCCGAATCAGGGGTAGATTATATAATTAAAATATTATGTTCATATTAATGTTCTGTATGCTTAAACAGCTGAATAAATAAGTTTCTATTTCTATGTTATACAATTTTAATAAAGAAATATAAACATCTCCTCATGCCAGTACATACTAGGTACATAGTAATACAAATCAGCTCTTACAGTTTGTTGATGTAGGTATGTATATAACGTAGAACACGGAAATTTTGCTATGCCCTTACCGTCACATATTTATTTTCATCTGTGTAACTATTCTGTATGTGATGGTAAGCAATAAAGTAATTGAATTGAATTGAATCCGTAATCTGATCTATCATATCTATATTATTTATTAAGAGGTTAATCTCATATTCTACGCCAGGGGTTATAGGTAAACCGGAACTACGAAACACTTGCGTAATACAATTAATGTCCATCGCTATCTATTGGTAAACAGTGGAACTACTGTCCCGAAACGAAGTGAGGGCGGGCTATATTACATAAATAAAAAAGACACAAATCTTCATTACAGATAAAGAACATCGGGTCGATACGTGGCGTGGCGGCGGCGGTGCGCCACGAGATCGAGCGGCAGAAGGAGATCCTGGAGGCGGGCTGGCAGGTCGTCAACGAGACCCGGGCCTGGGACGCCGCCAACAAGGTCACCGTCGCGATGAGAGACAAGGAAGTGGTCCAGGATTACAGGTGAGACAACTTTTCAAACATTTATCAATCTACTGTCCTTACTATGCCATATAGCGCATTGGTACCCCTGACCATTGATTAATTGAGTACTAGTGGCCCGCCGCACTTCGTTTCGTGAATTTGTTTCAAGCAGTACCAATAGATGGCGCTGGGTGTCAATTAAATCCGCCAGTGTTTCGCTTTTTGGGTTTAATATTTATTTAAACTTAATTGCACAAAATTTGTAACAATAGGCGAACTTAATGCCCAGGGGCATTCTCTACCAGTTAACCTTTGGGTCATGCAGAAAAGACAGTTACCCATAAAGTAATAGTTAGGCTTACCCAAACCGTTTTTGTTATCTATACAATGTAACTCTTTATAAACAGTTAAGATATAGAAAACGATTTCTCCCTCCTCTAAAAAATCTTTAGTATGAAATATGAACCCTTACTAAAACAGTAAAACAGGCCGACTCCTCTCCTTCCACGAATCGTCATAAGTAACATAATATCAAGGGACCAATCGTCAAAATTTTGAAAAAAAAATATTGTACAATACCTACCTAGGGAGCATTATCACACCTTAGCTTCGGTATTAAATCGAATTTGGAACAAAAATTTAGAGCAAATAACAACAGCAACTTAAAATTCGATATTGTCGAAAATCTGCAATGCTAACCTACCTATCTTTTTTTTATGTGATAGGTGGCAGACGAGCAGTCGGATCACCTGATGGTAAGCGATTGCCGCAGCCCATAGACACCTGCAGCACCAGTAGTCACGAGTGCGCAGCCAACCTTTAACCGCCTTTCCGTCCAATTGGGCCTCCGGTACCGTCACTTACTCGACAATACACAGCGCAAGCGTTTCACGCCGGCCATGCTGATTTCTTTCCAAACATTTATCAATCTGCTGTCCTTACTTATCTTTAAATACTCGACATTTGTCTTTGATTTCGTAAAGGACCATTGATTAATTGAGTACTAGTGGCCCGCCGCACTTCGTTTCGTGAATTTGTTTCAAGCAGTACCAATAGATGGCGCTGGGCGTCTATTAAATCCGCCAGTGTTTCGCTTTTTGGGTTTACCTATAAAGTAATAGTTGGGTTTACCCAAACCGGTTTTGTTATCTATACAATGTAACTCTTTATAAACAGTTAAGATATAGAAAACGATTTCTCCCTCCTCTAAAAAATCTTTAGTATGGAATATGAACCCTTACTAAAACAGTAAAACAGGCCGACTCCTCTCCTTCCACGAATCGTCATAAGTAACATAATATCAAGAGACCAATCGTCAAAATATTGAAAAAAAAATTTACAATACCTACCTAGGGAGCATTATCATATCTCAGCTTCGGTATTAAATCGAATTTGGAACAAAAATTTAGAGCAAATAACAACAGCAACTTAAAATTCGATAATCTGCAATGCTAACCTACCTATCTACCTATCTTTTTACGACTGCAACACTTCTCTTATGCAGTAGCTAATAATAATAATTGATAAATCTACTTTAATTCTTCCAGATACATGCCAGAACCGAACCTACCACCATTAAGAGTGAACCTGCAAACTAAAGTAGACACCAATGACGTCATCAGCGTGCCTCTCATCCAAGATAACATACCAGAACTACCTGAAGAGACACGAAGAAAACTCATCGATATCCACCAGCTCAGACCAGACACGGCAGTCCAACTCGTCAACGAACCACTCCTACTAGAATACTTCGAAGAATCAACTTCAAATAACAACAGGAATCCCAATAAAGTAGCCAACTTACTTCTAAACGATCTTCTGACTGCTCTCAACAAAAACAAAGTCAATGTTGAAGACTGTCCTATAACAAACAAACAATTAATCGAACTAATAGATCTACTTCTGAATAAAGAAATCAATTTAGACGTATGTCGTAAAATCTTAGATGAGTTAATAGTTTCCCAAGATGATGACATTAGACCTTCAAACCTTATTAAAGAGAAAGGTTGGTCGTTAGTGACAGATGAAGAAGAAATAAAGAGGCTCTGTGCAGAGATTTTAGAAAACAATCCAAAGCTAGTAAAACAGTTTAAGGAGGGAAAGACAAAAGTAGCAAAAGCATTGATGGGGATTTTAGCGAAAAATTCACAGAACAAACTAGACATGGCAATAGCGGCGAAGATAATGGATGATTTACTTAAAAAAGTGATATTTTATAGTCTATTATAATTAAGGTAAATAAAAAGTTTTTGAAAATTGTTTAAGAAATTTATTTTATCTATTATGCCTACCTGCCATAATCATGTTCTATTGACTTCAAAAACATAACACTATAGCACGATTTCATAAGTATAGTAATTATCTCATCATTCTGTTCTGCTTTTTAGTTTCGTACACCCATTATACAGTGTTATAACAAGGTACTAAAATGTTTAGATTCTTAATTTCAAAGAAACAATGATATCACCAGGAAAAAAATGATTATTAAATAGATTTTCCGGGTTGTGTCGATTTCATAAAATGAACTAAGTAAAAAGTTAGCAAGGAATAATCATTCGAAACCTTTTATGACTAACATTGTTAGATATACAAAACTTTGGTTACTTTAGTACAATAGTCGACGTAGTGGATTCTTTTAAAATAGTGACAACTATTATTAGGTACCTACCTACTTCATTTTTATTAGCCACACATACCTATATTTGATTTTTGGTGATTTATATTTTATTAGCACCGATATAGAAGAATCTCTGATTTCGTAGAAATCAAACGTTGTTTACGATTAATGGCATCTCTAGCATCAACATAGCGTTTGACATGCTGGGCAGCGAAGGCCGCATGTTGACAAATGTACTGCTTGCGCACGCGCCCCGAATATTGTCAACAGGGCTTTCACTAGTTTATAGTGGAACAAGAAGAGTACCTATATTTTGGGCGAATGGCTAAAATTGGAGCTAATGCCATTTTGCGAAGAGTCGCACTGTTTTTGACCTCAAGAATGCCTAAGCAAGTTATCCTAAATAGAAACAATATTTTCTGCGGGGACACACTCAACAATATCGGTGAAACCAAAGCACATCGTCTTCGTTAGCTTGGTCACCTTAAGATATTGGAAGAAGTTCGTCCTGTGAAGACAGCAAACCAAAGCAGATCAGTGAGCCGACTTGCAGTTGGTCAACTTAGGTATAAATTGCTGAAAGGACATCGCCGAGACAGATTTGCAATGACGGTGACAATTTCAGGTTTCGCTGGATAAGACTACCTCCTGGCAGCCCTCCCACCAGGCGGACCGACGATCTAGTAATAGCGGGAGTCCCTTGGATGCGGGTGGCACAGGACTGATCTGTGTGGATAACTTTGGTGGAGGCTTGTCGTGCATCTTTGGGGGAGGCCAGCCGTGCACGTCTATTGACTGAAATGATGATGAGCCCAAGACTGGTTAGGTATTTGTAGTACGACCGGGTGGGTAACTTAGCCCTTGTCTTCGAAAAATTGCCGATAATATGCCGGTAATAGCTATAACTATAGAGAAGTAGGTATATTAATTGTGTGTTCCGTGTCTATTTAGGTAGGTACATAGATTTCAAGTTATTATTAGACGATTAAAGAAAATTGACGGTATCCAACTAGCACTTATTTTTTTCACGAAAATTGCTACGATTGTTTTCAAGTGCATCGGCGCTGGCAGCCCTCATTAAGTTGTTAGCAACATTATGCATGGCTCGCATCGCACGCGCAATTTCAACATCGGATCACCAGTGCCACTGGACAGACTGAGTCAGAACGGTTGAAGACTGCCATCCATCACCATGTGGCTGAAACTTGTGACTTTAACTCTGTATTTAACATCAGTTTTGTCCCAGACCTCTCCGCCAGATATCCATAGGACCTTCAGTGAAGGAGTGACCAGCAAAGGTTACAAAGTTATCTATGGGGACGAGGACCTGACCGTGATCAATGAAGTCGTTGGAGAAATGGAGAAGAGCGATATGTTGAACGCCAAAGTGAAGCTGAACGAGCAGATCAAGCAAATGCCGCCGGAAGACGTCAAGTGCCTGATGTCTGTTGACAAGTACTGTTCAAAGGATATGCGGAAAATCAAAGGTATTATATTTGTGATCCTCACTGTTGTCTGATATCTGTAACACAAGTGTTTAAACTACTTAGTACGGAGTCAGGTCAATGTATGAGATGTTGTGTGATTTATTTAATAATGTTTCTTTAACACTTTTTCAATGTTTGGATTCTGTTATAATTATGATCGAAGCGTGCAACTCACTGATCCATGCCATTGATTATCCTCCTTTTGTCTTGTATCATCATTAAGTTTCAGTTAGTAAACGCACACTTTTGGTAATTTAAGTATGATAGGAGGTCTGTATCTATTTAACATTACAAATATCAGACAACATCACACACCATGTTTGGCCATGTTTGCTCAGATTGGGAATCGAACCTACCACCTAAGTACTACACTTCAGATGGAGTCTGATGCAGGGTCACCTACTAGTTTCAGAATTAAGTAATACTTACCTAATCTCCTATATCGACATTTAATTTGCATGCCCTAATAAGGGTGAATATGTGTGACATTCACCTAGAACATATTTTTCTTAATTTCTTTGAGTTTTATACAATTTTTATTTATGATCCCACAAAAAAATATTCCCGTTTTAGGGGACATTTACATTGGTCGTTAATGAACGAATGCGGGGTGCGGGCAAAGCACGCCACATAGTGAATCGGGTAATAGCATGACGTCCCGCATTCGGGCAAATGACCTACTTATGACCAACTTTTTTTTATGTGATAGGTAGCAGACGAGCAGGCGGATCATCTGATGGTAAGCAATTGCCGCCGCTCATGGACACTTGCAACACCAGTGGAGTTACAAGTGCGCTGCCAACCTTTTATTCCCTTCCCCCGGTACCCTCACTCACTCAGCGAAACACAGCACAGGGGCTGCTTCACGCCGGTTTTCTGTGAGGCAGTGGTACCACTCCGGTCGAGCCGGCCCATTAATACCGTAGCGTGGCTCTCCCACAGTTATGCTTATGTTATGTTATGCTTATTCAATTTTTTTTAGGAGTTCTAATCCAAGCTCTCAAAAATGACTGCGAGAAGTGTTCAATAGAGGAGAAAGAGAACGCTGGTAAAGTGGCTGCGTCCATGATGGCTCACGACCCTGTCGCCTGGAAGCTGTTCCTGACGAGGTACGACGCGCTCAACAAGGTCCAACGGATCTTGGGATAGGTAGCAGTTCAGAAGACCATCGCCAAGTTAGATAGGTAGGGTACCTAATGTTTCATCAAGAGAAGGAATAAGATGTAGGAGTCCTAATCAAACGTCTTCATACTATTTATATAAGTACAGTCTACGGCAGGAAAGTGTAGTTATGACCTTGAGTGCGCAGAAACCAATTTTAATAGAAAGTCTTCTTTTTTACAAGTGCGCAAAATAACGGTCATCGCTATACTTTCGTGCCGCCAGCTATACCTATTTGGTATTTTTTTTAATTCGGTATAGGTAAATAGCAGGTATTCATGAGACTATCGGGATTTTAGATCTATATCTAACTCTGATGAAACATTTGATTAAAGGAAAAAAAGATATTAGGACCTTGATCAAACGTTTTTATCCTATTTTATAATGATGTTTGGTTTTTTTTAAATTTGGGATAGAAAGCAGCATTTCAGGAGCTATCGCCATGTTAGATATTTAGGGGCCCTCGGTCAAATTAAAGAAAATAAGATGTTGATGAAACGATGTCTTCACACTGTTCAATATATTTGGAATTGATTTTGCGTGCGCTCGAGTGGCCGAATCTGTGTATTAATAAATCAATAATTATTACTTCTGATTAATGTGTAAATGTAATCGACTGTTGTAGGACTGCGCTCGAATCCCGACCAGAAAAGAAACCTACAAGGCCGAAAAAAACCAACTTGAAACATATAGGGGATCCTGAGATAGTGGAATCGACGAATAGGTACGCCATGCCTGGTATTAAAGTTAGGGTCAAAAGGTATTACGCTGAAAAAATCCCATAAATGGATAAATAAATATGTACTAAGGTCAGTACAGGTCGGCGAGTTTCCCGGTGTACCAGAGCAACTTAGGTGGCAACACACACAAGAATTTCAAGATGTTTGCTGGTCACTGTTCTAATCTAACCTAACCATTATTTATGGTTTATTCAGTTTAGAATGTATTGTCATCACAAAAATATTATTGGAATGGTTGGGTTGGAATATTGACCAGCAAAAAAATTTTGAAATTCTTTGTGAGTTTTGAAGTGAGTTGCCACCTAAGTAAGTGAGCTAGGCGATAATCGCTGGCACTCGCAGCGGAGTTGGTGGAGTTAAATTAAATGTCTGCGCCTACGCATATCGCAGTGCAAAAGGTTTTTCCGGCTCTGGATCACCGCTACTTTCGCTGGCCGTATCTATAAATTATTGAGGAGTAGCAAATTGTATAAATCAATTAATTTAAATGTACGGATAAACACACGTTAAAGGATCCAAATCTGTCAAAAACACATTCATCAATCGTTCCGTGTTATATCTAAAAGCATTAATTTTGGGTTTTCAACCTTGTAAATATTATTTACAGCAGCTACATATACTTAGATTTGAAAATAATTAGATTAAGAAATAAAAATCGAACGAATGCAGTTATCAGCCTTTTAAATGTAACACAGCAGCTCACTTTACACATTCAAATTTTCAGATGTACTTAGGTAGCTATCAATAAAATTGATAAAGTTTGACAGATCGAAGTAACCCGACTTGTGGCTGTCTGTACGTCATTTTATAACTTACCTTACCTGTAATTTATTGTTATTGTAAAATAAAAATATCAAACATACTCTTTTATTTCGAGGGTCTGCTTCTCCTGTTTAAGGGTTGCAAATGTTAAATTAAGATTCCCTCCTACGATACCCTCAGTTATACAGCGAAACAAAGCGCAGGCGCTGCTTCACGCTGGACTTCTGTGAGGCACTCCAGTCGAGCCGGTTCATATATGACAAAGCGTGGTTCTCCCACGGTTCATCATCATCATCATCATTGACACTTACTTACCATCATATTTTGGACAATTCAGACAATATATAGGTATTTTTAAATGGTAGACTAGGTATGTGCTGTTCTGATGTACCTACTCTTATAAACTAAGTATTATAGTAAAGTTTCATTAACCCTAGAGTGGGCGCGCTATGAGCATTTTGCCGCCCTTGCTAAAAAACTGTTAATATTTTCAAAAATAACTGTCTATTTGGCCTGCGCTTTTTAGTAGCTGCCTCCACCCTCGTTAGCAAACACTTGCCGAAAGGCGCGATGCTGTCAGTGCTCATGGGGTCCTTTTGAGGAGCAGGTTGTTACCATCAGGTGTCGCCGGGCGGCAAAATGCTCACCGCGCGCCCACTTACGCAAGTGATATTGAGTAATATATTTTTTCCTAAACTTGAAATGTTGACTATATTTTTGTGTTGCGAACTAAAAAAACATTTTTGTTTTAGAGTTTTTTTATGATATAGGTGGCAGACGAGCCGACGGATCACCTGATGGTAAGCGATTACCGCCGCCTTTGGACACTTGCAACACCAGTGGTGTCACAAGCGCGCTGTTTACCTTTTTGGTACCCTCGCAGCGAAACACAGCGCATGCACTGCTTCACACCTGTTTTCTCTCCATTCATGCCGAAGCGTGGCTCTCCCATTGTTAAATAGTAAATTGTTACTAATAAATATAAGCAACAAAAAGGAGGCTCAATTTGTGTCCTGGCAAATGCAGCTTATGTCCCTCAAAGTAAAACAGGCGCATGAAAACGGGTGTTCCAGATGCCCAAAGTTGCTGTGCAATGAACATTGCATATACCTACGTGATGGCTGTACAATAGAGCATATCCTGTAGATGCAGAAAACTTAATTTTGTTTGATTTTTTAATTTTTTTTAAGTGATAGTAAGTATTCATGTAAGTTAAGGGAAAAAGGCAATAAAAATATTAAATTTAGTAACATCTGTTTAAAACCAAAGATTCTTTAACTTAATTTAATAAATATGTTGATTAATTACTACTTATAAGTGTATTAATTTAAATCTAAGAAAAAAAAGTTGATTAATTTACTGTATTACTAGTAAAAATGTCAAAGAAAAGAGGCGGCGAAATGCTCCCCACGCGCCCACTGACGTTCCGCAAAAAGACGCGCCCCACTCTAGGGTTAAAATCCATTCAGTAGTTTTTGTGTGTTTTTTGCGTGAAAGAGGAGCAAACATCCATCCATACTTACAAACTTTTAAGTTTACATAATAAAATATTAGTGGGATTACACGGTTAAAAAACATTTTTTAACACATCTATGTTTTATTAGCGACTTTTTCAAAACATAGTTTCCAGTATCTAGCTTTGTCATTACTCGTGAATCTTCGGATCAGATCTTGATCCGTCGGAAATGCCCAAACTTACTCATTCCGTTTTTTCCTGAGACTCATCATGTTCCTCAGATGACTCCTTCGATTCCTTCGCCTCTTTTGCTTCCTTCGCTTGCTTCCTCTCTAAGTATTTCTTTTTGTAGCTTCCATCAGAGTTGTACCTGAAAAGGGATTCAGTCATAAACCAAATTTTTGAAATAATGGAATCTTAACTGATTACAAGATAAATCCTCGATCTCGACACATCTCAAGACCCGCCCTCACTTCGTTTCGAGACATATTTCCACTTTGCACTAATAGATGGCGCTGGGTGTCGATTACATCGCGCAAGCGTTTCTCTTTTTCGGCTTTAGCTAGGTATAAGCATTATCGCAGTCTAAAGAATTTACCTCTTTATAATTTGTGTAGATAATAGATAAGTATTCATTAGTCATTGTCAAATGATCACCATTGCTATCTTTGGCTACCAGGCTTTGGGGCCAAATACAAGAAATGTTGTTGGTAGAGTAAGTAAAAAGGAACAAGTAAGTGCCTAGTTATTTACAACGGCAGATAATCTCGGTTTTGTTTTTGCATACCTCGCAATTAGGTACGCCGCTCGCAGTTGTTGTTTACAAATAACTTGTATCCAGTTCCCGCCAGCTAATCTCAGGGTCCGGGTGAATTAGGGAGTAAGTAGGTAGAATGATTTAAGCCTTACTTTTTCTCCAGTTTCGCCCAGTCTTCTGCTCTATGGTCAATAATGTAGTCCATAACCTGGTCAGCGCCCTCGCGTTGGCGCTCGCTGCATTTCTTGCAATCATTTTGAATGGCATCAGGGAGGTTATCTGTGAATGAGTAGAACTATTTGAATAGGTCTCTAAAATTCATACATCAGAAACTACTTGCCAAAAGTTTTTCTTCTAAAAGTTATTAGGTGTCCTAATTCCAGTTTATGGTACCCCTGTTCAGGGTTGCGAAGTTCAGACGACAGTCGCGTCATTGTAATTGCATAAAGTAAGGTCCATGGTCCGCCATTTTTTTTAATGTATAAAATAGGTGTCACAAGCAGACGGATCACCTGCTGGTAAGCGATTGCCGCCGCCCACACCAGTAGAGTCACAAGTGCGCTACTAACTTTAACCCCCAATTTACGCAAATGATATCGAAGTATGAACTACTTAAAATAGGAGGCTGTGAAATCAGCGGCTTACTTTTTAATTCCTTGCCATCCGGCGTGCAAGGACCAAGGTCTAGCAAGCAGTTTTATGACGGTATGCATAAAGTAAAGGTCCATGGTCCGCCATTTTTTAATGTATAATAGGTATCACGAGCAGACGGATCACCTGCTGGTAAGCGATTGCCGCCGCCCATAGACACCTGCAACACCAGTAGAGTCACAAGTGCGCTACTAACTTTAACCCTTAACCAGGCAACTAGACATATTTTTTTTCATTGGTTTTCAACCTTAACATAACTGCATAAAGTTCAAAATCTGGTGGTCTCATATGGTACATAGCCTGGTTAATGGTTAACCCCCAATTCACGCAAATGATATCGAAGTATGAACTACAAAATAGGAAGCTGTGGAATCAGCGGCTTACTTTTAATTCCTTGCCATCCGGCGTGCAAGGACCAAGGTCTAGCAAGCAGTTGACGTAGCTGGTGAGAAGGCGCTCGTTCCCCAAGACTTCGTTGATGTCCACGCCGTCATACTTGGTGGTGTACGTGGAATCGTCGGCAGTATTGATGGTAACGCAGGTTGTTAACACGAGGGTTACAGCTAGTATCTTCATTATTAACAAGGCCTGTAAAGAATAAATGAGGCATAAAGAATCAAAAGCTTCTATTAACATAATTGTTTGGCGCTTAGCTGATTTTGTTTTTGGAGGCCACAAATGTACTACGGATTTAATTTCATAAGTCTCTTCAACACTGACAGTGCCACGGCCGGCTCGACCGGATTGATACTATGGCTACACAGAAGACCAACATGAAGCAGCGTCTGCGCTGTATTTCGCCGAGTGAGGGAGGGCACCGGGGCCCAAACACAAGAAATGTCGTTATTTATGAGGGAGAGTAAGTACCTATGAACATGTAAATGCCTACTCATTTAGATCGGCACAAATAATCGTGGTTTTGTTTTTGCATACCTCGCAACTAGGTACCTACGTCGCAGTTGTTGTACACAATAGCTAAAACATAATAATATTTATCAATTTCTGATTCGGCACTGCAAACTTGTTAGCCGAACAACTCTGGTACTCATGTTAAGACCAGAATTTGAACTTGAGACCTCAAGTTCCTAGCTACTGCGTCACCAATACAGTCAAGTCAGGTACCTACCTAACCAGCACTAAAAAAAGTAAAGTAGGAATTAATTTGAAATGGTTCATTAAAAAAAATATTTTGGGTGTTATTTGGTATTTTTTGGAAGGTAAGCAAATATTTAGATCATACTCATCATTGCACAACTAAAAACAACGTAACAACTAGGAATAGCCCGCGCCTTTTATCTCTGGGAGCAATCTCTACAAGATAACCTTCAGTTATAGAACATTAAATAGAATAGGGGCATTTTTACATAGAATATAAACAAACTTACTAAATCCAAGCAGGAATACTCTAACTGAACGTTTTCAGACTTGATTTTCCTTTTTATTGACTCTGTTTTCATGAGACACGAACTTACCTCAAATTAGTTTAAGTACATTTGATTGACGGCAATGAGAAACTAGGAAACATCATTGGCCATGATTATAATAATGCATACAAAGTACCTACATTTTAAGTAACATAGACAGGTAAGTCCGTGTGTTGTTTATTTTGCTTTCCACACAACTTTTAGGTCATTAAGTATTCTAATTTTGGATCTCTAAGGTATTCCTGTTCTCTGGTGTGCTTTCCAGTGACTGGCGTAGCCAATCTTAGCTTTAAATGTGCGGCGTTAGCTAGCACACCACTGTTATAATGATAGGGGATCTCTCTCCAAAGTCTGTAGACTTTGGATCTTTCGTTTTGAGTTTTCCACTTCTGTCGTTGTGCTGCCTGATTTTCCCATTGAGCTGCTAGTACAAGTGATACAAAAGGACTCGGAGCTAAAGGCTGCCGCCATACTTCCTACCGATATGGCTACTCTTGCTGAGACAGAAGACAAGCACGCAGAACGGATGATCTGCCCAAGGTCGTAGCAGCAGAAGACAGATCGCATACAACAAAGCAACCGCGTGCCGTTTGATCTTCACAACTAAGTATTAGTTAAGGAAGCAATCATTTGGATCCTATGATCCATGAATTTAAGGCTTGGAGGTAACTAATTTCAGTGTGTAGGTAAAAAGTAGTTACTTTTATCTATGTATCATCAAATCACAGGCTGATGACTCAGTCTTGTTTGTTTTTCTCAGTTCAAAAGTCAAATGTTGATTCTCGCGTGACGCTCGTGCCTTCAACAAGTAGCCATGACGCATAGTTTGTACGGCTTTAGAAACAAGGTGTTTACAACCGTGCGGTTTCGCAGAACTGATCGGATATTTATCTGATTTATGACAAAGGTTTTTATGATTTCAAAAATGAAAAAACATACTTATTAGATAAATGATTGTTTTCTAATGAGGAGTGACTGCGCTAAAACGCCCGCCCCCTCGACTTCAAGATGCAAGATGATGAAAATTAAGTAAGTATTTTTGCGCGAGACAATCACACCAATCAACCTGGTCTCAAACTAGGGCAACCCCTGTACTATAAGTACCAGATGACGAAATAACTAAGTCCTACTAAGTTCTTGCTATCCTTTTGCAGAGCTCTTCGTTGTCAAATCATTATTTTACACCACAAACGACTGGGTCTTTAAAGATGCTTTTTCCTCGTGAATCAATTCGTTAACTAACGTTGGAGCCTGTAAACTATTGACTGAGGACCGTAATCCTGGATAATGGGAAATCTGATTAATTAGGTACTATAAAAATGCTCCTTATATTGAAATAGTCAAATCGGACCAACAAAGACAGAAACATACATTTTTGTGTGGGAAGAGTGATCTTCCTGGAGCCTAAGAATCCCTTTTTCGAAGAAGTATTAAATATTTTTTAATATCAACTCTATGTCTCTCTGTCACTTCGTCTTATGTTGGTAACATTATAGCGGTGGTATGGTATTATGTTGATTATATTTTTGTTACATTAATCTTAAATCATCTTTAACTTCTACAACCCATTACTCCCCGTAGTTTACCTCTTTTACTTACTGGTTTTAAACGAGGTTTTATCTTGGGTTTTTCTTCCAGGACGTGTTATTAATGGCGATCGCAATAAAATAAAACAATGGCGCCGCCGTATGCGCAGGAGTCTGCGTCATCGCTTAAACCTGTCCCCTTGTTGTAGCTAACCAAGTTATCCATCATAATCGACACAGTACTTAGTGTAACAGTGAATTCGTCAACAAAATATATCTAAATCACTAGCGGCCGCCCCCGCGACTTATTAATATAATATGTAGGTATATAACTTTATACATTGTAGCCTATGTGTTATTCTGATGTATTTAAGCTATATTATTATTGTACGCGCTTTAAAGCGTCGGCTGCGCTTGAGGTCTCGAGTTCGATCCCCGGCTCAGACTAGAATTTGTAACAATTATGAACTACATTTTGAACTATTTTTTTATTTTATCTGTGATACGGCAAGTGTAGGTATTGTCTAATTTTCACTCTATTTTTTTTTTTAAATATGCGTCTCCCTACTACTGAAAGCCCCGACCAATACTACACTAGACCAATCTAGTGGCTTAACTCATCATCATCAGCCTGTTGCAGTCCACTGCTGGACATAGGCCTCTCCAAATGCTCGCCACTTTGATCGATCTTCGGCTACTCGCATCCAGCTCCAGCCAGCCAAGAGGGCTGGCTGGAGCGCAGATCATCACTCCATCTGGCCTGAGGTCGTCCTACACTACGTTTACCGAGACGCGGTCTCCACTCCAGAACTCGTTTACCCCAACGGTTGTCAGTTCTGCGGCAGATATGGCCAGCCCACTGCCACTTCAGCTTGCTAATCCGATGAGCTATGTCGATAACTTTGGCTTGACAACCGGGCCTAAACTCAGCAGGGTTCTTGGTTCGATTCTCAGTTCGGGCAAAAGTACCTACTCGTATGATTAGAATTTTTTGAATCACGGTTTGTGATCACCAATCAGCATTAGGCAAGTGTGGTGATTAAACAACAACGTGGTGATGGAACAGTATATAGGCTCAGAATTTACTTTTTTTCCCTACTACTGAGTCAGAAGGAAACATTTATTATATTATAATATATACTCAGCAATTCCATTAAGGTTTTAAAAATGTCTCACTGACGCTCATTGCGTTGTTGGTAAAATTTTTTACACAGTTCGCTTTGTCGGAACAAAAAATAATGATATTTTATCTCCCAATATTTCGATTCTTAATCTCCCAATATCATTTATGAGGTCCCAAAAAAGTTTAAAACAAGATCAAGTTGATAATCTACTCAACTGGTTTGAGGAAAAAATCAGTCTCTCAAACTCAAGGTTCTGTATTCTTCCCCAACTAGGAATCCTTGATCTGGTAAGTGATAACTTGATTTTTATGATGGAGCCCTTTGCCCTGTAGTGGGACAGTATATAGGCTGATACTTTACTTTTTTTTATCTTCACGCGTTTTCGATAAGGGTCTTTATATCGAAACTGACCTGACACAACCGGACCAATGGATAACAAAGTAATATTACGAGTAGTAAGTAGGATGTAAAAGTTCCGTTTTTATTCCTTTTCAGGTAGGGAACCCTAAAAAGCGATAGATATCGAAGTTCACCCGACCAATTCGTCGGTTTTAATTAAAGGTATTGTGCAGACAGATATAACGATTGGAGGTTTTAAATTTCAATCTTGGTAAGTAAGACGGCGTCACGTCAAGTTACCCCCTCACTGTGCAAAAATATTAATTTTACGCGTTATGCGTTTTAACCGCGGGTGAGCCACGCTTCGTCATGAATGGTCCGGCTTGACCGGTGTGACACCACTGCCTCACAGAAGACTGGCATGAAGCAGCGCCCGCGCTGTTTCGTCGAGTGAGTGAGGATACTGAAGACTCTCCTGGTGTTGCAGGTGTCTATGGGCGGCGGCAATCGTTTACCATCAGGTGACCCGTCTGCTCGTCTGCCACCTAGTCAGTGCAATATGTTCAGCTCACCTTTAGCACAATTTTTGAAGATAATTCATTGTTTTTTCCTTCATCTTCACATTTATTATTTAATTTCGTTGCTCCTTCTATACAACATAATGGCTTCTGATTGCAGGGTATTTTTAAAACTGTCATCTTCCCTGATCCCTGACCTTAATAATAACCTACTTTATAAAGGATTTTACAGTTTAATACGTATTGACTAATATAATAGTATTTTTCTCTATCCACAAATTAATCAATATAGCTGTTCCACAAGATGTTGGTCAAGATGACAAGATTTTGAACACAGAGTACATTGTATTATATAGTAATAGAGATACAACTCAGCCTTTTTTAAAGTTAAATAAGTTTTTTTTATCTTTGCTACTTGTCAAAGAGATTCATCACAGATTGAGTATTTATGGCATATTGGCATGGTAAAATAAACATAATGCAAGGTAGGAATAGCTGGCAGCGTCGAGTCGTCCCAGGTTGAGGCAGAGACCTGTGCACTGGTATCCCTGTACCGAGTGCTGGCTAGCCTCTTCCTGGGAGAGGAGGGAGACCCGCATCTGGAGGGAAATTCACGTGCACTCGACATTGAAGTCAAATAGAGATTTGTATGTACGAAAAAATAAATAAATGCGCCAGACAGTCACACCAATCAACCTGGTCTCAAACTAGGGCAATCCCTACACTCGTACTATGAGTACCAGATGACGATAATTTGACGCGCTTTGGGCGAACACTTGAACCACTGCGCCATCCAGGCCGTCAAGTGCCTTAAATCAATGTATTAAATTCAATATCGAGTGCACTAGAGAGGTGCCCCTCTGATAGGCGTATTCTTTCCCTAGGCCTCAGTAACCTGCAAGATACCGTCGTACGCGCAGCTGTTCGAAAATAAAGCGCATCCCAGGAGACTGATGTTCTATTGTCTGGGGCAGGGGTCACCAAACTTGTGTAGACCTCGAGCCCCTAGTTGTATCTGCTAGAATAACCCCTCTCCCATAGAGTAAAGTAACAGTCCTGACCTCCTCACCTCTCCCGCAGTAGTCGATAAGATGGTATTTTCACTTCTGAAAACTGACTCCAAACGAACCTAATGGTGATCTCTCTGGGGGGCTATATTCGCGGAGTTTGGTATATATTTAGAAAAAATAAAAAAGATAAGAAAATACACATATGTGGAAACCAAAAATTACTACCAATATAGACCTCTATTAGCTGAAATGACGGCTTGGGGGCCACTCGCCTCAGAATTTCAAGATTTTTTGCTAGTCACTGTTCTAACCTAACATCACCAATATTTTTCGTTTTGTACTTATAACTAAGTAGTTTAGTAAATATTATCATCACAAAAATATTGGTTAGGTTAGGATAGAACAGTGACCAAAAAAAAACTTGAAATTCTGGGATGGCTTTTTTTGAAACGAGTTGCTCTCCTACCCGAAATGGCGATGATGGGGTAACGGAGAGAGAGTGGAGTTGCAATCTATGGGACGGCAGAGTGCCTTAGATACTGTACGGAGTACTAATTATGATACTATGACCTGACTAAAATAACACGGATCATTTGCAAATCTAGCAGTAAATTCTAGATACTGTTATGACAAGGTACTTTCCCATAATGAGTGGTTAATCTATTAACTAAGTACTGGTAATGATAATGGGAAGTTAATCATTGTTACAGTACATCAGTTTACGCATTGTTTAGCTAAGTATGTAACATTGATTTATGATCAGCCATTAAAGTCTTTATGTATTAAGGGTGTAATTAAGGAAGGTTGATTGCATGAGTCATGGGATAGGCAGATGTACGTACAGCCACATATCAAAGTATACAAAACCGTCAAATTTCTTCAATCGACTCTTATCTTACTGTCATACACATTAGGTTGAATATCAATTGAGGAAATTTGACAGGTTGTGGTAACCTGATGTGTGGCTGACTGTACTTAAATTTGTTAGAAACTTGAAGAAAAATTTTGGCAAGCTTTTTAGGGATACAAATCCAAATGGCAAAGACGAAACTCTTGTATATTCGTCATGTCTGTATGCCTGTCTATCCGTCTATATATCACAGGGTATAACCATTTCCGAAACTATAAAAACCATATTAAAACTGGAAAATATAATGAAAACAATAAATTTTGAGGGTTCCATACTTAGAACTTAACCTCTATTTTTTATTCATCAAACCTATACGTAATAGTTATTCAAAATGGTATTCAGGTTTCTTATATCATTATCTCTAAGATAAATTTCGCTGACTTTACAGGAGACACACACTTCAAAGTGGTAAAATGTTTATCCTCTTCCTCTAACTTCTAAAATAAGAGAATGATGTAGGTAACATAATGGGGGAGACGAAGGCACTTAGACTTCGATGGCTCTGCCACGTTGAACTACTGTGTTTTGTCACCTCCACTTTTCACGGTCCTTCGAGTCCATATTGCAGTAAGGTTATTGGTACGCATTTCAACCCTTAAGATGATAAGCCAATCTAAAGAAACATTCAATCTTTTTAGTTCTACTCCTTCAGCCGGCACCCAGCGGTGGTTCACTTGATGTCCTATGCGAGGTCTATTGATGTATACTACCTCATCTGTTTTCAAGTCAAGTGAGCAAAGGCTTTATTCATCAAGCGGAGTGGTGACGTCATTACACGGGGGTCTTTACATTTTACTTATTTTTTCCATCAATATCTTTTTAAAATGTTCTTAAGGCAAATCTAGAAAATGACGCACCGTCGGTCTAGTGGTTTAAGTTCCAGGTCATGATCTAGGGTTCCGGGGTTCGATCCCCGGGTCGAGAAAAAAGTAGGTATGTTTCGAATTCTTCGAACATAGCTTGGGTTTGTGATCACCAATCAACTTCTTATATCGGATCTTATTTCGCCGATTTTTGTTTACGAACATAAAGCCGTATTGACAATTGAATGATGCATTTTATCCTATCATTACGTAATACCAGGGGTTTTCCTTAACAACTTAAACTAATAAAAAAAGTGTTAAAAAGTAATTAGGATTGTGCATATTTACACATCAAACATTAAGCTTACAGACAATTTATTTGTCCCCTTGGATTTTCTAACGACATCGTGACGAAATTCCGCGAAGAACTAATAGTGGTCAAAACGAGTTAAGCCACCCAAAGTTGATGTATATTTAGTATATAAGTCATTGGTCAAAAGTGGTCGACCCACAGTCACCTTTGTGCTTCCATTCGTGAACTAGTGACCGATATATCTAAAGGTAGGCCACAGTTTTTTTAATCAATATATTCGATTTATTAGCAATGTCACTGCTTTGGCAAGATTATTCTGGATAACGTGGAGTGGTTGATATAGTGTTTACCCCTTAGTTACAAAAAGTTGCCTAAAGTTAGTTTTAGTTTAAAACTGACAGTATCGTTTTTGAACCGTAGTTGTCTTTTTGTAATAAGGGATGGTGTTTAGTCTGTTATAGAGTTTCTGTTTCATTAATACTTTATGGATATAAGTAATTAATTATGTTCGCGATCTTTGTAATATATTTTTTTAACTTACTTCTGATACATATAAGTAATTAATTATGTTCGTGATCTTCGTAATATTTTTTGTACTTATTTCTGATACACGATTTTTTGTTTTCAATACATTTGTTCGTAAGATTTCTACGATGTGTTAAATTATATATAGGTTCTCTATTAGCTGTGTTGCGTTTTCTGAAAATTGTTGTAAGTATGGGTGGATGGCGCAGTGGTTAAGCGGTTACGCCTAAACTCGGAGGAGGAACTGTTACTAAATGGTTCCTGATTTGACTGTGCTATACCGCGATTATTGTCATAGTGTTCATAGTACTAAGACAGGTTACTTGCATGGACGTATATAAGGAGGGGGGGTCCAGGGGGTCCGGAGGCCCATTGAGGCCTGGTCTGACATAAGGTTGAATCGGCTATCGCCAAGGGCGACCTAATTAAGGGGTCGTCAAGGTTGGTGGGGTAGCAAATTGTAGATAGCCCTGGGACGGCAAATCAACAAATCAACCTCACGTTCTTCAAGAATGCGATATAATAACGCACGCTATTTTGCAATGTGGGACACCCCCCTTGTCAAAGCTATATATACGTCCGTGGTTAGTTGTATATTGTTATGTTTGTCATGGTGTTTGTTATAATCCTCCTGCAAGCGGCCTCCACTCCACCTTTCCACCCTCACTCAATGTTGTGCTGTTGCCTAATACATGTTTCTGTTCTTCTAGAATGAAACTCGTCATCTTCGCCTGCTTAGTAGCGCTGGCTGCGGTTGCCCACGCCGGGCCCCAGCGCGGCTACACCGACGTCTACGACTCTATTGACATCAACGAGGTGCTGGGCAATCGCCGGCTGCTACTGCCCTACCTGCACTGTGTGCTTGGAGAGGGCAAGTGCACTCCCCCCGGCAAGGAGCTCAAATGTAAGTAACTTTGCCTGCCTAGTGTCCCCTCTAGCCTCCTCCGCGGTACGGGCCCCAATTTTCAATAATCCTGTAGGTTTCATGGTCGTGCACAAGCTACGGTATTAAGAAGTCCTCGTTGCCCGTTTTTATGTCTAAAAGTGACGGGCAGGTAAAGCACCTGATTGATGGTAAGCACTACGTCTGCCCATTTGGCTCTGCCGCGCAAAACAGTAACCAAATATGTCACACCAAGACGACTGCAGTTATTAGGTCTCTTATGTTCAGTATGCCCGGTAATTACTCTAGTTAAAGAGCCCTATCTCCAAAAGATAGAAGTACATATTAAACTCTCCTGTTTAGCGGAAAAATATTGGGCTAATTGGTGGTACAAAGTGCAGGAATTTACCACTGATAAACTGGGCAGAGTGAACTTCACATACTCCTTAAAATTTCCGAATTACAACTATGTTTCCTTTACCACGAAGTTTATATTCATAAGTATTTTCTATTTTATCAACAGCTCACATCAAGGAGGCTCTAGAAACTCAGTGCGCCAAGTGCACCCCAGCCCAGAGGACTGGCACTCGCAAGGTCATCGCCCATCTGATCAACCATGAGGCTGAGTACTGGAACAAGCTGACAGCCAAATACGATCCCACTGGACAGTTCACCAAGAAATACGAGAACGAACTGAGAGTTATAGCTTAGGGCGTTATAGGCAAAGACATTTTGAGGCTGGATAAATAGTTACTTAAAAAGTATTTGGTCAATTTGTTCTTTTTTTTTTCTCACAAAAGAAAATAATGTAAAAACTTGTAAAATATTTTGCTTATGATTACTTTTTTGTGATCTAGTCATTTCCTGAGAATTTTCGAAAGGATGACAATTTAAGAATTGATTTAAAGAGTAACACATGATTTACCTAACTTATTTCAACTATGCTGTTAATGTTTTTTTTCCAGGCCCTTTCATGGGCTTATGTGATAATATTCATAATATTAATCTAAGTGTTTGTTTGTGAATGACACGTTTTAAGTAAATTTAATGGATAATAAATTATTTGTTTCATATATTATCTTTTATTTTGTTTTTTAATATCTATTATTCTTAGCTGGTCACAGCATACATTTTCTTCACAAGTTATAAATTACTTAAAAAAGGAGGGCAATGTACAAAGATATCTATTATAGAAAAGTTTTAAGTATGGCAGATTCGAAGAACCATAGTTTTTTCTGCGAATTTTAACTATTTTTTATATGAGGGTAAGACCTTGACTTCTGGCGAGCGAGACAATAGGATTCACTATACTTAACTCTACGTCAAAGATTTCAGAAAAATACTTATAAAAACAAGTTTTCAGTTTTCACGTATTAGTTTTAAGGACGTCACTCAACCAATCAGGCACCTACTCAAGTAATATTATTTATTTGATTATTTATTAATTTGTAATTTTAGTGCAATTTAGTGCATTGTGTCATTTTTAGGTTTATTTAGGTGGATATAAGTAGTGTGATTAAAAAATATCGGCACTCAAAGAGGGTTTGCTGCCGTTTTATGCCGTCGTCAAAGCTACTAACAAACCGAAAAGGCGAAATCAAAGCGCGATGGAATCGACGCCCAGTGCCATTATGTTGGTTTGGTACAGAGTGGAACTTATGTTCCGAAATGAAGAAGAATAGCCACTAGTATCATGTAAATAAGATGTAAACTTGATGAAAAAAATCGACTGGACTACCTGAGGCAAACCTGATAGTTTTTTTAGCCATAAAGTGTGGGTTAACGCCCTGTAATATGCTTAAAAAGATCGATGATACTATTCACTACATCAACTCTTAGCTTGGCTATGTTTCTGTAACGGGATATGAAACAAAAAGCTATTAAAGATCCACATATTAAACCCATAGTACCCATACGCAATATATCCATCGGCAGACACAATAGGAAATCATCATAGTCATTCTATTTTTCTGGCTTTAAAAATACTTATGCTTAGGTCTTAAGATCAACGCAAACTTCTTTTTAAATAAAAACAAATGATTTTCAACATTAATATTTAGTAAATTTATAAGCCAAATTCCTTATTCCTTTCTTACCAATCCTAGGAAAATAGAGAGGCTTTGTTTGTTTGTTGTTGTTGTTTTGTTGTGGCTCTATCGTTTATTCTACTAAAATTTTAAACTGTTCAAAAAAAATAGATGTGGAATGTGATTCCAATTATTTTGAAGTCCTATAAAAATAGCAACAGTAACTAAAATAACAGGCATTTCAGAAATAATGAGGCCCATAATCGCAATGATCCTCCTGGCCACCATCAGCCTGGCAGCTGCAGCTCCAGCGGACAAGACCGACGACAGTGACGAGGTCAACGTTGATGAGATCCTGGCCAACAGGAGGCTGCTCCTCCCTTACATCAAGTGCGCGCTGGAGCAGGGGAAGTGCTCTTCTTCGGGAAAGAAAGTCAAAGGTAGGTGTGAGTCAAAATATATAAGGAGTAAGTATCCCACGGCAAGGCAAAGGCCTCCATCATAGAAATCAAGTCATCGCTGCTATAATGGGATTAGGCTCAATCACCACGCTTGCTTAATGCGGTTAAATTGATTAAGCTCAAACACCACGCTTGACCACCAATCCTCATTAGGCAAGCGTGGTGTGGTCACAAACCGAGCTATGTTTGAAAAAATTCGATACATGCTTTTGCTCGACTCGGGACCCTGAGATCAGACCATCTCGGGGCGTAAAATAAGGAGTGCAGGTTCAAATATTTCTGGCTTTAGTGCTCAGTCTTATGAGGCTAACAAAGTCAGTGCCACTAAAACGTTCTTTACGTGATCATGCCCACTGCTGAGAAGTATATTTGTCCACGTACGGCTCCAAAGATGGTGTCTTGGTAATTGTATGGGCATACATCATGCCTATAGTTGAGCTCAGAAGGAGCCTCTGTTGTCCATTGCTGAATGTCGGCTTTCTACCTCAAGTCACTACTAACTACTGCAATCTTTCAAGTGTCAGGGCTTTACGCTTTTTCAACCACAGCATCTTTTCCAAGATATATGCTACAATTCGGGTGTCTTTAAGTCAAGAGTGAATAGGCTTCTTCTGGGAAAACACGCTACATCTTAGACCTTATTGTTACTCTCCATCAGGTGAGATGAGGTCAAAGTGCAAACCCACTTAAAATTAAATAAAAAAATATATGTCTGCTCAATGATATCAGTTCTTCGACAGATGCGACCAGCCCGCTGCTTAAATATTACTTATAAAAACTTTTTAACATTGGGACTTATCGAAAACTTGTTTACCTTAATTTTGGTCATCAGATGACCTTAGAGCACTGTTATACGACAACGTATGATGTATGCATTCATACAGATGGCCTTATTTATGTCAAGCTGTTGTATAATTAACAAAGTTGACTCCTGTGTGACTCTGAGTCTCGTATAAATGTATGCTCAAAAAAGGCGTTGAAAATTGTAAATGACGAAATGACAATAAAAATGACGCCCAGTCCTTGAACCGCAGCGACAGACAGACTGGTGTTCAAAGACCGGTTCTGATATTTATTCTTGTTTCTACTTGTTTAGCAACAGGGTTGGTTGCTGTGGTGTTTTTGTTGCTAGTTTTCAACCTTTGTACGTATGTATAGTATGTATTTGTAGCTATTAGTTAGGTATAGGTAGGTATGTCGCGGGAGTGAAATGGATGGCTTAGGCAACTAATCTAACCGCGTCGCATGGAACCTATTCCAATAGGAGAGGCCAACGGATATAGGCGGTATTTCCGGACCACTACGACCTACAAACCTTCAAGAAAAGGGCATATCTCGCACTGAAAGGCCGGCAGCGCACCTGTGAAGCCCCTGGAGTTGCAGGTGTTCATGGGCGACGGTAATCGCTTAGCATCAGGTGATCCGTTTGCTCGTCTGCCCCCTATCCTATAAAAAAAATATAGGCCTTTGGATAAAAGTGGATTTTCCTAATTCAATAACGGCTGAAAATGATGATGAAGTAGGTATTTTATGTCAAGTGTACATACCTATATCTTAATATTAAAAACATGATGTTCAAATTTTAGGGCCGTTTTAAATAAAAATCGCCTTGTCATGCAATTTTGATTAACCGACAGCTCTTTGTGTATGAGATGGTTGGTGGTTTTATGTAAGTTCCATATGTTTATGGAAAACCTTTTATTTTCAGTATGTAGGTGGTCTAGGTAGGTATTTAGGTACCAAGCTTTATAAAATGTATATTTTTATAAAAAAACTGTTTCTATGTGATAGGTGGTCTGCCACCTCTGGTGGAGCAGACGGATCATCTGATGATCATAATAAACATCCGCATCATTCATCGCCTGTGAAGCCCCTGGTGTTGCAGGTGTTCATGGGCGACGGTAATCGCTTAACATCAGGTGATACGTCTGCTCGTCTGTCCCTATAAAAAAAAACATTAGTCACAAGTGCACTGCCAACCTTAAAAACTCCTGCCCCTGGATTCCTCTTGAACCGACCTCCTGTACCCGCACTTGGCGAATTACTGTACTAAGCTGGTTTTCTGTGAGATACACTTGATATTATTTACTGATGACAAACTATTATTACAGATCACATCAAGAAATCCCTTCAAAATGACTGCGAAACATGTACCGAGAAACAGAAGAAGGACACCAACGCCGTGTTCAAGCACTTGATAAACAAAGAGAACGACTACTGGAACCAGCTGATTGCGAAGTACGACCCTCAGAGGCAGTATGCCCCGAAACACGAGAAATTATACCTTGGCAAGGCTTAAGATTTAGACTTATCATTTAGGTTTAAAGACATTTATTTCCCATAAGAACTTACAGTTCACTTATAATGAGATACAAACAAATTAAATAAAAATATATTTTGCAGGCGCAGCGCAGCCAGTTTTGTTCACAAATAATGTTTACACACTATGCAACACTTAACTTTTTACTTTCCTGACTCAGTAAAAATATATTTTTTAACTAAAAATAAAACCGCCTTCAAAGCAATCTTACACCAAAAACTCAAAAATAAGTTTTTGTGACTCAAAAGTGAAACAAGTAGGTACGAGTAGGTACTAGTGATTCTATTTGTCTATTATTGATGATTAATGATTTGAACACTTACTATAATTTAGTCCCTTCCTTATTTAGTTCCTTCTTCTTCTTCTTTGAGTGCCTTCTTCTAACGAAGGTTGGCGATCATAATGGCGACTTGAACTCTTGACACGGCTGCTCTAAACAGAGAAAGGGTGCTTTTATTCTACCACTGGCGCAGATTTTTAAGTCAAGAAGCTCTTCTTCTTCCTGGGCATCTCTTTCTTTGGATCTTGCCTTGTGTTATAAGCTGTAATTAGTTCCTAGCTAATCCCATCATAGTAGCGATGACTTGATTTCTATGATGGAGGCCTTTTTCCCTATAGTATCTATATATAGGCTGATACTTTACTTTTTAGTTCCTCCTAGCTCCTATTATGTCAGTACGATATATTAACCATAATAAACTGACAAGTAATAAACTATGTAAACAGATTTGCGGGATAAGTGCAAGTTTTAAAATAAGTTTTTAGTTAAGAGATTAATAAATAAATTAAATTGGAAAAAAAAAACGCCGTGTTTTTTTAAACAGTCTTAAAAAAACTCCGTCCCATACAAAAGTATCAACTGATTGCTGCAATATGTATGGGAGAACGATCTTTTTTCTTTCGATTCTAAACTCCTTAATTTTAAGGCTTTAAATGTGACTTTAAAAATAACTCGTTTCTAACAGAAATAAATAACTGTGTTTTATTGATTGCCTTTTTAAAAACGCTTACTTAATCATTTACCTTGTCGAAACTAGCGTCAAGTATGACTTTGAAAATATACTTCATAAGTTCTAATGGTTTCACTTTGGAGACGTGTCTTGTCTTGCATACGTCTATTTTTGTTTTTCTCAGATTTGCTACAAATTGTAATTAATAAAAACAGAAACTGAGTTTTTTCTATTCCAAACTTCTTATATCTACTTTATTTTACCTACCACTTTTATCTATGTAAGAATCAAGTATCTTTGTTTGTCAGATATGTATTATTAAAGTGTCTATTTATTAGGTACTAGTGGCCCGCCCTCGCTTCGCTTCGGTATTTTAATTTTTTGAACGAAGTAGAATTCACAACAATCAAAGTAATTAGCAAAAAGAAATTTTACTGATACTTATAGGATTGATAATTTTGGTGATCGTAAACCTTAATGAAGGAATCTCAAAAAGATTCGATTTAAAAAATGCTGGAAACTCTATAACTTTACTTTGACAAATTTAATCAGTTCCCCCGTTTCCCCCCTACAGGTGGGAACTTTTATAAAATTTATATGAAAAGCCTAAATACCTACCAATTTTCAAGATTCTAGCTTAAAAAAATGACAATACTTCGTTTCAACCCCCTTTCCCCCCCTTTTTAGGTTAAAGAAAAAAATAACGAATTCACTTTCATTACATTTGTATGCAAAGCTCAAATACCAAGTTTCAAGAATCTAGCTTTAAAATTGACAATACGGCGTTTTATCCAGTTTTATCCCCCTTTCTCCCCTTTTTAGGTTGAAGAAAAAAATGCCGAATTCAATTTCTTTACATTTGCATGCAAAGCCCAAATACCAATTTTCAAAGCTCTAGCTTTAAAAATGACGAATTTTCCATACGACGTTTTAACCCCCTTTCACCCCTTTGTAAGCTGAAGAAAAAAAAATGCTGAAATTACTTTCATTTAATTTGTATGGAAAACCCAAATACCAATTTTCAAGACTCTAGCTTTAAAAATAATAAATCTCCCATACATTGTTTTAACCCCCATTTCACCCCTTTATGGCTTAAATTTAAAAAAAAACTAAAACAGGTCAATTTTTATTTTTGATAAACAACCATAATCCAAATTTTCAAATTTCTAACATCAAAATTGAAAGACTTTCATACTAACGTAAACCCCCCCCCTTTCACCCCTTCAGGGGGTGAATTTCGCAAAACCCCTTCTTAGTGCGCGCCTACATAGTAAGAACTACCTATGTTTCAAATTTCATGATTTTAGGTCCAGTAGTTTTGGCTGTGCGTTGATAGATCAGTCAGTCAGTCAGTCAGTCAGTCAGTCAGTCAGTCACAGGCCGAGGCGTTACCTCTTTATTAATAGTATAGATATAGAAGATACCTTTTATGAACAGAGAGAAAAACATTTATTGATTTAGACCAGGATTATTATTAGGTACTTTATGCTTTAGGTGTCTAAAGCATAAAGTACCTATACAAACAAATCACACTATAAAATGTATTCTAATGTATGGAAGTAATTAGCATTTATCTATTCATACTGGATTTTTCCTCTTTTCCCAAGAATTATGATCCTAACGTTTTCCATTTACACAAAATATTTATCATTCAGTAGTGATTACTTTTCCATTATGTACGTTATTGACAATGACCTCTTATTAAAAGATTAAATATTACTCCGTACGTGATTCATTTTCTAGCTATTGGTTAGCATTTATCACAGGAGACATAATGTTTGGCGTATCAATTAGATACATTTCATGGAATAAGTAGGCTTACTTGCTCGTAGGTATGTTTTTAATCGAAGTCGTCATTTTCGTAAATTTAATTGCTTGGGCTGACTATATGTATATATTTTCTTGTAAATTTTTGAATAGAAATTTTTCAATCGACGCATAAATAAATTAGAATAGAATAAAAAATAATTAGTCAAACAATCATAAATAAAATAAAATAAGTTAAACAATAAAGATGAAGTCTACAATTTGTGTAGTCATTGTGAATTAAAAGTGCGTACAGATTTTATAATTACTCTGTATCTTAGAATGTAGGTGTGCGTGCTGCTTGATGCTCATACTACAACTTGCTTGTTTAGAATTTTTTTACTTATAACGTGAACGTGAAATTATATCTTATAATTTCACGTTCACTCTTACTGCTGAATTACTGCTAGGTGCCTGAAACAATGAAGAATAAATAGTAGCTTAGGTACACAGTCGACAAAAATAATATAGGCACACTAACTTGTGCTATAAGTAATTTGCAAAGCTATTTCCATACCTAGCTATCCGGTTTCAACTATACCTATTGTAAAACCATATACATGTTAGACTAAGTAAATGACTAAGAGAAAGAATTGGGTGAGTAATGTTTTTACATTATTTTGAAGTTTGATATGGCAAGAAAGCGTGCGGCGATCTCCGAGCCTTACGACCTCCTGAATGTAAGTAGCATTCTCATCCACAGTATCCACTGATACCATCGCTCAAAGGTATAGGACGTGTGACGTAGGTACCTACCTCCAATGCCTCTCAAATCAAACCCTTTAAAACCTGAAGTAAGTATTTTTAGAAACACTAAGTGGGAAATCCCAAGATTGAGCTTAGAAAGAGCATTGAACCTAATGTTTTAAACAAACAAACGACCATTTAAGACTAAATTTATTTGCACACGATTACTCTTTCAGACCAAAACATTTAATTTTCTTCCTACCAAAGATCCGTTAAACTAGTTTTGGTAAAATATTAGGCTTATTTTAAGATAATGGCTTAACCGGTCGAACAAGTTCACGTTTGTATGAAATTAGATTCTACCTGCGGTTGGTTCAAAGATAGTCCTAGAGGCTAATTCTATACTAAATACTTCATCATCAGCCCGGTACCCACTGCTGGTTATAGGCCTCTCTTCCCTTTCGCCAATATGCCCGGTCCTGAGCTGCTCGGATCCATGACTAAATACTTACTGTGCAAAATTTTGGAAGTTTTACCTAATACCGGAGCCCGAAGCATACTACTTATCACGAAGTACCTTCACTGTATGAAACTGACACCCAATCCTTGTCCTGTAGAAGTTGATTTGTATGGAACAGCAGAGTTTTATCTCTTCTCATTTCATTTCAGCGTGTAAAAGAAGCAGCGCCTACACTGTGTTTCGAGTAGGTAAGTGAGGGTACTGGGGGCCCAATGGGGGGAAAGGGGATTAAAACTTGGCAGCGGACTTGTGACTCTACTTGTGCCTTGGTGTCTATTAGCGAATCGCTAACCATCAGGTGCTCCGTCTGCTAGTGTGCCACCTAGGATTAAAAGTTGGCAGCGCACTTGTGACTCCACTGGTGCTGCCTAGGTATCTCGCGAATCGCTTACCATCAGGTGATCCGTCTGCTCGTCTGCCACCTAGAAAACAAATACCGATACCTACAACCAATGCTCTGCGTAGCTATTTTTAAACTTAGGGAAAGATTGGTGTTCATAGGCAGTCTACAATCCATGTTGGGAATATAGGACGCGTTAAGACAAAGTAATTAAAGTGTATAAATCTTCCTATTAGGTCACAGCAACTTGCTAATTAATTCTTCCATCAACCAACAAAGGTGTTATAGAATAAATTAACTACTACTGTATCATTATCGTGAGTTCATGACTTGTACGTACACACGACATTAAGTAAATCAGCCAACGTATAATTCCACGCTTTGGCATGAAGAGGCTTGACCGGAGTGATACCACGTCCTCACAAAATACCGTGAAGCAGATCCTGCGCTGTGTTTGGACAATTGAGTGAGGGTGCCGGAAGCCCAATCCAGGAGAAGGGGTGTTAAAAGGTAATCAGTGCACTTGTGACAACACTGGTGTTGCAGGTGTCCATGGGCGGCGGTAATCGCTGACCATCAGGTGATCCGTCGGCTCGTCTGCCACCTATATCATAAAAAAAAACTTATCTTCGAAAAGAAGAGAGGGCGGGCCAGAAAGTATACTTTCTGAAAAATGCAGGACATGGCACTAAAATCTAGCAAGATGGCGATCACAATAGAACAAACAGGTCGCGATGATTCTGATCTGAATGAAAATGGCCGCTCCATAATCAGCCTACTTAAAATAAAATGAAAAAAAGCTGTTTAAACCTCTTAGGGATTCTTTATCTTGCTGATACAAACAACTTAGGATACCAAATAATACAAATTAAGTCCTCGCCGAGACCCAACATCACGCGTGGACGTCAGCAGATGACGTAGGTTTCCGCCGAGCGACTCCCCCGCACCTGTAGTACGGTTCGCAGAAGTGCCAAACCCGTTTGATCACAGGCTAAGGCAATGTCCTATTGGTATAAAACATGGTGCTAGCCTCGTCCATGGTCATTCGGTCTTGGTCAGTTACTCCTTACTGTGATATTTGTGCGGATTAAACTAATAAACATGTAAGTACTTGCAAGCTGTGGTAGAGCTTTTTTGAGGCTACATTATCTAAGTCCAGTACCAACTTAGGTTTAGATTTCAGCTCTATATTTTGTACCTATTGTATGCTTATATACCTACGTATAAGGATACGTCCTATGGTATCTAAGTAAATAATGTACAGACAGCCCCACATTAGAATACTCAACTTTGTCAAATTTGATTTATTAACACAAAAGTAGATATTTGACTGTTGGAAAATTTTCCTACCCCTGCCCATTGGCACACTCAGTCTAATTTCTTGATACAATTCTCACCTTTATGTCAAGATACATTTGATTCGAAATCAATTGAAGAAATTTGATTGCACCCTTTGTCAGTACGTTGCATATTTTTGCTGTTATAGGTTTTGCCGGCCGGTGTTTTCCATCTTGTTAAACAAAGTAGTGTTAGTGACTCTATATGATCATTTATTATGGACCATATTATATTATGATATTTGATACCTATAAAATGTAATAAAATAAATAAATAAAAATTTTTAGGTATTCAGTTAACTCTAAAACAAACTCAAAATGAGCAAAACAATAATAAGTAATATATAGATTTAAAAAATATTAAAAAGTTATGAAAAATCAATTAGGTACCTACTGAAAGCTAAATCATAACTATACCTATACTTACTAAAGTGTATGTGTACTTTGTAAAAGGTAGGCTATCACGCCATCTTTTTCCTCATTACTTAATACTTCGGCTTACTACTCTGGATAACCTCACATAGAGGTTCAATGGGTGAAGTGACTTTTAGTAATGTGGTTGAGTGTTGAAAGATATTTACTTCGGAAGAACCCCGGTTCAAAAAAATCTCCAGGATTATTTTTCCGCTGTACCTCCCCACTCTGTATGTTATTTAGGATTCATACTTATAGTGGTGAGGATGTCAGCATAAATCAAATCTGAAGTCTTTTCGTATCTTCCAGTGACCTGGTGGTACTAGCCTATCCTAATCCTAACTAATATTATAAATGTGAAAGTAACTCTGTCTGTCTGTTAATCTTTCACGCCAAAACTGCTGAACGGATTTGAATGAAATTTGGTATACAGATGGTCTAAGCCCTGAGAAAGAATATAGGCTACTTTTTATTGCAAAAAAGGGGTTGTAATGGGTCAAAAGGGGTGAAAATCATTAAATAATTAAAAATGCTACCTAAAGATACTATTCCGTCGTCGGTAATAGCTAGTTATTAATTAAGTATTCTTCCTTTCAGAATGAAGACTTTCACCGCAATCTGCCTTCTGGCCCTCGCCGCGTCAGCCGCCGCCTTCCCCGGCTCTGACAAGTACACCGACCGTTATGACAACATCAACTTGGACGAGATCATCTCCAACAAGCGTCTCCTGGTGCCCTACATCAAGTGCATGTTGGAGCAGGGCAAATGCTCTCCTGAGGGCAAGGAACTTAGATGTAAGTAGTCTCATATCTATACTATTTATAAAAAGATAACTTCTATAGACAACGACAAGGCTTATAGGTAAACCGAAAACACGAAACGCTTGCGCGATGTAATTGAGCACAGCGCCATCTATTGGTTCGTTTCTGAATTACGGTCCCGAAGCGAAGTGAGGGCGGGCCACTTTTTTATATATTGGCTCAGTATATTGGCCCACCTCAGCCTGATGATAAGCAAGAGGAGAGCCCACGTTGCAGTTACAACGGACGCGATGGCACGGCATCACATCCGTTGGCACTGCTATACTGGCCCGCGAGATGCTTCTTCACGCTTCGTTTGAAGGAGTTCATATTGTAGGGCAGAGGAAACACTTACTACCAACTTCCACACTTCGAGCTGACACTGAGAATTTCTGAACAGAAAAAAAACAAAATTTTGGCCAGACCCGGGGATCGAGCCTGGGACCTCAAGCGCAGCAGTCGCTTGAAAGAGCGACCCACTGCGCAATCGAGGCAGTTATTTACTTATGCTACTTACACAGACACATATTAAATGCACTTATTTATGCTGGCACAGCTATCTAAAAAAGGTCCTTACGTTAAAATATACCATTCTATCCACTAGTATGCCCATTGACACCAATGCCCATGGGAGAGCCACGCTTTGGTATGAATGGGTCAGCTCGACTGAAGTGATACCAAGGCTTTAAAGAACAAGCGTAAAACAACACATGAGCTGTGTTTCGCAGTGGTTTAGGTTGAACTTTGTGAAATCACTGGTGTTGTGGGTGTCCATGTTCGACGGCGATGGCTTAATCAACAGGTGATCCGTGTGATCGTTTGCCATTTATCACATTAAAAAATCAAGCACTTTCAGTATCTGGAGGTCCTTTGACTTTTACCGTCTACTTCATCCCTCTCCCAATCTACCCTTCCATCCCATATTGCCCTACCATCTGCAACTATGCGATCAAACCAATGATTTGTTGCTTACTAGCTCTAAAATGAATACTCTTTGATTCCAGCTCACATCAAAGAGGCCCTAGAGAACTACTGCGGCAAGTGCACTGAGACTCAGCGCGACGGAACCCGCCGCGTCATCGGACACCTCATCAACAATGAGCCCGACTACTGGAGCCAGCTGACAGTCAAGTACGACCCTGACCACAAATACGTTACCAAGTACGAGAAGGAACTGAAGACTGTGGTAGCTTAAGATTGCACGAAGAAGATGGAACGATTGGATAACTCACTCGTCTGATGCCTCCAAACACACAGGACATCTCTTCATAACTGCGGTGCATGAATCATTTGACACGACATTAGAACGTGTGGCAGAGCAAGACAAAAGTATGCCTCTCACCAAGATCTTTTGGCATCTAGGAGTTATGAGTTATCCAATTTTACTGTAATCCTTCTACTGGACATGAGCCTTCCCTAAAATATACTCAAAGAGTTGTTACTCTAAGCTAAACTTGGATCACTGATTCCAACTTTATGCCTTCAATAATTTTGGTTCCTAATATTAAAGTGTCATTGACCTTTCTATTTATGTGAATGAAACAGAACAGTGAGATTTGGAAATATAATAAATAATTTATTTCTAAAATATGAATTTTATTTCCTTCCGCAACAATTAGTTCTTTGCAAACAATTACACCTTGAAGTTATTATCATAGCAGTAAGTAATTATCAGTATCTCATAGCTGTATTGAATTGACACAGGAATTTGCTTAGAAATGATTCTATTAGTTGATATCATGTCTTGAGTTACGAGTAGGTACCTATACATAAAAAGTCTGTAGGTTTTTTACAGACCAGATGCCTAACTGGTCTTTTGTACTTTTGTTCAATATTTACCGCCTCGTATTGTATACAGATGTGTTGCATGCGTTTTAGGAATATTTTATTCAATATCATGATGGAATGAATGAAAATGATTAGGTACTTTTATTGCTCCCGGGATCTCAGATGATTAAATGGCAGCTAGAAAAATAAAACTTACGAATTAAATAAAAAAATCTTTATTTAGAACATTTAACAATTCTGAATCAAATTCAATCATCACAAACAAACAGTAAATTCCAAATAAAAATTCAATAAATTAACTTTTTTTTTCTTTTACTTTTATGTATGTAAAAATACTTTTCTAAATCTTTATTGCAATATAATTTATGTCATGGACCATTATTCTAATAAATAATACGAGTACAATTTCAATTCCATAAAGCATTTCTCTATCTACTTGTCTTTGCCTGCCAAGAAGGGTTCGTAGATGGGTTTAAGCTCGTTCTTGGGGTCGTACTTGGCCAAGAGCTCCTCCCAGTACAGGGGCTCCTTCTCCTTGATGTGGTTGACCACCTGCCTGGCACCAGTTTTCTGCTTTTCCGTGCACTTCTTGCAGGCTGTTTGCATCGCATCTTGGATGTGGACTGTAAGAGAAATTGTAAATTGTAAGACAAGTTGTTTATATAATTTAAAACTGTGTACCTATATAAATGCTTAAAAATTTACTCTTTTAAAGAGCTGTGGATTTTGAATAGCTGTATAAACTATCGATGGTCCTGATTTTGTTTTTATTTTGACACAATGTTTGAAATTCTTAGTGATCGGTTTGAATGCAAAGTTAAATCCTTTTTTATGATAATTTCGAAAACTCACACAACGAAAATTTTCGAAAGTCCAGAATCGTTGATAGACCACGTAGATCGTTTAGAAACGTGGCCAATGGGATGTTAATGTTTACAGATACACCCAGTTTAGGCTGATACTATATTTTTCATTGAAAATAAAAAATATGATATAATATGGATGGTACCTACTTAAAAATACTTCATCAGTTATGAGATGTTGTATGACTTTAATAGTAGTTCGGATGATATACTTAGTTTATACACGAGGAGATCGTTTCTGATTTGCAGTTACAATTATGTTAATTATGAAACACATATTATAGTTATGAAACATGTTTGATGAGTTCAATTCTTAAAAAACTCTTTGAACACACAATTACATCAATTAAGTTACCATGTGTATCGATACAATGGATGATTGCTTTTTAAATCGGAAAAAAATAGTAAATTGAAGATAATTTGTATTTTTATTATCTTCACAGTTTTTTCGAGCAATAGCAATGGAATTGCATCTATTAAACAAACTAATCAATCATAGTTATATTTTTTTATTTATTTCCCACCATTCTCACTTCTTATTTTTGCTTCTAAAGAGCTATGCATAGTAGCTCCTTCCATACAGATTTTTCAAGTCTATGTGCGTATTTTGCCATTATTATTTTGGCGGTGACGGAAAACATTGAGAGAAAATCTACACGATTTGGATAGTTTCTGAAACGTGTAACAATGATTCAGTTGGTCTGGTTTCGTTAAAGGGTGGTGAAGGTCAGACAGCAATCACTTCATTGTTATTACTTAAGTACTCCCCAAATCCTGATCTTTATCATGGCACTACGTTCCTAGGCGTACGATTCTACATGCAAAATGTCAAAATGCATAGAAACTTGTCATTTCCATCTGTCAGTTTACTTTACATGATTATGAATCAGAGTATAGGCGTAACAGGGAATTACTCGCTAAAATGAAAGAAAAAAATAATATTCTAAAGGTGCAATCAAAATATGCAAAGAAATAAACAAAGTAAGGAAAAAGAAAAAAAACAAATCTATATTTAACCTGGCTGGAATTATTTTGGGACTGAGTTATTTCTGGCTTAAAAATAAAATAAAGATGTGACCCTTTTAACGGAAAGTTTTGAAGCATCGATAAACTTGACACCGCATTGGTTTGCACACCAATGACGTACAAAAACAGGTTCGAATGACGTAGCTTGTAAAAAAAGGAATAAATAAAGAACATGAAATGTTTTCGATGACTGAGACAAAGTTAAGCAGGATAAACTGAGCGAGCTCTTGAAGTAATGTTTAATATGCAAATACACTTTTTTCAATCAAGTTAGTACACTAAGTCTCATGTAAATAAATACAAGTAAGTAATACGGCAACACATTTATGATGCCTCGTTGTAGATATCCATGTGCGGCGGATCACTTGACCATCAGGTGAGGCGTCTCTTTATTTGTCCCCTTATACATATAGCCTGAAGTTTTCCCTGAGCCCTATGATTTGAGAGTTTTAAGAGAAAAGTGAGACATGCTTCACCTCCGCCGCTTTATCATTTACCAACAGGTGAGATAGCGGCCAAATGTCTGGCTGTACAAAAAAAAACTTTCACTTACTTTTCAACTCCTTCCCCTCAGGAGTACACCGGCCCTTGTCAAGTGCGCATTTGAGGTAGGGCACCAGCAGTCTGCGGTTGGCGACGATCTCGTCAACATTGATGTTGTCAAAGCGGTCGGTATACGTCTCCTCCTTGCCTGACTCCTTGCCTGGCTCGTTGCCTGACTCCTTGCTTGACTCCTTGCCTGACTCCTTGCCTGACTCCTTGCCTGACTCCTTGCCTGGCTCCTTGCTCTTCGTGTCTTTGGCTTGGTCCTGTGTCTTCGGCCAGTGACAAAGCCACTATGGCTAAAATGGTTAGGAGGATTGTGGAGCGCATTCTGAAATGAGGAAGGTTTGGCTAAATCGATATAAGTAATTCTTATGTTATATTGTTGGTGTCTCAGTGGATAACAATGCGCCTTCCATAAGGGAGGTCGAGGTTCGAATTTTTCAAATCTTTGCGTTTTTTGATAGTTTTTCAAACGTGTAACCTTAATTCAGTTCATGAAGAGATCCAGACGACAATCGCTTTTTGTAATTAGCTGCTAGACCCACCAAATCCTGAATCAAGTAATAAGCGTTCTCTGGGCTCCAAAGCGAAAGTAGTTATTCTGTTTTTACTTTAAAACAATAAAAACGGAGGTGTAGACAAGTTTTTATATAATAACCTGTATTGTGCATTTTACTCCCCTTAAACATTATCCCCCATGGGCTAAATTTATTAATTTGTGTTTTAAACTGGTCCTGTCACTTTTATTTGTCATATTTCTAAAAATAACAGTATCTTTTTTTTTAACTATAACTACCTACTTTAGTCTACATTTTGTAATATGGGGGTTAATAAGTACCTATCTAAAACAAACGTATGAGATTTCATATTTAAATAGGACGCATCGGTTTAAGCTCAACTTAACATCCTGAAAAATCACTGTAAAGCAACGTGTGGGGAAATATAAAGATTCTACTAGACCATAATGCTGGCAGCTACCTTGGCCAACGCATCGGGTTGGCCATTCAAAGGGGTAACGCCGCCAGCATTTTGGGCACGCTGAATTGCGGGCAGACAACCCTCCTTTGTAAATATCTCATCACATATTGCATCCTTGTAGGTAGGCTTTTTTTTCTTTTTTTTTGTTGTATGTTCCTTATATTGTACCTAATAATTATTGTAATTATTGTTTTAATAAAGTTCTTGATTCTACTAATTCTCCAAACATACAATTTGATCAACAAACAAAAAAAAATTTCAGCGTATGAAGTTTTTAATTGTGAATAGGGTAGCCAATTTTATTCTGAGTACTCACTTTTTATTGTTTCCAACACGCTTCCCGCTGAAACGCACAGAACTAGAGTGAGTGAAGCTGTTAAGATCGCCAGGACACTGGTGATCAGATGTAAATCGATTACATTTATACCGCGGTTATTGTCATCCTGACGACTAATTGCGGAAAATACGTATCATGGAAGAAATCTATTGTTAGGCTGATTTTTCCACCTGAGTTGGTTAAATGCTGAAATAAGTAATACTTATTTTAAGAAATCAAACTTTTGCAATCCTATCATTTAGGCACAAAATTATAATTTTTACATATTTTTGTTTTTATTTTGAACTAGCGGCCGCCCGCGACTTCGTCCGCGTGGAAAAATAACTTCTTACCCCCCTTTTAACCCCTTACAACCCCCTTTTAGCAATAAAAAGTAGCCTATGTTCTTTCTCAGGGTCTAGATCATCTGTATAGGTACCAAATTTCATTTAAATCCATTCAGTAGTTTTGGCGTGAAAGATTAATAACAGACAGACAGACAGACAGATAGAGTTACTTTCGCATTTATAATATTAAGTATGGATTGGTTTGATGGTTCATACAGAACCCGCTACGGTTGAGAAGAAGCCTACGATGGAGCGGGCTTACCCTAGTAGCCTATCTACTCCAGCTTTAAAAATCTAGGGGTTCTACTCATTGGGGAAAAACAGGCATAGGAAGGGTGTTCCACTCCTGTGTAAAAACGCTAGTGTGGGGAGGTCGCTGGCAAGACGCCATTAAGCTCAAAGTACGCTAGTGTGGGGTCACTTTTAGAAGGCGTACGTTCTTGCCCACCGAGTTAGTCAATTGTTCAATTGTGGGAGAGCCACGCTTTGGCATGAATGGGCCGGCTCGATCGGAGTGATACCACTGACTGCTGTGCTGTGTTTCGCCGAGTGAGTTAGGGTACCGGATGCCCACCGGGGGAGGAGGGGGATAAAAGGTTGGCAGTAAACTTGTGACTCCAGTTGTCCATGGGTGGCGGCAATTGCTTACCATTAGGTGATCCGCCTGCTCGTCTGCTACCTGAAAAAAAAAGCGTCAGATTATTCACGGCATTATTTATAGAACGTTGGTGGAAGCCGCCTTAGGCGATTACATAATTATCCAACACCTCTAGATCTAATTTAGACTTCAAGTCTGAGCGCTGGCCATTGTCCTGCCATTTCCGATGTTTCCTTGTGGCTGTAACCTCCGCATTGTTGTCGAGATTTTGAAACAAGCGGTAAGTAATGGGAAAACTGGGATCATATCTAAAACCTTGATCAGCTTGGGATGGAATCAATAAATGAGTCACGAATCAATAAATGAGTTAATTAAACATAAGGTTAGGGTTCCGTAGCCAAATTGTAAAAAGCGGAACTGTTATAGACTAGCTTTTGTCCGCGGGGCTTCTATCGTGCCCCCCACTTTCCTAAAATGGGGGGTTAGAAAGGGGCAAAAAGTAGTCTCCATCCCTTTAACTATCTCCACTTAAAAATCACGTCAATTGGTCGCTCCGTTTTGCCGTGAGAGAAAGACAAACATACAGACAGACACACTATACAGATTAGTATGGTTTCGTCATGTCTGCCAAAATGCCAGATAGGCACTGGCATTCCATGATGAAATATCGTAAGTATTATAGTCGTGTTTGGACTTGTTAGAAAGGCCTTGTAATGAACTTTGACCACGATTCAGATTTGGTTTTTACTTGCATTTATACAAGCGTACATTTCTGGTTTCTTCATACTAGGTATTAATTTATTTTCCTATTCGATCCTACATAGCTACTGTACTTAGGTAATGTAACATTAGGTACCTACCTATCTATTATTTTATCTACAATGTACGATCCGTACATTGTCATACAAAATACTTACCTCTACATTGTACGTAAAGCCACACATCAAAGTATCCAAATCTGTCATTTCTTCAATCGACTCTCATCTTACTGTCATACACATTAGGTTGAATATCAGTTGAGGAAATTTGACAGGTTGTGGTAACCTGATGAATGGCTGACTGTACCCACTGGTTTTCAGACTAATTACACGTAGGTAACTAGTAGGTATCTATGAAGTTAACTAGAACAGGTTAGTATACAGAATGTATCTGTGTATAATTACTTAGTATTCTATGAGTTTTGTATTTTTATATAAATAAAATAACTTTTCATACAAAGTTGGGTATTTAAGTGAGTTGCTCATTGTGAATGGAGAGTCGAAAAAAATTTCGGCGATTTTCTAAAAGTCGTAGAACAAATATTGTTCAGAATGGTTACAAGAAGTCGTGGTTAAGATAACATCCCTTTAAACATGTCTCCTATCAACCTTTTTACAAATACACCCTGTATATTGAGAATACCTATAAATAACTAATTGCGCTATTACAATAATTACAATTTTCTATTGTAATCTTGGGTCATTTGCATACATTGGTTTCATCTGTTTTTTTTTGTGGACGGGTTTCTACATCCTACCCTTTTATACTACCTATAGCAGTAAGTTTAACTATACGCTAGAAATATAGTTGAATACTATAATAGAGCCAAGCCGGTAACTACTATTTCGTATCATAAAATCAGTGTAATTGCATCGTGTTTAGGACGATTAGGTAGTATTTGTTGTAATTACCTTTTTGTGTTTTTATTATAGTAAACAATTTTTGATGTTTTCAGAACACTATAACCAACCCTTAAATAAGGCTCGATAAGCGCCGGTCCCATCGCTTTGATAGTATCGTTGTTCAACTAACACAGAAACCCTTTTCAAACCCTTTTGTCTCCCCTGTATCCTTTAACAGGGACAACCAAACCACTATTCTTATTAAACCTAAATGGTCCCTAATACTTAAATCACTAAATATTCTTTGAGCCGAACTTGGAAAAAAAATACCCTTTTGTCTCAAATCAAGCATTGACGCAACACGTGGGTTTTGCAAAAGTTCAGGCCCCCACAAATAAGGCGAAATTTCAAAGCGTTTATAATAAAAACTATCTAATACCTAAGTACTATAAAGTGGCCATTTCACTCTGCTCCGCCCCGCTCCGCCTCGGTGGACAGGCAGCCTTATTGTGCATTGAGTTTCAACGCCTACAAGTATAGTAATGTTATGAAACCTTAGCAAAAGAACTTTGCTGTTCAAAGTAAGGGAGGACTTATAACAAGACTGATTTTGTAACTCTACCCAACGCCGATATCTTTGGCAATTTTGAAATTAGTACGTAACTCAGATTCTGCCTATAACTAAATAAATAAATTCTCACAAAATCACACTCATTGACTTGAATCCGGACAAAGTAGCTTATATACACTTCTGTTACTGATATCAGACAACAGAACTCAATAAGTACTGTAATACATAAAGTATACACCAGACCTCAAATGACACAAGTGTTCCATCACAAGATCTTTGTCAGTGTGACTCCCTACCCACTGTACCTTTTGCGTATGGGACGTATGGCATTTTTTATCACTTACAGACGCGCAGGGGATACCTGATGTAAGCATGCCGCCGCTCATGGAACACTTGCACACCAGTGAGTTTACAAGTGCGCTGCCAACCTTTAACCCCTTCCCCCGGGTGGGCCAAGTCTCACTCACTCGGCGAAACACACACAGGGTGTCTTCACGCCGGTTTTGCTGTGAGGAGACAGTGTGTGGCATGAGAATTTTCCATGACTACGAAATTCATTAGCATCGTAAGACCCAAAAACCTTTTCAAAAAGCATAAAACAATTGATTACTAGTGTGTCTGCTGACCGGGCCTTGTATTGTATAGTTAAAATTATATAAAAGTAAACTAACGTGTTACCTACAATCTGTTTCGTTGTAATAATGACCCTGAAATATGATATTATCATGCAATAATTTACATTTAACGTTAATAACGTAATGTTTGTGTGTGTTTTACATTTATTTATAGTTTTAAAGTTATTAATAATTAATGAAATTATAAATAGTTAGGCAGGCACATCATGTTTATGTATATTCTTTATACTCGTAATTAGAATTTAAATGCCTTAGGTAGGTAAAATAACTGTCGGCTTGAATCTAAATTACTTTAGGTATGTACCTACTTACTCCTAATCTGTCATATAATTTAATTATATTATAAGCTCTATACTAACTAGTATGCTTAAGAATACTTACTTTGATACTTAAATATGCACTGCACATGGAAAGGTACGAAGTTTGTCAGGTAAGCTTTAATTAAAATAAGAGCTTTTACTCAAAAAAATATATTTTACAAAATGTATAAAAATGAGTTTTTATATCACAACAAAAACATTTCATTCTGTATAAATATGGTAAATTAACTTTTATAAATAGTTTTCATTCTATGAGTTGTTTTATTATTTTACAGCTTATGAGTATACCTACTTGCACCAATCAAGATTGAGTTTAGGGAAAGTAGTTTTAAAATGTATTACCCGCTTTTACTGAAATATTTAGACACTCTAATATGGCTCATCCTGAACTAAGAATAAAAAAGAGAGTTTAATTTTATGGGGGCTGTCGCTTGTTACTAAACTCTAAATTTAACTGGAATTAATGAGTGACTTAGTAGATATAGAGCGCTCGATTTACCAAAATTCCTAATTTTAGTTGTAGCTCTTTCACACAACATGCATACTTAGCATTCCCTGATATAGAAATACAGGTCACTTTTAATGTACAGGATTTTTCATGTTCGTTTTACCTATATGCCTTGTCGTTGTCAAATAGAAGTTATCTCTTTATAAATAGTACAGAAGATTACTCCATATACTCGTAAATATTTTTCTACTAGCGTCCGCGTGGAAAAGTAACTTTTTACCCCCCTTTCAACCCCTTACAACCCCCCTTTCGCAATAAAAAGTAGCCTATGTTCTTTCTCAGGGTCTAGAGATTATCTGTATACCAAATTTCATTTAAATCCGTTGAGTAGTTTTGGCGTGAAAGCGTAACAGACAGACAGATAGACAGACAGAGTTACTTTCGCATTTATAATATTAGTATGGATTTCTATAATAAACTATCATGATTGGTACAAGTTGTTCTCCGTGGGCTCTATTCGGGGATGATGATACCGTTGGCGCGCGCGCGGTCCTCGTACTTCTTCCTCCACTTGCCGCTGGCGTCGAAGTGGGCCGCCAGTTCCCTCCAGATGTCCAGCTCGTTCTTGATCAGGTACTCGATGGCGGTGTACGCGCCCTTCTCTTGCGCTTCTGTGCATTTCTCGCAGCCAGGTCTCGATCGCTTCTTGCAAGTGCTCTGAGGAGGGAAATAAAGATGATTGAGTTAGTGTCGATATTTTTTATTATCTATTTGTCCGACCTGTGACTTCTCTAAGATTTGAACAGGATACTGAAATAAGCATCGATATAATCTCTAATCTTTGAAAAGTTATCCTAAAAGCACTAATATTTTGTAGTCGGGATCTAGAACAAAATTTTGTATTTTATTTTCAACCCTATACTTAGTAATTAATTTTAATTTCTACAATGACAAATAGCGCTCTTTCGCGAATAGAGCCTTCATTGGCAGCGATACATTTGGCGCGTTCGCACTGTTCATAGGGTTTCTGATCGAAGTGAATATTTTTGAAGCAAGACAGATTTGTACCCAGAGACGGGTGAGCAACACCTTATACTAGGAAAATTTAATAACGGAAATGAGAAATATTATCGTAGAAATACAGATTGTACTTGTAAGTACCAAAGTAAAAGGTTTTTCCTGGTAAAATTAATGGGCTTTTGTTTGGATTACCTACTTTGTAACGAAACGGCTTCTCAGTGTTTCAAATTGTGAGGAGAGTAGATTCAAAAGATGGAAGTGAATGTAAAGTATCAGCCTATATACTGTCCCACTGTTAGGGTAGAGGCCTCCATCATTAAAATCAAGTCATCGCTAGTACCTATGATTTAACTATGGAAGTAAGCTTTATCAATATTTTAGATCTCATCTTTGTTAATCTTTTAGCTTAGACAATTGGTAGGTTTATTATGAATGATTGTCATAAGAAATCTTTTGTCCAAACCAAGGTTAGCTATGTCACCCTCAACACAATTGTATGAAAAGCTTTAATGACATACTCATACTTAATGACCACATCGTCTACAACAAAACGAACTTTTTGCCTACGACAATAAATCTCATTGTTGTGTGCAACTGACACAGTGGTATAATTTATCGTCAAAATATAATTAGAGAACCTTGAACCTTGGTATGTTGATTTCAAGTCCAAGAAAATACCATGAATAGCAAACAGACACACAATCTGGATCGAAACAGCTGGGAAGCTAGATAATAAGTTGACACAAAATAATAGTCTCTGTTTCTGCATTCCGGTACCAAATTATTCTTCAGTTTGATTTTCTGAGGTATCCTCTTTCATAAGAACACATCTAAGTCATTCCTAATCAGTCTAACATCCGTCTCAATGTTGGACTAAAAAGTCCAAAATATTCTGTACTTCTTATTATTATTATTTAAAAACTTTATTGCACAAAACTTCGTACAAGTGATACTTGGAATTGATTCTCAGCTACTCGCACCAGTTTCTATCAGCCATCATGTAAATTGTTAACTTCCTCTGACTCGAAACGCATGCATAGATTCCAATTTCCCGGCAGCTAGGTTTCCACCCCTGAACTATTTTTCCACATCTGTTGTCAGTTTTACGGCTATTAGGTAGAGCCAGTTCACTGCCACTCAAACTTGCTGATACCGTGAGCTATGTCGAATGACTTCGGTTCAATATAGGATGGTAAGCCTTTAAAGATGACATTATGACTCGACATCAGTTCACGAGATGCGACCTCATTTTGAATACGATCCTGCAAAGAAATATATGCCTTACCTTTCAACTCCTTTCCTTCTGGCTGCACTTGCCCCTGCCCATGACGCAGTCCACGTAAGCCTTGAGCAGCCGCTTGTTCTCCAAGATCTCTTGGAGGTTCAGGTTGTCATACTTGTCTGTGTACTTGTCGTTGGGGCGGGCCAACGCTGCTGCCACGCAGCACAGCACAAGGAGGTACTTGGTGGAAATCTGCAATTGATGAAAGAACAAGTTAGGAACGAATCAAATACTTCCTTTTGGTGTTAAAACTTTTGCAGCAACAGTGCGGTTACTCGTACTTGTAAATTTTACTGTGCTATGCTTGTCAAACTTCTTTCATATTGCTTTTTATCTAGAGCGTGCAAGAGTCGTAGAAAGTAGATCCTTGGTATGTCCTGCGCAATGATGATCTGATGAAATACTAAAATATGGAATTTATTTTCAAATCATCTACGTAATGCCATTTAACATGTCAGCAGTCCTTTTAAGGACATTAAGTTTTACAAATAGGCCTAACAATAGTCTCAAATTCAAAACACAGCTGCTCTAGTGACTGTCAGAATTTTCAAATCATGAACTAGACGCGTAGGCAAATAATTATAGGTCATGTTAGATGCTATGAGAGTTGTAATTACTACTACAAACGCCGGTCAACAGTTCAGGTAAATGTCACTGAAACTAAGAATTTGTTACTGAAATTCTGAAGAAGTGGAATTTGAAAAGTTTTATATCACAAGCGTGATGATTAAGCCTAGTTCCATCTTAGTAGTGATGATTTCTATGATGGAAGCCTTTGCCCTTCAGTGGGACAGTAGGCTGATACTTTTATCACATCACCAGCTTTCGTAATATTTTCACTATGGTGAATAGATTGATTTTCAGGCACAAATGATTAGACGTCAGTCAAAGACCACGTCTTGTCTAAACATGATTGATAATACCAACTAAACCTGGCGTTTAAAATGTGGATCATGTAACCAGTATAACTACCGCGCTTACGGCTTCGATTGATCGGAAGATATCAAATGCGTTGGTCTGAACGCATACTAATACGATAAACAAAGGTAGTAAATGTTAGGACGTGCTCATGAAAATAATGAATGTCAAGAGCTATGACAAGGAGCAAAACTAACAGGAGCCGCAAAGTATAGAGAGATTGCAAAAGATCATCAAGATGATCAAGATGTTAAATTGATAATTAAACATAATCTAGAAAAGGAATGATTTATTTACTGGTTTAATTACAAAAAAAAAACTTTATGTACTTTTTTGGATGACCAGTCGAAAGATATTTTGATATTTTAATAAGAATTATCAAGAACCGATTTTGTTAAAAAAGTGACTGCGAATTAAAATGCAGCTTCTAAGGAGATAGCACTTAAAACTAAAGTTAATTATTATGATGAATGCAATCAGAAAATACCATACAATCGGTGAATATTGAACACAATGTCAACAGGCGGATGATGGTGATTTTGAACATAATATTGCAATAGTATTAGAGCTACGCACTACTAGTTCGATGTACTAGTTGTAGCACTAGAGGTAATTAACTTCAAAAGGCTTGTCGCTCAAATCAAAACTATATCTAACACCTCACATTTAACACACTTTCTACGTAGCTTATCAAATTCTGCACGTTAAGCTGCAGCGTTGTTGATTATGATGGAGAATTCAGTCATTATTACCTAGGTTCTGTTCAAATTAAATTAAAAGATATCAGTTTTATATGTACATTATACACTAAATTGGGCAATCTGCATTTTGGAGTCAATAGCATGACGCGGAATCACACATAGTCAGTCGCCAGAACAATTTTAATTCACTGTTGGACACGAGGAATAATTACTACAACACCGTGTTATTAGGTCTACATTTTGAACACAAATCGTCAGATAAGTCTCAAGGTAAAAGGTCTGAGAATGAACCTACCATGACTGCACGTTATGGACGCTGGTCAATTGTCTTATGATACTCATGTGTGATGTACTGTCAGCTTATATAGTGATTGCTGTGAAGCTAAACGTCTAATTTGCCCCTCAGTCTGTTCATTATTTCATTTGCGTACGATGCATAAAAACCGCAAGGGCATTACAGGGTGTTACAGTTTTGGAAATGGAAGTTCTATTCGTCCAAAGAAGATTTTGGTAACAAAGGATACCTTCCTACTAATATGTGGAACGTCTCCTGGGAAAATATCCCAGAGGTTAATCTAATAAATACCTTTTGAAACCCCCTATTGATGTCTACATAAGTTATCATAGAAAAGTTTATCTAAGTTCGTTGTGCGTAGGTGAAAATATGCGTAAAGAATTTTAGCAAAATAGTGTCCAATCACTCAACGCCAACTTATTAGTATTTGATCTACTCTCATAATAAGTTAACTCTGACATATTATGAGGTTTTATATAACCACTATTGGTATCTTACGTGATTTATCAATATTGGTAGATGACAACTTAAATGTTAATTTCTACTATTGATGTCAATTTTATCATTAGCGTAAGAGTAAACATTTAATACTCTTAGTAAGTAACTATAGTCAAAACAATATGAAAAAGGAGAAAAATATACTATCAATAATTTTCATCGTTCTACTCATATATGTAATACGTCAGCGACTTTTCTCATTAGACAATAGCGAGGGGGTTTTAGAAAAGTTTGAAAATTATACGTTGAGTACAAAACGGCTAGATTTCCACACCTTATCTCTAAAATTCTTAGTAACCTCATTAGCAACCCACGCTCGTCCACTGTTGGACATAGGTCTCCCCCAATGCACGCCCCCGCTCCCGATTTTCGGCCACTCTCATCCACCTCACTCCAGCCAGCCTTCGAATGTCGTCATCCCATCTTGTAGCAGGGCGTCCAACACTACGTTTACCGAGTCGCTTAGTAACCTGTAGTCTACTTAAAAGATGATCTTGTTTATAAAAACTAACATCACTCTGTATCAATGTAAATATTAAGGGGAAATACAGAGGCAGAGCTCTTCCGTTGTCCAAGTTCGCTGGCTCCTTGAGCTCGTACGAGGTGAATTGCTCACGTTATGCGTTACCGCAGATTGTTATTATTTGCTTTTTAGTTCACTTAGCTCTGAAATAATTGAGGTAATACAACGCACGGACCATAGCATTTGACAGAGAACAAGTGCGACAAGTCTGAATCTGAGTTGCAAGAATCGGAAATTCGGAATCTTAGTTATGGGCATCGCGTTTTTGATGTGAGATGTCAAAATGTCACTAAACATCATGCCATCTTGATGGTTGGCGATCTAGCACTGTGCGTTTTTCGAGGAATTTTCTCCCGCGAACCTCAGTCTTGTGGAATAGTTTAGCTGCGGCAGTATTTCCTGACGGCTATGACTTAGGGACCTTCAAGAAACGAGCGTACTCCTTCTTAAAAGGCCGGCAACGCATCAGCGACCTCTCTGATCTCGCAGATGTTCATGGGCAGCGGTGATTACTTACCAGCAGGTGACCTCGCTTGCTCGTTTGCCGCCTCTAGTATAAAAAAAAAACCAATGATGTTGAAGTTTGACTTCAGTCAAAAGTTCACCATCTAGCGGGTTTTTAACCTGCGATAGAATCTAACCGATATTCGTCCTCCCTTTAATATCAATCTGAACAATCAGCCATCGGCGCAGAACATGTGCGCAAGTATTACCCCCATTTTTTTTCTATGGGGCACCAGTATGATAGGATCGAAGAGGTGGCGCAGGACCAAACTTTCCCTGGTACAAGGGTTTATAAGACCGCCTACTTCTAGACTCCTCTTTATCTCTACTCTAGAAAACCGGCGTGAAGCAACTCCTGTGCTGTGTTTCGCCGAGTGAGTGAGGGTACCGGAGGCCCATCGGGAGGGAAGGGGATAAAAGGTTAGCAGCGCACTTGTTGCATGTGTTCGTGGACTCACTCAAAATTGGGCAATCTGCATTTTGGAGTCAATAGCATGACGCGGAATCACACATAGTCAGTCGCCAGAACAATTTTAATTCACTGTTGGACACGAGGAATAATTACTACAACACCGTGTTATTAGGTCTACATTTTGAACACAAATCGTCAGATAAGTCTCAAGGTAAAAGGTCTGAGAATGAACCTACCATGACTGCACGTTATGGACGCTGGTCAATTGTCTTATGATACTCATGTGTGATGTACTGTCAGCTTATATAGTGATTGCTGTGAAGCTAAACGTCTAATTTGCCCCTCAGTCTGTTCATTATTTCATTTGCGTACGATGCATAAAAACCGCAAGGGCATTACAGGGTGTTACAGTTTTGGAAATGGAAGTTGTCTATTCGTCCAAAAAAGATTTTGGTAACAAAGGATACCTTCCTACTGATATGTGGAACATCTCCTGGGAAAATATCCCAGAGGTTAATCTAATAAATACCTTTTGAAACCCCCTATTGATGTCTACATAAGTTATCATAGAAAAGTTTATCTAGTTGTTCGTTGTGCGTAGGTGAAAATAAGCGTAAAGAATTTTAGGAAAAAAAATAGCATCCAATCACACAACTGCAACTTATTAGCATTTGATCTACTCTCTTAATAAGTTAAGTGTGTCACGTTAAGAGGCTTTTTAAATAACAATTATTGGTATCTTACGTGATTTATCAATATTGGTAGATGACAACTTAAATGTTAATTTCTACTGTTGATGTCAATTTTATCATTAGCGTAAGAGTAAACATTTAATACTCTTAGTAAGTAACTGTAGTCAAAACAATATGAAAAAGGAGAAAAATATACTATCAATAATTTTCCATCGTTCTACTCATATATGTAATACGTCAGCGACTTTTCTCATTAGACAATAGCGAGGGGGTTTTAGAAAAGTTTGAAAATTATACGTTGAGTACAAAACGGAACGGCTAGATTTCCACACCATATCACTAAAATTCTTAGTAACCTCATTAGCAACCCACGCTCGTCCACTGCTGGACATAGGTCTCCCCCAATGCACGCCACCGCTCCCGATTTTCGGCCACTCTCATCCACCTCACTCCAGCCAGCCTTCGAATGTCGTCATCCCATCTTGTAGCAGAGCGTCCAACACTACGTTTACCGAGTCGCTTAGTAACCTGTAGTCTTCCTGCAAGATGATCTTGTTTATAAAAACTAACATCACTCTGTATCAATGTAAATATTAAGGGGAAATACAGAGGCATAGCTCTTCCGTTGTCCAAGTTCGCTGGCTCCTTGAGCTCGTACGAGGTGAATTGCTCACGTTATGCGTTACCGCAGATTGTTATTATTTGCTTTTTTAGTTCCCTTAGCTCTGAAATAATTGAGGTAATACAACGCACGGACAAAATAACATTGACAGAGAACATAGTGCGACAAGTCTGAATCTGAGTTGCAAGAATCGGAAATCGGAATCTTAGTTATGGGCATCGCGTTTTTGATGTGAGATGTCAAAACTGTCACTAAACATCATACCATCTTGATGTTTGGCGATCTAGCACTGTGCGTTTTTTCGAGGAATTTTCCTCCCGCGAACCTCAGTCATTGTGGAATAGTTTAGCTGCGGCATATTTCCTGACGGCTATGACTTAGGGACCTTCAAGAAACGAGCGTACTCCTTCTTAAAAGGCCGGCAACGCATCAGCGACCTCTCTGATCTCGCAGATGTTCATGGGCAGCGGTGATTACTTACCAGCAGGTGACCCGCTTGCTCGTTTGCCGCCTCTAGTATAAAAAAAAACCAATGATGTTGAAGTTTGACTTCAGTCAAAGTTCACCATCTAGCGGGTTTTTAACATGCGATAGAAATCTAACCGATATTCGTCCTCCCTTTAATATAGTCAATCTGAACAATCAGCCATCGGCGCAGGACATGTGCGCAAATATTACCCCCATTTTTTTCTATGGGGCACCAGTATGATAGCATCGAAGAGGTGGCGCAGGACCAAAATTTCCCTGGTACAGTCGAGTTCAAAAATATGTATACTCTTTAGGACCTTGTCACAGTACAGTATAAGAAAACGACTTCCACTTTCTTATAAACATGTATTGTGACAAGGTCCTAAAGTGTATACATATTTTTGAACTCGACTGCACAAGGGTTTATAAGACCGCCGACTTCTAGACTTCTCTATATCGAGCTCGTGGAGCACCACTGTCACTAAAGTAAAATTTCATGTTTGTGTGATTTACGCCAGCATAACCGCACTTGGCTCTCACTCAAAAGGGTATTAGGCCCTCACGAGTGAAGATGTCTAATACTAAGTGTAGAATATGTTTTAGATGACTAAACGTGAAGATATTTTAATTTTTATCAATTTTTTAAGCATATTGCTAAGTAACAGTTACTCCGGGGGTATCTACTTTAGGTAGATTTATTATTCAATGTCCCACCTCGGCCAAAATTGCCTTGTCGCAATGTAGGTACTTACTCGTATTATCCGCATACTCATGATGATATTATTTTGTGCTCGTCCTGTGTAGATATTCTTAATGACTTCAGTTCATTCCAAATTATAGTTAAACCGTGACACAAAACAAAAAAAAAGAGGTTTGTATAAAAATATTTACTCGTTCAGAATCATTAACCGAGGTAGGCATACAGGCTTCTTCTAAATATATAGATATATACTTAAAATGTTTAAACATTGTTTGTGGTTCCTTCGTTGTTTTTGGTTTCCATAGTACAAGGGAAAACCTTAGTTTGGGACCAGGACAATGTATGTGATGTTGTCTCAATATTTAAGTATTTATTTTATTTATTTATTGCATCTTAGATCTTTCTTCACATTTTTTACAGAAAATTCAGGGACTAATTTTGAACCCAAACTGTGTATTGAACCTGGGACCTACCGCGCTATCGAAGCAGTAAACAATATGACCTAATGAAAACAAATGACGTGTCGATTTCGGATGATAACCTAAACATTTCATAGATCTCATCATCTCACCGGTTTATTCCCAGTTGCAAAGTCCCTGCAAACCTTCAAAAAGTCACTCCTCTGGTGTTGGGCGGCGGTCAATGGGCGGTATTCGTCTGTTCGTCTGCCCCTTATCTCATAAAAAAAGTTGCGTAGGGTACCAGGGTTCTCCTGCAGCATAATCTAGGACTTAGTGAGTGTAGTAACTACAATTATGACTGACGTCTGATATTCGCAATCCTTAGACAAAGGAAACAGCTCAATTGAATCATGGTTACACTTTTCAGAAACTAACCGAAACGTGCAGTTTTCCTCACGATTTTTCCTTCACAGCCAGGCTAATGATAGAAATATGAATATACGAGTAATACATTAAATCCAGAGGTGTAATGTTTCTCGGTTATAAAAGATCATACTTGTTTACCTACATAGTTTTCCTTAAAAAGTATGTACGTGCTTTAAATCTGGACGTCAAAATTATAGACCAAGCATAATGTAAGGCATTTGCCTACAACATGCGTTGCAGTTGTAGCGTCGTGCGAGACTCAATAGCGGGCTTAACGTCTATTTGTAAGTTGCCTATTATTATGTCCGAATTATGTGTTTGAATCTTTGCATCATTTACCTATATAAGTAGTCAGTAGACGAGCTCCAAGGGGGCCAATGAATTAATGAAATAATTCCATATACATGTAACCCATACCCGGCACATGCAGTTTATTATCGTCCTAGACGCTTCCTAGATGTGATACAAAATTGTTAAATTCCATTTATAATGCCCTTATTAAATAATTTAATTTATATTATTAAATACTCTTTCACACACGACGTTAGTTTCGAGTTTCCTTAGAACATAGATTTCGAGCTAGATATTCTTTATTGAATGCCATATACCAGCTTTGTTTACTAAGGAATAGCTTACAAGTAGTAAGTGGATAACAAACTTTAGAATCTTCTCAACATAAATATTTATTTTAAGTTAAACTGACGACAACAGCAAGCACCTTTGGGATTTCCGTCAGTACCGTCATACCATAATGGGACCTTCTTTGCCTTAAATGTAGTGATTGTATGCTGAAATGTTTCCGCTTTATTCAGCGTAAAATGCTAAGGCGTGGTTAAAGTCAAACGGTGAAATGAGTGGCCTGATTATTGGTTTAACGCATTAAAATTCTCCAAGGAAAATATGATGAATAAAGTCTTTCGTAAGGACTGGCAACAAGTGGTACAGGATCGACCGAAGTGGCGTTCTCTTGTTTCGGAGGCCAAGACTCGTTTCGGGTCGCTGAGCCAGTGGAGTAAGTAAGTAAAGTCTTTGAGGAACAGTTGCGCGGCATCTTCCTTAACACCGTAGGGGAGACCAGTCGGCAGCCGGTGCGGGGGCATCGGTGCCGACATTGCACAGGTCTCCTCTGCAGCCCGGTAGGGACGGTTCGGTGCTCCCGGCTGTCCCTATCACTCCCCCCACACCATCTGGGGGGAGTAGTGTCAGGCCCACGCCTGGGGAGGGACGCGAAGGGAGGCTTCTTAGCCAGTTTCTCGTGTCCCCTCCCCACTCTGGCATATGACGGGAGCACCCCAGGGGTTTTTTAGTCGGTAGGTCCCCGCCTTCTGCAGGGGAAGTGGGGGGTGGACGGGTTATGTCGGACTATATCCCAAAGGTGCTTGAAGTTGTATGCGTAACGCATTTCCCCTGGGAGACCAAAAAAATACTTACTTATCTTACTCTATATCTACTCTACTATGCCTATCACAGAAAAAATACAAATGTTTAATTTTATATACAGCAGCCTTCAATCTTATTCCTAGGTGATAATAACCCCTTTTTCGCAATAAAACTTAGCCTATGTTCTATCTCAGGGTCTAGACCATCTGTATACCGAATTTCATTTAAATCCGTTCAGTAGTTTTGGCGTGAAAGAGTAACAGACAGACAGAGTTACTTTCGCATTTGTAATATTAGTTAGAATTAGGATGTCCTGAAACTAGGTGAAAGCTGGCCACTAGTCTATTAAGTATATCGAAAAAATACGGCAAATATCGCATGAAAATGATTCTGTCCTTTTTGGTAATGTGTAAGTAGTTATTATGATGACCAAATTACTAAAATTGGGTTCTAAGTTTTAGTCGTCTAGACTGAAGGAGCGCCCGCGTTGTCAACCTTCGGCGTACGGCAACCGGTTGTGTTGGGCAATGTTTTGTTCACGCTAGCGTATGATTAATTAACGAATGTCCAATTAGAGGGTTGAACATGATAATAATGTAGTCATTATTTTAATATAAATTAAGTCAAACCACCGTTACGTTAAACTACTTGGGTTTTCTGATCAACTTTTTATTTACTGTGATGGACCGCCTCGACTAAAGTGATACCTCCTCACAAAAGACCGGCGTAAAGCAGCGCCTGCACTGTGTTTCGTCGAGTGAGTGACGGTATCGGAGGTCCACTTATGGGAAAGGGGGTAAAAGGTCATTTGTGACTGCAACTCCAGTAGAGTCATAAATCAAGTATAGACATCTGTCTGTAAGAAATCAAGTAGGTTTTAGACATCTGTCTTTGGGCGGCGGCAATCGCTTACCATCAGGTGATCCGTCTCGCCTGCTTCCAAACAACAAAAAAAAATTAAGTGTTAATTTAGGTACTAAAGACCATCTTTCAGCATCAGCATCATCATCAGGAGTAGGTATATTTTCTTCTTTCATTGCCTGTCAGTCATTCCATGGCATTAGTCATTACTTATATTATCATCCACCCCCTTTTCAGTCATGTCATTTTTCACACAATACATCCATCCATCTCTTTTTCGGCCGTCTTTTGTTCCTCAATGTGATCGTAAATTAACTATAGGTAGATTTATTTGTCGCTTTTGGCAAAATACCTGAAACTAGTGTTTGAAACTAGTGTGTGTTTTCGACATAACAATTATTTCAGCTGTGTCATTTTCCATAAGGTTTCGCGTTTTGTGTTGAGTAAGCCGAATGACAACCCTATTGAATGGGGACACTAATTGCATAATGACAGAGTTGCAAATCAAATGTTTGCATGTGATGATTATATAGAACTTAAATTTTACCAGTTATGTAACTGCGTATGAGCACTAGGTATATAGATAGGCATTCCTAAAGAATAAAATGTTCTCTTTGTATTGATAATAATCAGCCTATATGCTGTCCCACAGTAGGGCAAAGGCCTCCATCATAGAACTGAAGTCACCGCTACTGTAATGGGATTAAGGTAGGTACTGGAGTATGCTGACATCCAGTGTTCCAAATGGACTATATAATTATATTTAAACTTACTATAACCAGGAGTCTGTATTGCTCAAGAAAAATCAACACATTTTCGTAGCATTTTCTGCCGACCACTGTTACCAACTTCAACTCGTTATTTCTTCCAAAATCATCTTCGCCCAGTGGTACTTACCTATTTTTAACCTGATAAGATTTATGTTTCAAGAAAGGAGCCCACATCTCTCTAAAATATAATATAATATAATATTTCACTACATCACATACATTGGTCTGACTCTGAGATAGGTAGCTCAAGCACCTGTGGTACAGATATCCAACAGTGGAGTTACAAATATATACGTATATTACTTTTCTTTTGTAAATACATACTTATAATACATAGAAAACACCCAGACCAATACAAATAAACATATTCATGCACACAAATGTTTGTACTGTGCGGGTATCGAACACACAACCCTTGGCCCAGACGCAGCATTCACTACCACTGAACCAAACGGGTCGTCAAAACGGCTCGTGCGTCGCCGTTTGTTTGCTTGCTTCCCGTTTCTATAGCGTATTGATGGCGTTTATTTAAAACAATGATGAAGTGGTGATCACGTAAATATAATTACTTTTTTATATTATCTTATCTTAATAAGAATTTTATGTTTCTTTGTATTATTGCACCACTTCCGGGTTCCAAGTTCAAAGTGATGTCTATTGAAAAGAGACACGTTTCACAGTGTACCTACCTATTTTAAAAAATAGTTAGGTACGGTGGCCAGCACATCAAGTTACTACAATCTGTCAAATTTCTTCAATCGAACCTCACTTTTATGTCAAACGTGTTTGGTTCAATATCAACTGAGGAAATTTGACAGATTGTAGTAACTTGATGTGCTGGCCACTGTACATGAGGCTCATCTTTAGTTACGTCACACTTCTTCTATAAAGTAGATTCAGCACATTGGGAATTTTACAAACTGACATCTGGTCCCAATTTCACCACACTGACAATTGTCAGTAACATAATATGTAGAGAGCGTCCAGTCTTACTCACACTTGCACGGCTAGTCATTTTGAACTACGCGTATACCACGGAATACTACAATTAATAGTCACGCAAATCCGACATGGCTCTCATGTCAAGATTTACCTAATTAACATAATTATTTCATAGAAAGTGTGTTATAAAATTGTAATAAATATGTCATAGTCTAAGATCCGAACTTACATCGACCTTCACCGGCTGATAATCGAATGAAAAATCCTTTATGACAAATTTATATACTAGAAATATATTAAAAATAGGTTTGCTAAAAAAATCCTGGACAGACTATTTTTTTATAATTTTTTAAAAATAATATTTAACTAAATTAATATTTAATAAAATTTTCATTCTTACTTAAAGTATAAAACGTATAATGTGCCGCCATTGGGTTGTCTATTATTTACCTGGACAGAGTACTCGGTTGTCAAGTATAAACAGGTATGTCGATGGCAGTTACCTTCACTTGAAATGATATAAAAAAATTGGCGGCACATTCTATACTTTTTATACTTTAAGTAAGAATGAAAATTTTATTAAATATTAATTTAGTTAAATATTATTTTTAAAAAATTAATTAAAAATAGTCTGTCCAGGATTCTTTTAGCAAACCTATTTTAATATATTTTCTAGTATATAAAATTTGTCATAAAGGATATTTTATTCGATTATCAGCCCGGTGAAGGTCGATGTAAGTTCGGATCTTCTACTATCACCTGTCGCTTGATTCCCTCTACAAATGTCACTAACAATTGTCAGCGTGGTAAAATAGGAGCCAATTCACATTATAAAATCATATGACATAAATGTGTTATTGTGTATTATTATAAATATACAATTGCGGAACCCTTTGTGCACGAATCAAACCCACACTTGGCCGATTATTCTTAGTGCTGTGGAACCATAAAAATAATAATAACTCGAGCTACGTAAACGATCGCTAATTAGTGCCTACGTTACGAAGGCAGCAGGTTCAGGGCCGAGACGTCACCAGAACAAAAACCATGCATTCTGTGTTTATCATTACGTAGTTTTCCATCTTCATCGGCAGTTTATCATTCCTACGCAAACACTTGTAGTTGCAAATATGAAAAATGTATTACTTACATAAAGGCAAATTATGATATACATAGGGTATTTGACAAAAAAAATTATGTGTTTAATCAAAGGAGACCTCTCAATTTAAGAAACATTATTGAAAGAATTGCTCGATTCTTGATTTGAAATCACCTGAGATATCACAACTTTAAGAGCACATATTTTGGGCCAAGCCCAAAAACGCTCTATCAAATGGCTATCAGAGGCAAGTGACGTCACACCGCCCGTATCTTGTATGCGCGTCTAGTAAATTTTGTTTGGTAGCTATATCAAATGTTTCGTTATGTAAATGGTTTCATAATAAAAGTTGGTGAAAAATGTACGGGTAGTTTCGATGATATATATATATTTTTTTTAATTTTATACTTTAAAAATAGACTTTGCCATGAAACTTTGAATGCTCATAAAACCAGCTAGACGTTATAATTTTTAACTGAAAATGTTGGCCATTGGTTCTCATTTACCAGTATTTGGAAAAGTATAAATATTTTTTACTATATCGAGATTAGTCAAATACCCTATTCCAATACATTGTTTATCTCCTCTAGCTCCAACTGACTTGGGATCATGCTCTAACATAACCTATTTTCGAAACCTAAACCTTACACCGTTAAATAATTTATTTTAAATGCAGTTTGTTACTTTCCGAATGTTGATCAAGTACTGTAACTTACCTAGGAAATTAAATTGATCAACTACTTAAAGATTATTTTTATATTTCGGTTACATTTATAGCATTTATCCCATTTTAAATAGGTTTATTTATTTAACTATCAAAGATGTTTGTTCCAGCAATAAGCATTAATTTACTATTGTTGTAGATGAATTTATCTTCAATTTTTCACACAAGATTACCGTATTTATCAGAATCGCGTAATTAGACAATTAATCTTATGAGCGTGTTAGTATGCTACGGAAAATACCTAATAAAGGCTCATTCATACTTCCATACTACATAAAGGGGGCCAACGAAGTGCAATATCATTATGTGCCAGAGGGTGAAAAAAGTACCTACTACTTACCTACTTACTTATTTCAAAATATTACATCATATCATTAAACCACAATATGTTTAATATTTTTTTAATCAAAATCTTTATTCAATTGATCACAAAGTTAAAAAAGGTTGGCAGTGCGTTTGTGGCTCCACAGGTGTTGCAGCTGTCCATTGGCAAGAGTAGGTACTCACCATGCATCAGCAAATGTGTTTTTTTTATTTTTATTATTTCAGGTTTTTTGACCTCAAAAGCAAAAACGGGCGTAATAAGTTGTACGACATTCAATCTTCAAGACGAGCCTATACCTTCCTAAAAGGCCGGCAACGCATCCGCACTCCTTCTGGTGTAGCTGATGTCCATGGGCGGCGGTGATCACTTACCATCAGGTGACCCGCTTGCTCGTTTGCCTTCCTATAATATAAAAAAAAATAAGTTTTCATCTGTCTATGTGTCTGTCTGTCTGTGGCATCGTAATTACATGAAAGGATGACCCGATTAGTTTTTTTTAAACGATCGATGGCCGCCGCCGCCACCAAAGGACGGATCATAAGTAGTTAGTAAGTAAGACTTAAGTAGTTGAATACATAAAATACGACTTTCAAATCCATTATGGCCGCCACCAAAAATGCCAGGGGGTTTTTAGATGGCGATTTTTTTAGGTCGGGACTTTTTTATTTATTTAAAATCTTACATCATCGACCAACGCAGTTTATGGATAACCGCTAATAGTAAAAGTTGTCTTGCGTGTTAATCGTTCTCCAATACAAACGCAAACTTTGTAATAAGTAAATTGTTTTAATGGGGTACTTAGCAAATTAAGATATTATACTTGTAAATTGATGTCCAACGCACGCCTTTTAGTTTACTAACATCACGAATAGGTGTTTGGGTATCGATCTATTCGCTGACATGCTAGCTTTGGGTTGGCATTGGCTAGTGGGTCGCTCTGAAAATCGGTCACTGCACTTGGAATCCCAGTTTTGATTCCAGGTCGGGCCAAAATGCGTACCTACCAGAGTTTTTCTTAAGAAAATCCCAGTGTTAGCCGGAAATCTTCAAGTCGGTGGTCACCTTTTCTTGGATAGAGCACTGTTCGTCGCTTATAATACCCTAAATAGCATATTCTTATAATTAGTTGCGCCGTTGGTAGGTAGGTACAGCCTGATCGCCAACTGAGTGACGATACGGAAGTCCATTCCAGGGGGAAGGGGATTTGGCATCATACTTGTAACGTTGTTTAGGCGGGTAGCACACTGCCAGAGTCGAGGCGGAGTCGAGGCACAGTCGAGGCGGTGGTGTGATATAAGAGTCGAGGCGGAGGTGCAGCGCATCGTTTACACCCATTCAATATAGAAATGGATGGAATGGATGAAAAAATGGCGGCGGGGTCGGGGCAGCGGCGTGCCGTGCGCCCGCGCCGCGTCGCCGACTCGACTCTGCACCTCCGCCGCCTCGACTGCGCCTCGACTGCGCCGCGACTCTGGCAGTATGCGTTGACATATTTGATTGTACAGAAAAGTCAGAGGCGGTGCGCCTCTTGAACGCTTCCGCCTCGACTCTTGAGTGTGTGTGCGACACGCCTAACCCCACTGGTTTGTCCATGGGCGGCGGCAATCGCTGACCATTATAGGTGATCCGTCTGCTCGTCTACCTTTCTCTATATCTCATCCTAGCGTATGATTCTCGGTTGCATCCAAAGCTGATGCTTTGGAGCCTGGGATACCTTAGACCATGATTCAGGATTTGGGGAGTCTGTTTATTACAACAAAGCGACTGCCATCTGACCTTTGCAACCTTTCAACAAGGGATCCAGACCAACTGAATCATGATTACACGTTTCAGATATTAGTATCTGAAAACATCATGAGGAAACCAGCACGTTTCAGAGAGACGAAGCGTGCTGGTTTCCTCACGATGTTTTCCCTCACCACCGAGCTAATGGTAAAAATCCGAAGGTGCATACTCGTATTCGAACCCCGGCCCTAAGAGTGGATGGCGCGTTTTTATTCACAGAGCTACTCATATCATCACTGTCTTTTAACGTCGCTTTCTCACCAAGACACACTTCTGAGACAAACGTTCTCCATCGATTAACACCCATTAGAAAAGGGTCCCGATTGCACAACCGCTCATGCAAGCTGCATTACCATGCAGTGTATGTACAGCCACACATCAAAGTATACAAAACTGACAAATTTCTTCAATCGACTCTCATCTTACTGTCATAAACATTAGGTTGAATATCAATTGAATTTGACAGGTTGTGGTAACCTGATGTGTGGCTGACTGTACTTTCGCCTCGTATAATCGGAGCCATTGTTCCGCTAATCGGCGCGGGCGCACGCCTATTGTTTATGCCTTCCTGCTTCAAGGGTAGGATTGACACCCCCACAAATAAAATAATATTATGTAAAAATCTACCTATTTTACTGATGTCCATGGGCGGCGGCAATCACTTGCCATCAGGGCATCCGTCTGCTCGTCTGCCACCTATCATCAAAAAACTCAATTCGTGGGAAAGAGATAGGTCTGCAACGCCCTGTGACTCCACTGGTGTCGCAGGTTCATTCAAGGGTAACGGCAACCAACATAAGGTATTGTGCCTGCTTGTCTGCCACCTATGACATAAAAAATGCTCACTTCGACTAGTATGGAACCTGTAAGGTGACGGTTTCATTCTCCATCATCTTATCATGTCATTCCCGGTTGCATCCGAAGTCCCGTACTTTTGAAACGACCAATTCTTGTCAACTTTTTACTTTAATGCACCACAGTTATTCTAATGTATGTACAATAATAGACTATTAGTAAGTATAGGTAGACAACCCTAGCTATCATGAGAAATATGGAAAAAATATTCTTACATGCTTGTTTGGATACTGCCAAATTTTTGCTACTTACTTACACAAGTACTTATTTCCAATAAGTTCCCACGCTTTGTCTCTTAAAATGTTTTGAGGATTCAACTTGTTGCTGTGAGAAGTACATAACTTCAATACCTACTACCACGGAATACGTCTCTCAGAAAACGGGTGGGACTGCACTACACTATGATTCACCGAGTTAGTGACCGGCGGCAAGTAAGTCAACGGCTTAATCTAGGTTTGATCCCAGGGGATGTCGATGATGAAAAAAGGGCGGCAAAATGCTCTTACTCCCCGCCGTCGATCCCCTCATAGTAAGAGGATACTTCTTATTGAGGTATACATCTCAATAAGAAGTGCTAATAGCTTAGGAGCTATTACATCCATACTAATATTTTAAGTGGAGATAGGCTACTTTTTGCCCCTTTTTACCTCCCGTTACAGAAAAGTGGAGGCCTGAGTGACACTGCGGGTATAAGCTAGGTCCTAATCTATCTTCTATACTATTTATAAAGAGATAACTTCTATAGACAACGACAAGGCTTATAGGTAAACCGAAAACACGAAACGCTTGCGCGATGTAATTGAGCACAGCGCCATCTATTGGTTCGTTTCTGAATTACGGTCCCGAGCCACTAGTAAATAAATAAGATGAGAGAGAAATTCGCAACAACGAGTAGGTCAATAAAATGTACGGAAAAGTACAAGCGTGACTAAACTAACTACTTGTAGTAATTTACTACTTAACGCCCTTGTGTCGAATATTATCCTGTTAAGTTCAGATTACAGTCACGTAATGAATGATGGGTTCACCAGGGCCTAGGTTCGACTTCCTATTTTAACATCGGTGGCTGACTCAGTCGGATCCTTGGACTAAGATATCCAGATCTAGGGATCCGTAGGCATGGGGTTCTCTGTGAGTTTTGTTGTCTCTTGTTTGTTATGAGACATTTTTGCTCGCGATTTGGGTTAAAAACATGATTAATGGTTTATCTCGCTTTTTGTAGTAAGAAGCTCTATCATGATTTAGGTAGAGTAATCAATAAGTACCAGTATCAGTGTATCAGTAGTACCAGACCAAAATCTTGGAGTCCCGGCTTCAGTTCACGGTTCGAGCAAAAGTATGTTTCAAATTTTCGAACATAACTAGGGTTTGTGTTGATCACTAATCCACATTAGGTAAGCGTGGTCATTAGGCCTAATCTCATCATAGTAGCGTTGACTTGGTTTCTGTGAAGGAGGCCTTTGCCCTGCAGTGGGACAGTATATAGGCTGATCCTATTGACTATTATAATCAACAAGTAAAGTAATATGTTGTTTGATATTTGTAACACAAGTTCTTAAACTACTAGACGGAGTCAGGGCATGAGACATTGTATTGTGTGAATTAATTAATTTTGGGTACAGGAATTGGGATAAGCGATGTCTGATGTTTTATCCCTTAATAGAATATAAGTCAATGAAAATTTCATAAATTTTTACCCTTATGCTTTGATAGATAAGGTTTGAAAAACAGATGTGATCTGTTTTCATATTGCCTTATTAAGGGTTATAGAAACTGTCCAAGAACCATAGGAACTAGGTATATTTTTTTTACTTACAACGCTAAAAAGAGACCATCGAAAATGAGACCATTTGGCTAATCTACCTTCGCAAAAAGATACGGAACACTCATTACTGCATGGCCGTCTGACTTTCCTTGAGTTTTATTGTTCTTTATTTTGACCTTTATATGATTATACATAAAGACGGTAAAATCTGTAACTTTGAGGATAAAATTATGACTCAGTGTAGGAAGTATTATTCTTTCCGGACGAACGAGGAAAAATATTGCAAGAGTTACAAAACCTATTTATCATTTAATCAAATGCAAAGTGCATTTCCATAAATATTGCAAATATAATTACAAGGACAACTTTTGTAACTATTGTTAGAGTTTCATAACATAAATAGGTAATGCAGAAATAACTTTTTGTTACTTAACCTACCACTGAAATAACATCTATTTTTAACATCCACTATGCAAATGCGACGGACAAAATTCTAATGAGATAACTTCTTTAGACATCCTTAAAGCTTATACGTAACCTGAAAAGACAAAACATTTGCGCCATGTAAGCGATCCCCAGTACCATCTATTGGCAAATATTGGAACTAACGTCTAAATTAAGTCCTGAAATGGAATGGGTGCGGGTCACTGTCATAATAGACAGATAATGCAGAGTGTGTTAGGAGACGAAAACCACAAAACACTTAGTTGTAATTAACAGTTAATTGTATGGTCCCGGGTTCGATTCCCGGTCAAGTATCATAGATAAACTAAGAAAATAAAACTAATTAGGCCTTTGTGGCAGGTATCCTCAATATGCATAGGTATCTCAAAGGTTGACCGGTAGAGAATGCCCCTGGGCATTGAGTTCGCCTATTGTAACAAATGTTTGTGCAATAAAGTATAAATAAATAAATGTGCTGACAGCATGAATTTTTCACTGAATAAAGCCAATAAATAAGCAAAATAAATACGGCGGATTTATCCGTTACATAAAAGAGTTCATTGACGTATCTATTAGCAATATCATATCGTGTCTATTCCGCACACGTTTTCTATGATCTATCTTAGTCAAGCTAGCTACTCGTGTGTGTGTGAGTAGCTTGTTTAGCGATGTAAACAGACAGCTTTCTGTGTCTAATAATTTTGTGCTTGAGACCAAATTAGATGGCGGGAAGAGTGTTGTTGAAAAGAGCAGTACGTATTCAAGTCTTGAGTGAAAAGGCTTTCTTTGACCTTAAATAATAAATAAATGTGCTGACAGCATGAATTTTTCACTGAATAAAGCCAATAAATAAGCAAAATAAATACGGCGGATTTACCCGACATAAAAGAGTTCATTGACCTACCTATTAGCAATATCATATCGTGTCTATTCCGCACACGTTTTCTATGATCTCCGAGTATCGCTCGCATTTACTTGCAAGTGTTGCGTAGCCTGTTTAGCGATGTAAACAGACAGCTTTCTGTGTCTAATGATTTTGAGCTTGAGACCAAATTAGATGGCGGGAAGAGTGTTGTTGAAAAGAGCAGTACGTATTCAAGTCTTGAGTGAAAAGGCTTTCTTTGACCTTAAATAATAAATAAATGTGCTGACAGCATGAATTTTTCACTGAATAAAGCCAATAAATAAGCAAAATAAATACGGCGGATTTACCCGACATAAAAGAGTTCATTGACCTACCTATTAGCAATATCATATCGTGTCTATTCCGCACACGTTTTCTATGATCTCCGAGTATCGCTCGCATTTACTTGCAAGTGTTGCGTAGCCTGTTTAGCGATGTAAACAGCCAGCTTTCTGTGTCTAATGATTTTGAGCTTGAGACCAAATTAGATGGCGGGAAGAGTGTTGTTGAAAAGAGCAGTACGTATTCAAGTCTTGAGTGAAAAGGCTTTCTTTGACCTTAAATAATAAATAAATGTGCTGACAGCATGAATTTTTCATTGATTTTGAGGCTTTCAAAATATTGAGCGTCTCCAAATATTTGCCACAGAACGGCGGATGTAGCCGACATATAAGAGAGTTCATTGACCTACCTATTAGCAATATCATATCGTGTCTATTCCGCACACGTTTTCTATGATCTCCGAGTATCGCTCGCATTTACTTGCAAGTGTTGCGTAGCCTGTTTAGCGATGAAAACAGCTGGCTTTCTGTGTCTAATGATTTTGAGCTTGAGACCAAATTAGATGGCGGGAAGAGTGTTGTTGAAAAGAGCAGTACGTATTCAAGTCTTGAGTGAAAAGGCTTTTCTTTGACCTTAAATAATAAATAAATGTGCTGACAGCATGAATTTTTCATTGATTTTGAGGCTTTCAAAATATTGAGCGTCTCCAAATATTTGCCACAGAACGGCGGATGTAGCCGACATATAAGAGAGTTCATGACCTACCTATTAGCAATATCATATCGTGTCTATTCCGCACACGTTTTCTATGATCTCCGAGTATCGCTCGCATTTACTTGCAAGTGTTGCGTAGCCTGTTTAGCGATGTAAACAGACAGCTTTCTGTGTCTAATGATTTTGAGCTTGAGACCGCGTCTTGGTAAACGTAGTGTGGGACGACCTCAGGCCAGATGGAGTGATGATCTGCGCAAGAGGGCTGGCTGGAGCTGGATGCGAGTAGCCGAAGATCGATCAAAGTGGCGAGCATTTGTAGAGGCCTATGTCCAGCAGTGGACTGCAACAGGCTGATTATTTTTGAAAAAAAAAAAGAAAACGCGACTTCAAGACTAGCAGCCACAAATATACCATTAAACCTTTTTTTTGTGGATTTTGTTGTTTTTATTGCACACAAAACTCTACTACTGTAATCTTTGAATAATGGCCTAGACCAAACACAGAATCATCAAAATCCTATTCAGTAATTTGTCGAGAGAAATCGAGAAACATACAATAGAACAAAAAAGAAACATAACTGGTCAAATTGAGAACCTTCCTCGTGTTTTGAGGTCGGTGAAAAAGGGTCAAAGTTTCAGGGCTTTTTTCGTTTTATTTCCCTGATATTGTCGAATTAATAAAACTGACAAATAAGTCATCATCATAGAAAAGCATCAGTTTAAACGCGACATCTCAATTATTTATCACGTTTTGTACAGACAGCCACACATCAGGTTACCACAATCTGTCAAATTTCCTCAATCGATATTCGAATCAATGTGATTTGATAGTAAGATGAGAGTCGATTAAAGAAATTTGACGGTTTTGTATACTTTAATGTGTGGATGTACGTACTAATAACGATAGTGAGTGGTTAGGTTTATTACGTTCACACATTTCTGTATTTTTGTGTTTGGTTTTTATTTATTTTTTATTAAAATTTTCTCTACATTTTTTTTTACCTATCTTACACGTGCTAGTCGTTAAACCCTCAATTAAAAACGAATTAGTTTGTCATATCTGTTGATTTATGAAGAAGATATAACGAGTAGAGTTCAGCGAGATCAAGCCGAACACCTCACCCCTATTGTTTATTCAAGCGGCCATCATGCATCTGTGTTGGGGGTAGGGTTGTCAACTTACATTGTCATTATTTCATTTAAAGATCAACTGAATCGCTTTTAACACATTTTATGTCTCATTTACGGATAAAAAGAATGAACTCGTCAAGCGCTTTTCTAAATTCGTATGTATATAAAACGGTAGAATACAAACAGCATTTTTTCTATACAACATTATTAATTTCGAATTTTGACATTGATTTGGCCGTACTGAAATTAATCGGTAGCGTATGCCAAATACGTTTACCCTCAATCGACAGCGTTTCTTTCTAGATCGAAGAAAGCATGATTTTGTAAAAAAAGGTTCAAAGTTTCAAAGGTGAGTGTAGCATCAGGGTGTCGCAGTGAGCCAAATTGTGCAATCGTCATCCGTCAAAAGGCATACGATCAATGCGCGATAAAGAACTTTATTCCGTGGTCAATTGCTGCTTGTGTAGCTAAAAAGTGGACTATTTATGTACACTACTGCTACCATTCCTATAATTTCTATATTGATCGTTCCTGTCGCATCCACATCCAGGGATTTTTATTATGTCGTCGTTCCGACAATCTTAAAAACGTTTCCACTTCAGGTTTCAGTTGTACCTGAAGGTGGCAGCCCTAGCTAGCGGCGCCCGCGTCACAATGCTCAGTTGACACCGTCGCAGGAGTCAGTATAAATGTCCCTTGGTTATTGAGGACTATTCATAGCCCATCGAAGGGTCCTAGCGATCATAACTTGAAGGTAAGCTGCCTTGCCATATTTCCGCGGTTGTTTGTTTACAGTTTTACTTATAAATAAGTTAGCGTTGTTTACTTACTTATCCAGATCAATAAGTTTATTATTTGTATCTATGTCTTTTAAGAGGTCTGATAAGTTAACGGGGTATTAGACTTGTTTTTGAAAGTTTTTTAGTTCTTATTGTTGTTAAAATTGCCTGTTCACATTTCAGAAATATATCAGTGTTTACGTGTGGGTATATAGACATTTTGAATTAATATATTTGGGGTTAGTTAAACAGTTTCTGTCCTTCTTTTTTGCTAAAAACGATTTCTGTTGTAGTTACTTATCTACTTGTACAAATCAAGTAAATTTAGGAAACTACATTTCCTAAGTTTTCTTGGGTCTGGGTGTTCTAGGTTGACGCCACCAGTTAATTATCGTCATCTGGTACTCATAGTACAGGGGTTGCCCTAGTTTGAGACCAGGTTGATTGGTGTGGTTGTCTGGCGCATTTATTTATTTATTCTTTCTTATTAAAAACTATATGATGGAGTCAATGGAGCAAATAAACTAGAGTAATGTGTATAATTTGTAAAGTGAAATAAAAAAAAGTGATAAAAAAATCTGCGTTAACGAAAATATTATCGTACTTTTACGAGTATCATAAAACCAAAAATAATGTTCATGGTTTGTAGGTAAACATTAGTAAGCGAAAATATTATTTTATGTTAACATTTTCAGGAAGCTTTCAAGGACAAATTGTCTGTCTGTCTCCTATAACTTATTAGTAACTAAGACCACATTCAAACTGTCTTGCAACACAATGAAATAATCACAAAATAACTATTTTATTAATTATTAGGTTTCAGTGCTGGTTTTTTACAGAAAAGAAATCCAAATTTTATTAATATGCCATTTAGGAATACGTACCTACCTAATTGCATAGATATCTTCTATAAAAATTGTAAACTGGCATATTTTATTTAAAATGTGTTATATTTTATGTACTATACGACTCAAGCCCTTTAATTTGATACCTATATTAATCAGAGAATTTAGTCAAAATATGTAATCCATCATTTTTGTGGCGAAATCTCTCTCTTGAACTGGTGGCCATCAATGTTTCAACTATCAAACAAAAATAAGTAAACAAAATCGAAATTATTTCAGCCATTTAGGAGCTAGATGCTACAGACAGACAGACATACAGACACGATAAACTTATCACACCCAGTTCGTTTTAGCGTCGGAGATTAAAAAAGAAAAAAAAATTCACTTTTTCAATTCTCTCTACAAAGTTTTTCTTTAGTTTCTTCAGGTTGGCCTTTTCTAACACCTACCTACTAGGTACTTAATAAATAATGTCAATTGGTCTAGTAATTTAATGGTACAGGACGCTAATGATTGTTATTGCAGTCTATGCTTAAGTTATGTTTTCTTTACGTTTTACAAGCAAATAGTAAATGAGTACCTAATGGTAAATAACCTATAACATAGATCCTTGGTATTGATTGTTTGTTTATACTTAGGTATACTTTGTTAGTCTATGCATTATCAACATACTTATTCAAAAACAAATTACTTTTGTTTATTTATAAACAGACAATATAATTTACCTTAAGCGAATTTCAATAGCAAACCATCATCAAAAATTACTGAAAGGTAAATTCTATTTTGGCTTGAGCTGCTTGCCGAGACCAAAGTTAGTCATGTTTTAAAAATAAAGCTCTAATTGATACCTATAAATCAAATTCTTTAAGAAGCGTGATGCTTTAAATTATCATTATTTTTTTTTATTCCTATCAAGAAATAACCTTTTGTATTTTTATTATTTTCTTGACAGCTACAATAATTAACTGCATTTCCTCAGCTTGTTACAAAAAGCTTGCGGAAATTGCACAAGTCAATAATTACGATTTCTTAACAGAGTTAAGTGTTTTAATTTTATTTAAAGTTAAGTGCCCACTATCTTAAATCTCAAAATAATTATGTACGTCACAAACTGATTGTTTGCAATTTTTTTTTAAATGGGCTCAAGACGTATTAACGCACAATCATTGCATTTTGGATGAGACTGGCTCAGGATCTTTGTAATACTGAGCTCAGAAAGAGACCTAAATCCCTCTATTGGGAAGAAGATACAGGCTGATGATGATGATGATGATTGCATCCTATTGGAACTGTAACGTAGGTTCTCTTCTTTCTCATTATCAGGCTAATGTTCAAGTAGTTGGCTTACCGACAATCACATACTCGTACTTTGCCACTATATAAAATATATTGTCTAAGCGTCTGTTTCAGTTTGAGAACATGGTCATAGTCTTATTATATATTTATTGCTTTCATGAGCATGACACACATTAGCTCTGTATTATGTATCTACATGTTTTGGTGTTTCTTTATACAAAAAATAAAATAATCTTCATAATAAATAGTATATATAATTAGTAGTATGTAAACTATGTCGTAATTATTATTTTTTTTTTGTAATTTATAATTTGACCATTTTCGTTAAATTTTTATCCCACAGTAGGTAAGGTTATAACTCGGTCATACTATTACTATACATATACGACTCTATGCGTTATACCATAGATTTGTTCTTGGACTAGTGACCTGGTTTTATTCGTTTCGGAACATTAGTTCCACTCCGTACCAATAGATGGCGCTTGGCGTTTAATGCAACGCGGTAGTGTTTCATTTTTTCGATTAGTATGTATAAGATTTGGCGATGTCTAATAGAATTGTATCTCTATAAATAGTATAGAATAAGAATATAAAATTGTTCGAATCAGGCCTTAGTAAGTACTTATTGGTTTTAGGTACCATTTACTAAACAAATTGTATTATTGATTAATAGTTGGTAGCGACTGAACTATTTACAAACAAAGGAGCTAGAGCTTAGTTTCATAACATGTCGCGATTATGTTATGATTGCAAGACAATGAGATAACTGCATGATGATTTTGTTCTTCCATCTTCATCATTGTCTTTACAATTAAGTATTGGCAATTTGCTCTTGACGGCATTATCGAGAACATCTAGTTATTAGATATTTGACATAATTTATGATCTGAATAATGTATATAAATTGGAATTTATCAAAAATATAAATTATCAACTAATTTTCAGTCAGTTTACATTTTTAGGATCGTTGGCTCAATGATTCCCCTCACAATCTTGATTAAGAAAGATAAGCCTTATGCCCATGTATCATGGTTCACAAGTAGTAACCTTTCTACACGTGAGGATTGGAGGAAGCACATGCTTAATAATTGCAGTCTCTCATGTTAAATTAACAATAATGTAATGATTAAGATGCACCATGCCAAGAGCCTTGACTTGGTTAAAGCACAGTTACGTCCTAAACGAAAACTCAGGAAGTTATTCTTTATTTTGTTTGAATGGTGACAAGACAAGTTTAGGGATCATCAAGAATGTTATAGCCACTAAAATTTACTATGCGGTTAATAGTAGTCTTGATTCGTTAAGTTACTGAAGAACTATCTTTTCAATCTCTCTTGGATATGCCGTGTGCTCATTATTGGTCTCAATTACATTATAAGGATTCAAAGATATATAGAGATCGGAGTTGTATTCATCTTTTTATCTTATTAACTTGTCTTTAAGGCTCATTATTGAAGATTGTATCATGTCTCCAAAACCATACACTTTGCTGATTTTCATAACCTTTCACGTTGTTTTGACAGTTTGTCTTTACTTTGTGGTGATGGTAGTTTCATGGCACTCCATGTAAAGTTCCTTATTTCAGTTATGAATTTCAACTTCTGAAACATGGCAACCTATATAAAAAGTTTAAATGTGAAAATTATGTCCCAAAATTGCAAATCCTCGATTAAAATGAGAATTCAATGAATCCATCCATCTTACACTGTAATATACTGGTTAATGCAATTACATTATAGTGTGTCTTGAGAAATAATACCTAATCATTTCAAAAATTGGTAGGTTAGGTGGAGGTGAAATTGGTAAGAAAATTCTTCTCAATCAGACCAAGATAAAATTGATAAAGTGAATTGCTACACGAAACTAAATGTTGAACTATTTTCGGCCTGCTTTTATTTTGTACCTATATGCGTGTGCGTTTGTACAGTTTATTTTAATATTTTTAGTCAAATTCTGCTTAACTTTGCCTTGAAGCATAGGAGTTGTATCGAAGTGACACCGTGTCATTATCTCTGCCTTAACAATAAGACAATGGGTAATCATTGTAATTATACTATTGGCCGGCTGTGTTCCACGTCACAGGTACCCATCATTGTTCATCAGTTTCGTAAGATTTACTAAGAAATATTTTCTTCCACTATTTACATTATCCTATTAGATATGTACTCGTAATGACATAGGATAAGGTAAATTAGAAAAAGTGTAGCAGATGAAAATATTTTATATAATGCAATTAAATAATGATTGCAGTGTCCAGTTAGGTAATTCTGTTTAATAAAAATTAAGTGACATGCGTTTTTAAGAGACTTTAGGTGAACTTCGTTTGACAATTTAATTTCTATTGAGTTCAAATAAATCTGTACAGAATTAATGAGGTTTAATAAAAAATATGATAATTTGAAACATAATCTTACTTACGGTGCTTGTAATAAGTATCTTACTCTAAAAACTCGAAAGACGGTAAGATTCACGTTATGACATGGTAAAAAAGTAAAGTAAAGTATGGGACTGCAGGGCAAAGGCCTCCATCATAGAAGTCAAGTCATCGCTACCTACTATCCCTACTATCCCATCACGGCACGGTAAATGTTGATAAATATCCACCATCAACGTCGTTTTGTGGAATCAAATGAGCAGCAGCCCTACATTCAAAAGAATATTTAATAGTGCAATCTAAGAATCAGAACAGTGATATTTTATTTTAAATCGTAGAAATGTTGGATAAAAAATGTTAAATTATCTGTTCCATAAAAAATACAGATTACAGACATAATTTATCTTAGACACTTAAAGTACTCGTAAACGAGAAAAAAATACTTAAGGTACTAATTACGAGCAATTAATTACAAGCATTTTATTACCAGGAGGTAATGATGTAAAAAATAACTAATTAACTACTCCTCTTCTTGAAAGAAAAATTATCTCATTCTAACTCACATAAATGTGCGCGATTGTGTGGTTTAGTTAAAGTTAAATAATTTCGCGGAAATACATAGAAGTAGATACGTGTAATTAAGTATTACTTACCAACTTTGATAAAAATATTTGAAACTTTACCTTGATAATAATAGAATTAGAGAAAATCTTTATTTAATGGATAATATTGATTTCTTGGGCAATAATATTCACCTTTCCATACCATAAAGACAGTTGCTAAATACAGAACTGCATTTTTAACAATAGAGCCCCATAAACGTTTTTATTGATCAAAGGCATCAGCGACTTCTCTGGTCTCTCAGATGTTCACTTATAGACGACTGTGATTACTCACTCATTAGGTCATCCGCTTGCTCTTTTGTAGCTTCTAGCTCTCCTCAAACAAATGACAAAAGTTCATATGTCGGAAAAAGATATCAGTTGAGTTAGGCATTTAAAACTCTGTCCTAAGTTTATACTCTTGATGATAAAAAAATCTTACAAAGATCTGACTTCCAGGTTCATGTATAAAATTTCATATATAATTCTAATATAAGTAATTCTAGACTAGATTTTTTCCAGCCTAGAGAACAGGCAGGTTTTCGCTCAGGCTTCCGCACCAATGACCATCTCCATACTCTTAAAATACTTGTAGAGAAATGTAATGAGTACAGGAAATCTTTGATCTTGGCCTTCATCGACTACAAAAAGGCGTTTGACTCCATAGAATGGTGGTTCGTCGAGCAGGCCCTAGCTAAATGTCGTATCGATTAAAAATACATACAAATCCACGTCCATATAATTACTGATGAGATTATCTTTTCCTTCCTCAGAAACATGAAGGCAATTATCCTGTTCGGTTTGACTACCCTCGTGGCGGTGGCCTGGGGCCGTCCCGGCACGCTGTACACTGACAAGTGGGACCACATCAACGTGGACGAGATCCTGGAGTCCCAGCGCCTGCTGAGGGGCTACGTTGACTGTCTGCTTGACAAAGGTATTATAATCTTCTCCATTCATGCGATTTCACGTGAGGAGTAAAGATGGGCGATTAGGTTACAATCTGCCAAGTTCTTCCAGGAATCTTGACAAAACCTCAACGTTAATATTTTCTTCCAGATCGACGATTCCAGGAATTAAGGGTCTGGTGAGCCCAACTCACATGAGGAGGGTAAAATTGGCCAGTTAAGTCATTGCCAAGTACCAATTAAACTACCTAGTATAAACTACCTTTCCCCCGGATTGAACCTTCGGTACCCTCACTCATTTGGTATTTTGCGAGGATGTGGTCATCAAATATACCTAATATCAAAGAAGACAGTAACCGAAGACAGATTAAGAGCGCACTTGTGTTTACACACAGACTGGTTTTAATATGTCCTTTGTCAATTACTGATCGTTGATATTAATGTCCATAGCCAAAATATCGACAGGAAGATATAATATCTATATCTATACTATTTATAAAGAGATAACTTCTATAGACAACGACAAGGATTAGGTAAACCGAAAACACGAAACGCTTGCGCGATGTAATTGGACACAGCGCCATCTATTGGTTCATTTCCGAATTACGGTCCCGAAGCGAAGTGAGGGCGGGCCACTAGTGTAGATATAATTTTAAACAATATGAATAAGTTAAGAGCTCTCTCTCTCATATTGTAGTGCCCTTACAGGGTCTGTAGTAGTTGCTATTATGTTAAGATTTTACCACTTACTGTACCTACACTATGGATGCAATAAAGATATTGAGTATTGAGTAATATTATGTTACGTACATTCATCATCATCAGCAACCCACGCTCGTCCACTGCTGTACATAGGTCTCCCCAAATGCACGCCACCGCTCCCGATTTTCGGCCACTCTCATCCAGCTCACTCCAGCCAGCCTTCGAATGTCGTCATCCCATCTTGTAGCAGGGCGTCCAACACTACGTTTACCGAGTCGCGAGTCTCCACTCAAGGACTTTATAGCTCCAACGGTTGTCAGTTCTGCGGCTAATGTGACCAGCCCACTGCCACTTCAGTTTGCTGATTCGGTGGGCTTTGTCGGTGACTCTGGTTCTCTGTCTAATTACATCATTTCTGATGCGGTCCTTCAAAGATACTCCGAGCATAGCCCTTTCCATAGCTCTTTGAGCGACTTTGAACCGGTGGATTAGTCCAGCCGTGAGTGTCCACGTCTCGGTTACGTACATTATTAAATGTCAAATATTATTTTACAGGTCGCTGCACCCCCGATGGAAAAGCTCTGAAGGAAACCCTCCCTGATGCGTTGGAGCACAACTGCTCCAAATGCACAGAGAAGCAAAAGTCCTCATCCGACAAGGTCATCAGGCATCTGATCAACAAGCAGCCTGATTACTGGAAGGAGCTCTCCACCAAGTACGACCCTCAAAACATCTACCAGGAGAGGTACAAGGACAAGATCGACGATGTTAAGGCTAAAGCATAATTTGATGGAGACGAGTGGTAATGCATATTGTAAATACAAATTTGTAGGAACAAAGGTTCTTAAGACTGTAATTGGTATTTATTAAAAATCTGTTCTAGATATTGTTTCAATATTACATTTTTCCATTTATTTAACCCGCCCTTTAGTTCCACTTTGTACCAATAGATGGCGCTGAGTGTTGATTGCATCGTGCTACTGTTTTGCTTTTTTGGTCTATATACAAGATTTGCATGAAATAGGCAGGTGGTAACTCGTAAGCTCTCTAGAGGAGCTCCCTGAACGGTCACTAAGAATATCCACCATTAAATTGTGGAAGAGCCACGCTTCGGCATGTATGGGCCGGCTCGACCGGAGTGATACCACTGCCTCACAGAAAACCGGCGTGAAGCAGCCCCTGTGCTGTGTTTCGCCGAGTGAGTGAGGTACCGGAGGCCCACCCTGGGGGGAAGGGGATAAAAGGCTGGCAGCGCACTTGCAACTCCACTGGTGTTGCAAGTGTCCATGGGCAGCGGCAATTGCTTACCATCAGGTGATACGCCTGCTCGTCTGCTACCTATCACATAAAAAAAAACCACTCGTAAGGCGTCGTAAGGCCCAGACAGCAGACATAATGGAAAATCAATTGTTTTATGCCTTTTTAAAGGCTTTTAGGTCTTACGACGTTAAGGCAAAGGTCTCCATTGAAAGGGCAGCCTTTCTCTATTCCCTTTACGGTTTTTGGGGTGATGATAATGGGGCAGGCAAAGCAAATAAAGGTCGGGCTCATCCCTCCATTGACATTACAGTGGTTATTCTTACTTTACAAAAGCATCTATACCAAAGATAAGGACCAAAGATGACACGCACAAGTCAAGTCATCAAAATATGGTCAGTTTTTGGGTGTCAGGGCATATCTAATGATTTAAATCATTGACCACACATACGAGTACAAGTTTCCAAAAGAAATTGGTCCAGAATCTCAAGACTTTTGTTGGCCACTGTTCTCACCTAACGTTTTGTAGAGTATAGTTATTTAATTAACATCAAAAATATTTATTGGGTTAGGTTTTACAGTGACCAGCAAAAACATCATGAATTTCTGGCACGAGTTGACCCCCCTAACCAACGATTTTACGTACAGGTTCAAATGGATAGTACAGTCAGCCACACATCAGGTACATATTCAACCTAATGTGTATGACAGGAAGATGGGAGTTGATTAAAGAAATTTGACAGTTTTGTATACTTTGATGTGTAGCTGTACGTACATAATCGTTGTGGCTGCAATTTTGTCGTAATTAAAGATAAAAAAGATTATAGTTTCCTTAATTATACATTATAATAATTAAAAGCCAATTAATGTAATTAATAAAAAAAGTATTATCATGGTTACAGCACCTTGTAAATATTTGCAGTTTAGCACCATTAAGGTTTTCTTTTTATGTGATAGATGGCAGACGAGTAGATGGATCACCTGATGTTATGTGAATGTTGTTGCAGTAAGGGTTAACCGTGGGAGGGCCACGCTTCGGCATGAAAGGGCCGGCTCAACCGGAGTGTTACCACGGCCTCAAAGAAGACCTGCGTTAAGTAGCGCCTGCGCTGTTTTTCACCGAGTGAGTACCGGAGGCCTAATCGGAGGAAAGGGGGTTAAAGGTTGTCAGCGCACTTTTGACTCCACTGGCGTTGCGGGTGTCTATCCATCAGGTGATCCTCCTGCTCGTCTGCCACCTATCTATCTCATATAAAAAAGGAAACATCTCAGCCAAGCTGCAGAGCTCGACAAGGATATTTTGGATTTCGACTGACGTTCGTTCGTGTCTTCGTTCGTTTGCTTAAACTAGAACATAAGTACACTTTAAACATCCTCGAATGAAACTTTACCACTTCTTGCAATAAAGATAAATAAAAAAAACTTCGTAACCATCTATTTATACTTTTAATAACAAAAGCAGATATCAAAACACAACATTCATTCCTTCTCAAATCATCCAGCAAAACCACACCGTTAAGTTCTTGCTCGTCTATTTATCATCACTTTCTATAAACTTGTTGAAGTTGTCTCTGTATTTTTTGTCCTTGTCGTATTTGTCCACCAGCACTTCCCAGGAGTCGGGGTGTCTCTCCATCATAGCTTTGATCACCATCTTGATCAGCTGTCTCTGTTTAGGGGAGCATTTTCCACAAGAGGTTTCTAAGGCTTCTGGTATCACTTCTAAAATATTAAAAGGGTATGTCAGTTAACATCCAACGATTAAGCAACTCAGTTAATAGTAAGTAAATGGGTTTCAGTAGATTTTACGCTAGAAAGTTTGGGCAAATACCTAATTCAAATGGATAAAAAGACTACCTAAGTAAGTCATGTTGTTTGGAGAAAAGCTTGGTTGTAAACATATCCTAAGTACTACATTCTTATTGCAAAATCAAACTAACTGTACTACTCTGATTCATAATCATGTAAAGAATCTGACAGATGAAAATGACAAGTTTCTATGCATTTTGACATTTTGCATGTGTCAAATTGAGTGATAATGTATGGGGATGACACATTGATATCTGTCAGTTTACTTACATGATTATGAATCAGAGTATAAAGAGTTCATAAATGGTAAGGTGTTGTTAAAAACGTAACTTTTTGTCAAAGATTAAACTAAAAAAATTTAAGTTTTATACATCAGTAGACAGAAATTATTCCACATTTAATTTCAGTCAATTCAGGTGGAAATTGACCCCAACACTTGGTTGGTGCCGTTTTTTCGAACTGTAGCACTACCATGAGTTTGAAAAACTTTCTCGGTATCGAAAACTATTGCTTTGTCTCTTTCATTGTGATGCATTTGATAGAACAGAGCAATAGTTTACGTTATGTCAGTTTTAGATGTCAACTCATGGTAGCGCTACTGAACTACCGAACGCTTGCGTGTTCCGTGCGTGATCCAAATACACGAAGTTTTTTTTTAGTTTGTCATTTACATTAGAAACGATTCAAAGTTGGCAATACACAACTTACTCTTAAAGTCCTTCGCTTCAGGAGTACAGGGTCCCTGGTCCAGGAAGCATTTGGTGTAGCCCACCAATATCCTGTCATTTTCCAATAGAGGTTGAATGTCAAAGTCATCGTACTTAGGGTTGTAGAAGTCGGCTGTGACCATAGTCACCATCACGAGGGTACAGAAATAAGCAGGAGGCATATTGGACTGCAAAAATATAAAATTTTTGGAGTCATGACAAATTACTTTGAGCTGGGTGCTGGTAAGCCAGGCGTCTTTTGTATGTGATAAGTAGCAGACGAGCAGTAGGACCACCATACTGCCCACCAGACACACAGCATAATGGTAAGCCGATTGCCGCTGCCCATAGATACCAAAAGCTCTAGTGGAGCACACTTTCACCCTCGATCCTGATATGGGCTTCCGGTCCTCTCACTCAGCAATACAGAGCAAGCGCTGCTTCCAACGGATTTTGTGGGTCTGCACAGATCTTAGGCTAATGTGGCCTTTTTTATATTTTTTACTATGCTCTAAAACGATATTTGAAATTATATGGTCTAGTCTAGTACAAGAAAAAAAATGAATTTTCAAAGAAAGTTCAGTTTCAGTATGCAACTTACAGTGATACTTCGCATTGTCCTATGGGGTTCTTAAACAGAATTTGTAACTATTCCTTGGTCTTCTTGAAGGTTTAAACAAATATCGTGCATTTTAAAATGATATCTCGATCCGTAAAAAGTAAAGTATCAGCCGATGTTTGTCCTTTGCAGGGCACAGGCCTCCATCATAGAAATAAAGTCGTCGCTATTATGATGGAATCTGATCCACAGGGCTTAAATTATTAAAAAATCTTGATTTATTTACATTGAATTACTTCCAGCTCCAGCCAGCCCTCTTGCGCAGATCGTCACTCCATCTGGCCTGAGGTCGTCCTACACTACGTTTACCAAGACGCGGTCTCCACTCCAGAACTCGTTTACTCCAACGGGCTGGCTGGAGCTGGATGCGAGTAGCCGAAGATCGACCAAAGCGGCGAGCATTTGGAGAGGCCTATGTCCAGCAGTGGACTGCAACAGGCTGATGATAATGATGAATTACTTACATTATTAAATTGTGTTCATCCACGTTAGACTTAGCACTGTATACCTATTCCTAATGTATTCCAAAAATCTGTTAAGTTTACTTTTATCAAATGCGTCTAAAAGTGACTTAGCATATCTCCAACGAACTGAAGAGCTCTCAGAAGTCCAGCTTGTTTATATAAACTCGATAGTCATTGTCCATAACCACGTTAGTACAAACAGCCTAACAATTACCATCACAAGAAGTCGTGGATGCAATTCTAATGTGTGCATTATTGGTTTAACTACATGTAATCTGTGTGATTCACGACGTTTTACGCCGCGGGCATTTCCTGACGAGAGTTTTCAAGGCGTAATGAGCCAACAGAGTTGTCATGTCACTTATATGTTGGAATATTTTACTGTTTTCTTCACTTTAAACGTGGAAGAGCCTCAAGGTCGGGTCGACCGGAATATTGTCATGGCTTCACAGAAAACCGGCGTAAAGCGGCGCCTGCGCAGGGGCGCAATTTTCGTGTGCTCGACATTGAAGTCGAATTAGAGATTTTTATGGACGAAAGTAATAATGAATCTCTAAAAGCTACTTCAATTGGCGCCTAGTTCTTCGCCGAGTGACTGTGGGCACTGGAGGTCAATTCCGGGGGAAGGAGGTGTATAGTTTTTAGCGCACTTATGAATCCACTGGTGTTGTTAGTGTCAATGGGCGGTCCATCCCTTTCCATATCAAAGGTGTAATTGAACAATCAGTTATTGTTATTATTGCTTCATAGTCAAAACTTTTCACCTATAACTTATTTTCACTGTGACTAAAATAATAACTGTGACGTTTCATTGACATTAATCACAATGACATAATATTTTACGAATGTTATACATAAAAATATTGATAAAATTTTAATTTAGAAATATTTATTCAGTTTATAAGTTAATATGCCTGTCGATTGTCAAAGATCAACATCTGGAGGGAAGGGTAATTTTGGCATGTTCATTGAAAGAGATAAAAAACGTTTGTGCTGCTGGGCTGCCCACAGCACAGCCTGATGATAAAGTATCAGATTCTTTGCAGCACTATCTTCTTAAAGATGAGGTGGATGCTCTGATGAGCGATGCTATAATACCACCCAAGCCACCAAGACCACTTGCACCACTACGCAAGCCCATAGAACCAGATGAGCGATATGCCGGGCCATTTTGTACTATGGCTAAAATTATCAACCCTCGATGTAAAACAAAGTTTGAAACTCTCGTCGAAGATTTCAAAGAAACTCCGTATAAATCGTATTGGAAGAAGCCACTTGGCCAAGTACAAGATGCCTCACCCATGCTGCCAGAAGGATTTGATGCAAAGAATACCTGTTTCGGAAAACCAACCACTTTTCATGGTCGACTGTATGATATAGTAATGCCAAAAGATCCATATCCTGATAATACGCCGGAATCAAAGAAAGCTGGCTACCAATACAAATATAACTACTGTAAGCCTGCTTATAAAGATGATGTAACGTGGGGGCACAGAACTGGCGCCGACAAACTAGGCACTAATGCTCGATGTTGTCTAACTGATGACCGAGTTAAACTAGGAACGGCGGCTAAAACTATCGTCAATACGATACAATCAAATTTTCTAGATGTAAAACAGCCACGTCTTGGAACAGCGTTAGCACCAAATGATAACATCGAAAATGTTCCAAAAGGATATGCTTTTGGTAAACTCAAACCTCCAGACAACCTGCCAGAATGTCTTACATTTTGTGAAATGAATGTTGGAAGGGATTTTTTCAAAGAATGCCTTAAGCACCTTAATTCCCTTCGTAAATGTTTGTCCAAGCGCTATCTACCGTCGTTTTTTCATACATTTTATTTAAATCTGAGATTTTATGATAAAGAAAATACAGGTTGGCTACATAAAAGCATTGTGTATGAGTATTGTGGCACAAAATTGATTCGATTTGATCCTAAATTAATAGAGCCATTGCTGGATATGTGGAGAGCCTTTCACAATGACATGATTTACTACAAAACATTTGTGTTAGTTCTTAACTACAGAGAGCCGTCTCCAGAAATGCCTAAAATACCAGATCTACCCGATGATTGTCTGGATTTTAGAACAACTTATACAGAAATGGTTAAGCCGGGCCAGCCTCCTGATACGTCTCGGATGGCGGGTGTGCCTTCGGGTCGTTATTTTGATTTAGATGTTCCTATATCCCCTGAATATTGTTGCAGAGCCGATAGAGCATGTCTGCCACATGAATCCGATATGAAATCCTGTTTGAGCCCCAGTGTGCTCACTCTTCTACATGTAAATCATCGCGATATGTATGCTCAACGAGAGCCCCATATAGTTAGAAGAGTTTTTGAAGCAGCCGGTGAGAAGTTTACCGAAGAAGGATTTAATGCGGTTTGGGAGGAAGCTAAAAAACACCATTCGCAAGGATGGGTATGTTACGAAACGTTCCGACGAACTTTGGAATCAAATCCTGATCTCGCTAAACTTGAGCCTCCAAAAATTGACAACTCGATAATTTGATAAATTTGTATTTAAAAATATACAAAATATAAAGTTTAATAATTAAAAATATATATTATATCACAAATCCTTCCATAAAAGTGTTTTTCTTCCTATAAAATATGTTCAATTATCCTAGGGCTTTAGGTAGTCTTGGAAAGATTCCTGGTATTTTCCCTGAGGGTCGTAATGGGCCACCAGATCCTTCCAGAGGTCAGGTCGCTTCTTCTTCACCTCCTGGGCCAGCTTTTTTCCGATTTGTTTCTGCTTATCAGTGCATTTAGCGCATCTTGTTTGCAAAGCTTCTGGCAATTTGTCTGTAATAAAAATAAACTTAATATCAGATCACATCAAATACATTGATCTCATCGATAGATAGGTACATAGATGTTGTTTCTTGTACAAAATAAAATATGGATTCATAAACCACTATACATATAACAGTCCAATAAGTAGACGAATTACTAGTAGCGATTTTCGAAACAATCTTTAGGTTGGTATTATTTTAGTCAGTACAGTATCTTCTCCTTAGTCTGTCTGATTCTTCTATGATTCTACAATAATGACGTGAGTCCTTAAAAAGTAAATCTTGACAAGTTAAACAACAAAGCGTCAAGACTGGTGAAGACTACGTATTGTGCATGATATATAATATAACCACTGAGCAAGTAATCACTACGTTTAATTATAACTAGAACTAAGATTGTAGTGAAGAAATAACACTTTAAAATCATGTCAAAACACTGTGGAACCAGTGGTGGTAAGGGGAACATAGGAATGTTCATAGAAAGAGACCCGCAAGTTTGCGCTGCCGGGAAGGTCAGTGCACAGGGCTCACAGAGCGTCCGTGACTCTCTACAACACTATTTACTACAAGAGGAAGTAGAAGCACTCATCAGAGATTCCATTCATCCAACACCGAAACCTTGTAAACTCCCACCTTTACGACACCCACCTAAAGTAGATAAACGTAACTCAGGCCCGTTCAATCAAGTGCGCGAAGTAATAGGCCCTCCAATCAAAACTAAATTCCAGACCTTAGTAGCTGACTTCCAAGAGAGCGTCTACGCTTCATACTGGAAGAAGGTGACTGGAAAAGTAACTGACCCGGTCCCGACTCTGCCTCAAGGCTTCAATATTTACACCACTATGGGAAAGAAGTCACCAGACTGTGGTCGACTGTACGATGTTGTGATGCCCAAAGACCCTATACCCGATAAAACACCTCCTACAAAACAGCCTGGGTATCAAACCACACGTAACTACTGTGAATCTTTTAACCCAAATATAAGTTTTGGTATAAGGTACAATTGTGATCCGAGAGGAATATGGGCCAAGTGTTGTATGACTGATAATGACGTTCTTGGAGGAACTGCCTTAAAGAAACCCATACACACAACATTAGCTAATTTTCAATGTGCAACTCGGTCACAGTTAGGGGTTCCTTTCGCACCTAATAATAACATCAGCTGTGTACCAAAGGGGCATACATTTGGGAAGCTTGAACCAGAACCGTGTAAAATGGCAGAATGTTTGACTACTTGCAAACTTAATCCAAATAGAGACTTTTTTATGAAATGTCTAGCACACCTTAATTCTTTACGAAAGTACATGTCCAAAAGATTTGAACCAACTTTTTTTAAAAATCTTTACTTAGCTTTACGGTATTACGATACTGAAAAAAGTGGATGGCTACCGAAAGAAATTATATACAAATATTGTAACACGAAGTTTGTTCGTTTTAATTCAGATTTAATCGAACCTTTGCTGACGTTGTGGAATGCTTTTAATGGTTCTCATATAAAATATAAAGATTTTGTCTTTATGCTCAATTTCACCCAATCTTCTCCAGAGATTCCAAAAATTTGGGACATTCCTGAAGATTGTATTGATTTCCGGACCACTTATTCGGAGATGGTTAAACCTGGCCAAGAGATTGACAACAGAGGAATGGCAGGACTGCCATCGGGAAGGTACTTTGATATGGACTATCCTGTGACGCCATCGGACTGTTGTAAAGCGGACAGAGAATATTTGCCACACGAGACCGATGCCAAGGCTAATCTGTGCCCTAGCATTTTTACTTTAACGAATGTTAGTCATCGTGATATGTATGCAAAAAGGGAACCAGAGACATTAAAAAGGATTTTTGATGCTGTCGGTGATAAGTTCGACGATGAAACCTTTGAAAAAATTTGGACTAACGCCAAAAAATACCACAGTCAAGGTTGGGTTTCAATTGAAACATTTCGCCGCAGTAAGAATGAGATTGAATTGGAAGGAAAAGGACATTAGTTAGATGTATTTATTAGTAAGATATACATAATGTATTTATTAAATGAATTACGATTTAGAGAATTTTAAAGTAAGATTTAGAAATATGTTTAATAACGGTGGTATGGTCTATTTACTGGTATTTTAAAATAAAGTTCTTTAAAGTTTACTTTTTCTTTACTTACCTTTGACCTTTTTTACTTCAGGAGTGCAGGGTCCCTTGTCCAGCAAGCATTTGGCGTAAGAGTTAAGAAGTCTTTCGTTGTCAAGGACTTCAGATATATCGAAATTGTCGTCGACTGAGTCATATTTCTCCTGCGCTAATGCTGCAGCAGCCAAACACAAGGTTAAATTAGGACTTTCATTGCTTCAAAGCTGTACCGTTCTTATTGATAGCAAAAACTTTGTGGTCCTATGACTCCAGTGGAACAATATTTATACGTTTATAAGCCAAGGTTTCAATGCTTCTCGGAAATAAAGATTGCGGTACAAATATGTCACTGGACATTACCGTCCAGTAAGTAATTATGATCTCCATTATCTTCTCAAAGGCTATCATGCATATTCATCGATACATTATCGTATTAACTTGAATGGTTCTGACGTAAATTATATTATAAAGGTTCAATAGGTATATAAAATGATACCACAAGCATAGAACAGAGTTCAGTGAAACGAAATAGCGATTTTTATATTTTTTATTTCATGAATGTAATAAATTAAGAAAACTTAAGTAAAAATAATTTATAAATGCGTTTCTGTTAACTAACATGGACAATGGGTTTACGTATGATTACGAATCTGTGTAAAACTCCATTTTCACGATCGATTGCATGATCAAATTACACATATTTGCACATATTTTTCAGATATCAAAACTTTTGAAGATTTTATTCATACAATGTGAGAAAGTTGCTGAAAATCTTTTGACGATCATATAAAAGCGTCCTGCTATTTTCAAAATAGGAGATACGAGTAGGTACTATGTTTTTCATTTACGTTGGTTGGTGCAAATGTGCGTTTTTCCATATCTACTGGTTTCCAAATTTCTGAGCGATTCATCGTTGGCTTGGTTGGTTTAATTTCCAGTGACCAAAAAGTTATACAGGGCTTCTCTGTTGCTCCTTTCGGGGTCATACTTATCCAGCAGCTCGAGGAAGCGGGGCTCGCTCTTGGATCTGATGCCGAGGAGCAGCTTCCGGACGACCAGCTTCTGCATGGCTGAGCAGCGGCCGCAGGCTGTGCTTAGGGTCTCTGGGAGCACTCCTGGAAATGAGAAACCGGATTTTTGAATGTGTGTCAAATTGTGAACCTTTGAGGGTACAAAGGGTTATTATCGTTCATATAAGTATGATACTACTAATACCACTAATATCAGAGACTCTGCATTAGGGTGTCAGGCCTGAGTCGCAGTAGTTGTTGAGTGGAGGTAATACGAGTATATTGTATGTATATCGAATTAATTACAAATGTTGGTTAGTTTTGTGTTCTAGTTCTTTTGACTGCAAAAAGGAGTAGGTATAAAGTTCTTCCAAACGAATTAAATTTAACAATATAAAATAAAATCTTTCGTCTCCTTCTTAGACTGTGATATTGTTGTTAACATTATTATAATGAGTAAAAAGTTTCTTCCAAATTCCACACAAAAGTGCATACCCAAAGACTCTTCAAGGTTATATAGAGGAAGTAAATAAAAAGAACTATAACTTATTAAACCGCGAATTGCGCGACATTTATTGTTAAGTTACATTGGATTGTACTTATTGCTTGTCGTTTGGGCTATGTTACGGCAGCCGTCGTCACAAGCGGACTCAAAAAGAACTGTTCAAATATTCTACATGCTTTTAAATTAATCAGAAGATCAGTCTGCCACCTATCGCATACAAAAATCTATCCTCACGCTTAAAATTCTTCCCGTCCTTAGTGCAAGGCCCCTTATCCATGACGCACTTGTAGTAGGCGAGCAGAACTCTGTCGTTCTGTATGATGGAGTCGGCGTTGAAGTTGTCGTATCGGTTGTAATGCTGGGCTGAGCAGGACACCACCACCGCTAGCACGAGGACCAACCAGCTCCTCATGATTATGTTGCTCTGGTGACTACTGGAAGAGCGGTTTGAGATTGGTTAGGAGTCAAGCCTCGAGTAGATATAATTTTTCGGACACATTGCGTGGAAGGGATAGGTAGCAATTCGTCCCAAAAAGACTCGTCCCAGAATTGCAAGATTTTTTGCTGGTCGCTGTTCTAACGTAACCAATATTTTTGTGAACAATATTCACTAAACTCTACAAAATAAAAATTATATTGATCATGTTAGGCTAAAACAGTTACCAGCAAGTATTTTAGTTTTAGTAGTATAAGAAATTTCACGTTGAAAAATCAGTGGTGTTCAGGGTGCAGGTGCACCCTGAACACCACTGATAAAATAAATCATTAAAATAGATTTCCATACAAATTATATGTACGAATATTAGATTTTAGTAACAACTTAACCTAGGTATTTAGGAACAGTATATCCGTGGAAAAACCAAGCTTTGGCATGAATGGGCCGGCTCGACCATAGTGATACCACGGCCTCACGGAGGACAGCGTATCATGATCCGTCTGCTCGTCTGCTACCTTTCATATACGATAGGTAGCTGACGAGCAGACTATAAGTAGGTATACTGTATTTTAAATTTTCAGATATAAGTGTTTTTTTTTGTAGACTAAGATTTTTTATCAATCGATTGATTTTCCGTTTACCGATACATCCTGTGTGACCAGGAAAACGTATAAGAAGTAATATGATCGTCTTTGGTCAAAAATCATTATCAAGATAATTATGATTGTATCGGTGCAGAAATGTTCCTAGCTCAAAACAACTCTATCCGCCATTTCAAAGAACCCTTGTTAAGTATAATTATTCAATAAATCGTGATACCACAAGTGATTTCCCGTTTGCTAGGGCGTTGTTTACATTTGCAAAAATTACTTTAGATATAAAGTGGTTAGCATTTTAATTAGTATTTGAAAACGATCGAAAAATCTATAACTTTAAAAAGAATTGTAAAACTTATAGCGAACATAATATCATAGATGTATTTGTTGGAAATGTCGTAATAAATAAATAATAAACGACTCAACGAAAATACATAGACAGTTTATATTACTTTTATAGGTTAAAACTTAAAACCACTGTCTGTTCCGGACAGGACAACCTGCAGGTATGTAGAGACGAGAAACGGAGTTCAAAACTATAATGGTTAAATTACTTATCTTCAAAATCAATTGAATGTGATATTTTAAAAATCGCGATTTGTCTTATTGTAGAGCTTATTGGAATGGCCTATAAAATAAATTCATGAGAATACGTCAGCATTAGGGTTTTGTTTAATATGGAATTTTAATATAGTCTGTATTCTGTATAACTGAGGTCACTAAAAACTTAATTTCAATTCTATTAGATATAGACCAAAAGAAGTGGCTGTCTTGTCATCCTATTTACTTATTACGAAACGATAGCCTTCAAACACATCCTTAAGATGAGAGTAGGTCATGCTGTTAAATCAAAATAACAGTTATTATTATACATATTTACAATTCATTTATACATTTGAGATGAGGTCAAGTGCAAACCCATCTTATAAAAAAAAAAAAAAAACATTTAAGAATTATGGACACACACTTATTAATACATTTCAAGTGAGAGAAAATAATAAAAAATGTTATTATTAAAAATAAGGAATTCGCGTTTCTCTAACTTAAGAAATTAAGTTTTTTTGGGCAGGAATTAGAACAAATTACATTGATTAATTAATTTGTCAATTCTATCTATGGCAATTTGTAATTAGCATTAGTTTGAATATTGTTTTGCAATATTCAAACTGTTGAACATTTGAAAATTTGTCTTTAAATTTCCCTAATAAAATAAAATAACATATTTCTCACGATAAACTAAACATTATTTTACCTAGTAAGTACACTCATCATTAAAATTTGCTCAAAACAGTCAAAATAAGATCGACAAACAAGTGGACAAACGTGACTTAAACCACATCTCTAACACCAAAACACTTTCTAAAAGTTAAAAATAAACTCACATAAAAGAAAGTTGGTCTCTGCTGGTCCTGCAGCCACGGCGGCCTCTGGCGGTATGTCGGGAAGTGACTCGAACCCGTCCGCAGGCCGGAGTAACGGTGGGCTGCGCTCGCGCAGAAAGTGCTTTTACATTCAATTGTACGTGTCTCGGAATAGGGAGCATCTTTGTGAACGAGACCAAATTGCTAATTAGATGTGATGAAGATGTTTTCTTTGTTTGTAGAGACAGAATGATGATGCCCTTACATTACAGGGCGCTACATTGAACTGTTTACACCCTTGTACGTACATTACTTACTTGCTATGTAATTAAGATACTTTGTACCAATGGAGCATGCAATAAAGAATTGAATTGAATTGAAGGTGGCGTTTTAATAGTCTGCGACTTTGAGTTGTAAATGGCAGGCTCTGGAAGAGTCCTGAAGCAATATCGAGATACAGGTTAATGATGATGAACATACACAAATTTCGATTCGATTTATTTATGCACAACAGTTAGATAACTTAGCAATTTGTTATGGCTTTGCAATAATAATAAGATCTAAAGTTTCGGTGAAATTTATAAATCTACACGTCATAAACATACCAAAAAGTGGTCGCAGTTTGACTATGTAATAGCGTCAGTTAATTCATACCAAACTTAGTAGGCTCAAATTTGTAAATCCCTCTTATAAAAGTTCTTTGATTTTTTCTTTCTGCATCTTGAAATTATTATAGATATTTTTTATTGCACAGAAATAGAATACCTGACTTGAGTGAAACAACAGCAATAAACAGTACCTGCCTACAATAAAACTTATCGCTTGTAGCGATTTCTTCCGTACAATCTTTAGGTAAAAGAAAGAAAAACAGCGTGTTGGCAATATCCATTTCTCAATTTGTATCAAAATGGGAAGTTTTTTTTTAATTTTATTTACCGAAGGCTTTTGTATTAGGTTGGCATTATTGTGACTAGAGCGTTAGATTGTATGTATGTACCTACGAGTTGTTATTATTACCCCGTGCATTGCATACCAGTACGCCAGTCCATATTGATCTTAATCATTGCGCGCATCTGTAACTCTTGGCTTATATTTTGTTATTTTATTTTCATTCAGTGTTTATATGGTACAGACAGCCACACATGAGGTTACCACAACCCGTCAAATTTCCTCAATTAATATTCATCTTAATGTGTTTGATAGTAATGATGGAGCTCATAATAAAAAAAAATTGAGACAACATCACATACATTGTCCTGGCCCCAAACTAAGGTTTTCCCTTGTGCTATGGAAACCAGAAACAACGAAGGTATTACAAACACCCAGACCCAACACAAATATCTGTTTCATAGTTTCATCAACAAACATTTTGTGGTTCGGAACGTCGATTTCTACTGAGAAGACACCAGTGCGGGAATCGAACCCGCGACCCTTACGTCTCAACCGGCGCTCAAACCATTGCGCTAAACGGGTCGTCAAAAAAATCATTCATGATTACACCAATACCAAAATCAATATAATCCAAATATCCTTCTAAAAACAAACAAAAATCGGTTCATAGGTGGAAGGGTCGTTTTATGTGATCTCAAAAGGTTCATTGACCCTGGAACCCGTTCTTCGGAGATGTTCGGTACGTCTTGAACCTGTTTGTCCTGTTACATCAGGACTTTTACGAGTCTCCTCGTAAAATTAGGGTTTTAGGGTTATAAAAACACATTTAATCCCGTGTTCTTGGTGAATGCACGTTTCGATTAATTTTTTTTTTTTTTTGGATGGCTGCTAAGTGCTTTCACGAGCACATTTAACTTTGCCAACGTCGAGTGACTAAAGAGACACGTACATACAATACAAAATAAAATTGACCGGTGTGACGAGAATAGCTTTTCTGGATATTACATCTAGAACAAAACAAAACAACAAATAAACAAACACATATAGACGACACAATGTTAAGAGGGATATTCGCTTTTCGAAAAGTTGACTGGCCGGATGGTGCATTTGGTAGCGACCCTGTATCATGCGTCAAAGGTTGTGGGTTCGATCCCAACCCTGGAGAAACATTCGCGTGATAAAAACTTGTGTTTGTTCAGTGTCTTGGTGTAATACTTATGTGTATTTAAGTATTATAATTATTTGTGTTTCTTTTGTTTTCTGATATTTGTAACAGTACGGAGTCCGGTCAATGTAACTATGATGATGTTTGCGTGTGAATTATTTATATGGGTCACAATCGGGAATCCCCCTATTATATGTATATAATCCCCCCCCATTCGTAGACAATATGAAGAGCCGCAGGGGGATCCCTCGTACGACGACGAGGGTCCCGTTATGATTCTACTAAATATCCTATACATCAAAAGTACCAGAGAGAGAACTACCAAAATTAAATGGTATATTATGTGAAGATGTTCGTTGTAAAACTTAATTACTTACGTACTCCACTTATTCATTATTCCACTCACTTGGAAAGTGGGTCTGTGTTACAACGGTACAAGCTGAGAACAGATTTTCCTTGACACTGCGCGTCTAAACAAATGCTAGGTCGTTAGATAAATCACACGAGAGAGAAACTTGATTTGGAGTCTAAACGGCTAAGTAACGGAGATTGGTAAATATAGATGCTACATATTGATGTTTAAGGCCGGACAGAGGGTGCAGCCTGCACACCAACGATGCCAATGCTTTTTTTTTGACGAAATTAGTATACTTATCTATCTTCTTTTATACTTCTATACTATTTATAAAGAGGTAAATTCTGTAGACAACGACAAGGTTTATAGGTAAACCGAAAAAGCAAAACATATGCGCGATGTAATCGACACCCAGCGCCATCTATTGATTGCATGGGAAACTAATGTCTGGAAACAAAGTGAGGGCGGGCCACTAGTTTTTGATAATTTGGCTCGACCGGAGTGAGATACGGCCTCACAGAAAGCCGGCGTGAAGCAGCGCTGTGGAGTGAGTGAGGGTACCGGAGGCCGAATGGGGGGGTAAGGGGTTAAAGGTTTGCAGCGCACTTGTGACTCTACTGGTGTTGCAGGAGTCTATTGGCGGCGGCAATCGCTGATCATCAGGTGATCCGTCTGCTTGTATGCCACCTATCACAAAAAAAAACATTAAACAGGAACAATAAAACTCTTAAGTTGGCAATACAAAACATTTATTAAGCTTCTAAAAAGCACCTTCAATTAAATTAAGTACAACCACAGTAAACTGTTAACATAAATATTGTAATCACCTTATCTAGATATGGTGTTTCCATACAAAAAAATAATATAGCCTATGATACTACTGCTTAATTCTAGGTCTTTTCTTTCTTGCATTCTTAATTTATTATTGCATTGATACTTGCATTCTACAACCAAACCAAACCAAAAAGAACTCTTTTTATTCTAGAATACCGTTTGTTTCATTAGACTGTCAATTGATTAACTTTGCGTGACGATTTTGAAAATTACGTGTCCCTAAAACAACAGATTAACCTAAATCGAAGAAGAAAAGAAGAAGACACATTGGCAGTGTAAAGGAATTTTGTCAAACCCCAATAATAACCGGCACACTCAGAGAGTGTGGATAGGTATGGCAATATCCAGCCATACATTTTTAAATACCTAATAAAGCAGGTGTGGTCATTAAGCCTAGACCCATCATAGTAGCGAGAACTTGATTTCTATGATGGAGGCCTTTATAACATCACATACTTACATCGACTTGATGTAGCCTTAAGGTGCAGAGAATTCACGACTGAGCCTTTTTTGCTTCTCGACAGGTCTCCTTGCCTCCTCATCCCACTGCAAAGTCTCCGTCATGGAAATCAAGTCATCGCTACTACGATAGGTTTAGGCTTAATCAACACGCTTGCCTAATGCGGATTAGTGATCGCAAACGCAAGCCATGTTTGATAAATTTTAAACATACTTTTTCTCGAACCGGGATCACGGACCGGTACTTAAAAGACTAGACCATCGGAATGTAATGTATCTCCAATCTTTATGCAATGTATCTATACCCTGAAAGCTATTGGTTTTTTCCTTCAGGATCCGTGCCCCATAGAAACAGGTTTGCGAACTGATTAAACATTGCCGTTTGTGGATCGCCCACAGATTTTTGCAGAACTGCTAGTCCTTCTTTGTACTTCTCCTTCTCTTTTTCGGTACATCCAGCACAAGATGTCATCATCATTTCCACAATGTCATCTGGAAAAACACAATCAAAATAAAGTTATTTGTATCAAGGAATTACATATTTTGCCAGTTTAAGATTAGACCAAATATGTATTAAAAACTTCAACCTGAGTTGGGCAGGACACCTAGCTAGGCGAGATGATAGGCCTCTTACTGAATAGTGCCCTAGAATAGGTAAACGAAATTCTGGCACTCCAGCACCACGATGGGTAGATGATATTACCAAAATAGGAGGTACTACTTGGATGCGAGCAGCTCAAGACCGAGTACTTTGGCGAAAAATAAATTGGCCTGAGTTAAGGCCAATTTATTTTTCGCCAAATTTTTAGCAGTGGGCACTTCCGGACTGATGATGATGATAATTACACTTGTAGCGCACTTTTCAATAGAACATAGAACACTTTGAGAATTTGAAAATTAAAGATTGAACTACAAGTGTTAATACTCGTAAGTATCAATATCCATTTAGGTGCAACGGTTAGTACCTACCTACTTTAAACCTTTAGTTTTTCAAATGTCTAGTTTTTTTAATGGTTCACACTTGGCTAAGGGCGAAATAACGGCCAAATTTCTGCGTACAAATAATCATTTTGTTAGCTTTGGCTAGAGGATAACTTAGAATAGGATGGAACATATTAAAAAAAAACTTACTTTTCATTTCCAAGTCCCCCTGACTTCCACACTTAGAATCGTCACTAACACATCCTATGAAAGCCTTTGCCTTAGCCTCGTTAGATAGAAAAGATTCCAAATCAAAGTTCTCATAATTATGCAATTTTGCATAACACTGACCCACCAATACCAACAAAACTGTTAAGTATAACATTGTCCCGTTGATTTTCAGAAGGTAATTATCGGTTTGCATTAGGCTAGTATTTCCTAATCAAAGTCTTTTTATGGATTAGGTCAACAATACACAGTTTCAACAATTGGTATTGTTCTTAGAAGACTCGGTTACGTCTTGTATGGAACGAGCCTAGAAAATGTTGGATAATGTACGCGTGTGGTAGCTATTATAAAGTCTTCGGGTATTAGTGAATTAGGTACTGTAATTTGTAACAATAGGTGCTGTGAAATTGAGAGCGAGGAGCATTGATTGACCGTACGGATAATTTAACGATAAGGTAAAATTGTTACTAGTTTGCCATTATATAATACTAACTAATTAGTTAATCACCCTTTTACTTTTAACGTCATGGTTGCTAGCTTCGTCTTCTTCTAATAAGCACACATATGCCATAATGGTTTCTGTCCTCACTAAGGTTTCTGTTTTTAATTTACAATTTCTTGCTATACCTATGTTATATTGGCAGTCATTGTAATAACTGACACTCATATGCAGAGTGTAAACGACAAGTGCCTACGAATACGTATCGGCAAAAACACGCTTACAAGATATAAGCTTTGTTAATTTTAGAACGGAGGTGCGCAATGTTATCAATAAACTCTTTTAGGTGTACATATTTCCACTTTGATAAGCTTAGCAAGTCTTTTTATTACTTACTAGTGGCCCGCCCTCACTTCGCTTCGGGACCTTAATTCAGAAACGAACCAATAGATGGCGCTGTGCTCAATTACATCGCGCAAGCGTTTCGTGTTTTCGGTTTACCTATAAGCCTTGTCGTTGTCTATAGAAGTTATCTCTTTATAAATAGTATAGAAGATGGTTCCTTCGTTCTTTTCCATAGTACAAGGGAAAACCTTAGTTTTGGACCAGGACAATGTATGTGATGTGGTCTCAATTTATGGACATTTTTGGCCTTACCTGGAGGTGGTCGCTGACGAATGAATGAATGTTAAAGTTGGACCTCAGTCAAACAATACGCTATCTAGGGGATATGTATCATACGCGATAGCCCCTTTACCGTATCAATGTTTTCAAGATGTATCAGTGTGTCTAGGTTTTAGATGGTACTGGTTCAGGTTCTAGGATGAAACACATATAAGTAAACCATAAAATCTTTAATGCCACTGTCTGATCATTCTGTCATTTTCATTTGCGTATAGTCAGGGTTGGTCTTGTGTCTTATTCCTCTTTCTTTGGGCCATATTTCTCCACGACGGCGGTAAATTCCTTCGGGTATTTTTCGAGCAAGAATTTGCTGTTTTCTTCATACTTTTTCTTGAGTTCCGGAGTGCAGTCACCGCACTGTGTTGCTATTACTCCAGGCACGACATCTATAAAATGATAAAAATAACAAATATAAAATGATACAAGAAAAATAATATAGGTAGGTACCTAAAGCATCAGCGATTTCATCTCGCAGATGTTCAATGCTGGTGTTGATAATATATTGCTCCATCAGGTAGGATCCCATTTTGTTTTAGCCGAAAAAGTGACTGTTTACTAAGTCAGTGACACTAAAGATACAATGGTCAAATGGAATTACAACCTGGGTGCGTAGGCTTATAATGATTAGAACGAGTAAGGCTTTCTTGTCTGACATAGTCGGATAGAGAGATACGAACTGCGATAAAATTTCGGAAAATTGTGATTAGATTTGCCAAATTTTAATGCTGGATCAGGGTCTCTGCTCGTCCTTACCCAAATCAACGATGACGACATCATGTAAATTAAGCACAATAAAATCAACTTCTTTTTGGATAAACGATTCTCAAAGGCCATGCAAAACCTCACCTTTGTAGATCTGGTATTCCCCACAAGGTCCCAGGTCCATAACGCAGTCAAAGATCTGCTTTCTGCGGGCTTCATCAGACAGAAGCTCTTCCAGGTTTACGTCCTTGAGGTCGTTGTAGTCTGCTGCCATCGCAGCAACCATCAGAGCGGACAAGAAGAAGAACACGAAGGAATTCATTTTGCAGTGTTAGGTTGTGTGAGCTGGAATAAAAAGTAAAGTATCAGCCTTTATACTGTTCCATAGCAGGGCAAAGGCCTCCATCATAGAAATCAGGTTATCTTATGATGGGATTAGGCTTAATCACCACGTTTAGCAACCACCAGAGCGGTTAAAAAGAAGAATATGAAATATTCATTTTGCAATGTTAGGTTGTGTGAGCTGGAATTCAGACAGGGATTCTAATGAACGTGGTCAGGTTTCAGGATCATTAGGTCTGCATTGACCTGAGGGCTCCGATGCATTGTCCTAACTAGCCCTGAAAAGTCTAAGTCTTTAGCATGAATTGTTAGCGACGTCCATAGGAGTTTTCTAAGCGACCAAATAGGGTATCTAATGAAGCCTATAATCTTAATTACCTACTTGTATTTACATTTAACCGTCTGTATCCTACACTGTGTTGACTCTCGAATGGCCTCAATTTCAGAACCTTTTTTCCCTTATCAGCCTTTCCAGGCTTATCAGTAGATTATGCATTCATCCCGGGATAAATTCCGGGGGGGAAGGGGATTAAATGTTGGCAGCGCACTTGTAACTCCACTGGTGTTGCAGGTGTCCATGAGCGGCGGCAATTGCTTACCATCGGGTGATCCGCCTGCTCGTCTGCTAGCTATCACATAAAAAAAATCAACATCTATTTTTACACAGTATTAACCGTTTGAAAATGGTTGTGAAGATTTTATCAGATACCGCGATAATTTAAATTACTTAATTAGATATAGAAAATAATTACGTACATACAATTGTACTTAACTACTTACTCTAATGACATAATGACAGGGTCAACTTAATAATATACAGCTTAAGATTTTAAACATTAGAGCTAACTAAGAAACAAAAGATTTATTGTTTCAATAAATAAAACTGATAAAAATCTGTAAATTTGGTTAATTGTTTTCGAAAACACTTATCCCACAGAAAACAAAGAAAAAGTCAAAGACAGTAAAAGTTGCTCAACAAATGAATGGTTGTTAGGAGGATGTAAATGTTTACCGATATTATAGGTAAAAGTAGTATATTGTGACCAAATTTGTACACATAGGCAAAGAAAAAGATTTAGGGTATTTATGATGACCACCTACTAAGAATATTTTGAGATAATATCTTGCTCAAAAATACAAAAACATTTTTTTAACTTTCATCAGGTTATTAATTTGGAATAAATATATAAAAAAAGTTTTTATTTCAAATTAATAATCTGATGAGATCAGACAACACATCAATTTAAAGAAGCACTTGTGTATAAAAAAGATTATTTTTTAAAATACACCACAGAACTGAAACTATTGATGATCCTACCTTCTCTGGAGAATCACTTATCACAATTCAATTGTTCTGCCAGTACTGAGCCAGTTTATATAGTAATCTAGGGACAAATCTGGAAAAGTTTCATAGCAACGAGGAAAATCTGTAGCATTTTTTTTAATTGCTATAATTGTTCATTATCTCTTGAGAATCACTCCAAGTATAGCTAAGTAGGCACATTATAGATACGTTGAGCAATAACTTAGCAATGGTGTTGAATTGATATCAATAAATTGAATTTATTTTGTTTGTATTGATTAAAATTAAAGTGGCAACTTATAAAGATAGTTTCCGAGTATATCGCGACAGTGTTTCGTGTTTTCGGTTTACCTATAAGCCTTTTCGTTGTTTCTAAAACTAACCTCTTTATAAATAGTATAGAAGATAGAAAAGCCGCCTATCATGGTGTCGAAAAGTCAGACATAAAGTCACGTAAATTATTTCAATAATCTTAAAAATAATAAAAACTCATTCAAATGGTTATTTAAAGAATTAGGTAATTAAAGTAAGCAAGAGGTTGTGCCTTGTTGGCCGCAAACTGTACACTACATAAACTGCAATTATTTTGTTATTTCTTTTTGTGTCCAATAAACGTTATCTATCTATCAATAAATCGCAGGATCCCACTGGATTCAGGGTACCTACGACCGGACTCTCTAGGGAGCAGTAGACGCCCCTTGGCTGATGATGAAGTAATTTTTCTTGCAATTAACTTCATCAATATGACGTCTTTAGGAAAAAAAAGATTTATTGTTCTCTGTGAAACCGTGCATGTCGTATGAGACTGGTTTTATGTCGATCAATTAAATATAACCTATTACGTTACTTACACGCAAACAACAGATAGGTAATAATATAAAAATAATAAATAAGTACCGAAGTATTTTTTTCCCAATAAAATGATTATAAGTAAGAAAACCTAAACCACAATTGTTAAATGATTTATTCTTGAAACTTTGAGAATTTCAAAACCTAACTCAATAACTTTTGATTGTCGAACCAAACCAAAAAACTTTGCTATATGGACTGAATCGTAGGTAATGTACCTATAAGTATCAGCCTATATAATGTCCCACTGCAGGGCAAAGGCCTCCATCATAGAAATCAAGTTATCACTACTATGATGGGTTGCCTAATGCGGATTGGTGATCACAAACCCGAGCTATGTTCGAAAGTACCTATAAGGTATATTTGAAATCGAATTAAATTTAGGTATATTAGCTGTAATGTGTATTTACACATTACAGCTAATATACCTAATCATGCATTTGCATGATGCTACTTAAATCATCTTCCACAGATGTAAAGGCTAGATTATGCCCAAAGGTAACGGGTTAATCTTCTATAACGGCTTATGCAATAAGTTTAGTATTGTATAGTTATCGTTTATGAAGATAGTGTAGTTACCTGCCTACCATGTGTTATCATTCCGCAAGATGGTAAACTTAAATCAACTTAATTGCATTCAACGATTTTTTCACATTAATTTCTATTAATTTGAAAAATCGTTGATATATTCATATACTATCTTTATTTGTAGCTATCTAATAAATATCAAGTACCTATAAATTTCATATTTAAGGTATATTGTAACCCAGGGTGTAAGTGTCAGCTTTGGACGTAAACGACAATCAAATGCACACATTGTTTAGAAATATACCTCTCAATATGAACAGGGTCGGCCAGAGGAAAATCTATCAAATTGCCCATTCCGTAGCCCCGAAGTCAGGATTGCCTGTAATTATTAGTTTATCAAGGAACTTCCCTCATTTACTCTCATTGCCGCAATTTAATTGGGAAACTTGTCTTATAGATTGATTGGTTGATAATTAACTACCAATCTTCTCAGTCCTGTCAGATAACCATCTTCTTAATAAGTACCATTGTAACTATGTACTTATCTGCTTAGTTATATGGGTATGGTAAGCCAGAACGAGAACCGTATCTGGATAAGTAGATAAGTATCTATTATTTGTGAAAATCACGTGAAAAATGTAGTTTCGAGGACGGGTTTTTTTTTGCATCTACTTAGTTATTTGTGATACCTATGCTGTGACTTCTAATGAAAGTATATAGTAGGTTAGGTACCTATTTACCTTCGTGCGTAATTATGAACAACTAGCGGTCGCCCGCGACTTCGTACGCGTGGAGTTAGTTATTTGCACATTTTGGACAATCCACATAATGTATGTTTATAAATTGTAGCCTATGTGTTATTTTCATGTATAAGCTATATCATTGAAAAGTTTCATAAAAATCCATTCGGTAGTTTTTGCGTGAAGGAGCTTAGCAGCAAACCGCCATCCATACACATTTATAATATTAGTGAGGTAGGTAGGTTCTAATAACAAAAATCCATCCAATTTCAAATCAGTTGAGTAGCTATTAAGAAAACTGCAAACATTTATATCAAACATAAGACGAACATCTATATTCTATCTTCTATACATATAATAAAAATGTAAAAAAGCTGTGTCTGTACATTGAAGATATTTATCTCAAAATAACTTAGGACGACTAAAAAACAGTAACAGAACATGAATCAATGATTTTTAAATTTTTTGTCTGTCTGTTTGTCTGTTTATCTGTTTGTTCGCGCTAATCTCGGAAACTACTGAACCAATTCAAATGAAACTTTTTTTATTGTATAGCTGTAATATCAGGGCAACTTATAGGATATATTATATTTTGAAGACCAAGCTCCTTGATGTAGAACCACAACAGCCCAGCTAAAGTATAAGAGGTAGGTCAATGGCACTTTAACAAAAGTTGTTCAGATTGATGAGCATTTTATGATGCCATGAAAAAAATCAAACATCATGGAACATCTGGTTTGGAACTCTAAGAGCCCAGCTCCACTATAACAAATATGGAATGAAATGGAATGGAAAATTGTCAAATGTGATGAGCATTTTTGGATGAGATCCTATAAGGAAGCATATTCCGACCTTAAACCCCTAATGGAACGAAAAGGGGGTTCCAAGTTTGTTCATGGGACTACGTGATTCCTTGGCCCAATCTACTCCAACTTTTGCATACACATACTTTGACAGAATTGATGGATAAAATATAAGATTCAAACTTTAATAGAAACATCCCCTAATGGAATCCATACTAATATTATAAATGCGAAAGTAACTCTGTCTGTCTGTCTGTCTGTCTGTCTGTCTGTCTGTTACTCTTTCACGCCAAAACTACTGAACGGATTTAAATGAAATTTGGTATACAGATGATCTAGACCCTGAGAAAGAACATAGGCTACTTTTTATTGCGAAAGGGGTTGTAAGGGGTAAAAAAGGGGGTAAAAAGTTACTTTTCCACGCGGACGAAGTCGCGGGCGGCCGCTAGTAAAAAATAATTTGGGGGTTACTTTCATTAGAAGTTGATATAATTTTTTTTTAATATTAAATGGGTTTGCACTTGACCTCATCTCACCTAATGGAGAGTGACAATGAGGTCTAAGATGTAGCGTGCTTTCCCAGAAGAAGCCTATTCACTCTCGACTTAAAGACACCCAAATTGATGTAGCTCTCTGGAAATACAGAAGCCGGCAAGTTGTTCCATTCCTTAGCAGTTCGTATAAAATATCAATGAGCCGCCTTAAAAATCTATTAACCTATAAACGAACATTTATATAAGTAATATATTTTTTATATCTATTTAAATAATCATCTTTAAGTCAAGAGTCATAAAGTTCACGCAAACGAAGTTGCGGGCGGCCACTAGTATCGAATAAAAATGAGTTTCTCTTTTTATGAAATTAGTCTTACCTACCTATCTAGTTTTTTAGAACCAGGGCTAAATAAATCAAAGATCGTGATAAGAAACGATCAAGGTAGCACCCTCTCGATGCAATAATAGCACTTGTGTCTCAGACATAACGTCAGTCCAAAGTACAAAAACGGTAACTCTATGTGGCATTGTATGTACTTATTGTTGTTTATAATTATTGTAGTATAAGGAAAATTAAAGTCATGTGTGGCCTACAAACAAATATTACCTATGCATAATTGCATATAAACGATTGTAGATAATAAGAATAATTGATAGGAAACTATAGGTATGAAGTAGATCATAGCTACAAAATAATTATACACAAAAGGACGTTAAAGTAGTACCTCAGTCTAACGTACGCCATCTAGCGGACTTTTCACACGCGATTCATCAGACTTGCCAACTCCAGGATTATGATTTAAGCGTGCCCCGTATAAAAAAAACCATTGAAGTCTTTATGATCGGCGGCGCACCTAATAACTTACCACCCACCAACACCAGAGTAGGCACAAGCCTACTCCGGTGTTGGTGGGTTATTGGGTGTCCATGAGCGGTGTGGTCGCTTGCCATCCGATGATCTGTCTGCTCGTCTCCCTATCTCCTAAAAAAGGTGCATGAAAATGGGTTAGGGGACATCTCGCCCGAGAATTTCAAGATTTTTTGGCTGGTTCTAACCTAACCTAACCAATATTTTCGGGCTCGGGTGAGTTGTCCCATAGACAACCATTAAAATATTCTTGTGTACTTAACTCTTATTAGGTTTGTTAAACTGTCAAAACATACCTAATTTACAAATTTTCCATTGACCACGCCGAATTTCGAGGAAGTTTCTACATATTTTACCGCAGTTATTTCCTCATGGCTATAATAAACAATGTAGATCGTTCATAAGATAACATTTAGGTACAAAAACACTCATCAACAGAAGTCATCCACAACATTAGCTACCGAAAAATGTGTTCTATGGTCATACATAAAGTTGAAAAACTTTTTGATACCATTTTGTATGCAAATATGGTATGGTTAGTTCTAAAAAAATAAGACGTGAGCAATATTGTTACAAAATTTGCTTTTAATCCGAAATCTTGACGGTTCTTTAAACCTGTCGCTAGTGAAGCCCTTCGTAACTTAGTTTTATTATTAGATACCTACCTACAATAATATACATGAGGGCTAAGAACCCGCCTTCCATACTTACGAGCACCAATACGACTGTTCATGGTCCGGATCTGAGCATGCACCTCTGAATTTTACAAATCTTTGAAATACTATCCTCGGTATCAAAAACTATCACGTTGTCTCTTTCATTGTGATGCATTTGGAAGAGACAGAGCAATAGTTTACGTTATGTCAGTTTTAGATGTCAACTCATGGTAGTGCTACTGGTTCCCCGGTTAAAGGGTTTCGAAGGCTAGTCGCTTCGTTGTAATTACTAGGCCTTCCAAATCTCCTGAATCATGGTCTAAGCGCACCCCGGTATGATATGAGAGTGATTTAAAATTTATCGAAAGTCTTCTCGGTTTCTCTTTGACACGTGTATATAGAAGATACCAGGTAGTTTATAACGAAGCCGTAACGAATGAATCCAAATATAGTTGCCAAACAGTGGTTATCAAAGAGAAAGGAAATCCGATTCGGTCGAACTAGAGTTCATGTCAGACCCTCGGTTTACTCGTGATTTGAAGACTTTGTAACCTAATGTATCAGAATCACAAGTTTTTTCTAAGTTTATCCAAGTTTATTAGCAAATGGCACGCACACACTTACATTGTCTGAAAATTACATCTTAATACAAATTAAAAATTACATTTGTATAGTGCAAAAACTATATCTACCTGTGAGTCAATGTCTATATCGACATTATAATAGAATAGAAAAAGTTTATTTGACCAAAAATACAGCTATATAAATCAAATATACCAATTACCTATGTATACTCATAAATAAAGGTAAGCAGCGCTTTTATGCCATCATTAAAAAAAAAGGTAAGTTTGCATTTATATTCGTTTAGTTTGTTATATTTACGCTAGAATAAAAATAATATGAACATCATTTGCTTTAAGACTTTTGGATAATCGCATAAAAAATACAACTTATTATACAAAATCGGTCAAGTGACTTGGTGATTTTGTATAGAGAGTCGAAAAATTTTTCGATGATATTCGGAAAGTCATAGACCAAATATTGTTCAAAATGGCAAAAATTGTTAGCAGAACACGGGGTCAAAGGGGTGTAAATGTTCACGGATACACCCTATCTATATACAAATAATATAATGTTATAGTAAAGTAGTTCATAATATTTTTGATAAAGACCACAGAAAAGTTTATTTTCGGCAATATTGTAAACACGGAAGTTTGTTAATGTCTAAATAATAATGTTAAAAATATCCACACAACAAGTGATACACAACAGGGCATGTGATTGTTGTCTGTTTTGACCTTTAATCCATTCAAACACAGGTTTTAATGATAAAATAATTCACTGACTTAATTTCAAACTTCCGAAGTCGTCGTCGGTCTAAGCAGCTCTTTCAAAGGCAGTAATGTGTGAAATAGGTAAAAAATTAAACAAAGACCAGACGTAGATAATGTACAGTTGGCTGCTTAAAAAGCTTCTAACTGTAGATGTACGGGTCTCTTCCAATCTCTTGCTTTTATGCTCTGTCAACAAAGTCCGGAAATGTATTCTTAAAGAACTATTTATTTAACTGTGGGAGAGCCACGCTTCGGCATGAATGAGCCGGCTTGACCGGAGTGATACCACTGCCTCACAGAAAACCGGCGTGAAGCAGCCCCTGTGCTGTGTTTCGCCGGGTGAGTGAGGGTACCTGAGGCCCACCCGGCGGGGGAAGGGGATAAAAGGTTGGCAGCGCACTTGTAACTCCACTGGTGGTGGAAATTGCTTACCATCAGGTGATCCGCCTGCTCGTCTGCTACCTATCACATAAAAAAAAACTATTACTGAGTTACATAATAGTATAACCATTAGGTCTACCATATTCTATGAGGTAAGCGGTTATGGCGCCATCAATTAATTTTATCACTTTCTTGATGCATTATAGTTCATTATATGGTCGACAACGCATTCAGATACCTACTAGGTATAATCAGCTATATTGAATTAAGGTTTGTTAGATGTTAGTATGTAACAAACTTCATCTCATACTGAATCAACTTCCTCCTTATCTCTACATGATATTCTCAGTTGCATCCAAAGGCCAATTTTTTGTAATGCTTATAATTTTTCGTTACAGATTAAATATGCTGGCCATAAAATGTTTACAATAGTAGCACAGATCATTTAGATAGTACGTATAGTGTTGGTAGCGGTATCTAGTATAAAAAGTCGTAGTTTGGCTCATGTCAAGTAAATAGTGTATCTGACTGTACCTTGCTTACTCTTGAATCAATTAAACCATCCAGACTGAGATTACTTGCAGTACCCAGTTTTTTTATACTTTAACTTCACGTATGACGTATGTCCTTGAATTCGTTCACGTTGAAGATTCAATCTCTGAGCTAGGGCGAGCATCATTGGAGATACGTAAACAGATAACGAAACCATTTTCACCCTACACATCGTCTTTTCGTTTTGGTGTATTTTTATCCTACTAGCAATAGCGTACAGGGTCTATCTGTGTGTGTACCACGTGTTCTACCAACCATAGGTACTGAACAACATAATTATTTGGTTCTATGACCTTTGAGATTCAATGAAAAATTTCATCTTTCCATATAAAGTCGATCACATGACTTGGTCAATTTGTATAGGGAGTCAGATTTTTTTTTTGATGAATTTCGAAAAGTTTTTGAACAAATGTTGTTCAGAATGGTAGAACATGTGGTTACAGGGATGTAAATGTTCATAAATACATCCTATAAGGCCTAGCAAAGACATGAAATATTGCCCTCTTTACAAAACGGTTTAAAATGACGTTGACACATTTAAGTATGTAAGTCATAAATAGATGAGACCGCATCAGTTTTAAAACTTTAGACCAAATTTTATAACCTACGTTACGTACCTAAATATATCCTAAGCAACCCGGTCATTGACTCAGAAATATTACTATCTGGTTCTAACTACATGTTGCTCCAAATGTTTGCTGAAATGCCTGCCTGTATACAAAATGGTGATAACATGCCAACCATACACTTTTACATGGAACAATAAGCAAAAAATTCGCTAGAAGGATACATTATTTCATCGTAAAAAACCTTTCAAAATGTAACCCAAACCCATAACAAAAAAAGTGTGGTGTAACGGGTATGTTTTGTTGTGTGTATTAAGTCTGTTTATATCATCGTATATATCGTGCCGAGCCACTTTGAGATCCGCCGTTAGAGCCGCTGGGTCTTTACTATGTGTCTACTATATACTATGTGGTCCCCTCCCTTCAGTCGTCGTAATCGATTATGATGACCAGCAACCCCCTGTCGAAGTCGATATGACGTCCTGGGACTGGGACCATTAGTGACCGCTGATACCCCTAGCGCGTATCGTAGATGCGTATCGTAACAATGTGTATGAAAATTTGAAGAGCTCCCTCTATTGTTTCTTTTTATATTGAGGACAATCAAGATGACCTCACTCCTGTACATTAGAAACATTAAATTTGAAAACAATAAATCTCACATAGAAAGGCACATTTGCTGTTGCACCCGGACACTGAACCACAAAATAATTACACACAGAAGTTAGACTCAGCCTGATTTTGAATTTAGAAGAGTTCGTTGACATATGCTAGGGTTGTTGCCCGGCATGAGTACATAAGCGCGCGGCCTCTACCACAGACCTCGACAGTTTGACAATCTTATATCATAGGCTAGGATTAATGTGGTCGAAAAGGCGTATTTCCCCGTTAGTGCGCATGCGTGAGTACATGACACGTTTTAGCTCTTAGTGGGCAGCCTCCTTTCTGTGTGTAATTATTTTGTGACTGAACAAACACAAGGTGGTAACTGAACCTGCGCTCTTTAGCGTATCGGGCTGGGACTCTATTTTAAATGCGTCGATTTTTCGAAACTTTTAAAATAAGTTGACTCATCTCTGGTATTGCATCTTTCTAGCTTCTTTGTGTTGTCAGATTCTAATACCTAATAAATCATTTTTAGGAGCTAGAGATTAAATTAATAATTTCTAAACTCGTATAAACACTCCTTGATGTCAAGAAAAAAAAACCGTTATTTCGATAAATCGATACAACTAATGATGACTCGTTTGGCAACATCTAAGTAATTATATAGGTAGAATGTCTAAATCAAGTTTATTAGATGTAGTATAAAATGCAAAAGATTAAATATTTTATTGTCATTTCCCTTATTATACGGAACCAATACGAGGAAAACGACGCATGCGCGACTTCTAAGTGTTTTTTTGGTGGAGTTAGCCTTAGAACCATACGGGCACAGGTATATAAATATGCCTCTATAGTCCAGTAAGTCACTCGCTAAGTCCACTACGGCGTGTTAAAACAATATTTTGTGAATTTATCCTGCTTTATACAAAACAGGTATGTTTGCCTACGTCATATTTATGTAAGGTAGTTTTTTGGGAGTCTACTGATTTAAAGATTAGACATGCCGTTTAGAGTTATGGTAAGGAGCTTAGATATGGGGCCTTTTCCGAGACAATATCCCGCTTTACAGGGTTCCTTACCTATCTTAATTCGTTGATAGCCTCGGTAGCGCAGTGGGTGGTAGTTCGCACTTAAAACAACGGCTGCGCTTGGGGTGCCCGGGTTCAATTCCCGGGTCGGGCCAAAAAAACTTAAGCCTGAGTTTTTCTGTTCCGAATTTCTCAGTGTCAGCCCGAGTTCTGGAAGTTGGCAGGCTTGTATCCCCCAATGGCTTAACGTGCCTCGGGAGGGACGTTTTGGTCCTCTCTCTTTTCGGTCGCGTCACACTGGTGTCCCATCGAATTTAAGAGGGTAAGGGAATAGAGAGTGCACCTGTGTTTGCGCACACACATGTCTTCATACTGAACTCTAGATATGAGAATGAAGCCTACGATGGAGCGGGCTTGCCAAGAAGTAGCCTATTTCACTGTAGCTTTAAAAATATTGAGATATTGTATTCATTGGTTATGTAGCTACCACCACTTCAGTTCAAAGATATTTATTCTCATAAAGACATTTTGCCACTTACATGAAAACATTATTGTTAATTAATTTACGTACAGTTTATCACCACTGACATGACGCGAATTTGATCAAGTTCAAAACTGTGATCTTCAAATCGTGAACTAACCACCCTGTAGTTATGTTAATCTTGCACTAAAAAAAATTCATCGGAGGGTTCAGGTGGGATTCGAACCTACAACCTTCCACAAGCTAGGCAGATGTTAACTCGCCATGAGCTGACGATTTTTTACTTAAGAATAAATAGCATAATAATAGCATAGAAAGTGCATAAGCTACTTAGTACGGAGTCAGGTCAATGTATGAGATGTTGTGTGAATTTATTTATTTTATTTAAATTGCAAAGACCTATAACAAACATAAAAATAAATCTGTACTTATTTATGTTCCTTTCCCTTTTCAGAAACTTCAAGATGAAATTCTTCGTAGTCCTATCTGTGGTCTTCGCCGTGGTAGTTGCCGACACGTACAAGACGACCCACGACTCCATAGACGTGGAGGCCGTGGTCACCAACCCTGACAGTCTGAAGGCATTCACCGGCTGCTTCTTAGACACCGGGGCTTGTAATGAAGTCGCCGCTTCTTTCAAGAGTAAGTTGTTGTTCATGGATTTGTTACCAAGATTTAACCTTCAAGTTGCTTGGGGTGCCTCAAAATTACCCCAAAGCACAAGAAGTCATCATAATAATATCTCGCCTTACGTTGGCCTAAATTTTCAGTTAAAAATGTAACGTCTAGCTGGTTTGTGAGCATTCAAAGTTTCATGGGCAAGTCCATTTTAAAGTTTATAATATTATAAAAATAATTATACCATTGAACTTATTATACACAAACTTTTATTATAAAACCATGTACATAAACGAAACATTTGATATAGCTACCAAACAAAATTTACTAGACGCATACAAGATACATGCGTGTGACGTCACTCGCTAGTAGCCGTTTGTATAGAGCGTTTTTGGGCCTGCGTAAAAATTAATATGTGCTCTTGATGTTGTGTAAATCTCAGTTAATTTAAATCAGAATCAAATAATTCTTTCAAAAATGTTTCTTAAATAGAGGGGTCTTTTGATTCAACACATAAAAAAAAATTAGTCAAATACCCTATTAAAATCATTTGACTTAGTTAACATTGACCGTGGGAGAGGAACGTGTCGGCATGAATGGGGCCGGCTCGACCGGCTTCACAGAAGACCAGCGTGAAACAGCGCCTGTGCTGTATTTCGTCGATTGAGTGAGAGTAGCGGAGACCCAATTGGGGGGAACGAGGGAGCGCACTTGTGACTCTAGGTACCGTACCATTGTTGTAAGTGTCTATAAGCGGCGGCAATCGCTTACCATCAGGTGATCCGTCTGCCACCTATCACATAAAAAAGACGGTATAGACAGTTTAATGTCTTAACGAAGTGTTAATTTTCTTACTCATCCTTTTCAGAGGTTTTGCCTGAAGCCACAGAACAAGCGTGTGCTAAATGCACGCCAGCACAAAAACACATGCTGAGGAGATACCTGGAAGAGGTCAAGAAGACCTCCCCCGAGGACTTTGCGGCCCTCAACAAGAAGTACGACCCTGAGGGCAAATATGTGGAGGCCCTTCGCGCAGCCATTGCTAATGCTTAAGAATTCCCAAAGTAATAATTAAGATTTTAAATTTTACGTTAGATTTTGTTCCTGAATTAAAGTTATGTTATGAAACTGTCATTTTACTTTTTAGCCATGTAAATCTATGGTTTTCTGTGAGGCAGTGGTATCACTCCGGTCGAGCCGGCCCATTCATGCCGAAGCGTGGCTCTCCCACAGTTGAAAGTTTTTATAGCAGATGAAATACTTGATTCTGAATGAATAGGTAGCCTAATAATAAATGCTTTTTCAATATCACAAGTTAGGATTTCCACTCAAACTGTAAAGATTAACGCCTGTATGCTAAACGAAGCAATCATTGACAAAGAACTATTAAATAGTCTTACTAACAAGGCGCTTCACCGTTATTTCATCTCATGATAAAAAAAAAGACTATTAAGTCATTACACTATTAAGTGTACCTACACATCCCACTTATATTATAAACGTGAAAGTTCGTAATTGTTGATGGATGGATGGATGCTTGCTCCTCTTTTCAATACTTTACAATGTTAATATACTTAGCTTACTTACATACATAGGCTACAATTTATAAGAAAATATATATTATGTGGATTGTCCAAAATGAGGAAGGGTACTAACTTGATGTAAAACTATAACAGGTATTGGATAGTTATTGATATTTATTTTTTTAAATTCAACACTACTAGATCAAGCGCCCCGTTTGGTCTAGTGATTTAAGTACCGGTCCGTGATCTCGGGGTCTAGGGTTCGATTCCCTGGTCGAACAAAAGTATGTTTCGAATTTTTCGAACATAGCTCGGGTTTGTAATCACCAATCCGCATTAGGCAAGCGTGGTGATAGAATAGAAAATATTTATTTGGAGCAAATTACAACACAAACTTAAATTAAAATTAAACTTATGCTACCAAAATGGTTGCCACTCAGAATTTGTCACTGCTTACTTAGCAATGACGCTGGTATTCTGTGGCACCAGACCAGATAGAGAGAGGGCGCTGCATTCTTGTTATATTCAGATTGGATTCACATGAATTATACAAAGCCTAATCGCCTTACAGTAGCGATGAATTGATTTCTACATATAATGGAGGCCTTTGCTCTGCAGTGGGACAGTAAATAGGCTGATAAGTAAGTACTTTACTTTACTTTACAGACTATGATGTAACAGTACAGTATCTGAATACAATATAAAATGTTCAACCAGCTGTCATTTCAAGAGCCTGCTGCTGTGGTAAACACTTTTTTCGAAAACTTCACACGTGCTACGGTGATCGTTGTGGGCCACAGAGGGACCGCTCCTAATAAATTAGTGTCACATGCTTATCTACCTATCTTTTTAATTTTGTTTTATAGTTAGTTATTAACTTTTGCTCGTTGAAGCGGTTCCCCAACGCGAATTTTTTTTTAAATATGTAAGTAATACAAAAAAAAACTAAATTGAAATAGGTTCTTTCGTTCGGGAGCTATGATGCCACAGAGCAGATAGTCAGACAGACAAGTCAAACTTATAACACCCCTCTTTTTTAAATCCGAACTTTTGGACTTACGTACTTACCTGCCTTTTGCATTTAGTATCATATCCATCCAAGGCCAGGCACCCAGTTTTATAAACATTAGCCGTTTAGTAATGATCCTCGTATTATAACAATTGAACCCCGACCAATTTCAAATTTCATTGATGACTTTTAAATAACAGTTCCTAATTGCAAGTTTCCGCTCAAATTGTGTATAAAATATTTCGAAAAGCCCATAACGATGGTACTGTCAATTTGTCAGCCGAAGAAAACCAAAGAACACTAAGGTGAGTTGTCTACATTTAAATTTTTCACTGTCCAACACACCTACTTTAAATATTTTGCTCACTCCCGCTGCCCGACCAATACTTGTCCATTCCACAACGAGTGGACAGTACGTAACACAAATCTTGTACCGTAAAGGGATAGAAAGTGGGGACTTTTTAAGCATTTGTGTCTCTGCTATCCACGCATGGTGGACAAGCAGAGCGGTGCAGGAATAAGCCTAACCATTTTAGGTTCTATGGCAGATATGGTTCGTCTACTGCAACTGTATTGCAATATTGATCTAGATCAATTACGTTTTATAACGGAATTTTCATTGGTCATAACCGTCTGTAAGCGCCCACTGCAGTGCCAGCTTGGTCGGAATAAGGACGAGCGTGGACGCCCATATTCGGACTAATGATGACCGTCTTATCGACCAACGAAAATGACCCTCTGCTTATATTTCATTTTCCCACAGCCAAATCCAACCATGAAGGTATTCCTGTTCACGGTGATGGCTGTGCTGGCCCCCATGGCTCTGTGCTACGACGAGAAGTATGACAAGATTGACATGGATAAGATCCTCGGGGACAACGCAATGTTCACCGGCTACATCAACTGTCTGTTGGATAAAGGACCTTGCGAGTTAGAATATTCAGCTGATTTTAGAAGTAAGTTTGGGTGAACATTATGTAGTTACTTGTTACGACAAGACTTATAGGCGCGCGGTTACACCATCATCTTATAGGTATCCAGTGCTTGGCTCCATCTTTACTCTACTGTTAGAAAATATCGGAAAGTAGACATAATGTGGGCAAAAAGATACAGAGTTTGAAATACCTAGTCCTATTTAATTAATTGTAGGCTCCTTTAAGGAAAAAAATCCTCGATACGGATTGAGAAAAGGTCCGTGTCCCCTCCGCGTGATGTGTCGAGGATTTCTTACTTTTTTTATGTGTTAGGTGGCAAATGAGCAGACGGATCACCTGATGGTAAGCGATAGCCGCCGCCCATAGACACCTGCAACACCAGTAGAGTCACAAATGCGCTGATAAACTTTTTCCCCTTTTCCCCCAATTGGGCCCAGTGCCCTCACTCACTCAAAGAAACACAGCGCCGGCGCTGCTTCACGCCGGTCTTCTGTGATGCCGTGGTTCACTCTGGTCGAGCCTGCCCATTCATGTCGAAGCGTGGCTCTCCCACGGTACCTACTTAATTTAAAAAGTATAAAATCGCGCATGATACTTAAGAAGGACAATAATTTTAAGGCGGTAGCTAAATCAAAGTTCTCCACAGAAATATTCCCAGTGGTAGGTAGGTAGGTAATCGCCACCAATTTTAGGAAAAATAAAATGTTCATTTCTTTACCACTTACCAATAAGTAATGATCTCTTTACAGAACTATTACCAGAAGTAATCTCCACCGCCTGCGCGAACTGCACACCAATCCAAAAGGCAAACGTCAGAAAAACCGCCAAGCGATATCCGAGAAGCCCGATCAGTTCCAGGGGGTCTAATTTGAAGTCACTTTGAGACTCAACCAAACGATTGAGAATGCCATTTCCTAATTTGAAGTGACCATTCTTTCGTTTGAGACCGATGGAAGTTGTTTTGACAGGACTTGTCTCAAACCCTAATTTGAAAGCATAAAATGACATTCGTAAAATTGAATTTGACAGCTCAAGTCTCGGGGTTTTATGTCAAATTTTACGATATCTCGAAAGGTGTTGTACTTCGTTTGAACATTTCATACATACATCGGAAGATTAGAAATTATATTAATTAATCTATTAATTTGTCATATAAAAGTTACGATAAGAGTTTACTAGCAAATTAGGTACTTAACAAATACCTGTAAAGTTAGTTTAAAGGAAATAATGGTAAATAAATAATAGTTATTATGTCTAGAAAAAAATGGTCATGTATCTATTATATACTTAATAATTTGTGATTTTTTGCAGTGAAACGGCTGGTAGAGTTTAGAGAGATTCCTTTTGAAGAGCCATTGTGAGGATATGGTGCCCTTTTATGTAATAATTAGTTGTGGTTGTGGGATGCATCTGGTCGAGGTATGTACCTTACCTACTTATATATTTAAACCTAACATAAACTAGACCTATACCTACCAATCGTTTTATCTCATTCAAAATCTCATACCGAAAGGTTAAATGAAGTTATGGATAGGAAACTCAAGTACTTAGGTACACTAAGAATTTTAAGAACTTACCTAACTATTCCTAAATAAAGACAGTATATACAGATCCATAAATCACTCAACTAGGTTCTATGCATCTAAGTAGGTACCTACAGTGAAAACCCCTGTTTAAACAGCAATAAAAGTAGGTATTTTGTTTGTTTGAAAGTTATGAAATAGAACATCATCATAATAGAAAATCAGCCATCCAAATGATGATCATTTGTAAAGTCACCGAAAAATCCAATGAAAGAAATGGTTTAGGTACCAAGAGTAAATAATGAACTTATAAATTCAATTAATAGATCTCCGGTAGTGCATTTTTTGGTTGATACTTATATGTATTTATTTATGTTTACAGATTTTATGACCGATGATGGCATATGGCAGATGGACACCAGTCTCTCCAGCCCAACACCAGTCACAGTGGAGTCACTATAGAAAATACTTAAATAAAATAATAATTGTTGTATGAACATTTGTAATTTTTTTTTTCTATTCTATGCTGAACACAAAGATTATGCAGGTACCTACATACCTAATTTGAGATTAATTTGAATTATTGATCTTATAGCTTGCGTTAAGTTGTTACTGTTAAACTTTCTAATAAAATATCTTTAAACAATTAAATTGTTTTATTTTGCCAAGCCCAATGAGGCTGATACCTCAGCTCTTTTTTGTACCTACCTAGTAAAAATGCCTCATAATTATTAGAATTCTAGTCTAGTGGTTTAAGTACCGAGCCATAATCTTCGGGTCCCGGGTTCGATTCCCAGGTCAAGCATAGCACGGGTTTGTGATCACCAATCTACATAAGGCAAGTGTGGTGATTAAGCCTAATCCCATCATAGTAGCGTAGACTTGATTTCTATGATAGAGCCCTTTGCCCTGCAGTGGGACATTATTATAGGCTGATACCTACTAAAGTATCACTGGTAAAGAGTTTTCAATTATTTAATTATAAATATAGTAAAATATTTATAATTAGGTAATTAAAAAAATCTCAAAGCACTACTACCTGTGTCTACTACTGTGTCACACTAACTGTGTCTTAAGCATAAATCATAATGCATGAACACTAACATCACAAGACAGGAAGCTAACTTACTGCTCAAATGAAAATCAGAACATAAATAGATATTCTTTATTGCACAATGTTTACAAGTCTTCTTAAACTAGGTAATAAATTTTGCTAATATACAATAGCTTGTAGTGACATCTTCCTGTGTTCAATTCGTCGCAGGTTGTAGAGAGAGATCTGTAAGTAAGAAAATTATGGTATTATTGATAAAATTATAATGATAATATCTACTCTGTAATAATATGGCAGTGATAGCTCAGTGTATAAGAATGGGAAGTCGTGGTTTGAATCTGAGATAAATGAGAATACCAGTACATATTGGACAGTATTTGAAATGTGTAACAATAAATCAGTTTGTCTGGTACCTCTGTTAATGGGCAGCAAAGGTCGCTTGATGGTAGTTTATCAAACATTCCGGAATCATTCTCTAAGCATACTATGGGTTCCAGACTGATAGTTTTGTATAAATCTGGGATTCATATGCTAAGTATGGAAAGAGATCCCTATACCTAGGTACATACTCTTTAATTTTTAAAGAAATTAAAAGGTAAGGGTAGAAATCAAATAAGGCAAAACTTTACATGCTCGGATCAATGGAAAATACTAAAACATTACAAACCTTTTGATATAACAAGCCAACAAGCACCAAATTTAGTTATTCAAAGTCCAAATTAATTCCTTCATGTGGTTTGAGGTTACGTAGATCTCCGATCCGATCTCTCACAATCGAGACATTTTTGCAATCCTTCACCATTACCTACTAAATTTACAAACAACTACACAATGTACAAATTTATCTAAAAATTAAATAAACTAAACAATATTATTTTTTATAATTTTGTTAATTGATCAGCTCATCAGCTGTCACTTTTTTTTAGTTTCTCTTTTCTCTTTACAGATTTGTTGAGTATAAGCAAAGAAAACAAACGCTAAACTGCCAAAGCATCTATTTTTATAAAAATATGACTAATTTACATGTTTTCATAATGTAAAATCCTTCTTTTAAACATATTAAGCAACAATCTGTTTATATAAACAGTCAAAACATTTTTATTTATGAAAAATTTCATTGTTTATAAAATTCAATTGCTTCAATTGATCAAGTGTGTGGAGACGCCATAACATAATCTTTCGGCGGCACTTTCAATTGATTTCAAATCTCTATGGTCTCCGATCGTAAAAGAGTGTCCGTCTCAAAGACATTTCGTTATCGCAAAACAAATTACGTTTGGTTGACTCTCAGCTCAACCGAACGAAAGTATTTGCCAACTTCAAATTAGACCCCCAGGAGTTCCTCACCAAGTACGACCCTGACCACAAACACGAGAAGGCCTTCATGGCCTTCGTATTAGAGAATGAATAAGCTGAAGTGTTACTCCCAAATGACAGCTGGAAGCCGAAGTCAATCCGAGTTCCCTTATCTTTAAAATCAGGATATCTTTAAGGCAAGAACGCGTACCATCTTAGACCTAATTCTCTGCACTCGACATGGAAGTCTAATTTGGAGATTTCATACATTCGTATACAAATCTCTTATTCGACTTCAATGTTAAACGCACGAGAATTGTCAGCCAGGAAGCAAATTTTTTTTCAGATTTTAATCAAATCGGTGCATAAAAATTGGCACCATTGTCCATTTTCTGTAAATAAAAGTTATATTGTACATGTACGAGTATAATAGGTACTTATGTTGAAAGCAATTCCTAATTCATTTAACACAGAATTTTAAAACAAACCTATATTGAAACGACATTGGCTAATCGTATCGGATCTATGAGTAATATTAAGTATTTATTTTATGTATGTGGAGCATTACGATTTAGAAATAAATAATGTTAGAACGAGATTTCCTGCAGTTTTATTATTAAAGTCCCTCCTGGGCCCTCCTTTCTACCATAAGACAAAAGATATACGATTTTATCTACACTCATGGCACAATCTTCAAATTAATAACTCAAAGGCAAACACGTTATAGTGAAGATCTACTTTGCCTACCTTGGCATAGAAGAAATTAAAAACAAAATACTGCAACAATTTTTTTTAAGTACTGCCGTGAGGTCATGTTATATTCTTCATACTGCCCAAAAAAATTGTGATTACCTTTGATTTTTTACTTTTAACATTAAAACATTCATGTTGTACTTAGATAAAGGGATAGAGACTAATATTTAGTGCATAATTTGGTATTAAAACACTCACGAATTCTCGCCAAGCTTCCTTTATTTCGCACGTGTTTTAATAGCCCTAATTGAATGTGAAAGTCACATGAAACTACTACAAAGTTTATGCTCACCAATAAACGAAATACCTAAGTAACACAGAATTGATATTGAAATTATAACAATCTGAAGGCCTCAATAATTCATTTCTTAATCTTTATCACCGTCTCTGTGCGTCTCTTTTGTTTGTATACGAAAAAATAAACTGTTCCATACAAAAGGAAAAGAAGCGGCCAAACATCATCATAATTATCATCGTCTAATATGATTGGTTGATTGATTTTTTTTTGTTATTTTGTGTTATTTTGGTACCAAATAAACATTTCTTCTGTCTTTCTTAATATAAGTTCGCGAGGTCGCCGACCGAGCTGCATCTAGCGAAGCCAAAGGCCAAGCGCCACTGAGGGCGAAGCCCGTAGCATCGTTGTGCGCCCTTATCTTAGCAAGTAAACATCAAGAAACCATTGCATCCTGCTGTGTGTCCTGTGGGTAGACGATATTGTAATAAATAAATAAATAATAAATTGTTTATTTAGTAAAATAAGGGCAGATATCATTACAAAACATAAAAACTTAACTTAAGAGTTTTTTCTTTGCCTGAGCTAGGTTGGACCTGTGTTTCAGGCTATACAAATTATATAATATAAAAGTTCACTTATTAATTAACAGTTATCAAGAAAAATGATAATGATAGCGGGGAAACAATAGTTGAGTCTGGCAGGGGAGCGCAGGAAGTGGCGTGGTAGAGATATGGCCTATACTCAGCACAGCAGTAGGTGGATGTGGGCTGATATGATGATGATGAGCCTGCCCATTCATTCCGATGAGTGGCGCTTCCACCATATTACTATAACACCAAGACACCAAGCGTACACTATTGTGTACGATAAGCATTATTATGCTTATCCAGCCAGAGTGGGAATCGAACCCACGACCCTAGGAGATCACTTCCAAGTATAAGGCCATATATAATATGCGCATAAGGCCAGTCTAATTTGAAGATTAAGTTTATTTTATCTGGTGGAGTATAGGTGAGAAGTATAGTACCAAACTATTGTGTAGTATCTATCAATCTTTCTGTGGTCATTAAAAACTCTTCTTACATCGTCACCTCAAAGTTAAAAGGGAAAAATCTCTACGGCGAAGTATAAAGACTGACAGGCAAAAACTACTGTAAAAAAAACAACGACGAACTCCCATAAACATTTTAATGACTTATTTAATTTTACGTTCATAAATAAATTGCTTAGGTATATTACTTATTAATGTCATATTAATTTTAACTATCCCCCTCATTTCAGTACATATTAAAATCCGACCAAAGTACAGTCCCTATAGGCAGATATACCTACTCCAAAGAATCCAAATCAGTCAAATTTCGTCAATAATGTCAAACATATTTGAATCAATATCCATTGAGAAAATACTGTATGTCGTACGTACAGCCACACATCAAAGTACTTTTACAAAACTGACAAATTTCTTCAATCGATTCTCACCTTACTGTCAAACACATTAGGTTGAATATCAATTAAGGATATTTGACAAGTTGTGGTAACCTGATGTGTGGCTGTTTGTAATTGACTTACAGCAGCATAACAATGCGCAGTATCATGACATTATTCAAGGACAAGTAATTATTTTAAAATCATTAGCCATTTGGTAATAAAACAGAATAATAATCTAATAATAATTGAAGCCCGGCCTAAAATTGTAAATTTTATTGATACGGTTGTTCTATTACAATGATTGCAAGTTTCCGCTCAAATTTCGTATAAAATATTGCGAAATATCCGCAACGTTGGTACTGTCAACTCGTGAGCAGGAGAACACCAAAGAAAATTTAGGTGAGATGAACATTATTAAATTAAAATATTTAACTAAATTTCAACTGTAAAAATTGCATATTATTATACTTAAATGCATAATCCATGGGTAAAAATATTTATTAAGTATTTTAATTTCAATCCAAATCTACCCAAAACTACCAAGGTTGATATTTTCTGAATTACCCGTATCCGTAGTTCACAAGATTTTAAAACATTTTAAATGAAAATATTTAAATTTCATCATAGAATCAACTGTACAAATCGGGCTTACTTACTCTAACGAATTAAATTCCATGAATTAAAATATTTATTTCAATTGAACTACTCTACCCAAAAACTACCAAGGTAAATTATTATATAGGGTTATCATACCCTATGACCTAAGCGGCAGTGGCGCCCATAATTACAATACAATATGAAAGACAGGTACATAATTTCATACCCCGATATCGGATCGGCGTGACGGCGTCCGACACCGATATCGGATCAGATAGTGTAAAGGCGCTCTTAACCGTGGCCATTTTGTCAAAAATACATTATGCGTCAATGTATGCATTATTTTTAATACATTAGGTATGTGAAAACGCTCTAAGGCACGCACTTGCGGAAAATGTACTATGTATTTTTTTAACGTATTTTTTGAACTTTCCACAGTAAAATCCAACCATGAAGGTCTTCCTGTTTGCCGTAATGGCCGCGTTGGCCCCTTTCGTTCTGTGCTACGACGAGAAGTATGACAAAATGGATGTGGACAAGATTCTGGGAGACGACGCTCTGTTCACCGGCTACCTTAACTGTCTGTTAGACAAAGGACCTTGCGATCTGGAATATGCCGACGAGTTCAGAAGTGAGTTTGATGCCTGTTTGTTTGCTTAATAAGGGTTATTCTTAACCGTCAGGAAAATTGTGGCAAACTTAGTACGAAATGAGGTCAATGTATGAGATTTGGTCGTTGTAAATTTACTATGGAAATAGCTTAACTGCTTATGTCCCGAAACAAATGGTGCGCCACTAGTTTGAATATAAAAAGGAATTCCCTTCGGTTTTATGCCCCACTTTTAGGTAAATAGGTAATGCCGACCTTCCTGGCTACCTATCTTGAAAAACGTTAGGGTTGCTTTTGGGGTCAATAAGAGGTCCAACGTTAGCATGATTGCCTAATTCCCCAATACTCACCAATTGTGTCTCCACAGAACTATTACCAGAAGTGATCGCCACGGCCTGCCAACACTGCACATCAATGCAGAGAGTAAACGTCAGAAAGACTGTGAAAGCGATCACTGAGAAGAAGCCTGAGGAGTTTGAGGAGTTCATCAAGAAATACGACCCTGACCACACTCACGAGAAGGCTTTTACAGCGTTCGTGTTGGGTGATGATTAAGAAGATGTCAAGATTCTGAACTGTGATTCCATTAGGTAAATACGTTGACTGTTCTGTAGCGCTACCATGAGTTGACATCGAAAACTGACATAACGTAAACTATTGCTCTGTCTCTTTCAAATGCATCACAATGAAAGAGACAAAGCGATAGTTTTCGATAGCGAGGATAGTATTTCAAACTCATGGTAAGGCTACTGATCAATGGGTAAAAAAAAGCAGTGAAATGGAACAGTCAAATAAAGCAACCACTTCTGATGAAAATCCACCGGTACTCTTATAGACGAGTCTCTTCGAGATGATATTGCTTACAGTTCGCGATGTATAAACTTCCTTCTTTCTTCATATTTAAAGAATCCTGTTATATCTGACCGAGAAACCTTATTAATACAACATTGGCTAATCTTATTGGACTACAGAGTTTAATGTGGAGCATTACCTTTAAGCAATAGAATACAGTGCAATAATACATTTTATGACGTTTCATTTAAGTGCCTACCTTAAAAAAGATACCTTATATTATTTTACATTATATTGAAACAAAGAAAACTTATTATCTAGATAAGACATTGAAGAAATTTGTTGATATCGTACAATTTTCATACCGTCATAGTTGTCAGGTGAAATTATTTTTAGGCAAAGGACAGATGTAAAGAAGTGCATGGTGTAGGTTTTTTTTATTCTAAACTAGCTTTTGCCCGCGACTTCGTTCGCGTGGACTTCAGGTTCGTAGAAACCTCAAAAATTGTAGCCTATATGTGTTATTCTGATGTATAAGCTATATTGTGGTAAAGTTTCATTCAAATCTTTAATCTAAATTATAATTGTCTTATAAACCGTACCAATAGATGGCGTTGGCGGTCAATATGCAGAAGCAACGTAGTAAAGGGCAGTCCACAAAGAAACAAAATAAAACATTTATCAATTTATGTTTCGGATTGATCGCGGGGCAAAGAATACTACAAACGTTTGTGCAATGCCGCCAGTAGCTATCAACATACTGTGCATACTTAGATTCCGGTAGCGGGTTTGGGTATCCTGTTTAGGCAACGCAATGTCCAATCCAAGGTAAATTGCGCACCAAACTCGCATAAAGTTTTGGAACAAGTAACTATTACATTTGTGTGATAGGGCAGACGGGCAGACGGATCATCTGATGGCAAGGGGCTGTCGGGGGAGATGGTAAGTGGGGAAGGGGATGGTAAGTGGCCATGGAGAAGGGTAGCTCCAAAGAATTACTAAAATTAATGGACAGCCCCTTACGTGTATTTTTGTAGGTATGTTTGACAATTATTTTACCTAAAAAACCATTTGATCGAAATTCATTTCTGAAAATATAAGTAACCATGTGAAAAAAATACTTGCAAAATTATAAATTAAATGTAAGTATTTAAGCTTCGAAAAGAAAAACACGATAACCATATACAACGGAAGTTAAATAATTAATAAGAACTTCTTTCTTATTATATGCAAGTTTCCTTAATTGTGTTGTGTTTGGGTTCATTCTCCTCGTTTAGATTTCGTACGTACACGTTATCATCATCATATCATCTCATATCGTGCTTAAGCAACAAACACACATTTCCAATACCCGCTCCAAGGTTATCTCGCGCACCAGATTCGCACCAGAAATGGACCACAGTCGTGACGTAAATCCCGTGCCATATGATGCGGAACGCTTGCAATTTTAGGGTTGCCAGACCATGAAGATAATATTGTGAGATTGTGTGGATAATATTGCCAGATCACTAACGTTGAAAATGTAGCCGAACCCAGTGGTGTTTTATATCCCTAATCCCTATTAGTACTCGTATTAGAAAATCAAAAAAGGCTTATTTTGAAAAAGACAGTTACAACGCCGAAGTTTACAAAAAAATTAATCCTCGAGACTAGGCAACGCCATTTCATGTTTTTGATTCGTTACTGGCTCCTTATTTGAAATTAACATTTTAGGTCTTTGTTAAAATAGTCTGGATGTGATTATTATTATCTTTACACTGTGAAATAGGCCCTAGCATCTTATATCCTACACAAAGATGCCTAAGATGTATGCATACAAACTTTTGATCGTATAATTATGTCGACATAAGCCACGGTGGTTATTTCATACGAACTCGGCAACCCTGGTTGCACCTCGTCAAATATTATGTGGCTGCGCTTGCACAACTCGTTACGTCGGTCGCCTGCGCAAGCTGACACGAAAACATACTAACGCAATGCCTAATTGCTCGCCTCCTCTTATTCATTAGCTGCAGTAATGCAACCTTTGTGTCTATACTCCGACTATGACTGTGTTTAGCTGGTTTCAAGTCTGCTCATTTAGTTGTTGATTTTGTCGGAGGTAATTGGTAATTAATTTGACAGGGTTGAGCGAAATAGGAACTTATGATTATTTTACATAATAAAATTGCTTGACAACACTTTTTCTCATGTCGCAGACATTAGAAATGGATTTTTCCAGGAAATTAGTGTGCATTAATTTTCCTGTCATTTATAGTTTATATTTTTGACCAAATAAGCTTCAGAAATAAATTGAGGTATAGCTTAATGTAGGTAATACACCTCAGCAAATTGAATCATTCAATAACATAAAACAACGATACTTTTAAAACCTTTTTATTACTCTAGCAGTCAACTTTCTAGTTCTTCGAAAAATATCTTATAAAACTAATCTTAACTAAAATTATCCAATCACACATTATAAAACTATAAAATAAATTACTGTTCAACAGATTTGTTTGAAAGATGCTACTTTTTCTTTGAAGTATAATTTAAATTCATTTTGTACGGTAACATCTTTGTAATATAAATATTTAATAGAGAGCAAAAGAATCACAATTCCACCTAAGATAAAGAATGAAAATAATGTAAATAAGTATGATAAACATATGGATGATAATGTTATTGAAGGTGGGCCAAAGACTTCTTATCTAGTTGAAGAGGACAAAACAGAAATAAAATCAGACTTTCATGTTGCTATACGAAATTATACAAACAAACTCGAAAATAAAGTGTAAGATCAACTAACATACGATATTTTTAAAGCTAGTTATGTTTTCCTCGCTCCATCAAATAAAATTGAACTTCATAGTTTTAGGAGACCATAAAATAGAATTTAAGATTTTGTGGTGGATATAAGATGTCAAGGATTTGATTTCATGTAACCAGATGATCTGACAAAACTTGGATCATAGTCTAAGCGAACCTACTTCTTACAGAAACAAATACAATGAGAGGCCAGAAGAAAGAAGTGAACCAAAATTTAGTAGTGCCAGTACCAGATATGTTCAAAGCCCAAGTTATACCTGATGGGTAGGAAGACCATTAAATGTATTTAGCTGCCTTGGATGAACTTGTCGAAGTCGGCGCGGAACTTGCCGCTGGGGTCAGTCTTCTTCTTGAGCTCCTCCCATTGCTTGGGGTGTTTCTGCTGGATGGCTTTGATCACCTTCCTGATGTTATTCTTCTGTTTCTCTGTGCATTTGGCGCAAGTTGTCTCGACCGCTTCGGGGAGTGCCTCTGGAATTACATAGTGGAACGTTAGTAATAGTTTAACTGTGGTTTAACTACCTATGTTCTAGTAATGTCCTGCAGAAAATAATGATTTTAGACTAAGATGCTATTCGATCAATCTTTATCCGACAGAAATTTCCATAAATTTCTGTGGGAAATTAAAATGTATGGTATGTCGGTCCGCTTTGTATGGAATGATAGCCTTATACCATAAAAGGCTATCATTCCATACAAAACGGAACGTCATAATATCATAAATTTTAATTTTAATTAAAAATTGCATAAAACACTCTGGGTACGTTTGTACTGTCAGGCTAATAATATCCATTTTGTTGCATTTAATAGTTCAGTGTAGCTGAACTATTTTTTAATTACAGTTGGGCTACAACAACACGATAATAAAGACGAAAGGTGAAAATATTTAGAAGATAATAGACAGATTCAACCTAGCATATTGCTATCCATAAACTGTACCTACGTGGTTTTTACCACTAACCCCAAACGATTAATCCCTTCGACGTTATTAATTATCTAACATTACCAGAGAGAGGTTTTAAAACCAAACATGAAAACGGATTCTAAAATAATTTTGGAAATAGCAACTTTTCCAGTCCAATAAGTACCTATAAAGATATGTTTCTTAAATTGACCCTTATAAGGAAAACATTATATCTCACAGACCACCGAACCAGCCCGTTGGGTTTCACAAAGCCCAAGTCCGCCTTCGAAGCGACCCTGACACCAGCCTCTTTATTTACGTAAACAACTTCGTCAGTTATAATTGATCCTCGGTTGTATAATATATTGTAACTGGAGTTATTAATATGTAAAAACCAGTCATGTACAAGTTGGCCGCGCGCACTAAGAGTTCCGTACCAAAGTGTAGTAGATATGTGAATATTTAATGTGATCATTACATAAAATAAAAGTGGCTTTAAGGCACTTGTGCGGACGTAAGAATCCAATTTCTATAAAACAAACAAGAAATATAAAAAAAAACCTATTTTGTTCTCTTATCACGGTACTGTAGGATTCACTTAAGGATAACTGGAAGAACCCCATACCCCTTATTGTAAAACGCGATCTAATTATAGTCATTTCAGAGCCCAGGAGGGCAATTCTCGGTTTTCGCCTTCTATGTAGAGGCCTCCTGGTATAGCATGAATTGTAGTACGGGACTAACTATAGCGTTTGATAATAAGGTGTTATAGGTTTTGGATACGCATCCTAAACGGTCTTAATTTTGTGTTGCCTTTATAGTTTTCAGGGGTTGCAGACATTTGTCATTGATATAAATCCTGGTTGATACCTCCTAGCATTCTTATAAAAAAAGATCTTGACTTGACTGACAACAAAGGTTTTTTCTTTTGACGTATGGAACCCTAAAACGCGAGAGACAACAGCGATTAACCTTGACATGAAAATTTATTTTAACGATCGCCGGCTTGCTCTTTGTGGGTAAACATTTTCCCAGTATGTTATTACTCCTATGTTTATATTGTGGGAATGTTGGACCTTGTACCTATTGTATCTACTTGTAGAAAGGAACTATATTTGACTGGAACCACCACAATCACTGAGCTACCATCGTTCTTTTATAATATAGGTATAGATACATTACTTACAATCAGGTCCTAGTTGTGACTTTACATTTAAAAGTAGGAACTGTTATTTCAGCAATAATATATCCTGCATCGATCACTAATCGCTAATGGAGATTAGCTATTAGCAATTGACGCAGGATATATTATTACCCTTCTAACGTAGGGTATCATCAAACACCTCCCAAATGACCTTACATACGAAAACGTAGAGTTCCCAAAAATAAATTGATTACCTATAACCTTCATGACTTGCGTACACCGAATATTTGGATATGCGTACCCTGCCCCTATCATCAGAACATTGATTTGAGAGTAAGTGTGTCGAGGCAATAGATATGAAAACTATTGCATTTATCATCAACAAAATTCGTTAAGTCCTAGTTCGCCCCAAGGTGTCGCTTCGAAGCACTACTTTTCTACTACAACTCCTCAACTTTGTACGAACTTCGGCTTCTATAACGTTCAGTCCATTGGCACGCATTTCATCCTTTACGACGTTAAACTACACTTTTTTGCTTTAACTTCTTCTGCCAGGGCCCAAGGCATGGGCAGTCATCTGTTTCCTAGCTAGCAAGAAACGTTCTTAAATTTAAAATGTGACATTTGGTAAAAATGATGTACTTACTTCTAAAGTCCGCTCCTTCAGGAGTGCACCGCCCCTTCTCCAAGAAGCAGTTGATGTACGCCTTCAGAAGTCGGTCGTTGGAGATGAGGGTGTCCACATCGAAGTTGTCGTATTTGGTGCTGTACTTGTCAGCCGCGAAGACCACCACCAGGCAGGACAAGAGGATGATGATTCTCATGATGAAGAAGATTCTGTAATTGAAACATGTCAGTTTGAATCAGATGCACCAAAAATTGACTTGTGTATTACTACATAAATTATGCTCCAGAGCAAATAAACTGTCTTGAATAACCTATAAGTATTAAAAGGAAGAGATCTTTTTGGGAAAACTTAATTTCAATAATTTCTGCTTATTTGAAACAATACCGTTTAATATAAGTACACTGAATTTCAAACTACTGGTTTTTTTAACGAAATACAGAGACACGAAAGAATTTGGATACAGATAGTAATGTTATCGAAATACCTTTTTATTTTAAACTTTTGAACTAATACTCAGTTTTTCAAAAGTAAGTCGGCTAAAAAAAAACCTGGTTTTTTTAAAAAGAAAGAGATCTTTTTGGGAAAACTTAATTTCAATAATTTCTGCTTATTTGAAACAATACCGTTTAATATAAGTACACTTAATTTCAAAATACCTGGCTTTTTTAAAAAGAAAGAGATCTTTTTGGGAAAACTTAATTTCAATATACCTGGTTTTTTTAAAAAGAAAGAGATCTTTTTGGGAAAACTTAATTTCAATAATTTCTGCTTATTTGAAACAATACCGTTTAATATAAGTACACTGAATTTGAAAATGTACTGGTAAATGAAAACGTCAAAGACAATGCTTTGAAATAATATACGTTTCTACTTATTAATAATTATGATTTAATGTAACAAGTTGACTTTAAAGTAATCTGTAAATGAATGTAACAAGTTTGATTTTAAGCAATATGTAAAATTTCTTCATACAATTTCACACCCATTTCATTCAATTATACGATCAGTTGATAAATTCGACAAATTGTAGTCCCGACAAGTTTGTAAATTGGTAAAATTAGTACCAGACAACAAAACTAGAAATTAGTTATGTAGGTACTAAATTGAGTTAATTTATTGATAGTATAGATGAGAGCCAATATACGTCAAGATATAACTTTGTAATTTTGGCATTAGAACTCCTTTGGGTCAGTACGTATTGTTGTATAAGTAATGTACCTTTGAAGTTAAATAAGGAAAACTAAACGCTAACTTATTCCTAAAAGGACACTATGCAAATAAGATTCCAGTACAACTACTTCACAATGTCACTAGGTTTTGCAGTGAGTTTACAATATCACAACACAGTTTGTTATTGACACTAATCCAATACAGTTCGTTCACCCACCTTTTACTCTCTAAAATGGGCCCGAAGAACTAGCACTGGCAAAAAGCGACAGTGGCTTATATTGACGACGTATACCCACTACCTTAGTGGGTACACGGGTCAATCATGCAATACCTGATGCAACCGAAACAGAACCTTATTTTGTAGACTCAAGAACTGATAATAAAGGTGGTGGGGTAAATGCAACACCCTTTGAGCTTTAGTAGTGAAATGTGTATAGGCAATGCTCAAACATATGACGCATTGCCGCATATACTGAGAAATAATGTAATTTTGAATGCACATAAGGAAAATTGCAAAAACTTAAAACCAAAATTACTAGCATTCTGTTCGCATCGTTACCTGCGTGGACTAACTTTTCCAATAGGAATAAGACGTTTTCCCGACAACAATTTTCCTTCATCGCAGATCTAGTGGTAGAAATCGCATTTACAGGTTATATCTATAAACATTTACATCCCTTTAACCACGTGTTCTACCAAGCATTCTGAACAACATTATTTTTTTGGAAAATCATCGAAAATTGTTTCGACTCCCCATACAAAATGAACAAGTCAAATGATCGAATGTGTATGAAAAAATGATTATTTTATGCGAATTTCCAAGAGTCATAGAAGAAATGTTGTTTAGAATGGTTGGTTGATAAATAGTCACAGATACAAGCTGTAGATTTGAAAAACTCACAGGTGCATGCTTAGATTCTAATCTACGACCTCCTATTTAGTAGGCGCATGTTCTTACCTACTAAGCTATCATCGGTTTAGTGGACGAAAGAAGTAGGCAAACAGAGAAGTGTCCCCGTTTTTGCCTTTTAGCTACTGACCCCATAAAAATATAGACCAGTGCATCTCTTATAATCTCACGTCATATTCATAAATATAAAACCCTGAAGTTGTCAGAATCTGGAGGTCCTCCAGTTATTGAAACAAGAAAACAGAGGTGAGTATTAAAGGTCGGTGCCAAGTGCATAAATTCGTCATACTTGCGATTTAAAATATACGATGAGAGCTAAGTATACCTATACTATAGGCTGGAGGTATAGATCTGTGAAATTTACATACTTTTTACGTGTTCTCTCAAATTCTGAACAACATTATTTTTTTGGAAAATCATCGAAAATTGTTTCGACTCCCCATACAAAATGAACCAGTCAAATGATCGAATGTGTATGGAAAAATGATTATTTTATGCGAATTTCCAAGAGTCATAGAAGAAATGTTGTTTAGAATCTACGACCTCCTATTTAGTAGGCGCATGTTCTTACCTACTTAGCTATCATCGGTTTAGTGGACAAAAGAAGTAGGCAAACAGAGAAGTGCCCCCGTTTTTGCCTTTTAGCTACTGACCCCATAAAAATATAGACCAGTGCATCTCTTATAATCTCACGTCATATCCATAAATATAAAACCCTGAAGTTGTCAGAATCTGGAGGTCCTCCAGTTATTGAAACAAGAAAACAGAGGTGAGTATTAAAGGTCGGTGCCAAGTGCATAAATTCGTCATACTTGCGATTTAAAATATACGATGAGAGCTAAGTATACCTATACTATAGGCTGGAGGTATAGATCTGTGAAATTTACATACTTTTTACGTGTTCTCTCAAATTCTGAACAACATTATTTTTTTGGAAAATCATCGAAAATTGTTTCGACTCCCCATACAAAATGAACCAGTCAAATGATCGAATGTGTATGGAAAAATGATTATTTTATGCGAATTTCCAAGAGTCATAGAAGAAATGTTGTTTAGAATCTACGACCTCCTATTTAGTAGGCGCATGTTCTTACCTACTTAGCTATCATCGGTTTAGTGGACGAAAGAAGTAGGCAAACAGAGAAGTGCCCCCGTTTTTGCCTTTTAGCTACTGACCCCATAAAAATATAGACCAGTGCATCTCTTATAATCTCACGTCATATCCATAAATATAAAACCCTGAAGTTGTCAGAATCTGGAGGTCCTCCAGTTATTGAAACAAGAAAACAGAGGTGAGTATTAAAGGTCGGTGCCAAGTGCATAAATTCGTCATACTTGCGATTTAAAATATACGATGAGAGCTAAGTATACCTATACTATAGGCTGGAGGTATAGATCTGTGAAATTTACATACTTTTTACGTGTTCTCTCAAATTCTGAACAACATTTGTTCTAATTCTAAGTATAACATTAACAAATCCAATTTAAAAAAAAACAACTTTTCATACAAAAGTCGGTCATGCGACTTATTCATAAGTGTGGTGAGTGGAAAAAAAATTCGACGAATCTTCACAACTCATGGAACAATAATGATGTTTAGAAGGGATGTAAGTGTCCACAAATATACACTGCATCTGTGTCTCAGTCGAGACGTCTAGCTTAAGTATTCTGTGCTGTAGTCAAGAATTACAGGTGAACCGAAAAAGCGAAACACTTGCGCGATGTAATCCACGTCCAGCGCCATAATATTGATAAAACTTTGAACTTATGTCTGGAAAAGAAGTGAGGACGGGCTACTAGGTATTGTTATCTAGCTATAAGTATGTACAGCCACACATCAAAGTATACAAAACTGTCTAATTCTTCAATCGACTCTCAACTTACTGCCAAACATATTAAGTTGGATATCAATTGAGGAAATTTGACAGGTTGTGGTAACCTGATGGCTGTCTGTACATAGTAATGTACTTAAAAATAACTACGCGTTAATGCCTTTTTGTTTGTCTTTAGCCATAAATAAGTGCTTAATGCAAATCAACTCACTGAATCATCATGATATACCCACATTCCTAAACCCTTCCGTGTTTCCTCAGGCGTTGACAACAGTTTTTTCAAACGTGCCGTAGTATTTGTTCTGAGGATCGAGAAGTTTCTTGAGTTGCTCGTAATGTTCAGGCAGATCTTTCTTGAAGGCGCCGAACGTTCTTTTAGCGAAACTTCGCTGCGCGGGAGTGCATTTGCTGCAACTTGTTGATATGACTTCAGGGAGTGCCACTGCAATTCAAAATTAGATTATCAGGTGAATCGTAGGCTCGTCCCTTCCTATACCATAAAAAAAATATCTTTGGTTATTTTACAATGTAATTTAAAATCATTGGAATGCATTTACGATTTTGTAGTCAAGGCCGTATTAAATTAAGTAACTTTGCCCAGGCTTTTGGTACACATAGTATATGTTTTGTTTGTCTGAAGGGTTGCTGTCCGATTAGCTGGCAGTACCTATGTGTAATTTTATTGTAATTATCTACTAATGTAACCTCTATAATTCAGGGGTGTGCTTCGACTGTAATCAAAATCATATATAGATTTCCTACATTCGCGCTACACGTCTCGCGTTTTAAAGCGACAGCTTTGGTATAAAACAGTAAATAATAAGTAGGTAAATAAAAAACACCTAGCTGTCCCATGTCTCGTGCTAATAAATTATTTCCAATTTCCAACATATTACTATCCTGCCTATTAAAAATGCCCTCTCTAACATCATTGTATTCCTATGGATGACACATTAAATTGGTTGGTTGGTGATGGCTTTGGGAAGCAACTATCCGAAACGTGTCGTAAGAAACTATGCTTTACGATGATTACCTTCACCGGGGAACGAATATATCTATATAATATGTATGTACCTATATACATACATGGTTTGAAAAGTCCAGAGGTGCATTGTTGGATTCAAGCAACCTCTAATTCAGAAGGTCTATTTCTACTTTAGAGAAATATAAATACCTTCAATAAAGTTTAACCCATTAGCCATTGCGCAATCTACCTCGGGTATCAATAAGCTTATTTAAAATTCTCAAAGCATTGCAAGAATCACACGTGTATGCAAAATAAAGAACTACTTACGCTTGAAAACTCTCCCGATAGGAGTACAAGGGCCTTTATCCAAGAAGCAGTCCATATACTTCTTCAGAAGCCTAGGGTTCTGCACCAACGTTTCAATGTCAAAATAGTCGTATTTTCTATCATACAGCTCTTCCTGTGTCCCACCGACGACGAAAAGCACACAAGTAAAAAGGAACAGATTTGTTTTAATCAAACTTTTGTGAGAATCAATCATTTTGCGTATTACATACGGATCAGATGAGTGGTAAATGACGTGCAGTTTACATATCCTCTATTTTTAAAGTGATTAGGCGTTGTAACCTTCAAGCACCTCAATATTTGTATGAGGAAGACGGCGTATAAAAATAGGAGCCTCGTTGTCCGGACACTTCTGTTTGTATGCACGGCCAAACTCAGGACGAGCCAAGGAATGGTACATAGCTTTAGGTTATAATAAGCATATAAAACGTAGGTAAACACAACGAATAGTGGTGACTTTGGTACCCCAGCAAGTCATGTAGCGACAGCCGTCTGATCTTTGTAGTTTGTTCCTTATAGAAGGGCAAGGGAATCAGACAAACAAGATTATGGTTACGATCAAATAATTTAATCACACTAATTCTGGATATTCATTATCATTATGCATAAATATAGGAAACATGTGGCTTTCCTCACTATTTTCTGTCACCACCGAGATGTGGTAGAAATACGTATATACGAGTAGATTTGAAGGATCCGGAGTTGTGTGTTTCAAACCTGCGATATCACGTTTGTATGAGGCACGTTCTTTTCCATTTGGCTACCAAAGTCTACGCCAGCGTATTTTAACCTTTTTGGCATTTTGATGAAATTGCTGCCAGGGTGCGGACTGTGCTGCAAAACATCTAAAATCAGTCCAAATCGCACTACGCCCTTTGTGTCTTTTCAATATCTTATATCAGTTATAAGAACAGCTCTACGGACCACTCGGAATTCATACAGGGACCACTGTGGTCCAAGCACCACGGATTTAAGACCACTGTTCTATATAATGGCTCTATCACATTTTTACTATACCTACTGTTAGGTGCAAAAGTAGAATCTACAACACTAAAGAGGCTTAAGAGAGTACCACCACAATACTACACGGTGGTTCATGGTTGCACTTGAAAATATAATTTTATTCAAGAATGGCCCACCCTCTCTTGGTTTCGGGGAATTAGTTTCAACCTGTGCCAAGAGAGGCGCTGAGTGTCGATTAAATCGCGCAAGCGTTTCGCTTTTTCGGTTTACCTATAGCCTTATCATTGTCTTGAGAATTTAGCCTCTAATAGTATAGAAGACAAATGGATTTAATTATAAATATGGAGTCTCTGTTCTAAGGACCTCGTCATATTTTTTCAGTCCATCATCATCAGCCTATTCCGTCTTCTAACGATGGAATAGCTAATGTTCCCAAGTCTAATTTTACAATTTGGTTACGGTCAATGATTCGAATTAACAAAAAGTGTAAATCTGTTGGTTGCAGTGATGTCAAGATTAAGTCAGTTCTGTTTGTTGTTACATAAGATTGTTTTTGTTAATGCTCGTTTAGCAACCGGTAGATAATAATAGACTGTATACGAAATAGGTACTTAGGATACCTACCTATTATTTCTGGTATGTTCTACAATTAGGAGTCCAAGCTAGATTAGGAATATTCTTCGGGATCTAACGTTCATGTCATTCTCTAAATCTATACCTAATGACTGTAAAGTTTAGATTAAAATCTTAAAATACAGTGATGAAAATGTTATATTCTATGGAAAAAGCCTTCCATATCTCTATGGAATTCTAATAAATTAAGATTCTGGTGCCAATTTTGGATAAGTATAATATATTGGAATTAAGGACTAGAGTGAAAATATTATGTGCCACTAAATCTTGTTGACATTTTTGTTGATTTCAGAGAACGATTACTGAGTGCTGGGTGGGTGGAAGGATTAGTGCACTTTGACCACTTTGACACACCAAGGCACCTCATTAGGGGACTTTTGAAAGAAAAACTTATGATGCAAATTATACAAAATTAGCTTCTACTACTTCATACTGTATATGCTAAGTAAGGAGATTCTCACGCGACGCGTGACCACTAGACGCCGCGCAGCTAAAGCAATCGCATAAGTAAATGAAGTTGCTAGCTTCTATTTGCAAGGCTTTTCGTACCAACATGTTTCAGACCGGTTTATAATTACAATACTTAATTAATAGATACAATTCACTTGACCCTATTATTAAGGAATAAAGATTACACCGTGGGAGAGCGACGCTTGTGGCCGGCTCGACCGGAGTGATACCACGGCCTCACAGAAAACAGGCGTGCAGCAGTGCCTGCGCTGTGTTTCGTCGAGTGAGTGAGGGTACCGGAAACCCAATTAGGGGGAAGGGGCTTAAAGGTGGACTTAAAGGTAGGCAGCGCACTTGTGCCTCTACTAGTGTTACAGATGTCTACGGGCGGTGGCAATTGCTTACCAATACGTCAGCTCGTCTGCCACCTATCACATAAAAAAGGTAAGTACCTAAAATGATATTGAACGCCTAATGAAGACTTTAATCTGAACTTCCTATATGTTTAAAAAAAAATGTACTGATAAACTACTTGAATTAACACAATATCGGAGGTTTTTGGAACTTACAGTTTTTCTCGTAAAATAAAAGACTGTTGACTTTTCGCATTTTTTATTTCATCATCAAATTTTTTCTTAAGCCTTAGCAACTGCCTTCTCCAGGGCTGCGTAGTACTTGGCCTCGGGATCATACTTCTTCTTGAAGTCTTCGAAGTCCTGAGGGCGCTTGTCTTTCAGTGCGGACAGGAATCTGTTGAAGAGGTGCTTCTGTGCGTCCGTGCATTTGGCACAGGCTTGTTCGAACGCCTCGGGTATGTCTTCTGCAACGAATAAGAATAATGTAGTTGATCCATAGTAAATGGCATAAAATCCGAAAATTGCAAATTCGTTCACGCTGTACTAGGGTTTTTATGATTGAAGGCTAAACTGGATAAAAAGACGTGTATTGTTAAAGGCAAAGACCAAATAAATATCATACCTATAATATGGCACAAGCATCTTATTGAACACCTCCTCTGTTATTTTAAGTTTCCAAAGATCTATGTTAATAATATAAACTCCCTTTCCTTCCAATTGGGCTTCCGGTACCCTCACTAACTGGACGAAACACAGCGCAGGCGCTGCTGCTGCCGGTCTTCTGTGAGGCCGTGGTATTACACGATCGAGCCGGCCCCTCCATGCCGAAGTGTGCCTCTCTCACGGTTAATACAAGCTCTTTGTCAAATGGCTATCTGACAGCGATATACAAAAAAATTAAAACATAGGTGCTTTAAATTCATCGATTAAAACTTACTCTTAAAGTCACCAGAAACCGCATCGCATTCATTCTTGTCCAGGAAGCAGCCGGAGAACTTCTGGAACTCCTCAGGGTTTTTGACGAGGGCCTCGATGTCGAAGTCGTCGTTCTCGGTGGAGTAGGTCTCCCCCACTGCCAGACCGACGCAGACGGCGAGAACTAAGGCTGTTGCGAACTTCATCATGGATCCTTGGTTCTGTAGACAAAAATTAAGGTAATGTCAACCTTAATAAGTATTAAGGTAATGTCAATTAAATACAATTTACAGACTAGGAATATGAATTATTTGCCGTATTTCGTCGGATTCCGTTCTGGAATTGACAGAATTCTGAAATTGACAAAACAATTGACTGATTGATTGATCTTGATTTTGCCAAGACAGTTTTGAAAAAAGAAAATGAAAATAGTTTCTACTACTACAACGAGATTTATGAAAAGTATGTAGGCTGCTTTTTATTAACAAACATTGAAGCAGATTCAAGATCCGTATACCTAGGTTCACTACACGTTGGAGACACTTCTCACCTTCGGCTAGAAAACACTTTCATCATTAGGTAAACAGTTGTATATGGCAACAAATTTGTTTTTTCAGAATATAGGAATATGCTCCTGAGAAGAGGCAATCGTATCTTTTTTTTATGTGTGGCAAACGAGCAGAAGGTTCTCCTGATGGTAAGCGATTGCCGCCCATAGACACCTGCAACATCAGTTGAGTCACAAGTGCGCAGCCAACCTTTAACCCCCTTTCCCCCTAATTGGGCCTCCGGTACCCTCACTCACTCAACAAAACAGACTCTCTGATATGACACTCTATAATGAAGTAGTTAGATAAGATCCAAAAAGACAAAGATTATGGCGCAAACGACAGAGTAATGTTAATAAATGTTTATAAATAATTTATATTCAACACCAATAACCAATACCTTGTAAATAATATAATCTATCTAACGGCAACAAAATAATAATAAGAGAAGAGATGAATTAGTGAACCATTTATATCCTAAAGGTTAGAACCAGTGTCTAGTTAGCATTTGCATAAACCTGAATTTCAACTTAGACAGTAATGGGTATTTATTTATTGGTACTATGTCCGAGTTATGTCTGTCAAAAGATTGTAGACCGTCCTTGAGGGGATACTGAGATGGTAATCAAATCAGCAGATTAGCATGAAATAGTCAGGCTTTAATTTTTTTATATTGTCTAGTTCTCAGCACCATTAAAAGATGGAAACTGGAATGTCTTGGACATATCTACCTATGAGGTAATGCGTAGCCCGAAGTATGACCTATTGCAACTAATACAGGGACAAGATCCAAGGAAAGAGAACCGAGGAAGAAGAAGAACTTCTTGGCTTAAAAATCTGTGCCCAGTGGTACAATTAAAGCACCCGTTCTCTGTTTAGAGTATCTGTGTCAAGGGTTCAAGTCGCCAACCTTCGTTAGGAGATGGCACTTAAAGAAGAAGAAGATATTGTCTAAAAACAAAACCAGTGACGTGGCTACTCAATCAGAGGCCCGTGGCAAATTCACACAGACAGTAGTTAATAGTTCTGATGAATGATGATGATGTTTTGACATCAGCTATTCATTAGAATACAAACTTGTCACACTATATGCTTTTTGTTGTTTCACAAGCGAGCAGATATTGTCGGTTCAGCGGATCAGCGGTACTTATTTGTAAATCTAAACGATCCACTTGCTCGAATAGTTTATTTAATCATATCTAATTGTATTTAATTAAATTTTGCCGATCACGTGATGGAAATCCGCTTAAACTATGTTTTCAACAACAGTAATAGCAAACTAATTATAATAATAAGTATGGGAACACTCACTTCTAGATTTAATTAACGAGGTTTTCACTTAACAACAGATGACTAGTAAATGTAGGTAATCGAAACTCGAAAAACAAGTGTCGTTATTATTCCTAAGGTCAATCCTTTTATACTGAGCTCAAGCTCCAGCAAGACTGATGCTTGCATTAATAATATGTGAGAACCAAAATCGTATTATGCTTCTCACATAATATATAACAATAAATTTTCAATGAGTGACAGACAAATGTACGAGTACGTACAGCCACACATTAAAGTATACAAAACTGTCAAATTTCTTCAATCGACTCTCATCTTTACTGTTACACACTTTAGGTCGAATATCAATTGAGGAAATTTGACAGGCTGTGGTAACCTGATGTGCGCCGGCTCTATCTACGAGCACGTTGCGTGTTATTTTACAGTCATCTCACATCTATGAGTATCTAAGTCGCTATTTCTTTTACCCACATATGCAAATAAACCGAATTTTCATTTAAACGTGCTTACGTCGAAAGCCCACAAATATGAAAGTGACACTGCTATAAATCGATGTAAATTTTAAATCGATTTCAGAAATGTTTAATTTTAGCATTTTGCTGTGAAGTTGTACCTTCTTACCAAGGTAAGATGACTATGCTAAATACAATTAAAATTGCTAATGATTTATTTGAGTATTGTGAAGTAAACGGCACAAACGACTTCTTAAAAAAAACGCTAATATATCCACAGTTAGTCATATTCTGCTAAATATAATCAATCATCTTTTAAAGAGGAAACGATTTTTTGTGCTCCTCTATGAAACGCTAAACTAAATCAGTAAAAATTAACTTGGTTGTAGTATGAGGCATTTAAAATTGCAATGGAAACCAAAAACAACGAAGGAACCACAAACACCCAGACCCAACACAAATATCTGTTTCATCAACAAACAATTGTGTTAGTACCGGAATCGAACCCTGCGACCCTTGAGTCTCAACCGCGGCGCTTAAACCAACCAGTATAAAAAAACTATCCTTATAATTTCTAATTATAGGTGGATTTACCGTCTGTTATTTATAGCCTTACATCTATCAATGCCAGTTTTTATGTGCTAAAACAATAAACCTAGATACAGATTCCAATTATTATTACACAATAAAATATAACAGTAAGGCACGTATACAATCAGTTGGTTATTGTTGATAACAACTACGGTAATCACAGCTTTATTTGCTAGGAAAAATCCTTACCAAATAATCTTCATGTGCTCTTTGGTAACTAGTAAAGAAAGAAAAAAAATTGACACTTAACATAACATAAAATAAAAATAAGTTCATAATATAAAATAATAAGCTAACTGTCGAATCGGCCCCTACTCAGCATTAAGCTATGGCCTGAGCTGAGCCATAGCACTGATTTTCAGTAGGATCCGTCTAGGTACTCGTCTGCCCCCTATCGCATAAAACATAAGTCCTATAAATACTGATATGTGATGAAAACAAAAAAAATCCTCTAATTCCTAGTTTTCACTTCCATCAGCGCTCTTTGCTAGGAAAGTTTACCCAGAATTGTCAGAAGGTATAGGTAATAGCAATGAGTAATAAAATAATTATTTGAAATTTACAAGGTGCTACTTTACTGCTATTTCTTATAACTGTGACTGAAGCAGTTATGGGAAAACCAAATTATCATGTTTGTTCGTTTAAACCGACTGCACTACAAAAAAACTACTTGGTACTTCATCTTAACTCAGACCGAGTGGACTTTGACATTAAAGTAGTAGTAATCTGATATGCATACCAATTAAGTTAGAGTGCTTAAAAAATGCAAGTACATTTTTTACAATAATTATGACGTAAATACTGGCTAAAAATAAATACGCAAATATCTTATTAGCCAGTTATTTAACTACGATTGCGGTTAGGGCCTGTTTCACAAGATAAGTAAATAATATAGATAAGGATAAGTTCTACATATATAAGCCACTCATATCATACACCCCAGACCCAACACAATTTATCGGATTCATCAACAAACATTTTGTTTCATTTCGATGGTGCAGGAATCGAATCTGCGACCTTTGCGTTTCAACCGGCGCGCTCAAAACCACTGCGCTAAACGGGACGTCATTTAATTAAATAATTAAATAACCACCAGTATTGTGTAGGATACACGTATTAACACTGTACGAGTAGCAAATTATTTTATCTGTAGTGAACTAATAATTTAAAAACTACATCTTACTTACAGTTATCTAGTGTTCCCTCGAAAGTTGATGCTGCTGTAGTGATCACTACACAACAATTGTATCACATCACAACAAAACAGTTGTTATCCCGCTTATGAACCACACCCCAAGGTGCTTGTTCAGTCTACTAGCGCCATTAAGTGATTTTGTTAAGTCATCATCATCATCATCATCAGCCTGTATCTTGGTCCCACTGCATGAAATAGGCCTTTTCTTGTGCTCGCCATTTACAACGATCCTGTTGCTAGCCTTATCCAGTAGCCTTACCATGAGTTTGAAATACTATCCTCGCTATCGAAAACTATCGCTTTGTCTCTTTCATTGTGATGCATTTGAAAGAGACAGAGCAATAGTTTACGTTATGTCAGTTTTAGATGTCAACTCATGGTAGCGCTACAGGTCTTTCCCACCACCGTGTATATGTCATCAGCTCATCTTGTTAATAGGCATCTTCTTCTTCTTTTATACTTTCACGTGGCCACCAGAATGTTTCAGATTACCTCCATCTACAATCACTACGACGAGCCAAGTTATTGCAAGCTACTGTACCTAATCATCCCCATTAAAATCTGCGAGATCAGAGAAATACCCGGTGCGTGGATTTTTTTCTCCTTCCAGTATCTTTTACTAGAGCACTGGACAGAAGTACCTGTAAATGTAATGTTTATTTTTATTTATAGGTTATATTGTACTAAAGCCACCAAAATTAACTCGATTAACTCTTTCGTCATAAGTAATAAAAATCAACAGTCGGTTAAATCACGAGCCAACGAGCAAATCGTCTCTTCTAAGAACCATCGCGATTTGCTGCTATTGTAAAACTATCTTTAAAAAATTAATGATAATGACTTCGTTGAGTACATTACGGAGATACTTTTTTCTTTAATTTACAATGTAGGCACATACAATGCGGCAAGTTAGTTTTAGCTGATAGATGTCATTGACTTGGGCGATACCACAATTGTATACCTACCTACTTAAACTAAAATTAATAAAACGATCTCACTTCCTAAATAAACAGCATTAGCTCCAGTTTTTACCACCCACCTAAATTCAAAGACATGGAAGTTTACCCTCAACTTTTTCATTAAAAACGTCACTGAGAGAAAATTCACCCACGAGTCAGCATAGAGGTCCCCTTTAGGGCGCCCTAATGAAAAAAAACTGCATTTCATACAGGTTTCACAGGTCAACATTAATTTTGTACGACATTTTGATTTACAACTTTTGGATAATCGTCGAGATTTTGACTCCCCATACTAAATCATCAAGTGACGTGACCAACTTTGTACAAAAATTTGATATTTTTAATGCAAATATAATCATAGAACAAACGTCGTTCATAGCACACGTAATTAAAAGGATATAAATGTTAACCAATATAGGTAGGTACTCCGTATGAGTACCTACTGGTCGGTATCTAATAAGATAATTTTTATTTTTGGTATAGCAATTCTTTGCAATTTATTCTTAAGTAAATATTGCACTTATTTTTTATCTAATAAGATCTTCTTTGACTGTGTTCTATCTAGTCAGACTTGTTGCTCAACAATAAAAATCAAATGACGGCACTAGCGGACCCAACAAGCACCCTTATCGAATTTGTGATAATACTCGTAACGACAGTATAAGCAAAGCGATATTGTTTACCAAGCAGAATAGGTTAAACATCATTAGAGATAATGAATGGATGTAATTTTTCCACTTTAAATCACCTTTAATGTGGCTTTGACTTTGTTTCAATCAATCATAATAATAATTGTAAATTGACTATTATGACATAATGGAAGAATATTGTAGCCGTCCCGCAGTGTATCCGTGTGGACTAAATGTTCCTTTTTTTTAAGCATATTTCGTAGAAATACTATCAAATAACAACTTGCTCGAGAATTACAAGATTTTCTTGCTCGTCTTTGCACTGTCCTAACTTCACCACAATTTGTTCGTTTAGTAGAGTTTAGTCAGTATTATATTGATTAGGTTAGGTTAGAACAGTGACCGGCCAAAAAATCTTGAAATTTTTAGGGCGAGTTGCCCCATAACACTTAAAATATGGACTGAATAATCATCAACAACTTTCTAAGTTTAAACTATAATCCTCAAACGGATATTCGGCCAATATTACGATTAGCCACATACACAGTGGAGTTGTCGCATAACCCATAAAATATAGACTGAATCATAGAAAAGGAGGTAGACCGCCAACTTCCAGACTTTAAGGGTGACGACACTGAGAATATCGAAACAGAAAAATTCCGGTTACATTTTTTTGGCCCGACCCTGAGATCGAACCCAGGACCCCAAGCGCAGTCGTCGCTTTAAAGTGCAATCCACTACCCACTGTGCCACCGGGGTACTCAATGGATAAGAATAATTATAGATAGAAATAGAATTAGAGGCATAATATGTCCAGTAAAGTAGTAAATAGCCTGTTTTCGTTGAAACGATGATGATGATAACACCTTATTTATTTGAAATATTTTGAAAATTTTCTAGGGAAAAAAATATAATTTATTGGTGATCACTTTAAATTAATAACTTTAAATAATCTTCAATACTTCTTAGGAAAAACCTATTAAAATACATGCAAAAATATTAAATTGGTACTAGACCCTATATCTACATGATTTTAGGTAATTTTTCGTGGAACTGATTTTAAATTGTTTGGTGACAAATCTATTATTTTGGGGACAAACTCTATTATTAAGGAAACAGAAAACGACTAAAATTGGTGACAGCTTAAATCATACCCAATAACTAACAGTTAAATCATAAACTGGCAATTTAACTTTTATAACAATGCTAAAAAACCTATTTTTTTTTAATTGTAGGTATGTACAAAAACTTCATGAGTGTTTATTTGCTTCATTTAGACCTCCCGTCTGTATTATACCATCGGCTAATATTTGACGTTCTAATTTGTTGTCTTGACCACTTAACATGTGTACCTACTCACTTTTAGTTTCTTTACCAAACTTAGCAGGACCTTCCGTGAAGATGTCCTTTTAAACAAGGTCAAGATTTTTGTTGTCAAGTTTTATATTAGTTAGTTTTTCACTATACAGAGAGTAAATATTCCAAGCATTTGTTGTATGGTATTGTCAGTATGATTAACCTCTACTCTACATTAAATAGGTGTTATATAAAACTGCAGGTAGGTACTGAGATTGTATTAAGTATTTATAAGTCGAGATCAAAGGTTTTTCATATACCAAAGATCAAAGGTACTTAATTGGTTCCGAGAACCTACACGTATTATAACTAGATAACTACAAAACCTAGGTATGTTTATAACATCTTTGTATGTGATAGGTAGCAGACGACCAGAGGGATCACCTGATGATTAGCCATTGCCGCCGCCCATAGACACCTGCAACACGAATAGAGTCACAAGTGCGCTGCCAACCATTAACCCCTTTCCCTGCAATTGGACTACCGGTAGCCTCACTCACTGAAACACAGCCCTGGCGCTGCTTCACGACGGCGGACTTCTGTGAGGCCCTGGTATCACTCCAGTGGAGCCAACCCATTCATGCCTAAGCGTGGCTCTCAGTCTCATTCACATAGACATTGTAAGAGGTTACTAATGGAAATAAATAATATCGAAAGTTCCATATTATTATTAAGCACGTTATCTTTTCGTATTATGCTAAACACAGCCCATCTTAGCTTAAATTTTATAATGACCTAAATGATGTGTTGAAATAAAATGTCAGAAGTATTTAACATTTTTTATTAAAATTCATATTACTTAAATACGTAAATAATTTAAAATGTGATCACTTTGAGCAATTACAATACATAAACATTTACAAGTAGATTTAAATTAATTCTTTTAAGTAGATCAGTTTCTAGAAACATTAATCTCACAAACTGATTATCACAAATATTCCACAGAGTTCAATAATTTCTTATTTAATAGGTAGTTTTCCTGTTTGGACATTAACTCGTTCAAAAGCCTCATGTTGATAGTCTTAAGGTACCCTTCCAAGTGCTCTCCAGAAATAAAATTAGGTGATATGAAGTCTGTCAGGAGTCATAGTGACAAACATTAAAGGTTTTCTAAACGAGTCCTTATCCAATCGGAAGAGAGTTTGATTTGCAATACTTTGGTTCAGCTTAGTTTTTCGCGTGGAGGAAGGCTTCGAAAGACTCCTTGTAAGCGCCTTCAGGGTCGTGCTTCTTCACCAGCTCAGCCCAGACCTCGGGGAGCTTGCTCTGGAAGCCAGATACCACTTCCCTGATGAGCTCGCGTTGTTTGGGCGTGCATTTGGCGCAGTCAGTCTTCAAGGCTTCGGGGATGGTCTCTGCAAAAGAGGAAAGAGCATATTAGATTATAAAAAAGTGAAGTATCAGCCTATATACTATCCCTATTTAGGCCATCGGAATTCTGTTGAGGTCATCGGCCCATCCTTTATTGGGTTTACCCCGCGGTTGGCATCCAGCTGGTTGTTATAGAGAGGAAATTATCGTCCATCTTTCTAGGCATTCATCAAAATGGATAAGGCTTAATATTATATTCGATTAAATATTAAATGCCAGACAGCATACTATAAGTTCTTAAATAGACAGAAGGTACCCATACCATCAACAACTTGACAGAATCAACGAAGGTACAATGGTGGTACCGACAAACCGCCTCTACGATTGACCATTAACGCGTAGGTACTTAGTGGTATTTTAACGTAACATTTTTTTAAGGGAAGCTATGACGTCGGTCGACCTTGTCACATGAAGAGAACAAGGTTGCGTGTGGGACTCTAACCCTAACTAAAAGCCCTCAACCCTTTCATCGTAGATGAAAACTATCGTCTACTAACTAACGTCAACAAATCAAACAAAGGGCCAATAAACTAATCTTTTTTAACTGATCTGATGACAACTGGTGTCATCACACAGCTACAGCCGTTCACGACATTCCTCGTGACACTTATTCATATGTTTACGGATCTAAGAATGAATTATTGGCGTCTGAAAAACCGATAAACATCAACTAGGAATGGCTTACAGAAGATTTTTGTGACTTATGTATGTCTAAGGTAACAGAGCTAATTTAGACATTACATAAATTGTCCTGGTCCCTAAGGCTTTTCTTGTGCTATGAACGGGCCGGCTTGACCGGAGTGACACGGCCTTAGAAAACTGTGCTGAGGATCCACCCGAGTCTCTATTGGGGATTGGCGCAAGTGTGACTCTACTGGTGTTGCAGGTGTCTATGGGGGTCGGCCATTGCTTACCATTAGGTGATCCGTCTGCTCTTTTGCCACCTATCACATAAAACATAAGGCGCCCTGTTGGTCTAGTGGTTTAAGTACCGGGCCGTGATCTCGGGGTCCCGGGTTCGATTCCCGGGTCGAGCAAAAGTATGTTTCGAATTTTTCGAACATAGCTCGGGTTCGTGATCACCAATCCGCATTAGGCAAGCGTGGTGATTAAGCCTAATCCCATCATAGTAGCGATAACTTGATTTCTATGATGGAGGCCTTTGCCCTGCAGTGGGACAGTATACAGGCTGATACTTTACTTTACATAAAACATTCCAACTTACTCTTGAAGTCGGATCCCTCAGGCGTGCAAGGCCCCTGGTCCAGGAAGCATTTGCCGTAGTTCTTGAGCAGGCGCGCGTTCTCCACCAGTTCCTTGGCGTTGAAGTTGTCGTATGCCGTGTTGTATGTGTCCTCGGGGCGGGCTACGGCCACGGCCACTAGCGCGAACAGGGCTACGAAGGTTTTCATGGTCTGTAACGACAAATATTAGAGTTTTTTTAGTTTGCCTGTTAATCCTTGTCCAACGCTTGTGTTGCCAAGACATCTAAGTGCCTCGATTAATCGTTATTGATATAACTATCAATACCATAAAACCGTACTTAGTAATGAACTTTGCTTAAATGGTGTCTCTGACAGCGGCCGTTAGAGCTAAACCAACATAAATTGAGAATATCTATCTTTTTAGATGGTAGAATATCAAACATTAACACAATATGTAGATCTTATGATTCTACTATCTCCTTCCTTCTTCCTTCTCGTTACGGGACTTAGTTCCTGTTGTACCCATAGATGGCACTTGGCGTTAATTACATCTCACAAGTGTTTCACTTTTTCGGTCCGCTCGTTAAATAGTTAGTTAGTTTATTATTGAACTAAAAAACAAAATATCGCTTAGTATTCAATTTTTTAGAAATACATTCATAACGTAACGTTCCTAGAAAATAAAAATTTTAGGTCTTTTATTTATTGTTGGCAAGCTTAAAAGTATAAAAAATACTAATTATAAATTTATGTATACTATAGCAATTTTTTCATGCACTGCCTCAATCACAGTGCTGACGCGGGATCAATTCATAATACGAAGCTATTAGTGCATACTGTAAAGTTCCATTCTCAGGTGCAAACGCCTCGTCTGCGGTAGACTGGAATAATTTCTAATGTAAAGTATTAACTTACTTATACATATTTACTGTCTCATAGCAGGCATAGCAGGGCAAAGGCCTCCATCATAGAAATCAAGCCACAGAAGAAGCTTCGAAAACCCGGCGAAATCTCAGCATCTGAGCTACTGATATCGCCAACTTCCAGATTCGGGTTTAATATTACGATTTTTTTGCGCAGCTGAGCTTTAAAATTGACAATACGGCGTTTTATCCCCCTTTCTCCCCTTTTTAGGTTGAAGAAAAAATTCCGAATTCAATTTCTTTACATTTGCATGCAAAGCCCAAATACCAATTTTCAAAGCTCTAGCTTTAAAAATGACGAATTTTCCATACGACGTTTTAACCCCCTTTCACCCCTTTGTAAGCTGAAGAAAAAAAAAATGCTGAAATTACTTTCATTTAATTTATATGGAAAACCCAAATACCAATTTTCAAGACTCTAGCTTTAAAAATGACGAATTTTCCATACGACGTTTTAACCCCCTTTCACCCCTTTGTAAGCTGAAGAAAAAAAAATGCTGAAATTACTTTCATTTAATTTGTATGGAAAACCCAAATACCAATTTTCAAAGCTCTAGCTTTAAAATTGACAATACGGCGTTTTATCCCCCTTTCTCCCCTTTTTAGGTTGAAGAAAAAAATAACGAATTCACTTTCATTACATTTGTATGCAAAGCCCAAATACCAATTTTCAAGACTCTAGCTTTAAAATTGACAATACGGCGTTTTATCCCCCTTTCTCCCCTTTTTAGGTTGAAGAAAAAAATAACGAATTCACTTTCATTACATTTGTATGCAAAGCCCAAATACCAATTTTCAAGATTCTAGCTTCAAAAAATGACAATACTTCGTTTCAACCCCCTTTCCCCCCTTTTTAGGTTGAAGAAAAAAATGCCGAATTCAATTTCTTTACATTTGCATGCAAAGCCCAAATACCAATTTTCAAGACTCTAGCTTTAAAATTCGTTAGTTACAAAAACTTTTGTGTGTGTTTTTTTCTATATTCGCGATGAAAGCATCACTTCAAATTGCCCAATTTGTAAGATTTTTTTCACATGATGAATTTGAAAATATTTTACAGACAAGAGTTATTTCAAATAACGGATACTTACACCCTATATTACCTATCAATATTACTTACTCCTTACCTTCAAATGTTGATAGTTCTAATTGCCTGTCTTAATAGGTCTCATGAATAAAATCTTTTTAATAAGTTACATCAAAAACATGAGCGAAAAAACTGCAATTCTATAAAAAATAAAAAAAATTGATATCTATTTACAGAAATGCGCTTGAGATTCTATTTATCAGACCCTCATTTTAGTGTTCTAAGATAGTCAACAATCGATTTGACACTCACACAAAATCACTTAAATTATCACAGGAAGTTATAGTAAGTACGCACTAAGCTAGGGCCTCTTAATTATTATAACCAACTCAGTCTGAAAAGGCTTGTGTTTGCTTACATTGAATTAACTTAACCTTCTGCACATTTTTTCATGCACTGCCTCAATCACAGTGCTGACGCGGGATCAATTCATAATACGGAGCTATTAGTGCATACTGTAAAGTTCCATTCTCAGGTACAAACGCCTCGTCTGCGGTAGACTGGAATAATTTCTAATGTAAAGTATTAGCTTACTTATACATATTTACTGTCTCATAGCAAGGCATAGCAGGGCAAAGGCCTCCATCATAGAAATCAAGCCACAGAAGAAGTTTCGAAAACCCGGCGAAATCTCAGCATTCTGAGGCTACTGATATCGCCAACTTCCAGATTCGGGTTTAATTTTAAGATTTTTTTGCGCAGCCGCAGCTTCAAAATGTGACCTACATACTAGCCACATTTTGGCACCGAAGCAGTCTTTGAGATAGATTGTTTTATAAGAAGCATCATACAAATAAAAAAAATGCGCCAGACAATCACACCAATCAACCTGGGCTCAAACTAGGGCACCCCTGTCCTATGAGTACCAGATGACGATAATTAACCGGGGGCGTCAACCCAGAACACCCAGACTCAAGAAAACTTAGAAAAATGTAGTTTTCTAAATTGACTTGACCGGGAATCGAACCCGGGATCTTTCGCACTTCGGGCGAACACCTTAGCCACTGCGCCATCGAGGCCGTCAACACCTTAGTCACAGCATACATTTTTTACTTCAACGTTAAGCAGTAAGTACCTACATAATTACGTGCTTAAAAATTTCCGTCGCATTAATTTCCGTGTTTAACAATAAGAATAGTTAATTAAAAACAACATACCCTTCATATTTTTTCTCTGTATAAACATAATCCTACCAAAAACATTCTGTAAAAACTAGCCAAGTTTTGACGGAGCTACTTGTTTATCTCAAAAAAAAAATGAAATCTACATGATGGCAATACCATACTTACCATACCATACTTACGATTAGACAACGCCTCCTTCTAGTGTAGCTGATGTCCATGAGCGGCAGTGATCACTTACCATCAGGTGACCCGCTTGCTCGTGTGCAGTTGGTGTACTAGAAAACCCATAGTCCATAGCCCATTCACACATGAACCACCATACATGGACCTGACTCTGTAGTAAGTAGCTTAAGCACGTGTTACAGATATCAGACAACAGAGGAAAACTTTTTTTTTATATAAGATGGGTTTGCACTTGATATCATCTCACCTGATGGAAAGTGACAATGAGGTCTAAGATGTAGCGTGCTTTCCCAGAAGATGCCTATTCACTCTCGACTTAAAGACACCCAAATTGTAGCTCTCTGGAAATACAGAAGCCGGCAAGTTGTTCCATTCCTTATATGTTCGTACTAAGAAAGAAGAAGCGAAACGCTTAGTAGTAGTAAAACTGGACTTAATCTAAAAAAAATAAGTTTTCTTTTCCCTTATTTTTCCGGGTCATAACTTTGACAACTGCACTGCAATTCGCCGTACACGAGTCACAGATTAGCAAGTGCAGGCAAACCTACTCATATGTTATTACCAGGACTATTACTTTACTCTGTGGTTATTATTACCATAACATAACACACGTAACCTATGCACTCTAGCTTGAATTAGAGACAATTATACCAAGTATGGTAGTATACAGATTACAGAGGTACCTATAATAGAAACCAAAAATATTGCCACGGGGATTAGACTCCTTCTATGATGACTTTCTTTCTTTTGGGGAGAGCTTCGATTCGGCATGAGTGGGCCGGCTCGACCAGACAGAAGATCGGCGTGAAACGTCTGCGCTGCTTTTCGCCGAATGAGTGAGGGTACCGGAATCCTATTCCTAATAAGGGGATGAAGGGGGTTAAAAATTGGAAGCGCACTTGTGATTCCGCTGGTGTTGCGGGTGTCTATAGGCGACGGCAATCGCTTACCAACAGGTGATCCATCTGTTCGTCTTCCAAACCAATTCGAAGAAAGACAAGTGAAAATTTTGTCATTAAACCGGTAGAATCAAGTCAAGACCATATTTAAGAAACGAGCCTGTACCTTCCTAAAAGGCCAGCAACGCATCCGCACTCCTTATGGTGTAGCTGATGTCCATAGGCGGCGGTGTTCACTTACCATCAGGTGACCCGCTTGCTCGTTTGCCTTCCTATATTACTAAAAAACACTTTAGCGTAATTTGACGACCTTAAGAAAACTGGCGTGAAGCAGCGCCAGCTCTGTAAATCGCCGAGTGAATTAAATGTACGACGTACAATCCAGGGGAAACGCAGTTTGAAGGTTGGCAGCGCTCATTTGACTCCACTGTAACGGTAAGTCCTTGCGGGCATTATTCACAACTCAATAAAAATGCATACAAAACCTATCAGAGCGAACTAAATCTCTCGCTCGCAAAATACGTCATAGTAATGGCTCAATAAATATTAAGTGTAATTGATAATAAAGTCTAGATCTTTTAAACATTAGGTACTGGACTATGAACTAGTGTGTTGTTATGATGATTTAAGAATGCAGCGTGAAAACTAGCGCGGCGCCAATATTCAAGATAATCTATTACTATCTATTAAGAGATAAATTCTCAAGACAGTCAGTCATAAGGACAGTCTTACATGTAACCTGAAAAGAAGAAACACTTGCGTGATGTAATTTACGCCCAGCGCCATCTATTAGGACAAATAGCAAAACTAAGTCCCTAAACGAAGTGAAGGCGGGCCACTAGTTTATACCTACCTGCAATAAAACTCTCTATGATGACTCTATATGATGCAGGCACGTGCATGTAAGTAGGCATCATATTTTTATCTAAACATGCCATACTCTAAGTAATCTTCAAATTAAGAACTTAGATTTAAACACGTTTTGATGGGGTTTTATAGAACATAATACACACAAAATGGTCTAGAGATATTTCAATTAAACGAAAGTAACTTCTAAAAATTCTATTAACTTTTTACTAGGACTCATCCTAATAATAAACACATCTGCACGTCTGCCACGGCCACCTATCATATAAAAAAAACTTAGAAAAATAGAAAAAATTCAGCCAAAATTTCATCTTGACTTAAAAACATTTTTTTTTTCATTTATAACATTTTTTTTAATATTATGCAGTATATCGTGTCTGCGCCAAACGTAGGTACATGTCTCTGTCATTAGTGTCAAACCCAACTGAGATCACTGTAAGAGCGCATATTATGTGTGCGTAGCCTATACGCGATGTAGGTAGCCGACGTTCTGAGTTTAAATATTTCGTGCCGAGTCATTCAGTAATGGAAAACGTTAATAAGCGTAAATAATTACTTTATGATTTTATTCATAATATGATTTCAGATCAGATATATTTACTGCATAAAGAACATAAACGGGAAAAACCTGCACCAGTTTAAACTTAAACAAGGCAAATCTTGATGTCGATAAAGATAACAGCGGGTAAAAAATAATACATGCTATATTTAGAAGGGACTACGGCACCAGTTAGTTTAGCTGTTTTTATGTCAATCATATCATATTGACTGGTATGACGCATTTGGTAGTGACCCTGCCTCATACGCTTCGTCCTCTTTTATAATGCGCACTGGCAAGGAGTGGAACACCCTTCCCGCGTCTGTTTTTCCCCAATGAATACAACCTCAAAATTTTTAAAGCTTTTTTTATATTGAGCGATGACTTGATTTCTATGATGGAGGCCCTTGCCCTGCAGTGGGACAGTATATAGGCTGATACTTTACTTTACTTTTTATATTGAGGATAATCAAGATGACCTACTCCGCCTGATGGTAAGCGGCCGTGAGATCCTTATATGAGATTGACAGGCACAAAAGAACAGACATAGTGTCCATTGAGTCTGTCACTCTCACCTTGAAGGCCTGCAGAGCGAATATGAAGCTAAATGCTGAAGCTAAACTGAATAGTCTACTTCTGGGTGACCCCGCTCCATCGTAGGCTTCTTCTCAACTCTAAGAATTCAGTTTACCTAAAGCCAAGCAAGGCCAAGCCCATTTTCATAAAAAAAAAACGCCATAGGTCGTAGGTCCGTTCTCCGCCCCGGATGAACAATCGAGTGATGAACATTTGGGTTTGTTCAGTGTCTAGGTGTTGTATATGTATGTAAGTATTCTATTTGTGTTTCCTCTGTTGTCTGTCCATTGGCAGCGGTAATCGCTTACCATCAGGTGATACGTCGGCTCGTCTGCCATCTATATCATAAAAAAGAACCCTAATGATGATAGAATTTTTAATCTAATGCGGATGTACATTATATTACTACCTAATAGGTAATAAGTACCTGCCTCCCACGTAAGTATTGTGCTAGTGTGACCAACACAATAGACCATACAAACATATAGGTGAGTACATCACAGATGTAACGTACTACACTACTTATTACGTCGCACCCTAGCTCCAAAGAGTAACAGAAGGATAGCTAGCTTCACAACGCATCGTGCACACTAGCGACTAGCGACACCAATGTATTTTCATTTATTGTGGTATGGAAACCAAATATTCGGCCGTGGCTTTAGTTTCGGCCAAAACTGAAACCAAATATTCGGCCGTGGCTTCAGCTTCGGCCGAAACCGAAACTCTATGTGATTTCAAGGTCAAGTATAAAATTCCTTAAAATACTAAAATTTGGTGAATGTTACCCATTATTCTGCAAAAAATAGGTGAAGAAATGAAAACACAGTATATTCAGTTTGCAGTAAACGTTTATCTATCACAGACCTATCTTGATAGCCAGTGCTCGCCAAAGTTAGGCGAGGGTGAACGTGCATACATGTACTTCCGATATCAGTTTCGATTTCGGCAAGTTTCGGCCAATTATGGCCAAAACTGAAAGTTCCACCGAACTGAAACTTGATTTTTGGCATACTTGGCCCAAAACAAAACCGAACTTTCGGATGGACACTAAATTTAAAAAAGAAACCATACAAATCACGCGAGTGCTTTATTTAATTTTTTTGAGAGTTGAGTTCGCAGGGTATACATTGCATCAGCCAATAACTTTTGAACGGATACTCCGATCTTTCCCCTTGCACCATTTGATGACATTCTGAAGTTTGTTGCTCTATGCGCGAGTAGATACTCAGTAACAACATCAAGTGCCCGGCCCAGTGCGCAAGCGCTGGTCTAACTGGATCATGACTGTTTCCGTCTCCCAGCGCGGCCTATTTCTACCGTTAGGTCAAGGTGGTAACACAATCGTGATTTATTTGGTCTAATATTAAGGCCAATATTGGAACTAGCACTTAATTCTATTTTAAGACTTAAAAGAAAGAAAATAGAACCTAAAATTAGGTTTCTACTAACATTCAAGAGGACTGATCGGATATCAATACAATAAGGACCTGATAAGATTTGAACATATTTTTCAAAGGGTTATTCATCATCACTTAATATATTTTTAATTATCAAATTCTGTTTCTAATAGTAATAACATAACAATAAAAAATACTTATAAAAAATTAACAGACTTATAAAAAAAGCCAAAACCTTTTTTAGCATTTCATGAGTCTCCAAGCAAAAAACCGCCAAATGACTCAAAGACAACAGTGTATTCATAAACTCAAGATCAACAAAAACATTAACGTACAATGAGACGCTTTAATTGAGCACGAACTGAAGCTCTTTAAGAATGACCCATTACTTTCAATAGGGGAATTAAAATCGCTCGATGACATCACAAACTGAGGAGTGACATTAATTGAATGCGCAGGCCATCGCAAGCGAATGCTACAGTCCCACTCGCCTGCAACGCCCGTCTCACTTTCGTCGCCATTATTGATAAATAAATAAAAATGAGTGTTTACATCGCTGGCTTTATCGTCGCCCTCGTGTTGGTGAGTCCATTTATTCATAACCTTCCAAATGTTGCAACGCTAGTAGAGCTAAGGTTCGAGATACAAGCGTCAGAAATGTTCCTGGCAATAGAAATAGACCAGCGAATAATTCATGTTATTCAGAGTTTATTTATTAAAATTAAAATTATATATTCCAACACCTGCTAATCAAGCCTTGAACTTTACTCAAGGTCACTTAAAGAAAATAAAAAAGAGTACATAATAATCAAATTATGCACATGACAGATATACACAAGACTCGTACGAGTATCCAATGTTACTGCAATCTCGTTTCTGTAGCAACATTTGACTTACAAAACTCTTATACAATCGTTTATGTAAACAAATCGATTAATCGTTATAATTGATTGTTTACTCTTGTCTGGCAAAAAGAGAATAAAATGGCCAAGGTCCACAGGACTACTGAATACCTTTCACTTGACTCCTTTTGCTCTGTCCCGATTTAATAAGATATGCATAATAGTGCACCTTAATAGCTATCAATAATAATGACCTTCAATATGTATAAAATGCAGATGGATGTCAATTGTGTTAGGTCAAGGTTGAATTGTTTTACTATACCTATTCATAAAGACTTGTGGCTCAACGTAACATTTATAACTACTTCTAGGTTCAATGCATACCTGTAGGTTTATACACACACAAATGTTATGCGCGCATTAAAAATCCTGTTGATTTAGTGATTTTTTATTACATGAGTATGATTTTTATGATATTGGAGCAATTTCTTGAGTGCTTTTTCTTATCTAGTATTGACTCGTCACCCATTCACTGGGAATCACTGTGACGTTAAGTTTCCGTATTTGTCATAGTGATTGCATCACAGTTACTGATATTACATTATGCTTTTTACGATCCGTTTAACATACAATTTTCAATCTCTTTGATTTGGTGGACTACTGGTCTCTGTCATGAAATTGTTACAAAATTGGTTGGTATTTGTTTTCCGGGACTACGGGTGGATATTTCTGTTATAGGTATTATGTATTTATTAGAATTTAACCGTAGATCAACTAACTAATATAGATGCAATAATCAATGTTAAGATTAAACATCTTAAAAGTGCTCATGCAAAATATATCAATTAGTTTTTAGAGCTTCACATAATATTGTCCCTTTATCAATTACATTTGTCCACAGGCAGCTTTAGTCGTTTTATGGATAGTCTACTGCATGTTCGTCAGAGAACGTCACAAATCAGAGTTCTACCAATACAACATATCAGATCTCCAACACAGAGCATACCAGCTCTCTCTAGAAGAGGAGAAAAAAGCAGAGAAGAAGGAGATTACTGCGGGCATATTCATATTGCCTTCAAGACGGAAGCAGAAAGACGAAGAATACTACAAGAGACCAGACTACCCTGAGAGTCCGGTGCCTCGACTGGATACCAGCACCGATAGGCTGGTAGACATATTTAATGATAACGTCGATGTTCATTATAGAGATGGTATAATAGAAGTTGATTCAAATGCTCCATACCATAGTGAAGTGTAAATCAGAATCGTCCTCAAAGTGTAGGGGACTGAAACTAGAGATGTTTGGAGTTGTTGCTTTGAGAATGTGTTCGTGATAATTCCGATATTTGGACAGTAAGTGATGTTACGAAACCAATAGACTGTTAAAGCAAGTGTAAAATCATCCTTTGAGGATGTGCTTTCCGTTTTTACGAGTTAATATGGGAAATGCGCTTAGACCATAAGAGTTTTAATGTAAAAAATTGCATGTTTTTATTGAATACTAGAGGCTTGCTGAGTATAATAATATGTTGAGCTGAGCTGAGTTCTTATAGATCTAGCCGCATATTCATTTAATCGTTTTTAGACGCAATCTCAGAGCGAACCTGCTAATAACTAACTGAGATAAAGTAATGAACTCTAGTCTTTACTCATATGAATTTAGGTACGTTATTTCCTTGTAGCAAGAATTTGTGCCAATCTTCTACTTCATTCAAACTTTGAGTATGATTAATATCGTTACGTTTAGTTTAGAAGTCGTTAAACTTACTAAAATTAATGTGGGTTGTGCATAAAAAGTATTTCTTAATCGATCCTTCCATGAAGATACAAAGATGGGGATAGTGTAATGTGTAAAGAGCCAAGCTACGGATTCATGGAAACGTCTATGTAGGGGGATCCTAGAGTCAACCAAAGTAAAGTATCAGCCTATAAAGTTACTGTCCCACTGCAGGGCAAAGGCTCCATCCATAGTGATAATGACAAACCCGAGCTATGTCCAAAAAATCAAAACATAATTTTTTTGCAACCAAGCTAGTGAAAAAAATTACGGCCATTATCATGGCCCCCCTCCAATAAATCCAAGCTTGGCTGTCGTTGCTGACGTACGAGTAAAATACTTACTCAGTCAGTATAGTCTGCGGCATGAAACAATAGCGATGACCTTGAGTGCGCAGAAACCAATTTTAGTAGAAAGTCTTTCTTTTTACAAGTGCGCAAACAAACGGTCATTGCTATTTTTTCATGCCGCCAGCTATATGTATCGACACCCACGTCTCTGTAAGATCAGTGATGAGATCTAAAATTAGTCGACTAACATGTCTACATAGTTGTATGAGTATAATTCACTTGCGCACGATTGCATGAGTAGGTACAAGTGTGTACTTGAGCACTTGTTATTACACTTAGCACAATTTGTATAAGCATTTTTGTAGTAAACAATAAAAGACGGATGTTTTTGTTTTCATTTTATTAGCTAACCCCTGTATACAAAAAATATATTTTACAAATCTTTCTTAGAATTAAACCTCGTTAACAAATTACGCAAACAGAGCAAAAAGTTTTGTTTTTCGTTTCAATTCTATTCATTTGAAATTTGAGCACATACCTAGAGATGGAGAGAATAAGTGATCTACCATGAACTAACCAATGATTCGTTAATTAAAAATTTTAACGCTGCATGGTTAAATATAGTTCAACAAAGATAGAAAAAAAAAACAGTACGAAAATAAAACTTATTGCATAGAAAAGAAGTTCAATGTATCTCCGAAGTGGTCCTCAGAACACACCATAATGCAAGTAGTCGTACGTATACTCAGCCTCAAAATACCAGACAAAATATTATATTTATTAGAATTTTGCATATTTTTGCCTATTACGACTGATGCAACAGGTTTGGTTTTTACGATTATTGTGTATTAATCGGGTAAATCAATTAAAATGGTTGCTGAGCGGATACTTTCGACATTAAAGGTTACCCAATATTACATCTCTCTTTAGCAAATTATATAAATTTTAGTTTTGATTTGCTAATAGTTTTGTTCCACGGTATACGAGTTGCGCCGAAGCCAAATGGATACTTAACTCGGCCCATTGTGCGTGTTAAGAACAATCTTGATAATTTCAGTCGGCCATATTTTCAAGGATGTATATAGTTAAGAGTCCTTTATTCCTAATTCAACTGTTAAATAATTTATACTAGAACTCTAAGAGAAACCGAAGACTGATAGTTAGTCTTCTTACTAGTGAAGAAAAAAGTCGCATGAAGTCTCAAATTATACAAATAAACACCAGCAATGAGTTAGTTAGACAGCGATGTCGTTTTTCAGACAATTTATACACAATTTGGTTTGGTTTATTCACCTACCTATGTTAAGATTAAGAATAATTTACAGATAAAGTAAGTTGCAATTCTTGGCAACTCTATCCGACCTACATTACGTTTTTTTCTTACTATTATGTCAATTATTTGTAGGTAATTCTCTGTCTTGTACACAATGTTCATGGTATCTGATATAGGTGTCTGCAATTTCTTCTTGTGCTTATGTCTGCACTATGTACACAATCCTGAGACGTTTTATTTACTAGAATTTAAAACTACTTAGTTACATGTGTCTTAGGGTTGACAACAAGTTATTACTCGATTATTTATTGTCTATTGGCATGATGATCTTTTTAACCTAGTTGGTAATATTGGCCAAAAAAATGAATCGGTTACATGAAAAACTTTTGACTCTGTTAGTATGGCAATTAACTGTCCTCTAATCACCATCATGTCGAGCCAGAACTTGGTTCTATTTAGGCTGCATTAAAAATTCCATAGCAGTTTTTTCTTAACACTTATTACCTCTACCTATTTTTGTTTATAACTGCGCCATTTCAATAAAACTTGCTATCATCCCTTTGCAGGGATGGCAGTCGTTTGTCAAATTATTTGTCAAGTTATTGTCTTGTTATTAGTGTTCAATGCTATGTGTTCAACCCTTAAGAAACCGAGTTAAAGAGGAAGTAGTATCGTAAGTCCTGTTATTGTCCCAAGCTCTTGATTCCGTCTGCCATTTTGTCGAATGCGCTTTTCTCTGTAGGCTTGAATGCATTAACGACTGCACTTCCAGCATCGTTGACCTGATGATAAACATATATACAAATTATAAACATAATATAAATAAATTTAAACATCCCTAAATATTTAAAATATGACGTAGATGCGCGCTGCAGAATAAGGACTTTACACACGATTTAACTAATTCGAAATTATGATAAAGCTAAAAGTAATGTAATAAACAACTCTTGGTACGAATTGGCTTAGCTGAATTTCTTATGAGGTAAGTAGAAAATTACCTAAAACCAAATATTATACAGTCGTACCTTCAAGAAATCAAATGTTCAAAAGACGAAGAGGTATGCTCTTTTAACAAAGACGGAGTAATTAAATATTAGAATCTAACCATCAGATAGGTACGCCCAGTATTTAATTTTTAAAGTGGCCCTAATTTTGTTTCGGGACTTCCTCTTTGTAGTAGTTCTAAACCACCCAATAGATGGCGCTGGGTGTGGATTGCATCGCGCCATGGTTTCGTGTTTTCTGTTTTCCTATATGGCATGTCGTTGTCTTTAGAAATTACTTCTTTATAAATAGTTAGATTTACTGGTGCCGTCACGTCATAATATAAAAATAACACAAAAAGAAAACCGTACCCCATCAGCCATCTTGTCCAGTACGCTCTTCTCCGTGGGCTTGAAGACATGCACCACAGCGTCTCCCGCATCACTGAGGGTCTTCACCACCTCATTCCAGGCGTTCTTCATCGACTCCATCACGTCACGGCGCTGTCGGAGAGCATCTTCGGAAGGGTACGCTGATGCAGCGGCGATGATAGCCTGGAGTCATTTCAAGGTATAGCTTATAAACCGTGAGGAAAACTGCTCCTTTGGGACTATTGCTCAGACTGTAAATACCCAAAACATTATTAATATACTCATACCCACGAACTTGTGTAACAGCTAATGAATCTACCTAATAAGGACTGCCATCATCGTGATCTATTCAGACAAACAACCCTCAAGCAGCCAGTATCAGTTTCATCAGGAACGAAAATGTACTATCCGAAATCTGTTGGTTTTATACAAACTCATTCTGATCCCCTAAGAGTAGGAATGTAAATAGGTATTGAACGGACAGTTTCAACTGAAGTCTGCCTGACTATTTACTGGCACAAAAAGTATCAACTTTGTTACTTTGCAGTTCAAATTGTTGTGTATAATAACGCAAAGTGTATTTATGGCTTAGGTCACGCTTAGCAGAACGTTCTAAGCAAAAATAATTGCACGTTAGAATAGACAGGAGCTAAAAATTTATTAGACACTAGAAGAATTCAGCAAATTCTTTAACGAATTCAATGATTGGAACAGTAAAACTTTCTGATCGAGTTTCATTATACTTATTTTGTAGACTTATAAAACTAAAAACAAGCTCTGCAATGCAATCAACTGATGTTCTATGACTTCAGACAGATTGTTAAATCAATTTTGAATATACCAAGTATCAGGGTTCTGAATAAATCACTTACCGTCCAGTAACATCGATTTCCTATTATAAAGAAGTTACCAGTGGACAGGTTTGTAACTAAATTAGTTTTTGATGATTAATAACACATTCACATAGGGTGAAATTATGGTCAGCGTCTCTTAGGTTGTCTTTAGTAAACTGGCATAGTATCTGGCAATGCCTGCATCTAATCGAGTGGCACTGAGTGCCCACCAGTGGCGTTTTGGTAGCATAAACTAGATCTAAGAGTATTAGATACTAGTTCTTGCCTCTATTGTTAGATTTATTTCCTCCAAAAAATATGTTTTATTTATTCAAACATCTTGAACTGCCTTGCCTTGTACGTAATAAAAGATGTTGCTTGTATCGTTGTTTGTAGGTACCGTCTTCGTTGTTGTAACACACCTGTATTTTGTTTTTGTGCAATAAAGAATATTTATCTGTCTATCTTCTGGGGAAGCCTAACTTCGACTATTCCACATCGACAACTAAACATTACTTTTCATCAGTTTAATCAAACAAAATATCGTCCATCAATTCCTGAATCTATATTCAAGACAAAGGATTGACAATGGCTTTTGTTTAGGCGCCACAGATGGCGCAGCATGATGGTTCAGTATCAGTTTAGACCATAGGCAAATTTATATTCCAAGCAGTATTCATCGGCCGTCACTTTAGATCATCTATCAAACGAGTAGCAGGGCATCTTACACTTCACTTGCCTAACCATAAGTATCATCTGTTGAATCTGGTCCAAATGCAAGTCTAATGTAAATCTGTACTTACCAAACAAACGAAGACATGTAGCCGGCAATCCATTGTGTTATCCAAAATACTGTTTATTTTATTGCTATTAATCAATTTGTGTATCTCACTTTTTATGAGATAGGAATTTACTTCTAGGGTTAACCACAGTGTTGCCTCTACAAGAGTTTAGACCTCTCTGGACTGACAGCTAAAGAGTTCACGTGCACCTATCAAAATGACCGGATATTATCATCACATGTAGGTACTCTGCAAGGCAACGCGATTTCAACGCAAGGGATGTGCCTTGGCTAAGTCATGGACTCAAATGTGGTCCCGACTTGACTCGTTTGGTAACACTTAGGTACAAAAACTATCTTTATTGTTTGATATCGACTAATTCGCTCTTAACTAATGTTCCATATTATGTAAGAGATAGTACTTACATGATATTAGTGGTTCCAAGAAAAAGCCAGATGTAAACTAACAAAACCTATAGAGCAGTCGATTTTTGGGGTTAGGGGACAACTTGCCCGAAAAAACCTGCCCTAAAATTTCAAGATTTTTTAGCTGGTCACTGTTGTAACCTAACCTAACTGACCGACCAATATTTTTTCGCTTAGTAGAGTTAAGTCAGTGTTATCATCACAAAAATATTGGTTGGGGTAGGTTAGAACAGTGACCAGCCAAAAAATCTTGAAATTCTCGGGTGAGTTGTCCTCTAACCCGATTTTTGCGATTTTTTTTTTAATGTGATAGGTAGCAGACGAGCAGGCGGATCACCTGATGGTAAGCAATTGCCGCCGCCCATGAACACATGCAACAAGTGCGCTGCTAACCTTTTATCCCCTTCCCCCCCGATGGGCCTCCGGTACCCTCACTCACTCGGCGAAACACAGCACAGGAGCTGCTTCACGAGCTGATTTCGTAGTTAACTAATAGCTCCTTAGGTTATTTAAGTTAATAAGTAGAAAAGAAATCATTAGACACAATTATTTGCGCCCTAAGATTTAAAGCACGCAGTTCATTGTCTTTCTCGTGCATTTCGGTGCGAAGTACATACAGTTTTTGTAATCTATACTATTTATAAAGAGATAACTTATTGAAGTTACCTATAAGCCTTGTCGTTGTCTATTGAGACAACGACAAGGCTTATAGGTAAACCGAAAACACGAAACGCTTGCGCGATGTAATTGAACACAGCGCCATCTATTGGTTCAATTCTGAATTACGTCCCCGAAGCGAAGTGAGGGCGGGCCACTAGTAAGATTATAAAGGGGAACTTTCTCTTCTGGTCTCTTGCCTTAAACTAACGAGCTAAGTATTCTTCTTAGAGACGCCATCGGTACTTGCTCGGGTTTCTTTCCCGTATGGCCAAATGGTCAGATATTGTACAAAGAAGTCACGCAGGCAACTTATAGACTAGGAAAATTCAGGATCGAACCGAGTGTAGGTGTTTTGAGAGAGGCGTATGCCCAACGGTGGGCAAAAGCATGCTGATGAAGAAGAATATTTGAAGAAAAAGTGTGTGCCTCCGTCCCTACGTTTGCGCTTATTTATTTTTGATAAAACTAAAATGAACTGAGAAAACATTTGATTTAATATAAACTGCTTTAGCTAAAAGGTTGAAAATATAACCGTGTACGTATAGCAGAACAGATTACATTGTTTCATATGTTCTTCAAAGCCCTGCCTCTACAGGCAACCTACGTATTTCATGAAATTCAATTATTATAATCTCAATTCAATTACCTACCTACTTTTTGTACATGTTTTTAAATGTCACATCAAGAGAATATACCGTTGTTCTGGAATATGTCTACATTTTTTTATATGATAGGTGGCACACAAGCAGACGGATCACCAGATGGTAAGCGATGGCCGCCGCCCATAGACACCTGCAACGCCAGTAAAGTGAAAATTTTGAAATTGGAATATGAACTTATAAGTACCAAACTAGCTAAATCCCAGCGTGGGTACTACCTATGGATTAAAACGGCTTTGGGCTTCTGCAGTCAAAAGTGGTTTTGACTTTATTCCATGTTTGTGAATATATTCCACGAAAACCAACCCAAAATTATTTTAATGTCAAGCCTGTACTTATCTACACTGTGGTACCCAAAGAAACGTAGGTACCTAATAAATATTAATACCATGGTACTTACTGATCAAAATTTTTGATTTTTTTTTTCAGGCTATTAATCCAAACCCAGCCAGGGGTTTTCAGTCGAGTACTGATGGAAAGAATTCATATTTAGACAGCACATCTGTGGTAAAAGGTTACAGAAAAGAGTAAAACAAGATTAACCAATGCATTTAAAGTTATTCACATGACGCACTTTAAAACAAATAACTGAAATAAAGCAAATTGATAAGCTACAGGCTACTTGGAAGAATTAATTTTATTTTTAGCCTACTTAACCTTTGCAAGGTGACGAGGAAAACAGTTTCAAAACACTTTCCACAGACGGAACAGTGACATAATATAATATTGGCGAGTATAAAAGTTTATACTTAATACTTACATGTAAAATATAAAGGTAACACTTATCTGCTTTAAACTAGTATTAAATAATGTTTTTACCAAGAAACGTTTACAAAAGTTCAATTATAAGAAACTATACCTTTCTAAATAAAAGGCCGGCAACGCATTCGCACTCCTATTGGTGTAGCTGATGTCCATGGGCGGCAGTGTTCACTCACCATCAGGTGACCTGCGCGAATATTCTCGTAATATTTATCAACGTACAGGTTAATTTAAAGCTTTTTAGAGTTAAGATCGTCTTAAAGGTTTGTGGGTACCTGACCTGCCTGCCTGTCGGTAATAGAGGCAGGTTGCCATTGTAGGTATTGTGAATTTCTGGACCAAGGAAGGAATTTGACTGTCCAGAGCGAACATTGTCAAGTCTTCTGTGCATGATTGGGCGGCGATTTGAAGGACATTATTTGTAAAGTTATGTGATATTAGTCGGGATAAATATTATTTTAAGTTCTTTTTATGATTCTTAAAGTGATAACCCAAATAAAATATTTATAGACGAGCAGGTTAATTCTTAATTGCTAAGTAAGTAGTAAATGAGCGATATAAGATTGAACTTAGATAATTAATCATAATGAGAACATTTGAAAAATTCGCTAGATGGCGTACGTAAGGCTTGTGGTCCTTCTATAAGGAGATTAGAGGTAGGTAATTATTTTTGAACGTGATTGTTATATACTTCAATTGCATTTTGTTGGTTCGTTTCGTTGTCAAGTTGAGACAAGTTGTAATTTTGACGCCATCTAACGGATTTTATTACACACGAATGGGTCCTATTAACCCACTTGACCCTAGTTCAAATTATTTCTATATATTTTTTTAATATTTTACAGTAAACATGCAGCTGTGAAGCATCACTATGGTATTGATTGGCTACGCACGATACGCTGGCCACGTCAACCACGGTAGGCGAGACTAATCCAGGGATCAAACTAGGCTCACCATTATTTAACTCCAGAGAGTATTGATATTGATGTTTAAAATCTTAAATTAAAGAAGACTACAGTCAGTCAAAATGGGTAAGCGTCGCTACTGTTCAAGATAACAGCTTTGAACACAGCCTGGACAGTTTACAATCACTATGTTATAAGAGTCAGCATAAATCATGAGCAGTATTTTAATTTACCAGGATATATTTTTGAAAAGGTTACCAATGCCTTATACTCTACTAAGGTATATCGACAGGATTACAATCACAAGTTAATCTACGAGTGAATGTCTGGTGGTGCATGGAGTAGGTCCCTGTGCATTATATGCGATCCATGGCTTTTACCATAAAACCTATCACATAACGTATGAATTCCATAACATTAGAGAATCGGGAAAGACCCTTAAATTAAAATGAGCATATTCATGCCAAAAAAGGAAATCTATGCATTTAAACGCCGCCTACGATCTTATGTAACATCTATGACTTACATTTCTAAATCCCTATAACATAATGTTTTTTTTATTGAGGACAATCAAGATGACCTCACACTGCCTGATGGCAAGCGGCCGAGAGATCTAAATATGAGGTTGACACGTATAAAAGAACAAACAAAGTACCTATTGAGTCTGTCATTCTCACCCTGACAGCGTGCTGAGATGCCGTTTCACGCCCCCTCTAAAAACCCAGGATTATAACATTCTCTTCGAAATCCCGATCCTAATAAGTACGGCCCTCAAAATCAGTTCCATCTGGTCACTCCACTACTTAAATTGGGTAATCGCCGTCCGGCGGAGGTGACAAACGAAGTACAAAATAACAATAATAACATAATACTGAGAACTGAATCATATCATCAGAATGTTTTCGCTTTGTCCTTAACCATCGGTACAGACATTGTCGAGATTGTTTTACTTATATAGTGACAATGCTGTTTTGGCCGAAAAAAATACCTACATTGACAGGGGTTAAAGTTCGACAACAGTGGTGGAAATGAGATTTCCTTGCACGATAATTCCTTTGAAAATAAACTTAAGCCCGGTTCGACCAATTTTATTTATATCCGCGCACAAATCTGTAACTTACGAGTTGTTTGGTTGGAAAAGTGATACTTTAATTAATTCATGGATAAATATTGGCCCAATCAGGCCGTACATACAATTGAACACGAAACGCAAGACTATATATACATTATTTAAATATTTTTCAAGGTTTGGTACATACAGGGATGTTATAATAATATTTAAGAACCATATCTTAGTGAGTATGGTTTATTGCGAACATTTATTTACTTACATTTAAAGGACGGTCCGTAAAAATTAATGGAAAATGTGTATCTTACACAATCTTAAAAGCCCTAAACCTAAATACTACAGAATACTTTTAAACCACACCTTAACATCGTCCCAAGCTTTACCCATAGTATTTGCTCCATAATCTTGGAGCCATGACGTAACGCCTTGCAATGCCTTACGAGTTATCTTGTCGGTGGTGGCTTCAGCTATAAACTTACCAACGCCTGCATTCCAGATATTCATCAAGCCCCAAGTGCTATTTGAATTCAAATATGTAGATAGTTCCTGTAATTGGTACAATTTATTTTACATAAGGTATATTTCACGGCCTTAAACCACTAGACCAACGTGATCTCGGATGTTTCCAAAATATCTCATCATCATCATCATCATTTCAGCCAATAGACGTCCACTGCTGGACATAGGCCTCCCCCAAAGTTCTCCACACAGATCGGTCCTGTGCCACCCGCATCCAATGGACTCCCGCGACCTTTACCAGATCGTCGGTCCACCTGGTGGGAGGCCTGCCACGACTGCGGCCTCCTGCGCGTGGCCTCCACTCAAGTTACAAAATATCTATGATTGGTTTAAAAAATAAGTAATTTCTACAGTATTACAGTAACGTAGCTTATGGAGCGTAGCAATAACGTAGCAATGGACACTCAGCGTCATCTATTAATAGTAATTTGGAATTAATAAAGTATTGTAACAAAGTGAGGGCGGACTATTATACACTAATTAGATAAATCACAGATAGGTAAGCGACTCGGTAAGCATAGTGTCGGACGCCCTGCGACAAGATGGGATAATAACATTCGAAGGCTGGCTGGTGTAGGCTGGATGAGAGTGGCCGAAAATCGGGAGCGGTGGCGTGCATTAGGGGAGACCTATGTCCAGCAATGGACGAGTGTGGGTTGCTGATAATGAGATAAGACGATACTATACTAAACGCAAAGCCGTCATAATAGGTAAAACGAATAAAGCCACTTGTTTAGCATGTTAGATCAGCAAAAGAAGCAGAATAAAAATCAAGTGTTTCATACAAAAAAGGATATTCACCAGGCTATAGTAATATACCAAATGATAGGTGTCAGGTAATCCCCTGCAGCGCAAAAATACACTTGTGTGTCTGACATAAGAACAGTCCAGAGTCCAAAAAGGGTAAATTGCAATGACGCCCCGTGTGTAATCTTAACCTCGCAATTCTCTTAAACGTAAGTAATTACTTATTCCAAATTTTTAAATTCGTCGATCACTTTACCTGGATAGTTTCACTATCTGTAAGTTTGCGAGATCCCTCATCGGCCTCAGAGGTGGGTTCATCTTCTACTGGTTTAGCATCATTATACATATTTCTAACATCAGTTAAGAATAATTTTCTAAATGTTCTGTCAGAATCAGGATTTTTGCAATAAACTGTTCCAAGCAGTATCACCTGTGGACATATCAAGTCAGAGTCATAGTCATAATATTTATTGCTTTCATGTAGTACAATAAGGTCTTAACATAAAATATACAGTCCTGGACATAAACCCCGCAGGTGCACTGCAATCAATAAGTATGGCATGAATGCAACGGTGGGGAGTTACAAAAAATAAAGATATACAGAAGGTGGGCAGCCCAGTGGTGTAGCGTGACGATAAATGCGACACCCTACGCCAGTGTAGCGGGGGATGATTATTGATGCCACTTTTCTTTAGTGGTACAGATGCCTCCCCTTCCCCCCAGATTTAGATGATACTAAAAACCACCACGCGCCCACTCTGCTACTACTACACATGCTACGCACCCATTACATGGGCGCTTAAAGTAATCTCAGCTACTTTCGACAGTAAGGAAAAGAAAGAGACAGACATTCGGGACATACATGAATACTATAAGATATTCTGTTTGATTTCAATGTTAGGTAGAGCAACTTTGTAATATTATTTTGTGATTCAATATGAAAGGTACGTTAGTAGAAAGATCATTGTGACTCGATGATTATTGAGAAAACTGAGTAAATGTTCTATCAAAAAGATAAATCTAACACAAAAGACTTCGATAAATCACTAATACTCACCACAAGCAAAAAATGTGCCAATTTCATTTTTTAGCTACGACTTAAGGAAGGACAAAAGTCTTTATTCGTAAACATAGAACCGCAATCTGAAATGATAATCGTTTGATAATAATCAAGCTGTCACTTATGTTATTAAAGCGTAGTAAATTAAAAACAATATAATTAATTATTAAAATAGGCACCTACTACTATAAGTTTCGGGAGCCACTACAGAGACAATATCATTTTGATAATAATTATTCTAGTTGTCAGTAATTAAACAGTCAGATTTATATTCCACGAATCAATCCAACAGAAGAAGTGAGTTAGCTTCTCTATAATTACAAGAAACGATTAGGTACACGACCTAAGAAACAGTGTTGCAAAAAATCTTGTTAAGTAAAATAAAAAGTTATTGATTTATACAATTTTGGATCCAAATGGAACATTATCTGTTACGAGGATTCAAATAACTTTTCCATTACCTTTCACTAAATAAGACAGTAAGTTTTAATTTAAAATTTTAATTAGAAACTGATGTACCTATGCAATATCATTAAAAATTGTTGGTAGTGATTCAAATCGATTCAGTACGGCTGGAAATAATCCCATTCTTACTTTCTTAGACATAACTTTAACTGTACGAAAATACCTATATCTTGAAATTATGCATGAAACAAATGAATGACTTACTATAAATATCTGTAACTTGTCTCGAACAAAAACAAACTAACAAAGACAAAAATAACATGTTGTATAACAAATTTCTCGTTTTCTATTAGATTTTATGCTATTTGCATAATATGATATTGTAGAATATGATGTTGTATACTAAAATTCGCTACAAATTTTGATTCCAAGTGTTCTGTATAGATTTAAGTCAGAGGGCCAAGAAAACGCAGTGTCAATAAGTCGAGTAGCATTTGGAGGTCCAGGAATGGGGCTGCGTAAGAATAAGAACGTTTAATGAACGTAATTTAATGCGCCTGCCTGGAAACTTTACGACAATACCTAGGTACACCTCCAGTTATGTAGCTTTAAATTCTTAAATTGAAGATTATGACATGTGTGTAGATAAAATATTTCAGCCTTTCTTTATTTAGTTTACATTAACATACCGGAAATTTTGATAACGGAACTGGATGTGACATGTATAATTTTTACATTTTCAAATCTTATCAGAGTCGCCAATTAGTGAGGTAATTGGTCATTAAGGATGAAATTATTGCTCGAAATGGATAGCAACGTTGCATGGGGTGGTATATATTCCTTGATCACACGTGATGGTTTTAATAAGGACTCCAAAATGGCGTTCAGAGTAAGTTCGGCAGGCCCTAGATTTGTAATTCATAAATAGTATCATTTAGTACCTATTCATATTTTTTCTGTACCCTTTTTTTGAGATAGGCAAACGAGCTAGCGGGTTACCTGTTGGTAAGTGATCATTGCCGCCCATGGACATCACCTACACCAGAAGAAGTGTGTAGATGCATTGCTGGCTTTTTAGGTGTCTTTTATGCTCGTTTATCCTTTGTGATTTCCTAAACCTATCTCTTCTAGTCCACGCACTGCATTCTTATTGGACCCTATAAGCTTGCTTGTCCGCCGAAGTGGAGCGGGGCGGAGCAGAGTATAATCCACCAATAGAAGAATTTTTTTTTACGAGTGGCGGAGTTTTCATGCCTTTCTATTGGCGGATTTCATTCCAATTCGCCCCGTTTAGCTTCGGTGGACAGGCAGCCTAATCCACCTTCATTAGGTACCCTTAAGTAAATGTATGTAAGGTTCATTATATCTTATTTTTGCATATAATCATTCATTTTTAGGTAGAAATTGTTGGCGTACTACTACTCGTTTGTTTGATTGGATCCATCCAGACTAAAAACACCTATAAGTCAAAGTAAGCTACTAAATATTGTCTTAGTTTTCAAATTATCATTGGCACACTAAATTTTTTAAAGCAATCATAATATTTATTTAATGAAATAATTGTAATTTATCAGTGAAAAGTTTCTTATTAGATACAATAAATAAAATAAAATGTTATTTGACTATAGGTAACATTTCCATGAACATTATTTTTTGTATAGTACGTGCAAGTTTCTACTACACTCAGTGCTGAGAGAAAACATCGTGTGGAAGCCTACACGTATCATATAACTTATCAATTATTCAAAATCAGTTTAATATTAGATGGTAGTCGCTTCATTGAAATTTCCAGATTTCCTGTAACCTGGATTCTAATAATCCAGGTTGTAGGAATAATTGGTCTAAACCAAGCATTCTTCGGGAATTCAAATTATTGGCTTTGGGCTTTAAATTTGAATAAAGATTATATTAATCCACAGGGGAACGACACCGGAAAAGGAGCATAAAAGCCATGAAAAAGAACATGGTAAAGACAAACATGACAAAGATACTCAAGAAAACGAACACGATTCCGATGAAAATAACAATAAAACAGATGAAAAAGACGACAAAACCGATGAGAAAGACGATAACATAGATAAACATGACGACAAAACCGATGAGAAGGACGATAAAACAGATGAAAATGACGACAAAACCGATGAAGAGGACGAAGAGACAGATGATAGTGATGACAAAACCGATGAAAAGGATAATAAAACAGATAAAAGTAAAGATAAAAATAAAGATAAAAACAAAGATAAAAATAAAGATAAAAGTAAAGATAAAAGTAAAGATAAAAATAAGATAAAAATAAAGATAAAAATAAAGATAAAAATAAAGATAAAAATAAAGATAAAAAGAAAGATAAAAATAATGATAAAAATAAAGATAAAAAGAAAGATAAAAATAATGATAAAAGTAAAGAAAAAAGTAAAGAAAAAAGTGAAAGAAAAAAGTAAAGAAAAAAGTAAAGAAAAAGGTAAAGATGACAGCAATGATAAATCCAATGAAAGCAACGAAAGTAACGAAAGTAGTAACAGCAATGACAGCAATGAAAGCAACGAAACTAATGAAACCAATGAAACGAATGAAACTAACGAAAGTAAAGACAAATCCAAAAAGAAAAAAAAGAAGTCTAAAAACGATAAGGAGAACCATAAAAATGTAGATGAGGGTAATGATGTCTTAATTGGTCATTTAATTAAATTCATTCATCAAAATCTTCATCCTGAATAAAGGAACAGGAAGAATATATATATATCAAAATTGAGATGACGCCTGATTACAAATTTAATTAAATTCATCAAACAAAATCTTGAATCTCAATAATAAATTAAAATGTATTTTAGGAGTTTTCTTAATAAGTATTTATCTTAGTTGCCCTAAAAGGTTTTCCCAGAGCAATTATTTTTAAAACAAGGACGGAGATAAGATACCTTTTTTACAACTACTTATTTCCTTTACACTGATAACACAAACTGAAAATCTTCTTATTTAAGCGCAAGAGCATCACGTTGCACTTTAGTTTTAGTCTATTTTCTACGACCATGGCGAAAGAAGTTGTGATTTTGTTTGTTATTTTATTTATTGTCAATGCAGAAGTCACCGAGAACTACCATTTCTTTAATCCTTGGACTCCAGTGTCAAGTCCCTTTGGAGATCGCTTAAAACCAATGAAAAAGGAACCTAAATCTGATGACGAGAAGATGTATTTTTTGAACAGTGCTCTTTTCAAACCGTATGTCCCTGTATCGTATATTCAAGGCCTTCACACGTTTCCATACTATGCTTTTGGTGAAGCGCCTCCATACTACCAACCAGCACCGGTATATCCTACACCGGACAGTGTGAATTATTTCTTTAAGAAAGATAATAAGGAAAGAATTGACAACCAAAATTACGTGTGACGATATTACGCAAAAAAAATGTATCAAATCACATTAACAATGGTTTAAGATTCCACTGCTTATAAAAAAAATGTACTTGCAATTATTGAGAATAAACAATATAAGTATAATATTGGTCGTTTTTTATTTGCGGTCTTGAATATTTTACGTGGTTTTTCCAAGAAAAAGCAATACTTACCTTATGAAGTTGCATTAATAAACTCATTACTGACATGGAAAATTTCTGAGGCACAATCTGTCACATAATTTAATGGATAACTTTGCACTGATGAATATGTATTATAAAACACATGCGTAAATAGACTCATTTGAAATAAATGCTTGTTGATATGGGGATAACTTACCATCCAATACGTAAGAACAATCTTCCTAATTACATATTTTACAAAAAAAAATGCACGCTAGATATATAAAAAAATCCCGGAAGGAGTAAAAAGTCAGAACTTTTCTTAGATTTTATTTTTGGAACAGAGGATTTAACTAAAATTACAGGCACCAGTTAGATATTAATAAGTCACCTAGACAGACTTATTAGTTACCCAAATTTTCTCTTTTGATAATAATGTACGCAGACTACGTACATTTATTATTATCAATAAAAGAGGGTTCCTTTTTATTGTTAAACACCCCTCTTTTTGTGTAGTGAAATCAAAAGAATCCGTCTATTTTATTTATGCTCAAAGCCTTGTTTAACTAATATTTTAAGAGGAAGTATTAAGAATAATTATAAAACTAAAACATGACTTTTTCACTTTCGAGATTGTATTTAACGTAGGGATAGTCGAAGTGTAATGACATGAATAATGAAGGACATGGATGACGTCAATGACGATGCGCATAAATCCTCTAACGCTACAAATAGATTAATTAACATTAACAACATTACATACCCGCGTAACATTAAATTCTCTAATACAATTAAGAATGGAAATAATTGTGGGAACAATTAATAATTCTGCGTAAAATATGAAATATTCATAAAGAAGTAACCAGTATTGGACTATTCTACTAGTTAGTATATAACGACCTGGAATAGCAGACCTAGCATCAGTATCTACAGTATCAATCAAACAATTCATTCCAATAATGGCATTTACTAAGGTAAGAAATACAGAGAAAACTTTTTTATCCTTGGCGAAAAAACGACGGGTGTTATAACTTTGACGTGTATGTCTGTATTCACAAAATCACAGTGACAATCTATACTATTTATAAAGAGATAAATTCTATAGACATCGACAAACCTTATAAACAAACCGAAAAGGTGAAACACTAACGCGATGTAATCGACGCCCAGCGCCATCTATTGGTAGACAATTGAGCTACTGTTCCGAAACGAAGTGAGGGCGGGCCGCTAGTCATAAATAAATTAATTCACACACACAACATCTCATACACTGACCTGACTCTATACTAAGTAGTACTAGTACTTGTGTCACAGATATCGGACAACAGAGGGGCACAAATAGAATACACAAATACAAATAATATCCAGAAAGAAACGCAAGTGTTTTATCACACGACTAGTGGCCCGCCCTCATTTCGCTTCGGGACCGTAATTCAGAAATGAACCAATAGATGGCGCTGTGTCCAATTACATCGCGCAAGCGTTTCGTGTTTTCGGTTTACCTATAAGCCTTGTCGTTGTCTATAGAAGTTATCTCTTTATAAATAGTTCAGATTTTTTGTCCAGGGTGGGGATCAAACCCAGGACCTCTGGCATATGAGACTGGGTGTTTTAGGAGACGCATCTAGCTATCGGCAGCTATTGTAGAGGATTTATGAGACTTTGTGTGATGATGAAGGTATATCAATTTGAATTTCCTGGTTTTTATATTTATCTATTTAATTTTTTTCCAGGTATTCTTTGTCCTGGCGGTCGCACTGATTGGCATAACCTTGGCTTATGGCCCTGGAGGGCAAGGTAGCTCCGGTGGTTTCGGGCAAGGCGGTGGATTAGGAAACCAGGGTGGATTAGGCGGTGGCCTCGGGAATGGCGGTCACAGCGGCGGCCTCGGAAATGGCGGTCACAGCGGTGGCCTCGGCAATGGCGGTCACAGCGGTGGCCTCGGCAATGGCGGTCACAGCGGTGGCAGCCAAGGTGGATTCGGCGGAAACCAGGGCGGATTTGGTGGAAACCAGGCGGATTTGGCGGTTCCGGTGGACACCACGGATAAAAACACTCTACTAAATTGTTATTTGGCTCCCCTAATATAATGTTTTATGTATGTATAAAATGTGAAAATAATTATATATGGAAATATATGTTAACGCACTCCTAATAATACGTATAAATTTATTTCTGAACACATTGAAATAATTACTGCAAGTAAATAAGTACCTACCTAAATAAATAACAAATTCTATGTCAACAATTCAACATGTAATACATACCTACCTAAATAAATTTTAAAACACTTTCATATGATAGGGTAATTCCTAGAAAATAGTTAAATAGTTCCTAGAAAGCAACTGCATTAATAATAACTTAGAAAACAATAGTAATAAAAATATTCATCACAGATAATAAAAAAAAAACTTAGTTGTGTACATTTTTTTCCTTCTATTTTTGTATTAAATTAGGTTGACGATGATACCTGACGAGGCAATCGAATATTCTACAGACAAAAACATTGTCGTATCTAAAGACGTTTTCCTGGGCCGGAAACTGCACTTATCTTAACTAACCTAAACAACACACTTAAGAGTTATTTTTAAGTTATCAAGCCTAAATTAAGGCTCTAATAGCCCTTTAAAGATGAAGATATTGGCCCTGAAATGGATGCAGAAAGTATATAAATTGGATGAAGGGTTTAAGTGAATTAAAAACATTCACCATGAATACTAAGGTAAGACCATTTTCCTTTTCATGTACGTACTACCTATTAATTATTTTTAATTTCTTCAGTAAAATGTGATTTGAAAGTTTAATTTTAATACTTTTCCAAAAAGAGGCATCTTAAAAGGTTGCCCAATGAAATAGTTAACCAAAGAGATCTGAAAAAATCTTGATAGTAGCGGTGTAACAAAATTGATACAGGCAAATTGAAAACCGTTTAGGCGTATTTTTCCCCCATTTTTAGTGGTTTTTCGATAATTATAAACATATTAATGATTAAATCAAAAAAGCGCTCCCAAGAAAGTGTTGCAAATATCAATATGTTGCAATTGGTTAGTTGTCTATTTTCAAAAAACCGTATCTAGCGATAAATTTGAAATGCCGTAACAAATTAAGGGGTCGCTTCTGAATCAGTTTTTGTCTATAAGACTATAATTAGATTAATTAGATGTAATTCCACGAGGCCTTGGTCTACTGATTGCCTAGTTCTTGGCTGCAAATGGTTATATGTTTGACAAGTACCTATTTTATTATTAATCTATTAGAAAAAAGGATTTAAAGATCGTCAATTTTAGTAAAATTCACGACTTACATCACCTTAAAGGAAAATTATCATTTACTAGGTACGTAGACAGACTCTAGAACGTAACAAGAAAATAGCTGATTCAAGCCTAATCAAAATACGAGTATATTATGCATGTTTATTCTATAAAAAAACATTTCTGATTGCAGGTGCATATTCTTGGATTATTTCTTCTACTCATCTGTCTGTTTGACTCTATTCAGTCAAATGCGGTCAGGTAAGAGATAAATACTACTTTTTCTTTTTTATTATTTTAAAGAATAAATTAAGGATTGTTTCATTAAAATGCTTACTTGTGTTTATCTGGTGTCTAAACAGTATAAGTAAGCTATCAATGTTGGCTAGTAACTTTCTACAGGTAGGTTGTGTTTTTTAAGTCAAATGTATATATTAGTGTGATGAGGTTTATTCACCTATATTACTCGTATATAATATTTGTAAGCCACGCCACGACTCTTGTTTCCTAAATACTTTTACAATGCAATGTAACAAAATTAGGATTTTGCTGGTACTGCTGTAGGGCCTGATCCATCGACGTAGTATCAAACTAAAGATAAGGCTCTGGCCATTCTCAAAGAAAATGTCATAGATACGTAGATACATAAAAAATAATAATTGTACAATATGCAAAATTTAGTATACCTAATTATGACCAATTTCAAAATCGACCTACTTACTACTCCTGAAATTCGTATGTGTAGGTACACGAATTTCGAAAAATAAAGGAGTATCAGAGAAGTAGGGAATTCATTTATTTATTTATAATAGAACGTCCTACCCATAAGTATTTTTACGCAGTGGTTAGTATCGGTTAAGAAGCAAAAGTCATGGGTTCGATTCCCGCATAAACACAAATGTTTGATGAAGAAATCGATATTTGTGTTGTGTTGGGTCTGGGTGTTTATGGTTCCTTCGTTGTTTCTGGTTCCCGTAGCACAAGAGAAAACTTTAATTTATGACCAATAAAAAACAATTTATGTAGTCTCATGGACGTAAAGTGACATACAGGGTGTATCTGTGAACATTTTCATCCTTTTAACCCCGTGTTCTACCAACCATTCGCATAAAAAATTTTCATCTTTCCATACAAAGTCGGTCACGTGACATGGCCATTTTGTATAGGGAGTCGAACATTTTTTTGCAGAATTTAGAAAAGTTGTTGAACAAATGTTGTTCAGAATGGTTGACAGAACACGTGGTTAAAGGGATGTAAATGTTTACAGATACACACATAACACAATTTGACGTCGTAAAACGCAACAACAGTGTTCCATATATTATGAAACAGATACTAAATATCATTAAATATTTTACCACAGGGAAAAAAGAGGAGTGGTCGGTGATATCAATGATGGGATGATGATGGATGCACCTAACATGGAGTCCAGAGGAAAGGATAAAGAAGATAAAGATTCAGACGATAAAAAAGAAGACATCCTTGAGATGATTAAGAAGTGGCTTATTTTAAAGGGTTTGTCAAATCTCGACCCTAAAGATTTCTTGGACCCCGGCAAATGGTTTGGAGGAGGCTCGAAAGAGAAATGAACTATTGGCTGAGCATGACCAGACCATTTGCGTATTTTGTTATTTACTTTTAGTTTACCTTTGGGTCACAGTTTTTTTTGGGTTTCAAGTTTTTCTTCTTTTGTCAGGTAACTAAATATTTTCACTCAAAAAGTAAATTGGATTATATTACTACCTTGAGTAATGCTTTTTATTCATATATTACCTAAGTACCTGTCTATTTCATTCACAATACAGGGTCTATCTAATAGACATTTGACGACCCGTTTAGCGCAATGGTTGAGACGTAAGGGTCGCGGGTTGTTTCTGGTTTCCATAGCACAAGGGAAAACCTTAGTTTGGGACCAGGACAATGTATGTGATGTTGTCTCAATTTATTTATTTACATCCCTTTAACAGTAGAACACCTGGGGGGCAATTCTCGTACACTCGACATTGATGTCGAATTAGACATTTGTATGGACGAATGTATGAAATCGCTAAATTCTACTTCAATGTCGACTACACGAGTATTGCCTCCCAGGTCTTCTACTGTCCATTCTGAATAACATTTGTTCAATGAATGGAAATTCGCATAAAAAAACAACTTTTAATACAAAGTTGGTCACGGGCCCTGGTAATTTTGCAAAAAAAAAATCATCATTTTTCCAAGTCATAGGTAGAACAATTACTTAATGTTCTTCAGAATGCTTGTCAGCATGTTCACTATGAGATACACAAGCTGGATGTCTACGATTTCTGCGAAAGATTGGCAGCGCCCTTGCAGCTACTCTGTTGTTGCGGTTATCATAATTAAGGTGATCTGTCTGCTCGTCTGCCACCTATCACATATAAAAAAATACGCGCTTATATTAATATATCGGGCTACCTTAGAAACAGTGCGCAAATGTAGGTAAGTAGATATACCTATAAATAGGCCTTTGCATCTTAACAGATGATTTTAATAGCATCTTAAGTAGGGACACCACCACTTCGCTCGTGGCTGTACAGACAAATTCGCGATTGTACGACCAAGCCTGGTTTGACCTAAGTACTTGCATCAAAGAGAGCTAGACTAGACGTCATGCTGGAAACCCCCCATCCGTCGACGGATAGAAGAAGATAGAAAGAAGAAGAATCGAAATTATCATTAAATAGTCAGTTGATACTTCTTATTAAACAGTGAACTTGTCCTAAACTAAAAATAATCTCTGGATCGTGATCGAAGCGTATCCCGGGCTCTGAAGCAAAAGCTCAAATCAAATCAAATCATTTATTGCGTATCACATACAAAAATAAAGATGGTACATTTAAGATTAAGTATGGATGCCCTAGACGCAACCGAGAATCACACAAAGAGATGTATTTACATAACACTTATTCGATCTTTGTTGATCAAAGCAGCACTTGACTCCATCTTACAAATTACATGGAAAAAATTGGAGGAGCAAGTAAAAAATATTTATGATTTGTATCTAATAAGCATTACGTCAATGCAAAGGTAATTTTTTATCAGTGGATTTTCCTCATACATCATCATACACAAATCCAAACGAAGTTTTTATTATTAAATTCGAATAGTAACTATCGCAGGTTTATGCTAAACAAAGCAAATATTTAGCCGACCGAAGACGGTCAGTGGATCTCAACATGGTGGTAATAATATTGGCAAAATGTAAGTATGTAGGTATGTTATGCAGTATACTGGTGGACTGTAGGACGGGTATATTGGCGTAAGAGAAGTGAGGCCTATACTCAGCAGTGGATACTACCGGGTGATGACGGATGATAGTGTAGTACCTACACTAGGTAGCACAGCAAATAAACTAGGTCACCATCGGAAGCCTTTCGAATCAGCGGTAGATCAAAGATATACATTTTATTGGACAAAATAACACGAATAGCAAGGAAAAACAATAACTGAAACTAAAGCTAAAAAACTACCAAAAAGAAAAATTAAAACAGAGCCCCTAAAAGCTGGCAGCAATTTGACATTCATAATGGATCATTCTTTATGGACTGAAACTGAATAAACGGGCGAGGGCTACTGCGCACTTTGCTCGCACAGATTTAGAGTCGGTCATATCAAATCCTGCAATATTTTAGTATGTATGTAAGTTTTGATGTAAGTACGTGGCTTCATTCATCCAATCTGTTAACACCCGCCACAACGCGCGCAATGCGCGCATTCGCAAACCCCTTACCTATTCTCCTTTTATTCACTAATCAATCGATCATTTAATACAAACTTCAAATCAAAACCCATGACGATTTTCCGAAATAGGTAAAAACACGTTTAATAAATAATATACACGTAGGTATGTACATGAGGGACGAGGAATATGAATAGGAGGTACGCGTACGGAGTGTCGAGAGTACCTAATATTAGTGATCGGAAATTCGGGTGTTTATTTATTAACCTAACCTAAACTTTTTTTTTAATCTTAAGATTAATATGGACTTTCTAAACCACATTTAACTGAAACAAACGAAACGTATAAAATATTTTCACATATTAATAACAGGTCTCGATGCAGGCATTTCCACATGCGGGATACAAAAGTCATACTAAACCCGTAATAATATTCCTTCAATCTCAAGTTGAGGTAGATCAGCGCTCTTTCCGATCACTAGTTAGTAATATTATTTTCAAGTAAATAATGTTTGAGAATCGCATAAGATTCAAGGAACTGGAAACTCAAAATATTCCCCTATCATAATAGACTACCGACTACTTATTCAGCACCATATTTAAACCATCCTCAGTGTATGCACGGACACTTCAGTACTTACATTACTCGTAGCTCGGAAACAAAATGGCTAAAGTAAGTACCTATTTTTAATTAAATGTTACATTTAAAAATAGAAGTAGAATATATTTTATTTGCGTTAGATAACCGACAATAAATGCCTTTGTTTTGTTTTAAAAACTATCTAAATCGAACAAATTGTGTTATTTTCGTTGTTGTTCATTAGATTAGGATTTTTCATTCCTTGACTGACCTACGCAGTTCACCATAACCAAAATACACACATTTCTCACCATATCTCTGCAGTTTAGGCTGAATGAAGAAAATTAGGTTTGAGGGTAGCTTGATCTTAGACAACAGTTAATACAGAGAGAATTAAATGTCGTCTATGATCAAGAAACCCCTATAATAAGGGGATGTTAACTATTACTTAGGATGCCCTGAAATCCCCTCAAATGTGATCTAAATTTAGGTTTAAGACTGATGCCGTCACTTTTATGAAAGTGACTAACTTTAATCTCCATTTTGAAATAAGGGGAAACTGTTTCATGACGGAGTTATTTGAATAAAACAGCTACTTAAAATAATACAAAATCATTTATTTCTAATTAAGCATTAATATAATTATGTTTATACACCCACGGACGTAAAACAAGACCGTATGTGTAACGTATAAAAGTGTGTAGTAGTTACAGTCAACCACACCCTGAGTTACTACAATCTGTCTTTCTTCACCCAATTCTCACTTTAATGTCAAACACCAATGGTTCAATTTCAATTGAGGAAATTAGACAGGTAACTCAATGTGTGATTTCTGTAGGTACATGTGTTGTAATCTAATCTTATGCATTTTGTTATGAAAAATGATCTAGGAACTAGTTAGTTGAACCGCCCTTGGAAAATTTGTCTACTTTGAGCAAGGACTAGCACCAAAATATATGGCCACATAACGTAATATTATTTGTCTTGATATTTACCTCCAAAGATTAAATTTTGCAATTTATTCTTTCCAGTTGTTCCTAGTAACGTTCCTCTTGGCTATGCTACTAGCAGTAGCGTATGGACAAGGCCGCTTTGGCGGGGGAGGTTTCGGTGGCAGGCCCGGTGGATTCGGCCAAGGTGGTTTCGGCAACAGAGGCTTCGGCAACAGAGGCTTCGGAAATAGAGGCTTCGGCAACAGAGGCTTCGGCCAAGGAGCATTCGGTGTTGGGCGCCCAGGATTCGGCCAAGGATTCGGTGGACAGGCTATACCTTACTAAATAGATGAAACATTTGCGTAACACGGATTTCACGGACGATTGCTTTATGAAAAACCTACTCTTAGAATTAAATTAAGTTATTTATAAAATATAGTAATAAAAACATTTACAACAAACTATATGGTATTTTTTACATAAAAAAGCATTGTTTTAAGAATTCTAAGTAAAAAAATAAAAAAGAGGAATTCAAGTGCATGGGAATATCTCACGTCACATTCTCAATGTCATTTCTATACCTACCTACTTTCATAGATATGTGAACGCATTTTTTTGTTGAGATGGTGACTAGTTTGCGTTCGGAAAAAACGACGACCGTGCTCTAGCTAGTAGGCGACTAAATATTTCAGAGATTATATCGCCAAAGAAACGCGCGATCCCCCATCGGGAGGGAGTCTCCTCAACGGGGGGAGCAGCTGGCGCTGGGGGAGGAGACACTGGTACGAACAATGGCCCTTCAATTGGTGACATATCCTTTATTGGGACAGGACCTAGAGCCTCTTCTGGTTTCTTTTCCGGAGTAAAAAGAGGAATCATTGACGATATGTCAGTGTTAAGTTTGACTGGTTCTATCATGGGCAATATATCAGTATTAAGTTTAGAAATAGGTGGAAGTATTGCAGTTACAAATTCAGATTTAGCAACGGGTTCGACCATTGAAGTTATATCTGTGTTTAGCTTACTAACTGGTGGTGGGGGTTCTTCACTGACCACTGGTTCTTTCACTTTTGGAGCAAGGAATGGAGGCACAACTAAAGGTTCTTCAACTTTTTCGATAACCGGTTTAATAATATTACCGGAACCGTCTATTGTATTCATTTCGTCTAAATCTCTCCGTTCTATAGTATGTTTTTTTGTGAATTTGCCGAATGGTCCCCATTTCTCCTTGATAAATGTTATTGGCCGGAACTTTAAGGGTACAAATCCGATCTTTACATTTCTTTCTATGTTTAAACTTTCAAACAGAGGCTTAGACGTAACATGGTACCACTGGACCGCAATGAGCACAACACAAATCTGAAAACAAAAACACTACACTGAATTGTTGTACTTTAAATTAACACGCCATTAAATTATAGCTTGACAATAACTCTATAAACAATAACGTTTCTATGTATTAAATAAAACTATTTGTAAAACTAGGTACCTGTGTAAAATTAATCATATTGCACTTAGATGGTCTGAATGAAAAATGAGGATCATATCGTCGTGCCTGGCTTAATAAACTGTAAGTTAGAGCTCAATCAATGAATGAAAATGAAGCTAGGTAATTAAGTGGCCTTAAAGATGTCACGCTAGGGCTTATTGTTGAACAGTTCAAGGTCCCTGGCCATAAATCCAAAAGTATGTCAATCGCCGTCATAAAAGCTAAAAGTAAAGTATCAGCCTACTATTGTTCCACTGCCGGGCCTTCGTTATAGAATTCAAGTCATCGCTATCAATATGACATCTATAAGGCCATATTTTGTTTATTCAGGTTAGATAAATAGACAGATATTCTTTATTGCACAGAAACAAAATATGTATATAGGTTACAACAACAGTAGATAGTATAATAAATAGTGCGTCTGCTCATCTGCCACCTATCGCACATCAAAAAAAGAAGGAAGTCCTACAACTTGTAGCGATTTATTCCAGACAACCTTTTTGGGTAGAGGAAAGAAAAAGCTTATTGGAAAAAGGCAGTGCATTAAAATTGGCGGAACTTTTTATACTTATTTTAGCAAGCATACATATGAATTACCTATACATAGATATTAGATATTCCATTATAAATGCTTCATTAATAATATTTGTTATAGTTTTTATAATGTTCATTTGAGTGGATAACGAATTTCACTCTATATTTGCGGTCTCTTTTTTGCTGTAAGTTGCCAATAAGAAAATAACAGGTCGTTTAATTTTTTAGTTGATAATTTACGAAAAAAGACTTTGTTGCTCTAAAAGGCCTACGTTGAACAGTAAATGCATTCTAGGTGTTGTACGATTCAGTCTATATTCTGAATTCGCCGAACCTAAAAACACATCAATGCTCGATGCAGACCCGGTAGCGTCCACCACACGACTTGCATTTTCATTAGAACACGTAGGAAATCCGAAAGTAAGCGAACTTTTAATTTTCCATCGCCCCTAGAATGTCAATTGTTCTGACTCATGAGGTGAAAACATTGACTTTTTACTTGATGTTCTGATGTAGCCATCTTTTGTTACATAAGCAGAAACGCGATAATATGAGCGATTATTTACCCATTACTTTAGGCAAATACATAGTTGTCGAGCTAAAACGAGTATAAGAGTGTGTGCTGACATTTAGCAAGTTAAGAAAATAATGTCTTTTGTTTTTATAGCTCAGCCAAAGTCTATAAACAAAAGGTACGCACGCATACATTAACTTGTACAGTCCCACACAAAAATTTGATGGTTTTAATTTTGTAGGTTGTAAGTTTCTGCTCGTATTTTGCAAAAAATATTTCTTTCAAGAAAATATTCTATTATATAATTTCTGGATCTACATCTATAAATGTATCCAGGACAACAAGGTTCATATTTGAATGACGTTATATACTTGGATCGGTCTAAATTATCAGGCGCGCTTATTTATTTAAATAAGAACTTAGGTAGGCTTAAAAATACTGTGTCCATTAAAATATTTTCAAAAGTTACATTGGCAAAGGCAGGTTATGGTTCCACGAACGATTAATAAAATTTCACTTTTACGTTATGCAATCGCATTGTGGAATGAAGATGGGCCTAAGGTGTTTCCACAACCGGTATCCGTGAGGTATGGTTGGTTCCATTGGCAGTGGCCAAGATGAATGAAAGTAGAACGGGCTCATTTTTATGCGATAACTTTCAATCGGACATAATTAAGTCGATTCTTTATAAATTTAAATATTAAGTATCTTTTTCTTTATTAATAAGGATCAACATTGGGCACTTAGTTGCGTGGCTTACTGTACTAGGTGCCTCTAGTAAAAAAAGTAAAGTACCAGCCTATATACTGTCCCACTGCAGGGAAAATGCCTCCTCCATCATAAAAGTCGGTCATCGCTACTATGATATGATTAGGCGTAATCACCGCGCTTGCCAATGAGGATTGGTGATCACATACCCGAGCTATGTTCGATAAATTTGAAACATATTTTTTGCTTGACCCGACATCACGGTCCGGTACTTAAAACACTAGAGTCGAGAGAGTAATCTCGGGTTAAGCAAAAAATATCTAGACCAATTGGGCGGTGCCAACTAACATTATGAGGATATGTATTTGAAATGTTACTAATTATGGTACAGACAGCCACACATCAGGTTCCCACAAAGTTTTTGTTTAGCCCGTATTCCACTAGGTAGCCCTGGATAAGCCGGGAACAGCCCCAGGTGTTTTAGTTGGTATGCCTATTGACTGGCCTCAGAGATAGCTGAGGCCCCAGTCAAGGGAGAGCCCAACACTACCCGTCGGTCTCCCAGCCGGGGGTGTGCATAAAGCGCCGCCGAAAGGTGGCGATGTCGGCTCATTGCATTTCGGGCCGGCGGCATTTCACCTTTAACCTGGGTCACAAAAAAAAGATTCCCACAATGTGTCAAATTTTCTCAATTAATTTTAATCTTAATAATATATGTTATATGTTCGTCAGGAAGATGACAATCCATTGAAGTAATTTGACAGTTTTGTATACTTTGATGTGTGGCTGTACGATACTTAGATCATTCATAAAGCAAGCAAATCATCAACTCTACATTAATTAAAAGTGTACGTGAATGAGAGTTGTCTCGAAGAATGAGATAGAAGATACTCGTAAATGTTTAGAGAAGTAATAATTATTCAAAAGAAACGGTACCGTTTCTTTGGATTAATTACTATTGACATTGAGCAAATTCCTTGCCCCGATTGTATGCTGCTGAACTGACAACTAAGCAGTTAAACAATAATTATGATACCCTATCGGATAATCTAGAATCTTAACAAGGAGGTATTAATTATCACCTAACTCGAGACCGTGTGTTTAAGATACTGTGCTTAGATGAGTAGTATTCAAAGAAGGCGGCAACTAAGTTAGACATAGAGCAATTACAATAATGTTATTAAGGTTGTGAACTTTCATTTACAAAAATAATAAAAATTAGTATAGTATAGAGTACATTTTATTAGTTCATCTGTTTTTTTGGAGACCTTGGATAATACATTTAAATCCTGTTTTTTTTGTATGCTAACACAGTCGCTATAGTTATGTTTTAAGTTCCTAATACAGACTACCCTCGGTAATCCGGCACCCCTTGTAATCTAACATGGTCTATTATTTTTTATTGAATATTTTTTTGATAATCTAAGTAGGTAGCATATCCAAATCTACTTTTTCTTGAGTTTTATTCAAACATAATAGACAGAACGGTACCGATTTGCACAGTAACATCTTTATCTTTGCTCCAAGATTATGTCACTAAAGCAACTGAAACCTAAGATTACGTCTAAAAATATGTAGATACTTATTAGCCACTTCTCTTCAACCCTTACGTTGTTAATTTACCTAAATTCGAACCTACTACTTGATAGATAAGTTCCACTTTCGCTAGTTCCCCACATAATAAAGAAAGTGCCTCAGTCCGACACACGGTGAGACAGTCGAGGCTTTACTCAGTGCGGTATCCGACGTCACGGTTGCCAATTTTTTTTTTCGATAACTTTTAGTAAGCATGGGAAATAAGTGGCAGTGAGAGGTTCCGACTGGACGCTTTATGCGTAAGGATTGTTTACATAGGAACGGATTGCATTAAAAGGTAAGCGTTCTTGTTTTTTTTTTCATAAACTAGGTGAACCGGCGAACTCTAAATCGCATTTTTTCTCATCTTTCAAACCTTCCCTGGGTTTCCACGAATATTTCAAGACTAAATTAGCCAAATCGGTTCAGCCGTTCTCGAGTTATAAGCAGACTACCAACAGCAATTATTTTTTCATTTATATAGGTAGATAAGTGGTTGAATACTTACAATTTGTAGTTTTAGATTCCCGAGCTGCTATTCTATTTTATTAATAGAACTTGTTATCAGTAGCGCTACCATGAGTTGGCATCGAAAAGTAACGTAACGTTACTACAGTCGATAGCGAGCGAGTAAACGGGCGTCGAATAGATTTTCGATTGAACACGTACGTAGGGTTTAAAAACGTTAGCGTTAGCTCGATAGCGAGTGGCGTTATTTACGCAGAAAGTGACGTGCTTGTCATCACGCCCTATGTTGCTGTTTTCTTTCTAACTGTACTCAAAAGACAGAGTTCGTTAGATATACCCAAAAAAACTTGATATCCACAGCCACGAAATTAAAAAATTAAGATAATCCGACTTATTTTAAATGTCTTATAGCAGAGGGTAAAGCTGAGATGATCATAAACATCAGTTTATGATGTTTTTTAAATTGTATTGGTATTATTTTTGTCAATGTGACAGACTTAGAATAAATTCTAAGATGACAGCATGGGTGAAAGACTTTATTAGGTGAATTTAGTGGCAAATTGAAAGTTTAGTTGCTTGTTTTAATCTCTCTTTTAATATGAGAACCAGTGCGCCGCAGTGGCGTGGCGTCGGCTGCAAGGACCCCTCTACCATCCGACAGAGCAGGGCACCGAGCTCGTCAGAGTCCTCCCTTGCCTCTAACGCCTCGCCGGCAGCGTAGAGGCTGTTTCCAAGACCCGTCATCCCCCCATCCCCAGAAGGACCCGTACACGGATGCAGTCAGATCTAGCAAGGCAGGTTTTTGGTCAGACCTGACTGAATGGCGGAATATCCAGCAAGAAACAGAGCGGGAGAGAAACAGGCTAAGAGAAGCCGGAATAGATGTCTAGAACGATGGCAACAATTATTGGGCACTTTTTAGAATTAGGGAATACTTACATTATTATATTTTAGAAATAAAATACTTAAAGAATAGTTAAATAATTTTGTAATGTGTTAATATATTAAAAATATTATATCTTTTTATATCTTGTTTCTCTTGAGTTTTTAGTCTTCTTGCCAATTGGTCGCGTAATGCTCTTCCCAATAATAAGTCAGTGGCTGTACTGGCGCTTTCATTTTCTTATACCTCTTGAACAAAAATGCCCACCTGAAAGTAAAAATATAATATTAATATATCCTAACTAATATTATAAATGCGAAAGTAACTCTGTCTGTCTATCTGTTACTCTTTCACGCTCAAACTACTGAACTAAATGAAATTTGTATGCAGATGATCTAGGACCCTGAGAAAGAACATAGGCTACTTTCTATTGCGAAAAGGGGTTGTAAGGGGTTAAAAGGGGGTAAAAAGTTACTTTTCCACGCGGACGAAGTCGCGGGCGGCCACTATTATTTATAAAGATCATCTCCAAAAAATCTTTAATCAACATTAGATTAAATAACCGTGGCCGTAACCGTGGCCGTAAGTCTCATGTCCTACCTTGAGGTTTATACAGAATATGTCTTAACCTTAGACTCCTGGGAGATTCTTTGCGTGGATGTTAAATCTGTGTAATGTGTAAGTAATACCGCCAGCAAATCACACAAATCCTTAAAAAACCACCGCATTAAGCCTATATTTGTGTTCAAGAGGATTATCCAGCCCACTTGTACATATCAGCTTGAAATTTTGCTAGTGAGTGTCGTTCATCTTGAAATGCAGACCGCCGTCAATATAGTTCCACGCTAGATATCTTTTTTCCGACATTATACTCAATATATGTTAAATATTTTGTAAAATCAAAACACCTTTTCACACCATATTTGGCAAGTGAGTTACTTACTACAAACGTAAAGTATTTTTCGATACCTAACGTCAAGTTGTAACGCGTGGTATTTCGAAAACTATCGCTTTTGTCTCTTTCATTGTGATGCATTTGAAAGAGACCAGAGCAATAGTTTACGTTATTCAGGTTTTCAATGTCAATTCGTAGCGCTACGTAAACGCTACCTCGCTAGCGAGTACGTTTACGTAGCGCGTAACTCGATACTACAGATATTTAGTTTCTCAAGTGACCGCTAGAGGCGCTGTACACTTTTTCATACATTTTTTTTACGCAGACGCTAGCGAGGTTCTGTCACTGTAACACTCATGTAGCGCTACAGATGTTCAAAATTAACAGAACGTACACTTTTAAATTGTGAGTTAAGTTAGTTACAAACTTGACTTCCACAGCACTCCGCACTCTAGTCCTAAAACTAAATGTTTAACTAGTGCAAATCAATCAATCTTATCTAAATTTTCGCGTGGCATTGTTTGATATTACACAGAAATTAAAGCGACGTTTATTTTTTAAGCACATAAATGTACATACTGCCTTCCCACAGCTCTAAGTCAGTACCCATAGCACCCCGAGGATTTTTAATTAGGATCAGGAGCGCAACCGAAAGGGTCGTTCGGTGCGCTTCAAAATAGGAGCTCCTCAAGGCATTCCTCATTGCTATGGGTTTAAGAACCTTTGAAATAAATAACGTTTTATCTTTATCCGCCGTAGGATTTTTTCACATAGTAAAGATCTCAATTTCCTTTAGTATTTTTTTATGTGATAGGTAGCAGACGAGCTGGCGGATCACCAGATGGAAAGCAATTGTCGCCGCCCATGGACACCTGCAACACCAGTGCTTACAAGTTTTTAGATTACATTATGCTTTTGTTATTTTTATGTTAGGTGGTATATGTATTTATTATCATCATAATGTGCTATCTTATATAGAATGCCAAAGGGTGGTGCCTCGTTCGTTCATTTTGAAGAAACGTATTGTATGGTCACGATAGTAGTAAAGATTTTGCAGTCCATTCGCGCCGGTAAAGATAAAAGACAGCGTCAAATGGCTTATGAAAGTTTTAGAATTTCTCGAATCGACAATCGTACAAGTATTTCACCATAAATATTAAACAATATAAGGTCGCCCAGCATCCGCGACTCTTCTAGGACCGAAACATAAAGTGGTGGCCCCGTTTTTAACAATATGAACAGTATTGTTCCTTTTCACGTGTAAAAAATATTATTAAATTGGCGGGAGAATCAATGAAAATTACTTAGATAATTTTATGAATGAAGATGGAGGAAGGTAAACACCAATCGGATGTTCCCTCATGACCTTGTCGTTGTTTATAATTCACCTCTTTATAGTATAGTTAGATGAGGTTTTTCCATCGCCTTTAATTATTGTCGCTCGTTGATATCTTTTAGGCAGCTTGGATGACGTAGCAGATTAGGAGAAAAACTTCATGTAAAATAGTTCTTTAAATTTTCGCGTTGCATTATAACTAATACAATATATTAAAACGAGAATTAATTTTATGGAAATGTGAGGGTGTCCAAAGATTCGCTGCCGGGCCCTTGCAGACGGCGCCGTGCACCGCCAGTCCGCTTGCGACCACTGCTGCTGCAAACTTAGCCGAAACGTCAAGCAGTAGGACCATAGTGACAATAGTTAGAGCCACACATCAAAATATGTATACAAAACTGTCAAATTTCTTCAATAGATTCTCATCTTAATTTCATTATAAACATTAAGTTCAATATCAATTGAGGAAATTTCACAGGTTTGTGTGACAGCTTGTTGTAACTGTGATTGTGGCTTGTCTGTACTTAACAATAACTGTCACGTGAATTCCCGTTTTAATATATTATTGCCTCATGCAGTTTAGATTTCCGCACAATATCTTTGTGCAATCATTGTTATTATTTTTTCTGTTAGGAATATTATACTCTGATCATAATCATGTAAAGTAAACTGACAGATGAAAATGACAAGTTTCTATGCATTTTGACATTTTGATGTTCAAATTGAGTGATAATGTCGGGATGACACATTGACATCTGTCAGTTTACTTACATGATTATGAATCATATAGTACAACTAATAAATTATGATTCTAACAATTTCACGCCAACTGGCCATATGATTATAATCACAGATCTGTCCAATCTGTTATACGATATCAAGCAGATCTTATATTCTTATGTTTAAGAAACAAGGCTTAATAGGCACGGTCGCCGGATATGTGTCGCTAACAATGGTATTGTAACTATTTTCTAATACAAAAAGTGTATAATTAAATCGTCAACGCATCAATTACGGCATCAGTAAACACTTTATGCTTCCAATGACATCTCGGTCGCCAACGTGTGTAGTCACATAGTGCGTAGCGATCACTTAACAATCGGGATTTCACCTAAAGGGTTCCGTAGCCAAATGGCAAGAAACGGAATCGTTAAGATTCGTTATGTCTGTCTGTAACTGCCACGTTTCTCCAAAACTATAAAATAACTATAACCTACTGTTGTAACTTGAAAAGTAGATGTATTCTGTGAACTGCGTTGAGATTTTAATTCAAAATAGAAATAAATATGATTTTTTGGGTTCCCTACATTTTGAACTGAAACAATTTTTTTTTCATCAAATCCATACGTGTATGATATCAATAGATAGGTCTTCAACGGTACGAAACTCTTTGTGCGTGAGTCCAAGTCGCACTTGACCGGTTAATTACTATCTATGGGAAACTGAGGTAAGTTGTAGTAGAGGGAATTGAAAAACATCGGCAGCTCTTCTTCATCTTTAGCAGGCCCAATGTCTTTTTCCACTCTGTTTATAGGTAGGTACGTAAGTTATGGGACGTTTAAAAATATATCGTAACATATAGGTACCTACTTAGTACGATATAGTAATAAAATATGGTAGGTATTATAGCTAGACCGTAATTCATTTGACTAGGTATGTTTTATTTGAAATAGCTTAATTTTTTTTATGAATACTTAAATTTACAAAATTCAGCACACAAGCTGAAAAACTTAAACTAATTACCATACCTATTCAAATATTGTCCATTAAGTACCAATAATATTACACATAAAGGTCAAAAATATCTTCTTTTGCAAAGTCGGTTGAAGTACTTACTATTGACAGGCAATAGGCCATTAAAACTTCGATCGTTAAATTCAAATTATCGTTTCGTACGTGTTAGCATTCATGGATTGCTACTATGGGAATTCGGAAATGATCAAAAGAAACAATCTCCCTTTATTACTTATGGCTCGTTCGAGAAAAATGACTAACGTTATGATTGTACACCTACTGAAGAATAGACGTAGGTACCTACCTACAAACCCAGATAGAAAAACTTAGGGCTAACAATTGTAACAATAGACAGATTTGCACTTTTTATTGCAAGATTGCACAGAAATAAAATATAGGTACTTATAAGTGAAACGACAGCAATAAAGACATTGTGTGTTGTTGTTAAAAACAATTTCTTTTTTATTGAATTTCGCCTTCCCCCTATCTAAGATAGGACTTAGTTTGATATGACATACCTAAATAAGGTTAACTTTGTTTGTGTCCCTTACATACTCGTACCGTATATATAAGTTATACCTACAATGTAATGAGAGAACACTGATTTGGGTTTACCTTTCTCCATCTCCATTACAAACATCATCTAATTTTCATTGATTCTCTAATTTTAAGGGCTCAGAAATAATTTTTCACATATTATATTTTATCATAATAGATACAGCGTGAACGCGCTAAAAGTGACGCTACCAATGGAATCTCCTTTCGCAAAAATGCTTTAATTTACATTTTTGAAGTTTAAAACCAATTACAATGGATTAGCGTTTAAAATATAGTCTGCACGCTTGGGATCACTTTTTCAACTTCTTGCAGTATGCAATTGTGTATCTAAATTATCTGTTATCTCACAATGTCACTATCAAGGTTCACCTATTGCCAAAATCTCGAACAATCTCAGTAAGATCCATAGGTAAACAAGAACCAACCAGTTTTTGATTTTGATATTATGTAAGTTAAGCCGAAAATAGCTGCTGTATGCATCATTATGGCATAATGTAATGCAGTTACTGGGTTTGAAAGCACGCAGCGGAGTTAATTACTTATGTAAAGTAAAAAACGGATTTTCTACGCTTGAAACAAGAATGCGACTAGATGTCAACAACATGGAACCAAATGATTGAGTTCTATTGATAAATTTAATGATCTTAATGATCTCAGCGGTATTTCCCGGTTGCGTCTAAAAAAAGCGTGAAATTCAAAGGTGCATGCTTGGATTCAAACCAATGACCAACCGTTACGAAGGCGCATGTAGACGGGCTAATACGAACATTTTCAAGAATTCGTAACGTTATAAACGAGTGACATTGACGTCTCTGAGGGCAGTTACTATATCGAGCGCCTGGAATGCTCGTTTCCATTTTTCCTCTCATCATCATCATCACCATGATCAATTCAGCCATAGGACGTCCACTGCAGGTATATAGCAACCACCACCAAACTCCAATTTGACCGATTGGAGGCGGTCTGCATCCAACGGGCATCCGCGACTCTGACAATGTTATCCGTCCATATCGCGGGAGCCATCCTACGCCCCGTCTACCAGTACATGGTCCTTTCGAGAATCTTTTGGCTCAAACGCCATCTTTTTTTTATGATAGGTGGCAGGCAAGCAGACGGACCACCTAATGGTAAGCGATAGACACCTGCAACACCAGTAGTCACAAGTGTGCTGCCAACCTTTAAGCACCTTTCCCCCCAATTGGGCCTGGTACCCTTATTCACTCAGCGAAATACAGCGCAGGTGTTGCTTCACGCCAGTCTTCCGTGAGGCTGTGGTATCACTCCAGTCGGGCCGGCCCATTCATGCCGAAGTGTGGCTCTCCCACGGTTAAAATCTGTTCTTCTTGCTATGTGACCCGCCCACTGCCACTTCAGCTTGCTAATCCGGTTTTCCTCTCAGATAAAAAACATACGAACGGTTGCTAAAACAACTAAGTACGCACACTGTAAGTAACAGCTAGAAACCTTATATCACTTAGTAGATTTTCCCATTGTCAAGTTTCAATTTTATCACGGTTCGCAGACATGTCGTGGCATTAGATAAATAATGCATGATTTATTTTATGTCGCCACTTCATCATCCTGCGGTTTGAAGTGGGTACTCTAAATGTCAAGATCTTTACTAGCAAATTGTTTTAAAGTTTCTCCCGGAGCTATCAAGAGTCAACCCAATATTATTTAGGTGCGATTAAGATTAGTTTTAAATCCAATATCCAATGGTAAAAAATCTATGGCTGTCCATACGAATCGTAGCGTTTTACCTACCATAGATTTATTCTCGGATGAAGATTAGTCAAATTGGGCTTAATTGTATTTAGGTATCTATGACCATTAAGTTCTTTATGTGTGTTAGCATTTCAACATTTTCACCATGTTTTACGCAAATAAATTTATTTCCTTTTGTAATCTTTTGTGCAATGAAGACTACCTCTATCTATCTAATATTATCTAGAAATATAGGTAGTAGGAGCTGTGACTTTCCTTATCCTTGCTATACTAAACACAAAAAGAGTTATTTTAGTGGGATTCCCCACCAAATTAAGAAATTCAAATTAAAGTTTAATGGATATCAACAATACAACATCACATTCTTATACTCCATTATTATAAAATGATGACAAAGTTACTCTTGGTGTTAAAGACTATGTCACTTTTATAAAAATTACAGCAAAATTCATAAACCATGAGCAACTTAAGTTTCTGTCATAAGGGCAATAACGAGGCTAATACATATATTATTATGAACATTCATACCCACATAAATACATAGTCCGCTAGTTATATCTAGCAGACTATCAAGAGGCTTCTAACGACACCTCATTTTTCCAACCCCAAACCCCAGACAAAAGAAATTTTGAAAATGTTGTTTCCTAAATTACTTGACCGGGAATCGAACCCGGGACCTTTAGCGCTTCGGGCGAACACCTTAGCCAATGCGCCATCGAAAAATAAACTTTCAACCCGGAAAGTGGTCGATTTGTTTCTTCAACGAAATCTTTTTGCGTGTTCACATAAATCACATAAATAGAATACCTACGACGAAATTTGGCTGACAAATAAAACTTCACTTTCGAATCGTTCGTGGCCTGCCCGCATCAAAAAATATTTATTTATTTATCAGGAAAACAAACAGCATTAACAAATATAATAATATACCTCTCTCATATGCCATAGTAACCAATACTAGCATACCCAGGTGCACCACCAGACGCTTGCTAAAAGAGTGGTCGAACCGAACAGAGCAAGGAGCACTGGCGGAGATCGACATGGTCAAGCACATGCTAATCATAACACAGGATTCTCCAACAATTTCTCGCTTGAGGCTATAATGCTATCTCGCGAACAGTTGAGGATCCTCACAAGACTATACACCGGTCACTGTAGACTGAACAACCGGCTCAGACCACGGGCTGACCGTGGAGATCTACATGCAGATTCTGCAACAGAGGATGAGACACCCATGCCACATCCTCTGTCATTGCGATCCCTCGGGCACTACAAGAACCGAACCACTGGGGCAGCTACTACATCGACCCGGAGGATGTTAGGCTAGCGCTCCCAAGGCTATTACACGGTTTCATGATGACCGTGGGCCCTAGGAGACGATCTCTAAAAGGGAGCGGAGGACACAATAGATCTTATTGGTCGCAGTGTCCACTCGATAAGAACGCTTCCGAACTGTACAAATAATAAAATCTCATAGGTATGCCAAGAAAATTTTCACTATTAAATTTTAGCAATGGTACCTATAGCAGAAAATGCTTGCATATTCCTTTCTTGTCACGAAATTCATTCAGCTACCTACTAATAAACACGAAGTTTGCTTGTACACATTAGCATACATAGTTGTTTAACTATGTATGCTAATGTGTACACTAGAATTTGAGCAACTGTCTATTTGCTCAAATTCTAGTGTTTATAAACATACATAAGTACATATATACCTAAATCAATTGTCTATCCTACATAAAAATCTAACTAGGTATTTACTGTTACTAAAAATTCATGAAATTAGATCAGTTTCTTCGATGAACAATTGTTTTTTGTTGATCGAAATGAAAGTGTCTTCTTTAGATGTCAATCAACAATGCAAAATATCAAAAGAATTACACGACACGATTAGAAAATGCCGCAGATGGTTACCAACATAAAATTTTATTAATTTAAAGTCTCGCGTAGCTTTTGGGTTGTGCTCAAAATCTTTGCTAACCGCAAAAGGAGGTCGAGAATATTTATCTTAGCAAAAACTGACTTCGATTAATCTTATATTACAAAAAAAGAAATGCGAGATTTTTAACACTGACTGACATATCTAGCCAACATAAATGATAGGTTAACTATTAGGTGGACCATTCTGCGAAATCCAACTTTCGTGTCAGTCCCACAAATGCAGTATTTCTCTGAAATTGACATAAGAATTATATGGTCGAAGTTTCCCATATATAATACTAGCGCCGCCCGCGACTTTCGTACGCGTGGAGTTAATTATTGACACTGACCGTCATATTTTGGACAGATCCACACAATATAAGTTTTTATAAAATTGTAGCCTATGTGTTATTTCCTGATTGTATACAGCTATAGTGTGGTAAATGTTTCATTCAAATCCATTCAGTAGTTTTTACAGTGAAAGAGTAATCAAACATCCATACAATCCAAACAAACTTTCCGCCTTTATAATAAGTAGTAGGATAGTAGATCTAATCAACTGCCATGTTTTAAAGATTTTACAGAAATAATGTCATTGAAGGACTACCTAGTAAGAATTTAGATCTAGGAGAATAACCCAGAGTGCCTACATACCTATGGAGACGGGTGACCTACCAGAGGTGGCAAACGTGAGAATGTATGTAACTTATCTTAGTTATGTTGTTCGAGACCTTTATAGTCTGTAGAAATAAAGTTTAAATACTGAATGTGCATAAATTTTGTATTGAATATAGTGGCCGCCCGCAACTTCGTTTGCGTGAACTTTAGACTCTTGACTTAAAAGATGATATTAATAGATATAAAAAAAATTTTCATGGCATCATAAAATGCTCATCATCTGAACAACTTTTGTTAAAGTGCCATTGAGCTACCTCTATAGTTTAGCTGGGCTTTTGTGGTTCTACATCAAGGAGCCTGATCTTCAAATATAATATATCCTATAAGATTGCCCTGATATTACAGCTATACATATAAAAAAGTTTCATTCGAATTGGTTCAGTAGTTTCCCGAGATTAGCGCGAACAAACAGACAAACAGACAAACAGATAACAGACAAACAGACAGACAAAAATTTTTAAAATCATTGATTCATGTTCTGTTACTGTTTTTTAGTCGTCCTAAGTTATTTTGAGATAAATATCTTCAATGTACAGACACAGCTTTTTTACAGTTTTTATTATATACTAGTGGCCGCCCGCAACTTCGTTTGCGTGAACTTTATGACTCTTGGCTTAAAGATGAACAAAACTTGGAACCCCCTTTTTGCTCCATTAGGGGTTTAAGGTTTGGAATATCCTTCCTTATAGGATCTCATCCAAAAATCTCATCACATTTGACAATTTTCCATTCCATTTCATTCCATATTTGTTATAGTGGAGCTGGGCTCTTAGATTTCCAACCAGATGTTCATGATCGTTGATTTTTTGTCATGGCATTATAAAATGCTCATCATCTAAACAAACTTTTGTTAAAGTGCCATTGACCTACCTCTTATAGTTAACTGGGCTGTTGTGGTTCTACATCAAGGAGCCTGGTCTTCAAAATATAATATATCCTATAAGTTGCCCTGATATTACAGCTATACAATAAAAAAAGTTTCATTCGAATTGGTTCAGTAGTTTCCGAGATTAGCGCGAACAAACAGACAAACAGACAAACAGATAACAGACAAACAGACAAACAGACAAACAGACAAACAGACAGACAAAAATTTTAAAAATCATTGATTCATGTTCTGTTACTGTTTTTAGTGTCGTCCTAAGTTATTTTGAGATAAATATCTTCAATGTACAGACACAGCTTTTTTACATTTTTATTATATGTATAGATAGATAGATTTTACCATACATATAGAATTAAAAAAACAAAACACGATGAAAATGTTACCGTCTTAAAACAAAACCATAATATGGTATGATATTATCAGCGATTGATATCTCGTTAGCTTCTCAGTATTCCAAATTCAATATTATAATATTCAAATTTAATTTATTTTTAACTCAAAATGTTACTATTTCAAATAAACCACCAGTGTGATCTATTCAAATTTTATTACTGAACTATGTTATGCGTGCTATTTTTATCTATTTATCATTCCATTTTTTATTACGTAGGTAATAATCAATTTATAAGTACCGCTATGTGTTTAATTTATGAAGTCCATAACTTGTGATTTTTATTTGATCGTAGTTGAGAATGTATAAATGAATAACGAATGCAATGACAATACAAAGTTGTAAAATCAAACTAAGCCGTTGATAAACAAAGGATTAATTCTTTGGCCACTGTAATTTTATTCATGCAAATTATAGTAGCACGGCAAGATTGACCTGGAAATCGTATACTTATTAATGGTTTAGCCTCTCTCGTTGCATTTTTATAGTAGAGATGAGTCTGTGCTAAAAGTGCTGCTCGACATCAAGTATGAACGTAAGACAGCCACACATCAGGTTACCACAATACTTAATGGATTTGACAGTGAGATAACAATCAAAATTTTTTTACAGTTTTGTATACCTACTTTGATGTGTTGTTTGGCTGTAAGTACGTAGGTACGAGAACAACCACACCACGATCACTTGAAGGAAAACTTATGAAATAATCCCGAAATTCGTATTGTCTTTTCCTTACAAAATTATGTACTTACTTAATACAAGTACGCTACCAACCTTTTACCCCCTTTCCCCCCTTTTTTCCTTTCGAAGAAACAGCGCAGGCATTGGTTTACGCCGATCTTGTGTGGCCCACAATCTCTATTTCGGCGTTTGTGTACTTATTCCCCAACCATTGCTTCGTCTTGTACTATTACTGGACCCAGAATTTATGTAGGACCTTTCTTTCGTAGGCACTTGTAGTAGGCACTTGTAGTAGGCACTTGTAGTAGGCACATGTAGTGGGCACTTGTAGTGGGCACTTGTAGTAGGCACTTGTAGTAGGCACTTGTAGTAGACACTTGTAGTAGGCACATGTAGTGGGCACTTGTAATGGGCACTTGTAGTAGGCACTTGTTGTAGGCACTTGTTGTAGGCACTTGTAGTAGGCACTTGTAGTAGGCACTTGTTGTAGGCACTTGTTGTAGGCACTTGTTGTAGGCACTTGTAGTAGGCACTTGTAGTAGGCACTTGTAGTAGGCACTTGTAGTAGGCACTTGCAGTAGGCACTTGCAGTAGGCACTTGAAGTAGGCACTTGTAGTAGGCACTTGTAGTAGGCACTAGTAGTAGGCACTTGTAGTAGGCTCTTGTAGTAGGCTATTGTAGTAGGCACTTATAGTAGGCTCTTGTAGTAGGCACTTGTAGTAGGCTCTTGTAGTAGGCACTTGTAGTAGGCACTTGTAGTAGGCACTTGTGTGCACTTGTAACTACTTGTAGTAGGCACTACACAGTAGTTTTGTGGGCCCAGGGTATAGATTAAAACTATTTTTGATGTTCTTATGATTTTTCGATAAATTTATACCTACTATAAATATAAACCTCATATTTTTTAAGCTCAAAGTTCCTTTTTTTTACAGAACATGTCATCTAAAGCAGTGTTCGTGATCGCCATCCTACTGGCGATGCTGGCCACATGCAACGCCGGCATGATGATGATGATGCAAAACATCATGGAATTGTTCTTCGGCAAGAGCAAGAGTATGTCTGACATCATCATAGACCTCTTGGATGCGTTGTACCCGAGCGATGACAAGGAGACGAAGGCAATGAAGAAAATATTCTCCATGTACAATGATGATAATGAAGCATTACTTAGTATGGAGAATTTAGCAAGCACAGGAGACAGGTAGTAGTTTAACATGCCGCTGCTTAATTCTGCTTTTTTTATATCTGTTTTTTTAATAAATTAATCTTAAATGAATTTTGAGGACGGATTACAGGTAATTGCGGGCAATTTTTTATACTGATCAACATTAATATAAGATGAATTTTCATCCAAAAACAGATACATGCAAAATCGAGCAGTGGGATTTTAGGCTATAATAATGGACTGGATATAGAGAGCCCCCTCTGGTTTTTTGTTGCCAACCGCTAATGTCATTTGATATTGATATTAGGGATAGCGTTTTACTTTAAAATGTTTTTTTTTATGTTTTTAATGAATTCCCTTTGAGATTGTATTTGTAAATGTCCATATTAGCATTAGATAAGTCTGTAAGTATCTATATACCTATCTATCTCTTCAAAGATTTATAGAATTTTGCTTGTATTGCCAAGAAATCGAACCATTATTGTAGATATTTTTTCACTAATCCTATGGACAAAACCGAGGATTTAAAACGGTTAAACGGAACGGAATTCTAATCCGTCATCCGTATCGTTATCCTCGCGCCTGTCACACGATGTTGATTGTTACGGGATGATTTATTAGTTATAAGAAACATCATCAACATCTTGAAAACATGAAGATGTTGCGTACGTCCTTTGAGCACAGAGGATATAGCTTTGAGTATGCGTAATTGAATAAAATTGGGGTGGAAAGGTCCTTGAGTGGCGGCCGCAGGAGGCCGCACCCGTGGCAAGCCTCCCACCAGGTGGACCGACGATCCGACGACCGAAGTAAAGGTCACGGGAGTCCCTTGAATGCACGTGGCACAGGACCGATCTGTGTGGAGAACTTTGGGTGAGGCCTATGTCCAGCAGTGGACGTCTACTGGCTGAAATGATGATGATGATGCATAATTGCCTACTCAAAGCGCCACAGGTTTTTGTACCAAGCGTAGGCAATGCATTTTCTTTGTGAATTTGCGAATGAAGTTGTAACGCAGGCACTGGATCGAGTAGGTATAAGAATATTGTAACTACATAACCTTGGATTACACCATGGTATTCATTAATCGTTCTGCGCCACATATTTTGAAGTTGAAAAAATCAATGTAATGAAATAAAAATTAAGTAAGTGTTAATGAATTAATAGATTTAAAAGGAATATCGCCAGAAAGTATTAACTCGATATTAGGTATTATTATGCTATGCTTATGTGTATTTATGAAAAAATTATATAACATTTTTATAACTTAATTAGCTATATGTAAGATATATATTATTTAATACCTAATAATAGTTAACTTGTCTTTTATTTAGGTATTATGCCTAAAACAAGTCGTAGGATGTACAAGATATGAGAATAGTACTAAGTAAATATACCTAAATGTATTTATCTACTTGTAAATATTGAATTACATATAATTTATTGAAATAAAGAAAGTACAGTCAGCATCAGACACTATATACTCCAGGTTTTCAAAAGACAACTTAAAGTTTAAACGTTCAAAAGTTGTTAACTGTCGTGATAATCAATTACTTGTGAGCGTTCCACGAATCACTAATGTCTTAAAGTCAATATTCATTTATTCCAACAAATTATTGGTTATGTATGTATTAAAGAACACTCAGATGTTAAGATATAATGACGAGATAAACGACTTGCCCGCTCAGTTATATCTGCTGCTGACTGTACATAACAATAACAATGTTTCATCAATTAATTTTTTCCCTACTATAAAGTTTAAGTATTAACTATAGGTTGACTAGTAGTAAATGAAATGCTAAATTAAGAAATTGTAAATTTTTATTAATTAAATCCAAAAAAGCAAGGGGGGCAAGTCTCGTGCACTCGTCTTAGAGGTCTCTACTGGACTATTCAAGTTTATGTTAATGTTTATAAACTTTGGTTGACCATCAGTGGTTGGGGAACTAAAGTAAATGATAGTACAATTTATTGTAAATGAAGACAAAGTTTTTTTAATCTTACATAGACCTACTTGGTATCGGGTCGTGAGCTCGGGGTCGTGGGTTCGATTCCCAGGTCGAGCAAAAAGTAGGTTTCTATTTTTTCGAACATAGTCCAGGTTTGTGATGGATAATCCACATTAGGCAACCATGGTCCCACTATATAGCAGCCATAACATGATTTCCATGATGGAAGTCTTTGCCAGGCAGTAGAACAGATAGTCGGACATTACGCGGATACATTACTTTTACGTTACCTACATAGAGGCGACGAAAACATTGTTGCAAAGTTATCGTTAAATTTTGTATGATGCAGTGATTTTGTTTTTGATTCTATTATCTAACTAGCTAAAACATAATAGAATTGCTCCAATCCATAATCTCTACCTAATGATGATGTAGAATTGCGGATGTTTTGTCATGAAGATTTTTTGTCTAACATCATTCATTTTAATCTTCGTTGTGCCAGTGTTCTTAATTTCGAGTAATGTTAAAAACAACCATTGATAT